>CAMTDV010000007.1:52086582-52709082 GCA_947069175.1 Scalesia atractyloides | reverse complement strand
CCAAATTCAACCATTCCGTTCTTAGAATTCATCCAATTAATAGCAATTCATCAAAACCCACAAGAATTTAACTAGGAATGTTTTAAGAGATAAATTTTGATACTTACATGATGATTTGAAGATGATAAACACTTTGAAACCCATAGATTACACATGCAAGCTTTCAAATTCATCCTTTTCCTCTTCTCAGATCGATTCTCAAGAACACACACACACTAGGTGTGTGTGTGTGTCGACACACACATATCTGCCCAAATGGGCTCTTCCCCTTTTCCATATTTTTTACTAAAACACTTTCCAACTTATCCCCTTTTAACCCTTGTAGTTTTGATTATTATTTGTCTAGTCACAAAAATTTATTACTAATATCTAGCTTGTATTTATAACCAAGTTAACTAACTTAGTTACCTCCATATCACATTGTGTAAAATAAATCGTGCTTGTAATTTAACATTTGTGTTTTTGGGGCGTTACAAATCCACCCCCTTAAAGAAGGTTTCGTCCCTGAAACCTTTCACATTCTTATCCCTATCTCATTCAACGGGTACATTACTACATGAATATGTTCGGGATCTTGGCAAAAGTTTTATTCATGCATAAACATAGTTGTTCATATTGTCCCCACCTTCTTTAATCAAGAAAAAAATTTATTTCATAATTACATTAAGTCAGAATCTTATCCAGAGCTAAGAGGAAATAAGTACAGAAATAAAGGGAAATGAGATTTTTGGTAGGCATTAATCATGGTATTATGGTTGTAGTTGGTTGCAGTAGACGAGATGACCATCTCACGATCTAAGAGGAAATAAGTACAGAAATAAAGAGGTCGATGAAGACGAAGTTATACATAAGTAAGGTACTTTCACACGGAAAAGGTGTTGACCTCGGCATACTTCATGGAAGTAGAAAATTTACTTTGTGCTCCTGCACTTGATGAACTTAAGTATGGCTCGTTGCTCCTTCAGTAACGTTTGTAGAGAGTGATTTAACCAAGCGAAGATTTGGGTATGACAGGCTTAGATAAGAACTATGGTATTCATTTAAGCCCAACAGGATAATACGCGAAGAACATAACAAAGTATGGCCATAATCAATGTGTTCAACTTGATGCAATACATAAATGTTTTAGGACTAGTAGTAAGGATTTATCCGATGTCGAGAATGTAGTTGGTCGTACGCAATGGTGTTGACATAACAAGAATTAACCAAAGAAAAATGGTTGTTCCGAGTTTGTAGTGTCGAGGTTCAACTGAAACGTCCGTTAAGGTTTTCGTGCTTGCCCGTGTGCGAGTAAGATATATTCACTATGACCCATGAACTTAAACGAGTTTACGATTTGTCAAGCCGGTAAGCAACCAAACTCGAAAGGGTTGAATTATATTGTGCAGATGAATTAGAAATATCACATATGTCGTCAAGAGGTTTCAATGCGAGGACAGCGAAAAGATGTTCAAAATGGTATGGTCGTATCAACAACACATCACCATCTTCAGGGTTCAAGAAGTGATCACAAAGGATCGAAAGTCGAGCTTACCAAATTCTCTAAGCTAGAGCGAAATCTTATTAGAGTTTATGCATGGAGAAGCGAAGATGTAGTTTCACCGAAATAAAGGAATGATAGATTTGTCGTCCAAGATGATTATAGTAAGTATATATCGCATTAGACAGTAAGCAGCAGCCAATGCACATGATAGTGAAGAGATTCGCATAAAAAGAAAAACTCTCATGGAATAACGACTCATGCAATATAGGGGGTAAGGTAAATGTATAAATCATCGCGTTCATCTATGGGTTGACTTATCCGCATCTCTGTCCTCCAATGTCCCTAAGACCATCGAACCATTAGGAGATATCCATTTGCTGAGTTGGGTATGCTAAGGTGTAAATCAAATTATACTAAGAATTAACCCCATAAGGTAATGGGGATAGCCATGTGATCGATGGAGATTGTGATATGGTTGTTGTTAGCGTTGCGCTATTTTGGTTGTGGATTGAAGGAACGGGAGGTTGATTATGATCAGGCGAGGAATTAAGTGGAAAACAAAGAATCCGGCAAATAACCGAAGAATTCCGACAACTATTCTGGTCACCAGCGGTAGCTCCAGTAGCGGCCGGCAATGGCAATGGCACCGGATGAAAGTTTGTTACGTCACGCTCACGTGGATCTATCATTTGTCCGTAACGGAGTTCGGATGATAAGGTTTCGAGCTGCGCGATGACAATCGCACAAAACTGTGACTTCCAGCCACTATTTCGTTTTCCAGCGACTGTAGCGATGGTTTCAGATGATGGCGACAGGTGGAGATGATGGGTTCGTCGACACGAACACGGGGACATATTATTCGCCTAAATCCGAGTTCATTTGGGTCGGTTCTGGTCTACTCGAATATTGATGCGCAAAATCGAACGAACGAAGAGTCAGATCTATGTTCTGGCAGTAGTGGCGGCGTCGACGGATGACACCGATAATATTTAGATGTCGGCCATGTCGAGAAGATCGTGTGGATAGGTAGAACACATGAAACGGAAGTCGTATGGTTAAGTTATGGGTGGAACAAGATTCTACTCGCATTTTGTGTCGGGAGTTCATAGTAAAATAGACGCGCCAAGGATGTCATGTACGCAAAGGTATGACTCCGTAGAAGCTTATATTCTTTGTTAGGGGTTATTTTGGAATGTGAGAAAAATGTCGAGGACGACTTTTGGGAACGCTTTTCGGTAACGTTAAATCATGGGTATCATACGCGAATGAACACGTTGGTTGTATGGTTTGGAATGGTTTTAAGCCGGCTTGTAACCTTTTGATATTGAGTAAATGGGTTGGGTATTATGATTGGGTCGGTGGTTTAGGATTGATAGGTTCCTACGTTATATCATGTTTACATATTTAGTTCGCACATAAGTCATGGTGCTGTAAATAAATAATGCACGTGTAGATGCCAAGTAATACAATTACCATGTATGTATCTAAGTATGACGAACCTTGCAATCTGGAGTGTGGTGTCGTTGTGGTTTTTCAACAAAAAAGGGTTATAGTCTGGTTTTTAAAAAGTTTTTAAACCTAGTTCACTATAACCAATACCCTCAAATTCCACATGCGGGATTTTAACGCGAGTCGTGTGACCGACCAGGATCTAGCCACTAATCATGTTGAACCAACCATTTAAAATAATAAAAGTATTACTATCAATATGATTAGCAATAAGGTTTTAATTTGTTCAAAAGATAGTTTGTGTTGCAGCGGAAAATAAAATTAAAAACCAACAGGAACTTAAAACTTCAAGTTAAGTAAATATTCAAAACAATACGTTTAAATGAACCACCCACTCCGGCCGATCGCAATGCCCGTCCAAAGCTGTACCTACTTACCTGCAAAGCATGCAACTACGTGTCAGCAATAAAGTTGGCGAATTCACAAAATTTGAGTTTAGTAAAAGTAAGTTCACAATGTTTTGATTTAAGTATGACTCGGGTATCTAACCCTCATCATATGACTAATTGTGTACCGAATGCTGACATTTCGTTTGTGCCCTCAATAATGTCTATCAACATTAAAGCAAGAGTGAAGGTTAGAAGTTCACGCCCGGCCCCCAGCATGGTGTGAGGTTTGTCAAACCTAATAGCGCTATCAA
Source organism: Scalesia atractyloides (assembly GCA_947069175.1). Lineage (NCBI taxonomy): Eukaryota > Viridiplantae > Streptophyta > Magnoliopsida > Asterales > Asteraceae > Scalesia > Scalesia atractyloides. Next base: position 52,705,450 of record CAMTDV010000007.1, on the reverse strand, counting down.
CTAATACCCCGCGTACGCCCACCCGGCAATCTAATCAGTAAAATGTAGGGACTTTCATGATAGAGTTTTCGTTTAGTCTAAGTTACTATCCACATCCAGTGGATAGCATGTTTCAGTGGTCCACATAAGGGACGAGCTCGTAGCCCAAACCAGAGATACCGTAAAAAGTGTTGTCCCAAACCAGGGATGCATGATTTTAGAAAAGAGTTGTGAACTCACCTTAATTTTCTCGGTAGTAAACTTGAAAGGTAATCAGGAAAGTCAATCTCCTCCTGATATGTTTACCGTTTCAATTAGTTTAATTTATGAATCCTACACGTAGTCTAACACATAGTCACAGAATCACGTTGTCACACAATTACTCATTTAGGTAAGTTTGGGCATATGATCGTCTAATTCTATATAACGCATTCATAGACACCCATTAACGTTTCTAATAACATATAACACTTTGGTGCAACATATAAGCATATTTAAAATGTTCACAACTACTTTTAGCTCATTGCAGTTTCATTTCAGTTTCTAGGCAGTTTTCCAGAATTTATTTAAAATACTAAATGAACTTATAAAATTATGATATTTTAACAAAACGTGTCATTTGGTCCTCGAATACTCTTGTATTTTTCTCATAACCTGAATCTTTATAGAAAAATCACTAAAAATCATTCTCTACACCTAGGTCTGATCTACAACTTTCTGATGACAGTTTACGCCAAAAATCATTTAAAATCCTCGTTTATTGTTTTTACGAAATTCCAGTTGGAGATTTTCATGACCTCCTATAAATTCCTACAGTAAAAATTTGAGATCATAAATCAATTCCTACATTGAGTTATGACATTCGTAATGGGCTGCAAATTCTGACGAAAAACACAGCCTGAACCTTTGACACGAAATAAATCATATAAAATACCAAACGACTTCGAAAAAATTCGATTCCAGTTGAGTTTGAAAGGTATTTTCTGAAAGTTCATCATGGACTCAAGAAACAATGGATTTCATTAATTGTTGACCTCGTTACAACCAACAAAAGTCGGCTGTAAAGATTTGGACATAATCTGTTTACTTTCAGCTCTTCCCAAAAACGTGTTTATGATCTTGTTTACCCCAAATCCGACCCGTACATCATGCATAACACCAAATACATCATATTAAACAACCAACTATCATCAATATCAAGTTATAATCAAAACCCTAATGTTTAACTCATGAGAAACATCAAAATTGATAAAGAAAACTTACTTGTAAGCGTTAAAGGGTATTGAAATCGATCAAGCAAGCCACCTCTTGAAAGATCCAAGCAACAAATCAAAGTGGAATGTTGTTTTAAAGGCAAATTTCGAAATTATGATGGAGGTGGGGCTGGCATATGTATTTTGGGGATTTATGGTTAGGTTATATATTTTTTTAACTAATTAAACCCAAGGATGGGCGTTTGTAACTTTTGGTTGCCTTTTCTAGCTAACACAAGCCCACTAAACCAATTTTACTAATTTTTAATAGCTCAAGTCTATAAAAATAAACCCACTAGTTTTTTTATAAAAATAAATATTTTATAACGCTAGATCACACAAAAACACACATTGTTCGCAATTACGAGAAACAACGAACAAGTAGTCCATGAAATCAAATAACATATAATTCCACTCAATTATATTATTATTTCTATGTTTGCAATACTATATCCATGTTTCACCAACGTTCGGGGTCAGACTTATGTGCAGTTTGTTAATTCGGTTAATTCGCCGAATTATTGTTACGTGAGTGTTCGTGTACTAACTGACACACTTAACCAACCAATATGAAGTGAAATGCTATAATGAATGTTTTAAGTCATGTTAAAGATAACGGAGTTGTGCTAACGGAGTTAACCTAAAAAATCTAAGTTGTCACAGAGAACCACCGCGAGTTGTAAAAACCGTAAAAACTTTTTCTTTCCGCGCGAGTTGGGTCAAAAAAAATTTTACACAAACGTAGATGAAAAAAAAAATTTGTCGAGTCGGTAGTTTTGACTGATCAAGTTTTTTTACGCGCTGGTGTAAATTTTGTAAGAAAATAAATATTTTGTTACGCCTCGTGTAAATGTTGGTATGCGGTTTTTTTTTTTAAAAAAATTGCTGAAACAAGTGATCTTTTTTATGACTTTTTAATTTTTATGACTTTTTGCTGAAAAAGCGATCTTTTTGCTCAAAAGTCATAAAAAAGATCGCTTGCGCAAAAGTCCGCATTTTTGCTCAAAAGTCATAAAAAATTCACTTGTTTCAGCAAAAAAAAAATTTAATTTGCCGCATACCCACATTTACATACATGAGGTATAAAAAAATATTTATCTTCAAGCAAAATTTACGCTAACGCGTAAAAAAACTTATATTAGTCAAAACTACCGGCTCGACAATTTTTTTACTTTTTTTACAGATATGTTTATAATATTTTCACCTACGTTTGTGCAAAAAAATTGGCCCAACTCGTGCGGGAACAAAAAGTTCTCACGGTTCTCGCAACTCGTGGTGGTTCTCATTTGAACAAAGCCCTACATATATATAGGCCAGTTATTGTATATTACGTTTTATCGTACGATGCGTACGCGATTCCTTTACGACATGCGAAAAATTCTTTACAACATGCAATTCACTTTTTCTTCTTTTTTTTTGGCCCATACGATTTACCTTTTTCAGAGTACATGCGATTTTACCTTTTTACTGTACATGCGATTTTCATTTTGATAACATAACTTGTGATTTTGCCATCACGTACGTAACGTACGTTAAGGCATTTTGTACTATACATTTTTATATATATACATATATATATTGACTAATCAGTTTGGTTATTAAATTGCACGTTTAAATTGATTTTTGATCCAGGAGGTGATGGTTATCGATTAATTGTTAGACAAAAGTTTTAGGATTAAACCCCAACAATAGTAGTCCAAAACAAGATAAAAGAAAAACCCTGATTAATCTAAGTATATATATTATATAATAAAATAAAATAAATTAGTGTGTGACACGTGTTACTAATTGAAGGCATCTATTTTTATTTTTTCTTCTCTTTTTTTTACTTATTTTATATTAATTAAATAAATAAAAAATTAACGTTAATTATTCTATTTTTAATTAAATATTATTCTCGAATTTAACTTGTTAATTTATGATATTTTAAATAAAACAAATTATTTATTTCGAAAACCACACCTGGTATTAATATATTTTTATTAAAAATATTATATCGATTTTATTACATAATTTATAAATTAAATTTTCACAATTGGTACAAATATTTTATCAATTAAATAACTGTCTATTTGCTTCTTGAATAGAATATCTCTTTTTTTAAGAACCATCTCCACAATAATCATATCCATCATGTATCGAGTATACCGTTAATTTGTTAAAGATATAACTTTTTATTTTTGGTATATAAAATTAAATTTATTTAACCTGTGTAATACACAATGGTTTTTTTTAAAAGAGATAACTTTATTATTATTTACTATATCAAATTACATTTATTCAACCTGTGTAATACATGAGAGGGTTTTTTTTAAGATATAACTTTTTTTATTATTTACTACATAAAATTACTTTTATTCAATCTATATAATACACGGAGTTTTTAAAATATATGTTTTTTATAATTTATGTATGAAATTAGATTTATTCAACCCGTATAATACATGGGGTTTTTAAAGATATAAATGTTTTTGATATTTAGTAGACAAAATTACATTTATTCAACCCGTGTAATACATATAGTTTTTAAAGATATAACTTTTTATTATTTGGTATATAAAATTATATTTATTCAACCCATACACTAGGTTTTTAAAGGTATATTTTTTTATTATTTACTATATAAAATAACATTTATCAACCAGTGTAATAAACAATATTTTTAAAGATATATTGTTTTATTATTTAGTATTAAATTACATGTATTTAATCCATGTAATATACGAGGTTATAACCTAGTTTAAAGATGTTTTGATTTTGATTTGCTTTTAAATTATTAAATATTTAAAGAAACCATACGTAAAGTGGTCTTATCATTTTCAATTTTATTTGAACCCATAACCGTAACTGGACTGATTATTTCGGTTATTCCGAAATCATTGTTTCAGTTATTTCAGTTTGGATTCGTTATAATTATTTTAGTGAGTTTGGTTAGCTCGAGTTATATTCTAAAAAATATGTTTAAATGTATGTTTTTAAAGTGATTATTATGATTTTAATAGTAATAATATTAAAAATACATTGGATTTTAACGATGAAAATGAAAGTTACGAGTTTCCGTTTATTTTAACAATGAAAATAAAAGTTATGAGTATCAGTTGTTACATTCTCAATAGTATGGATTATTATTGATTAAATATCATTGTTTGGATAATTAATCATGTTGGTAGCGTATTTAATTTTTTTTTTTGGACGAAAACTATGTCTTAGTCAAAAATTAGATATCAATCTCTATCAAACTTACAATAAATATAATAATGTTTAGTTTTTAAATGTAACAAAAATATACGTGGGTTAAAGGAGACCCCGTTTTTTGAAACTTAAAACCATAATAATACTAAGAAATAATTGACAAATCCATGAAGATAAGTACAAAATTAACAAGAAAATCCGACTAACCTTTTTTCTCTATTATTGACAACTACAACCATCGCAAAAGCTTTCTAATAACATTTATGACACATATTATGGTCATAAACGGGAGGCCCTTTGATCATGACTTCTTGGTTGCACACTTGTGGCAATCATAGATTCATAGAGTATATAATGTATAAACAATATTTAACGTTTTGAAGTAATTGTTGCATTCTCGAAGTTTCATAAAAAGTAGACTAGTCGTATCCTCGGTGGCCCTTTCCTATGCTAATGCCAGAGTGCTACCTTGCTTGTATTCTAGAAACGATAACTTCCATGCCTTACACAAATAAAGTGTTCATTTTCTTTATATAAGATGGAATAAATTGATAAGAAAGTCTTAGATTGTTCATTGGGTTATGATAACTTTTATGACGGTCTCGAATAAGGAAGATTTTCTTTTTAAATGACAAATTTGGATCACTGACGGGGCATTGGAGTATTATTATGTCATCAGCGAAATCACTCGATCATATCCATCTCCGCCAGACAATAATGCCTATACACCAATTCAGGAGAAATTTAATAAATCTGAAAAAGAAAACCCCTCTTGTGGGAATCAAACCCAGTACCTAATGGTTTCTAAGTTTTATCTCACCCTCAAGATGTTACTATGCTATAATGGCATGTGTTGAGATTATGCATCACATGGCCCTTTAGCAACTAGTTTGTGAAACTTTTGATTTACCGGGAAGGGCTTTATTTATTTATTTTTTCTATAAATATTTTGTGTGTTCATCGCCGCTGAAAAAAAATAAAGACTTTCCAAGCGTCAAGGCAAAGTTTGTGCCTTGAAATCCTCGAAACAATGAATCTCTATCCTTAAAGCACGTTTTTTCATTGAATTGTGAGTTGCGTTTGTGACTATTTGTTTCCCATAATAGCGAAGCAACAAGTATCACTACGGTGGTGGCAAAAAGTTCATGAGTTTTCAAGCATTTCAAAGAACCAAAAAGCATGCTTGGTAACAAATACAATTATACTAGTATAAGAGAAACTTAGTGTGAAAGTGTATCAAGTCTAATTAAGTAAATACCCAAAAAAAGAAAACACACTAGGTTTAGGTTTAGACCAATTGCATATTGGGACTTTGTTAATTTAGGAGAAACGTACCTATACATCGCATGTTCCTAGTACATACATGATCTGATCGTATATAGAAAATAAAAACATGAACATGTAAAATAAATTCTGAGCATAGATACTCATATGTGCATTTAATATATTCTTCACTCATCAATAAGGACGTTCAGACCATAAAAACATTGAGACATAAGATTGATAGGATTTCTATATATGCACCATAACACTTTAATTGATGGCGGAAACATTCGGGTGAAAGTAGTATTGTTCAAAGCTCTTGATCAACTATTAAAGTTTAAATATATTATTCAACCAAGTTAAAAGATCCTCATTGGATAAAAATTGTTCAAACAATACAAGATAACAAATAGTTCAAATAAAAATTAACTAGGTCCAAGCTCCTATGTGATAACATATCTTGATAACACCTCATGCGTTGTTTACCTGAAACATATATAAGATAAAAGGTAAACTAAAAATAGTTTGTGAACATACATAGATTTGAAGGGATACTAAATAGAAAAGTATAGTTTAACAATCCCCACATGTCAATAGTTTAACAAAAGCATTCTTATGAAAATAAACATTGGGAACAAAGCATACAATCAGCACTTGTTACATAGTTAGGTTCAACTCCACGAGTTACGTAGTTGCGATTTCAATCATCTACGCTCCCCCTAAAAAGGGAAATAAATAAGATGTGTCTGACAGACCTATAACGCTATAATATACTACTCTTGGCTTTATCAAAGTTAATGATTGTACTAGTTAATAATTACTCAAAGCATATCAAACTCTCATAAACATAATCACAAGCCTAATTAGGTTATATAGTGCATAACTTGGTTACAACTAGAAACAAACACAAGCTTCTAATTAGACATTAAACAAAACTCCATAATCTAACTATCTATTATAAACCAAATACAACTTATCTGATTTATCTCTAATACAATTAACCTTGAACCCAATCCATAAGCTCGAACCGGTCCACCATGCTGGTCGCCCCATGGGCTCAGGTGCGGCCCCATCCGCCCATGTGCTGGGGTTAGATAATTAGCTATTAACATGAATCAAAGTTAGAAAATTGTAGCTAGCCAATCCAATTTTTTTGGTTATTAAAGGGTGTTTCTAAACGTAAAACAACCCAACAAAATCTCACAAAACATATAACCAAACTGTTAGATTACATAGTAGAACCAAGCTAAATTGAACCGTTCGTCTAATTTACCATCTTTGTAATACTTTTTATCCATGAAGCTTTGGTTTTCATTGTTGTTATCAATCTTTAAATCTTGAAAAGAACCTCTTTATTGAATCCAAATCAACAAACCAATAGTCAATATCTGGTCCCGCGTCAATTCAAAAACAAACAATCAAAAATGATCATGCAAAGAATTGATAATAGTGTTTTGTATCTTTCCATTTGATAAATATAAGTAGACAAAAGTACCCCATTCATTTGCATGTAATCAAAACTGTCACTTGACTTAGACTGCCACATGATAACAAAATACGTGTTATTTAAAGACTATGAAACCTGAATGGCTTAAAACTTGCCAACAAGTTCATTACTTCAACAAAACACCCATATTTGGTTCGACCATGAATCAATGGACCCATAATATATCTCAAAAGACCAAAAAAAAACGTTGAACAATTTAATTTAACGCGTTTAGGGTTGATATCTTATCGATATAAATAAGTAGGTAGATACATTACTAACACCCCTATTGTCATGATTTGTCATAGTCGAGATTCGAGAATGTGATAAGTTACTTAAGATCTGTTGACTAAAAGCTCGATTCAAGTCGAGCTTAAACAAGCTTATTCGAGATTCATTCTGTATTAGGTTTGCAAACTTAAACGAGTCTATCTAATATATAACTAAAGTTATAAAATAGTTAAATGATAAACGAGTTCACCTCGAGCTTATACCATTACTCATGAGTTAAACTCAAGCTCTAGTCAGGCTTGAGCTCGACTCTACTCCTTTACGCCCCTAATTGTATAATATGTAAGTAAGTCATTTAAACATAGACATTCGTTTTTATAAATAACTTTTTAACTACAAAAACCCTTAGAATCATTTGATTTGCAATCATGTATTTTGCTTCTTATATAGGAATGTTATTCCATTTCTTCACCACTACTCACTTGTTAGTGATTCGAATAAATTTATAGTTAAAATGGTTACATATTACATAACCCTGTATTATCATCATACATCATCATCAACTCAACCTTTCCAATATTTGGACCACATTGTTTATTGTAATGTGGGCCTAAAAATAATACTATTCTAATGGTTCAATGCCACACTTTGCTATCCAATCAATTTTATTAGCGTGTTGTATCTTGCTTGGTCTCTCTTTATGGAAACAACCATCACAATTACAGTAATAAACTATAGTATACACTCGGGTCCAAAATGGCTCATATGAGAGGCATGGACCATCATTTATGGTAAACCATGCATCTTGGCTAAAGTTTGGTGCACTCATGTGTCCACATTCATGTACAACTTGTACACAAAAAGGACCCTAATTATGTCCATTCGGTGTCTGTCTTCTATTTTTAAAAAGTCAAGTATCATAAGCCTCATTTTTCATATATTAAAAGTTTCGTAATACTATTAAGTAGGGTTGTAAACGAATTGAACGTACACGAACAAGTCGTTTTGTTCATGAATTGTTCACAAACGCTTACCGAACGAGATTTCTTGTTCGTGTTCGTTCATAAAGGAAATGAACGTGTTCATGAACTGTTCACGAATATTTACCAATGCAAAGAACTCAAACAAGTGTTCATGAACATAAATGAACACAAATAACGCTTATAAACACAAACGAATACACGCGAACATATATTCATTTTGAAATAAAATTAATATGCATTTTCGCCACTAAGATTAAAAGAGTCCACCCAAAAAATAAATAAGCACTTAACATAATTATACGAACACAGTTGACATAATAGTCAAGTTTTAACATAAACGGAAACTGAAATGATCAAATGAAAGATGTTGACAGAGGCATATGGTATAAATAGGGTTTCAAACTTAAAAAACAAAAAACAATAAAACAAAAATAAAGCATAGTAAAACCTTTAAATAAATCAACACAGATGACATAACCGAGCGGACATTAATGAACACCTTGCCGAACGTTCACATACATAAACAAACAAACACAACCTATGTTCATGTTCATTCGTTTAACTTAACATACAAAATTTTTGTTCGTCTTCGTTCATTTATTAAAAGAACGTACATAAACGAACTTCCCATCAAACAGTTCATGAATTGTTCACTGAACGTTCATTTGCAGCCCTAATACTAAGTTATAGTATATAAGAAAACTTATTATTATATATAGACGTGTGTATAAAAATAAGATAATCATATAAACTCTTGTGCATGATACTTAAATATCATGGAAGAAAGAACGAAGTTGGATTATATGGAGTCCGTAAATAAGCAATCTATGTATCACACTTTACAAAATTATATATAGGTGGTTATGTTTTTATAACTGCTAACTCACACACCTACTAATTATACTTCTACATTTTTATTCACTATAGAAATAGAACCTTTAAGTTCATGGGAAGGGACAAATTTCAACACTTTGGCCCCTATTAGCCTACGTTACCTTTTGGTGTATAAATGTTTATGTGATTCTCACAATTCTTTACTGGAAAACAATTTATGCATTGAACGATCATGTGTGTGTAGAGAGAGAGAGAGGAGCATGCTTAATACATAATCCAAAGTAAATAAAATCCATGAGAACCTCATATACACTTGTACATAGTGCATTTAAGATATAGCAGGGAGGAGAAAGAGATGTGGTTATGGGACTACCTAACAATTCTATATATCAAATTTAAAACAATGTGTGCCAGTAACCTCTAGCTCAAGTGGTAGAAGAACTTGAGTTCTTTTGTGAAGACTCAAGTTTAATTCCCATTCCCATTTGGTGTAAAAAGGAGTGAGGCACTAGTGGGCAATGATAGAAGACCCAGGGAAACCTGGTTTCGATCCTTGAGCCAAACGGGGTTTTACCGGTAATTATATCGTCATGCCTACGAGTGGGTGAGTTCCCAGGTTTTCTCCAGAAGTGGTGGTGGACGACTCCGGTTACTCTCGAAGTACTACGTTTATCCAGTGAATGCCCCGAGTGCTCGAGATTGACTTATTGGCCATTAAAAAAACAATGCGTATAAATGTTTATGTGGTGAGTGGTGTTTAGAGTTCTCTAGTTAGCTTTATATAAATTCGAGTGTATACATATAAAAGAAAAGAAATACTAACATCGTAATAATATTGACCAAAAGTACACATCTTTATGGAAACTCTTGAACCCCATTGGTTAGACTGAAATATATACCAAAATACATGGACTTGTTTTGCCAAATTCTTCTGTCAGATCGTGAAGGAGTCCCAAAATGTGTAACTAATGTATCTTTGTCAAATTTGATGATACAAACTATATTTTTAGCCTCATTCGTTCAACATGTCTCTAGAACACACTGAAAAGAAGAACATTAAAAAATCAATTTCACCAAACCCGTAGTTTAAATGTGTGTACTAAAAACCTATATTAATAGCACAAAATGTAAATGTCATTAAAAACATGTAACACTAAATGACTTTTTATTTGTGGTGTTTGAACATGATGAACACGTTTCAAAGTTCGGTTTTAAGCTCGTTTTTATGAATTTAGAACTGTAGTCATCAAATTTTAGTTCATAATCCAAAGGTTGGATTTTTCCATTTCACCAAAAACCAAAAGCACGTCCAAAAGGTTTGAAGTTCGAGATATACAAATCATTTATCGCATAGGTTTTTTTAGCATAATCCTTGGATCATCCTTGCACGTTGTTGCCATAAGATCCTACGGAGAATATTGGTCCTTATGGGCCGAAACCTATAGGCCCAATAAGTTAAAAAAATGACAAAAAAAAAATAGATAGACATGATGTTTTTTTAGTGATTGGTACTTTTTGAACCAAGTTCGGTGGGCTGCGTTGATGGACTTAAACTGGACTTTTATTTATTTGTTATTCCGGCAAAATGGGTGTGTCGAGTTGGATGGGTAATATCGGGTTAAAACGGATCATTTTAAAAAATATCAATTCGATTGGGTCAAAATTAGTTCTAACTAAAATTGGGTTCATGAGTTCGAGTCGAAATGGTTCATTTTAGAAAACAGTACCAAATGCTTAAAAATAGTAGTTCTCAATAAGAAATTATTAAATTATTATGTTTTTTTCTTTAAAATCACTTAATCAAGGTCTTACGGATAGTAAAACTTTAAGATAAAATTTATTCTCCTTGAGACTTATCACAAATGATTAACGATGGCAGAGGCAAAGTTGTATATGCTTTCTCCAATAGTCAAAAGATATAAGAGTTAATTAACTCAAAAGGAAACTTAATGAACAGTGCAAACCCATTAAAAAATGCCATGTGATAACTCCTATTTTATTTATTTATATTATATTATATAATTTTTCTTCCAATAACTTGTGTTTTTTAACTTAAAAAAAAATATTTAAATTCGTAACTTTACTTAATTTTTTTAGGCTTTCCGTTGTAAATTTTGTTGAGAGTATAGTTGCATTCAAATAGAGTGTACATCTTGTTTTTTTTATCTATACTATATGAGTGCATGCCAGTATCTTTTTTTTTTTTTTATGTTATATAATTTTTCTCAAATAACTTGTGTTTGTTAACTTTAAAAAAAACTAAATTCGTAACTTTGCTTAATTTTTTCAGACGTTTTGTTGTAGATTTTGTTAAGAGCAGAGTTGCATTCAAAATAGAGTGTACATTTTGTTTTTTACATATGCTATATGAGTGCATGCCAGTATTATGCATGCCACTTCTTCGACTCATTCCTTATTAATCAATGAAAAAACTACAATTCATAAAAGTAACCCTAGCAACCCTATGAGCTAAATGAGAAGTTCCTAGCTTGTAATTTTTACCTCAAAAGTGGAAGTCAGTATTCACATAATTACAACCAAGTTCTTAATCTACAATTAGTTGCGGGTTTTGGTCTTTACCATGTTGTGCTCAATCAAACACGACAAACCCTTAATTGTTCAGGATTAGCATAATTTCAACGATCCAATGTAGACCTTTTGTTTGATACAACTTTATTATAAGATGGTTTGAAACTTTTCATTTGTTTTCGGCAGTTCTCATATTGATACAAAAGGACCTTGGCATATCCTTGGGCTTTTAATTTTCCATGCCCTTTAAAGATCCTTAATATGCAAATGGATGCCATGTTGCACTAAAGGTAATTCTTCTTGTTATGCTTGAGCTTACACTTAAAACCCCTCGAAGATGTAGTTTGTCAATAATACTTTACACTGTTCATCATTGTGAATTCGCCAGTGATGATTATTTCACTATTTTGTTCCATTACAAGTCTTGAATTAAGTGTTTTATAATGATTAAAGCTATTAAAAATGAACTTTTATTTATAGGGTACGTTACACTTTTCGTCCTTGTATCGAATTGTAGTGGATGCCCTTTTACTTCAATAGTTACGATCATAATTTTTTATTTGTAAAAGAAATTACATCTTAGGTTCTTTAGCACTAACCAAGTTTGGTTTTAACGTTAAATCAGATACATGCCTTGTACATGAGGGTATGGTTGTCTTTTTTTACTTTATTATTTGAGAAAAGATTAAAAGAAAATAATATATGATTTAAAATCATTCTCTATTTCTCCATCTCTCTTATAACGCACACTATCTTCTATATATCTCTCTTTTGCTTCTCCACATCATTTCCGGCTACCACCAACATATCTAAACCAACCTCCCGGACTAAAAAAACGCACATGTAACTCAAAAAATCCAGCCTGAACCCTAGCCATATTCGGATTTCAGATCCAGTCTAGTGGATTCAAATCCGCTGCCATCCTGGTCTTTTAATTCAGATCCGGTCTTGTGGTAGGCGGGTTTGACCCAAACAGGGCATGGGAAAAATCGATGTTTGGTGGTGGGTGGTTTCAAGATATGGTTGAGGTTTTTGGTTGTGGGGGTTATGGATTTAACTGCGGATTTGGTGGTGCGTAGTGGTGGCAACGGTAATGGTGGGAGGATGGGGTTTTCAAAAATTTTGAGAGGGTGTAAAATTTTGAGATTGTGGTAATGGTTTGTTATGGTGTTTGATGTTGGTTGTTTGCCAATGATGATGGTTTGTGGTATTTGTGGCTAAATTTGAGGTTTTACGTGTTCTATTCTTCGAAATTAGATGGTGAAAGCAAGCATTTTGTGGGAGAAGATGATCTGAAGCATATATCTGAGCTTGTTAATATGATAGATGGAGGTCCTGAATATATATATATATATATATATATATATATATATATTGGAAGAAAAATTCTGTAAGAATAAAGAATAACTTTTAAAATTCTGTATTTACTTCATTTAATGTGTGTATTTAATATTATGAAAAAGGGCATATAGGTAAATCTATAATTGTTATTAATTAGCTAATTAATTAAACTTGTAACTTATTTTTTTAATATGTATTTTTCAAGATAAAATAATTTATGGTGAAGGACAATTTTCGACATGTGTAGGATAAATTTTAATATCTGTAGGATGAATTTTGAATGTGTAGGGTATTTTTACATGTGTGTATGATAAATTTCAAAAATATAAGATACATGTAGGATAAATTTTAAAATGTGTAGGATATAATGTTTTTGTTTTTTTAATGAGAGATAGCATAATTAATGAGAGGAGTTATAAATTATTTAATGTTTTACAATTATGCCCTTATTTCTTTTTCTTCTCACATTAAATTTCTTCTCAAATGAACCTTCCCCTATATATATATATATATATATATATATATACATATGGTTAAAATGAGAAACACCTTAAGTTGTGAGAACCGTGAGAACTAGGCCATTAAAAAGGTTTTTCCGAAAATTTTTTTCTCAAAAGTTATAAAAAATACTTGTTTCGGCGAAAAAAATTAAAAAAAATGTCGCATACTCAACGGATAAAAAAACTTGCAACAGTCAAAACTACCGAATCGACAATTTTTTTTACTGATGTGTTAATAATATTTTGATGTGCGTTTGTGCAAAAACAATTTTACCCAACTCGCGCGAGATGGAATAATTATCACGGTTCTCACAAGTCGTGGTGGTAACCGAGCCCTAGTGTGAGAAGCACTAGGCTAATTGAGAAACTTGAGAAGCATTTTGGACCACACATTTTCCTTAAGCTTCTCGTAATATACACATATGTTTAAAATTGACTTATATACATATGTGTATAATTCAAGATTTGGCAATATACATATATGTATATAATCAATTTTAAACTATACATATTTATATACTACGAAAGTTTAGGAAAATTGTGTGGTCCAAAATGCTTCTTAAGTTTCTCAAATAGGGTAGACTTAGGATCCCTACCCTAGATTAAGGGCCAAGATGAGTCTGTTTTGTTCACTAATAGGGGTGAGGTTCATAAATGAACCTAACCCTATATATATATATATATAGGTTAGGATCGTGTGAGAAGCACTAGGCTAATTGAGAAACTTGAGAAGCATTCTGAACCACACATTTTTCCTAAGCTTTTCGTAATATATACATATGTATAGTTTAAAATTGATTATATATATATATATGTATATTGTCAAATCTTGAATTATACACATATGTATATAGTCAATTTTAAACTACATATGTGTATATTACGAAAACCTTAGGGAAAATGTGTGGCCCATAATACTTCTCAAAGGTGGACTTCTTTTAGGATCCCTACCCTATATAATGTTGGGATTAGGAGAAAACGATTTGAAGTGTGAAAACCGTGAGAATGATTTTCAGCCACAAGATCTTTGTGATTTGTGGCTGAGATTGTTGGGCTTAGATTGCTAAAGGTTTACTCATTAGGGGATATTTTGGGCTTTGGTGTACATTGTGGGCTTCCTAGTGCCTAATGGGCCTAGGGTCGTAATAGTGAGCTTAATAGTGCGTATAAATAGAGATGCTAGGTTATTGAGAAGGGGTTAGAGAGTTGAAATCAAAGAACTTGTATCAGACATCTTCTGGTGTATGCAAGTTAAAGTTATTCAAAGTTGTTCTTCTTCCTAATCATTATTTCCGCTTTTGATTAGGTTAGTGATACCTATTTGATCCGTCAACGGGACTTACAATTGGTATCAGAGCCTGCTGTTCAAATACAGGCTCCGGGTATTGCTGCTTAAAGAAGTTTTTTTTGAAGTACGTTGCTGCTGTTTGGATCGTTTTCTGTTCCGGATCACTGTTCATCGTCGGAAGGGTTACTATTCCGAAGAACTCGAAGAAGTTTTGAAGAATTCGGATCTGGTACTGTTCCAGATTCTGAAGAACATGAAGAAGGTTCTCACAATTCGGATCAACTACTTTTCTCGATTTCGAAGAACACGAAGGTGATCATCCATCTCGGATTGATCCCGGACTGTTGCTCAATCCAAATTGCAATCCGAGTTACTGTTGCGGTTATCGATTCCTTGGATCTCGGAATTCAGTTGCAGGAAAAAGCGGGTTACTGTTACGGATAAAGATAAGGATTCCGGATTCATCAGATAGGTCAAGCATTCCGGATTCCGGACTCTTGATTTCGGATTCACATTCAGAATTACTTATTCCGGATCACACATCTCGGATTCTCATTTCGGATTTGCAATTCGGTCTTCTCATTTCGGATCCATCAGATTCCGGGTTCTCCATTTCGGAATCAACAATCTGGATTCATCAATCCGGATCATCATCAATTCAGATATTACTTCCGGGTTTGACCATCATTGACTTCAGGATTGATCATTTCGGATTAGATTCGGATTTCGTACTGTTCATCACAGACACCTAAAATAAATTAATTTTAAATCAGTTTGGTAAATTTTTAATTAATTTAATTATGATGGCTGGATACATGACCGTACAAGATCTGAAAAATGCCACTCTGGCTGCTCTACAATTGGAAACACTAGCCCTCCATCAAGAGCTGGATCAAGTAATTGGCACTTCCACTAAAGTGCCACGTTTATTGTAGGGGGGAAGAATACTACGAGTGGAAGTTCTGTTTTGAACAATACTGCAAGGCTAAAGAGCCTGGTGTGTGGAGATGCATCATGAATGGTCCAAGAACCATACTTTACAGCACAGAGCAAGATCCAGACACGAAAATTCCTAAGCCCATGCACCTATGGACTCCAGAGGATATCAAGATAATAGAGGAAGATGAGAAGGCCTCGGCAACTCTGACTATGGCCCTTGGACTTGGTATCTCTATCGCGGTTAGAAATCGTAAGACTGCAAAGGAGGTTTGGAGTGAGCTGCAAAATCTCTACGAGGGAAACGCAGACATGATAGCAAGTAGGTGGAATCAGCTGAATCAGAAATTCAGCTCATTCAATCACATCTATGGGGAAACTATTGAAAACCAGATTCGTCGCTATGTCAAGCTTGTTTCCCAGATGATTTCAGCTGAGATTACCCTCACCAAGAGTGCCATGAACAGACAGTTATTAAACTCACTGCCCAAGAGTTGGGATGCAGATGTGGGCATGATCAAGAAGACCAAGAACTTGAATGATGTCACTCTCACCAAGATGATAGCTACTATCAAATCATGTGAGATTGACAACAAGCAGAGGGAAATCGATCATTAAAGTAGTTTGATGGCCGTAGGGATGACAAGGCAAAACGCGACTTTAATGTAACAGAATCTTATCTATAGTCCTCTACAAGGAAACTCACAAGCACCGGGTGGATCAAACGTGGTTTATAGTCCCATAGCCACGCCTCAGAACGCTCAGTACGTGTATGGTCTTCAATCTCAGAATCCCACGATGGTTTCAGCTGCTCAAGTTCACACACAGTACCATGCAAGTATCCCAACATGGTGTTCAGTCCTGCAATTCCTCAAACAGTGCAACAAGGTAACACTCCTCAAGCTGCTGCACCTGCTCAACCTGCGTCCAACTCTGCGTTTCTCACTAAAGAAAACGAGGAGAAACTGGCTATTGCGGCGTCAATGATCAAAAGCTTAAACGCCTTCCTGGTAGGTGATCTGACTCCTCCATCTATTCTTCCAACCAAAGTTGACCAGATCATGGAGGAGGACCTGGACGAGATCGATGTTTCTTGGAATTTAGCGATGGCTGCTTTTTGGGTATACAAGTTTCAAAAGAAATATGGAAGGCAACCCTTGTCAGATTTGAAGACTGCTCTCACCAAGGACAAACTTAGATGTTACCGATGTCACGAACCAGGACACTTCGCCAGGGAATGCAAGAAGCCACCATCAGGGTATGTATCATCCAAGGTCGCTGATATACAAAGCAGTGACAGACAACTGGTTCCCGTCTCTCCCTCCAAGCCCACTACAAGTCTATCAAGCAGCTCGGGCGGGAAGTCAACAGCATTGGTGGCCCAACAACATGAAGGATTCAACTGGGCAGATGCTGCAGCTCAAATGGAAATATTGAATCTATCCAAGAACAGCAACCACTGCATGATGGTCAGACAACTGAGACGCCCGATCTTTCGGAAGCGGTAAATCGAATTCTATGTTCTGATAGTTGTCGTTTTAAATTATCACAAATGCGCGCCCATAATTTAATTCTAGTGGCTGAATATCAACAAGCTGCGTCGCAGAACATCGCCCTTAAACAATAGAACAAGCTTCTTATGGAGAAGGTCGAAGCTCAGAAACAGGATGTAGCTCAGCTAAAGCTAGACTTGAACCAACAGCAATGTTGGGTCTACGACTACAAGCTAAAACTAGCTGAAAAGGACGTAGAACTTCAATCAGCCTTAGCCAAGCTGAATTCCTTGACAAGGAAGCTTCACGAAAATGAAATAAACATTAAAAAATTTGAAACTTCCAGTAAACTTGTCAAGGACTTATGTGACCTCCAGCTTAACTATCAAAAGAATTTTACCAAAGGCCTTGGGTATAACAGGGCGCCTCCACCATATAATCATAACTATACTAGAATGCCTGGATCTGAAGAAGAGGTAGAAAATGCAGAAAAAATGATTTATGGTAAATTTTCAGATTATTTGCCCAAACCATGAACGCCCTATTACCCAAAGTTCTCCAAACCCACTGAACTCAAGAGGGATGATGTCTTTGTGGCTTCTACACCACTTTCACATGAAACTGGTAATCATCCTTCTGGAAGTACTGGCTTGGAGAAAGAAGTGCCTGAGGTAGAAAAATCCACATCCTCCACAAAATCTAACGGAAAAGAATCTCCTGATACTCAAACTGAATTTGTGAACGATACTAATGTGTCTAACTCATGTGCAGAAGAAATTTTAGTTGAGGATATCACAGAGGGTGATCAAGAGGAATGTCTGAATACAAATTCAGACAATTCGGCTGCTGATTATGCGTTTTATAAGCATGCTTTGCTCAAACAGTGTTAGTTGTGTTGAGAATTTACACAGTTTTAATTCTGGTTTTTCATCAAATATTGATGTTTTGAATGATGCTAATAATTGTAATAACTCTTGTGATGAGAAAATGAATTTAGCTGCAGGTTCTGCATCAACAGATGATTCGGTCTCATCAGTTTCAGCTGAGGATACCGAAAGTTTTTCTCCAGAGACTGCGTCTGTTGATGCATCTCCTAGGGTTAACAGTGTGAAAGAAGACCAACCAACCGATTCTGTAAACGTTGATGGTGACATAATTCTAGAAGACTCGGGCGACTCAACACAAGGGACTGATTCTGAAATGACAGAAGATGAACCCTCATTTTCTCATGATTCAAATGAAAATCTTCAAACTGATTCTGAATCGGAGTCTCAAATTTCTCAAAATTGCGAGATTCCACATTCATCTTCTGAAATCTCAGAACAGGATGTCCCTGTAGAGCCACTCGTGTCCTCTACAGACTCTGTCACGAAATGTGATTTGAAGAGTAAGACTAAGAAGCGAAGAACACACCGATCTAAAAAGAAGAAAACAAAAGAGGTGTCTTTGAAAATTGAAACGGCAACTGCTGGGTCTCCTCATCAAACTGAGAAATTAACTCAGCAATCGCAAATCGAATCTGTTAAGCAACCAGCTGAACGGATATCGGTTAAAGTTTTGCCAATCCATATTCAAAAACCTTGAATTCAAATCATAAAACTAACAAGTGTGCTAATGGTTGTGCGCAGGACACCGTCTAGACCAAGATCGTGCATTAGCCGTCAGTACCCGCCAGTAAGAAACTGACAGACAAATTGCCCAGAATTTTCCAAGCTGAACGGACTGTTTTCTTCCAAAAGAGGCAGAACTGTTTCAATTGTGGATCTCCCAGGCACATTGCTCACAATTGTCAAAAGACCTTTACCTCATTCAAAACTTTATATTCCAGACATCAGAAGACTATGCCTAATCGCCCACCTGAGGCTCGATTTGTGGCTAAGTCTTCTGATCAAGACTGGAACTTGGCCAAGAAACAATCTTTCAAACCCTCGAGACCTTCAGTTTCCCTGAATCCCTCTAGCACTCCAAGGATTGTGCAGAGGTCTGATTCGGTAGCCTGGAGGCCTAAGTTAGCGGAGAACACACCGATCTAAAAAGAAGAAAACAAAAGAGGTGTCTTTGAAAATTGAAACGGCAACTGCTGGGTCTCCTCATCAAACTGAGAAATTAACTCAGCAATCGCAAATCGAATCTGTTAAGCAACCAGCTGAACGGATATCGGTTAAAGTTTTGCCAATCCATATTCAAAAACCTTGAATTCAAATCATAAAACTAACAAGTGTGCTAATGGTTGTGCGCAGGACACCGTCTAGACCAAGATCGTGCATGTGATAAACTAAAAGAAAAGCCTCACTAATGATGTGTCGATAGGCTCAGCTAAATCTAATAGTTTTGCGAAAATGTGATAAACTAAAAGAAAAGCCTAATTCTAGTGGGAAACACGGTTGAAAGCGTAGTACTTAGTTCTGTCCTTTGTGAGTGTGTACTTGCTTCGTAATTGCGGAATGCTGCAAAGCATTAAAACTAGTTAGTATGTGAGCTTTCACAACTTACGGAAAAGTCACTATGATCTTGTGTTTTCTTTTTAAAAGATTTAAACTTGTTTTGTTTCTTTATTTTGTTTAAGCGTTGGACTTCCTTTGCGTATACGTGAGTAGAAATGCTTCGTAAAACATGGAAGTTAGAAGTTCAAGTTCTATGTTTAAATTGAAATAGGTTATAGACTTATGTTTGTGACAGGTGGTATTGCAAAACCACCTAAACATACATTTTTTTTACAATATTACAATATTTTTTTTACAATACTTCTATATGGACCCATGGAGTTAATAAGAAGAGACAAAGTAGGAGAGTGATGATCACAAATGTAAAGGACATACTTTGAATTGTACGTATGATCCCTTCTTCATATCTATCAAAATGTTGATCAAGATACACTTGAATCAACCTATATAAATAAGGGTAAATTACACATTTCATCCTTTATATTTGTATTGGATTGTAGTGGATGCCCTTTAACTTCAATAATTACAATCACAATCCTCTATTTGTAAAACACATTACACCCTAGGTCCTCTAGCACTAACCAGGTTAAAAGTTTTAGTTAAGTATGCCATGTACCTTGCACATGAGGGTAAGTAATTTCACACCCTAGTTCTTCCCTTTATAACTCTCTTCTCTCACACACACAACTCTCTTCTCTTTCTCTCTCTCTCCATACCCTATCTCTCTAGATTTTCTTCACCACCACCCCCACAGTGCCACCAGTTACTCCATCTCCAGAAACCACCACCCCACCTCAGCCCTCGTATTCAATTGCGAATATTTCAAACCTATAAATTTCGTATTAAATATTCATTAACCGACATTCGAACATTATAAATTTTAACCTAACAACATTATCGTAACAAATATAAGTATCACATACCTTGAAACCTTCCTAAATTTAATTGAGGGATTAGAATCGCCAAAACACCAAAACTCAAAGTCTATGGACTAAAAATACCAAAAACCTTAAGTTACCATATTATGCCACCTAGCAAGACACTAATCAATTCCTAAAACACTCATGGACACTTGTCCTAACAATCTTCAAGCTATAAACACATAATAGGACACTAATCATCTCCTAAGACACCCATGGACACTTATCTTACCCATGTTTTGCCGCCTAACTTCATCCTTGCCACACTTATTCTAATCTTGACACATAAAGGGGGCACTAATCCATCTTTAATAGCCCTTGGGACACTTATCTTGATTTCCTTAACCCTCCTTTAGCTATATATACCTCCTTTGGTCACCATTTCACTCACACCAAAAACTCAAAACACAAAGTCTTATGTCAGCTTATTGGACTTTACCTTTGGAACTCCTCTTCTAGTCTTTTTAAAGAAGTCCCATTAAGCTATTACGTCTCCTTTCTTTAGTTCCTTCCTTAGCTTTTAGTTTTGCAGCTTATTTCGGTCCGAACCCGTATTTTCACGCATAATAAAACTACCAACGGGAACACATAAGTGTTTTTCCTATTTTGGACAGATTCTTTGTTGTTACTTTGAACAACCATAACTTGGTCAAAACTTAACCAAATTAAGTAAACTCTTACTTCATGAATAAGTACATGGAAAAAATTTATACGCTTAGAAACACTTCCTTTTGGACCTTCAACGTTTAAAACCAAACTGAAGGTTAAAACTAAACGATCTGTAAAGATCCATAGTTTTGACCATTTTATGGGTTCCAAACAGAAAAAACTTTCTAAATCAAAGTTGTAGATCACATTCTAATTTGGTTGATTAGAAATTTTTATAATATTTCGATATCGTTTACTATTTTCAAAACATAAAACCAAGACAACACAAAAGGCTATCAAAACTTATACTTTTCAAAAGCTAAACAAATTACAACTGGTCAAGTGTTCTTTAACCCATACCCATCCACAAATATTATCATAACAAAACCTAAACTAAACATTCTTATTATTTAGGGCTTACTTGAAGTTGTTAAAAGTGTGCAAACATCATCATCAATCATCATGGCGAGTTACATACCCCTTTCTTTAAACTTTTGGGTGAAACACGTTTACTTTAACATTTGTAACTACTTATGGCATCACTTTTATCTTTATATATCTTGTCTTAAACATTACTTTAGGAACTCACAGTAACATAGTACAATCAATAACTTTGATCAGGTCGATTGCAGTAGATTATATGGCTATAGGTCTGACAAACCTATACAACTATTGAACGATCAAAACAGGCATTATAACTTAAAAAGTTGTTGATGTTGCTTTCAGTCACTAGTCACTAGGGTTGATTGTACACCATATTCGTTCCAAAGTGTTTGTTTTTGCAATATTGTTCTAGATAAAACTATGACATGCTAATTACTTAACTTATTTGATTTATGCAAATCCTGTGTATACTAGCCAACTATTTGTAGTTGACCCTTTATTTTAAAACATGTTTAGGTACTAGTATTTGATGTTTCCAAGCTTGATTCACATAGGATGGAGACCTAATTGCCTTAGTCTACTTTAATAAAAAACAAATTGTTATGTCACATTTTAGAACAATTATATCCTTATACAATTAGCAACTTGGGTTATGTCCCAGATATTTAAAAGTCACACCCTTTAGTACCACAACAATTAGCAACACACACCCCTTCAAAAAGTTTCACCATTTCATGTATTAAGACATACCCTTTCACAATTATATATATTTATATTTATATATAACAACAAAAAGTAACTTGGGACACAATGGTTTGTCAAAAGTCATGATCCTTCAATTAGCAACATCTTAATACCGACATGTTTACATATAGCAATGAAAAAGAATACATATAACAAAATACAGTATGTTTGTGCCTCTTCAACATAAGAGCGACACCGGTTCTCCCACTCAAATCGTTTCATCCTTTATTTTTTTCTCTTCTTTTTTCTTTTATGGATCTCACGTTTCCATCAAGCAATTCATTTCAATGTGCACATCAAATTAAAAATTAAGTGCCACATCTAATTGGTAATACATACCTCTTCCAATTCCACTAATTGGTATGTATCAAGATTGCTTGAAAAATTGATACATACCAAACAAATTAGTATTTCATTCAAAAATAAAAGACAAAAAAACTTTGATGGTAAGAAATATGAATTTTAGGAATTGATGGCAATGATTTGTGCTTTAGTCCCTTCTTGATCATTCGTAAACAACGAGTAAATTCCTCCGCATAAACATTGTCTCCTCCTTGTATAGGCCATTCACGCTCAATCAACAACAGAAACACAAACTAGTGTCGTGCATGATAACGCCTTTAGTCACCGTTGTAGCATGGTCACAGATACGAATCAATACGTTCAATTTCAACGGAGAAAGTGGTTGAAGACGAAGAATATGTTTACAGGGTTATCTCGATGTTCAACAAGAAAATTACGGAGGACAACTTACAATTAATACTTTTCAATCTTAGAATAAAAAACATATTTTTTCCTTGTATTGCTTTCTAATCTTTACATCTAAAGCAATTTCTTCTCTAATATTCGGTAGAGCATGTCTTGGGTTTACAACACAATAAAAAATATGTATTCTTAAAAAGAGAGAGACAACCCGTTTGAAATTGAGTTGTAAAGACACAAAATGTGATGTTCAGATGATATCATGATTTTTTTAGTGATAAGAGGGTTTTGGATATGTGTGGTTCCTCTCATTTACAACCTTTGATGTTTTGCAACAATCAAACGTAACATATATGTTCGTCATTTTTTTTATTCTATCAGTTATATTATTCTTTTGAAGTGTTCGTATCTCTTACTTTTGTTTAGTCATAAGTTCTTTATAATCTCTTATTATATGATTTTTAGTTGATTGTTGATTTAGACAATTGCATGGATGGTTTAATGGCGATAATTGGTGTCACTTGTTTGTGTTTTAAAATTCGTTTTTATCATATTTCTATATTGAACAATTACAATAATCGTACTAAAGGGAAAATTCTTTACAAATTTCGACTTCAAGTGTTTTGTAAACCATATAAAATTCTAATACCTACTTTATTTTAGTTTTTTTTAATATTCCGTCGCAACGCACGGGATGACATCAACTCAAATGTGTTTAGTATCAAAAAAAGCAACATCTATTACCTTTTACTTTTAATCGAATGGACATAATGGTTTAAATAAAGAGTTGGTCACAAAGAAATTCGCACAAAAGAAACAAATAAAGAGAAAACATGACTTTTCAACTTACACTGAACTATCATGTCGGTTTATATCAATTCCAAACAATGTGACTTTTCAAGTTAAATGTGTTTATCTTCCTAATTCACTAGGCTATTTTAGGATTTATACAAATAATTGTTTGGAAGATTATTTATTTTCACATTTAAAGAAATATAAGTGAGAAAACTGCAAATAAAATGACAAATAGACACACAAAAATGTCTTTCACGGATTTAAAATTTTGGGACCCAAGGAGATGAATCTCTTTTGTTTTGGTTATTGACCTGCTTTGTGGATAGAAACATTCGTGTGTTTTTCCTTCGTTGTAAATTTGAGTTTTTTCCTTTACAAGTTAATATTGATTGCGGCGAAGAACCAAACGAATACGAAACACAACCACAAATCTCAACCTCAAAACATGATCTCAGCCAATATCCAGAGAATTCTCTTAAAACAGGACTGAGATGTCTCTAAAACAGTACTGGACGTAGAGATCGAAGGATTCCACCGGTATCCCAACGCAAAGCGCGGGTGACATCAACTAGTGTAAATACAATAGTTAAATTTTAATAGTGCCATGTTGTGAACAATCTTGTAACTCCCCGACGTTTCCGCCACAAGTTCCACGTGGTCGGGGTATTACATGTATTCCTCCACCCCACCTGCCACCATCACCAACCGATTCCCCCTTGTTCTTCCCCTTAATTAATATATATATATATATCTATATACACACATATGGTTAGGTTCATTTGCGAACAACCCTTTGCTTGTGAATACTAGTGGACTAATCCTAGCCATTGATTATCAATACACAAGTGTAAATCATTGGCCATGAGTTGATGATAAATAGTATATTTTACGAATCGATAATGTAAATCAATGGCCAGGATTTGTTCACTCAGATCATAAATATACTAGTGTTCACTCTAGAACTCCACCCTATATATATATACATATATATACACACCCACACTAGTATGGTGCCCGTGCGATGCGGCGGGGACGACACTTTGCATTGCAGGACTCCTTTCTGGTAATTTGCTTAGAATATACTATGTTCCATATTTGAACATTGAAAGATAGTTTGGACTTTAAGTTGGTCAAAATAGTGTGTTAACTTAGCAATTCACTTTTGAGAGCAAGCTGAAAAGGTTCGATCTTGTATTTATCCTGATTTTGTAAAAATAATATAAAATCACATAAATTCATGTGAAGACGAGCCTTACATGCTCGGAAAGCTCTATGAGTCCCCTACGAATAATGTTTGAACATGTTAAACCAATTCAGATTGTAAAAGGGTAAAATTGGGGCGAGAACAGCTGCTATACAAAAAGTCTAAATATTGTCCAAATACCTATTTCTTAGACACTAAATATTGTTTTGAATGGATAATGCTCTTCGGTATAATGATGCAACATGAAATAACCTTCTTTACTAATCACAAAGTAATGATTGGTCTAGTGATGTCACATATTATACTAACGCCATGATATTATTTGGTCGAATCAAGAAATCCACATTTTAGATTGGGAGAGACAGATATAATTAAACAGTATACATGGAGCATAATAAAAATTGTGTATATATCTAAAGATGTTACTTTAATGAAAATTGTATAGATTTCTAATGATAATCATAACTATTTATACATAGTAACCCTGATCACATGTTGGTCAACCTACATATTCAATGGAAACAATGTCATTGTACAAGATGACCATGATTTGATCAACTTAGGTGTATTTCACTTAATCAACATAGGAGATGTGAAGTGTAAACACTAACCCATAAGTTGTCAACCTATGCAACTTGCATTAGGTTAGTTTATAAGTGTTAAATGCAACAACTTACATGCTAAACTTCCAAAACTTTTTTTCAAGTTGATGATCAAGAATCAATAACACTACAATCAAGTCAAGAGATGATACCTGTACGTTGTTGTGGGGGCACGTTTCAGAGTAGATATCGACATGAAAGAATTAGGGGTTGTGAGAAATGATTTAGCGGTAGGAATCACTAAAACATTTAACCTACAACTTCAAGGGTCTGTAACTAGCTTACAGGGCCGTCCCCAAGAACTCTCAAAAAATTTAGGCCTTGGGCGACAAAAAAAATTGGGGTCAAAATTGTGGTTGGAAATAAATTTTAAAAAATATAACCTTTGTGGTTAACTTGAGATGATTTTTCCACTCCACCTTCATGTTAACTTGAGACCTTCATGTTAACTTGAGATGATTTTTCCACTCCACCTTCAAAACTTTTTTCCAAGTTGATCAAGAATCGATGACACTAAAATCAAGTCAAGAGAGGATATTGACATAAACGCCTCTACGTTGTTGTGGGGACATGTTTCAGAGTAGATGTCAACATGAAAGAATTAGGGGTTGTGAGAAATCATTTAGTGATATGAAGCACTAAGATTTAACCTATAACTTCAAGGGTCCGTAACTAGCTCGCGTGACAAAAATAATTGGGGCCAAAATTGTGGTTGGAAATGAATTTAAAAAAATAAAATCTTGGTGGTGTAACCAAGACTTGAAGTTGAGACCTTCACATTAACTTGAGATGACTTTTCCACTCCACCACTAAAACTTTTTTATATAATAAATAGATGCATATATATAAAGTCTTATAAAACCTTTTGAGTCCTTTGAAAATTTAGGTCTAAAATGATGGCACAGATTAGCAACTCAAGAGCCGGCCCTGCTAGCTTATACATGCATTATTGAGCTATTCTTAAAGAAATAGTAAAGAGAAAATTAAACAATAGAAAAGAATCTATTTCAGTAAAGAGAAAATTAAACAATACAAAGGAATCTATTTCTGTTTTAGTTTGTTCTTTTAGTTCTTTCGATTTCATTTATTTCACTAGTTTATAAACACAGAAAAGAATTGGTGTTCTTTGTGATATAGGTTCGATTCTTACTCTCTTTATTGTTTCATGCGGCATCTAGGTGAAGAGCGAATACGGGTGGCAATGGTTCGATTTGGAGGGAGGCGAGATTTTACCGATTATTTCACTGTCGTGCTTTCGAGCGGGTGGAGGGCGGGTTTCCGCGCATCTAGGGAGAGCCAAGGGGCTGGTGGCAATCGAGTAATCGAACTTGGCCACAGCGTCCAGTATCACAATGGTTAGCACATCGCTCCTTACCTTTGTAAAAAAACACTGAAAAAGCATTTCACTACTCAAATAGTTTTCATTCTATTAATAGGGTATTTGGTTGAGTTATAATATAAAGTGATTTAAAAATAAGAAGTGTAAGAAGCCGCTATAGAGAGTGAAAAGTGCCCAAAAAATATTCAAGTGAGAAAAGTAATTTTGTCAAAGAGAATAAAAAGATTACGCACATGCAAGTCACATGCTATTTCCCCCTATTTTTTAAACGTCTGTAACCTTTATACGTCATATGTTTTTTTTAAACTATACCATAAAATCGAGCGTTTTTTTAATCTTTAATATGAGTACCCTATTGTTATACTTTAAAAAACTAATTCGAGAACCCAGTTGCATATTATACAATGGACATAACATAAACCACAATGAGAAAAACCCAGTTGCGTATTACACAATTGACATAACGTAAACATAATCAGTATCAAACTAAAAACACAAATGAAAGTAGACCAAAAAACACAATCGATTACAACATATAAAAGACGCAATGGACAGCAGACTAAACACAATGAGTATCGAGCTAAAAACACAATTGATGACATCAGATAAAAGACATAATGAACAACAGACTAAAACACAATGAACAACAGATTAAAACACAATGAACAACAGATTAAAACACAATACGCAACAAAACAAAAAACACAATGGACAACAGACTAAAACACAATTTAATAGCATAATAAACACAATGACTAGAACCTATAACAAAATGTATAGAAAACCCAAATATAACACTATCTTCATTATGTTATAGGTTTTGATAAAAATGCAATGGACATAACCCAAATTAAAATTGTGTTATAAGTTTTGATAATAACACAATGAGTTAAATGCCTGGTTGGTCCTTGTGGTTTGCAAATATTGCAGACTTGGTCCTAGTGGTTTAATAATTACACACTTGATCCCGTTAGTGTAATTTTTGCACTCGTGTGGTCTTTATCACTAACATCTTTTAAGTTTTCCAGTTAAGTCCATAATAAATTACCAAAATACCCTTACTTAATAACAAAACCCACCAAATTATAGAAGTTTTCAAATGTCTCCCTTTTCTCAGACAAGCAACACAACCACTGAACACCCATCACCACCACCACCATCTCCTCTCTACCACTTCTCACCTCCACCCCCGAACACCCACCACCACCATCTCACTTCCGCCACTTCTCACCTCCACGCCCGATGTAACACCCCAACCGATGGCGGAAACATCGGGATGAGACGAAAACGAGATTGCTCATTGCTCACAACATTATTAAGTGACAATAATTAATTAAACCATATTTCATTTCATAAGAATTGTCAAATACATCAATGTAACAAAACAAAGAACAACCTAACATTTGCAAAGTCATAACAAGATTGATACGTCGACATTAAACCTAACGTCTAATTTGTGTGTATCTAGTCCTTGCTATATTGTTTTCATAGCGTCATCTCCTTCAACCTGTAACATGTTTTAAAATAAAGTCAATGCAAAAGCAAAGGCGAGTACACAAGTTTAAGCATAGCATATGTATACGAATAAAGTTTTAACAATCCTCATGGCAACCAAATCTATACAAGAGCAATATCAAGGCATGCAATGCTAATAATCAAACCCGTAACGCAATCACGATGTTTTAACATGACCTCACGAATAACACGATGGAGGTGGATGCGTGAATTCCTATAGCGCTAAGCATGTCAAACAAGGCTAAAAATAGTTAATGACTAAAGCATAGCACAACGTTTATCCCCAGACAAGCAACAAGTATACGATTCAAGTAGTCATGTGTATAGGATTGTTTGTGCGTTTCATAAAGTTTAAGTGTTTGTGATTTTTGTATATGGAAACATGTTACACCCAAAAAGTGATATAAACAAATGTGGGTCGAGTGTACTCACAGAATTGCTAAGTCTTCTTTGGAAATTCCACGACGAGTTGATGAGTGGGAGAAAGGGACACCAATGCCACCTTAAATGACAACGAACATGGATGAATAATCGAATCGGAGTTGAAGATACGTGTACGTTTAGCACGGAATTTATGTAACGACTCTAAAGTTAAATTCGTCAAAAAGTGTTATCAAAATAATACAATAAATATACATATTTTTGGCGAAAAGTATAAAAGGTATATAGATATTCGCAGTTGGATAAATATATTCCTTCGTTACGTTATTATGTTTTGTCGACGAGAATAATAGATGTGTACTTATATATTTTGGCGAAAAAGTATAATCGTGGAGCATATTTAGTCGAAAGGTTTAGCGAATAAATACACCCTTGTCGAAAGGTTTAACAAGTAAATGTATATAAATATTGGTATATTTTGACGAAAAAGATTACTAGATAAATATATAGTTTGGCTAAAAGAAAATAGATAAATGTATATTTTGACGGAACGGGATAATAGATATATATGCATGTTAACGAAAAGAATAGTAGCTAAATATATATATTGTTCGTCGGAAACACATATTATATGTATACATTGTCGTTAGAGAAGTATCATTTTCGAAAAGTATATAACATATATTTATTTTGTCGGAAGGAATACTGTTTATATCTTGTCGTTAAATAGATATTTATTTGTCGAAAAGAATAATAATTAAATATGTTGTCGAACGTTATAATAATTAAATGGATTTTGTCGAAAAGCAGAAAGGTGTAAATATATATATTGCCGGAAGTATAATAAATCAATATATATTTTGTCGAAAGATGTAACGAATAAGTATATCTCGTCGATAGATATAATAAATAAATATATATATTAGTCGAAAATTGGGCAGAGTTTCCTCTTGTTTTTTGGACAATCCCGACAAGCAATTTGTCGATTATATGTTTTCAAAACGCACCAAAAGCAATACAATATGTGTTTATATTTATATTTTATATTTCAAGTTATAAAAGTTCAGTCTCGTATTTAGATAATCATGAACATGAATAATATGAACAAAAGAGTCGTTAAGCTTATATCACTTCTCCTGTCAGGTTTGACCCGAGCTTTGACCAGATCTGACCGGGTTTGACCCGAACTTCGAAGCCGAGCACGAATCTGAACCGAGAGACCCAGGCCGTCATTTTGACCTGAACCAAGCTCGTGTTAGACTCAAACCGAAACAAGACTGAAACGGAACCAAATATTAAATCTGTACCTGAACCGAGACTGAGCCGAGTGACACCAACTGAACCGAGTCGGACCGAGTTTCTCCCAGAATAACTGAGACTGGAGCCGAAGCATTACCCGGACCTGAAAGAGTGAACCTGAAAGCTGAGCTGAGATTAAGCAGAACCCGAATCCGCTCGCTAACCTGCTTTGACCGAGACCCGAACCAGATGTGCGGAGCCGTGTTGAACCGTTCATGACCCGAGCCGAAGAAACCGAAATTGTTTCGAACTTGAACCGGGTCAAACCGTACACTGAACCGGGGCTGACCAAACCCAAACTAAATCTGACCCAAAACTTTTTCGACTCTAATCAAGACCCGAGATAACCCGAAACAAATCCCCAAGTTTGGACTTGAACTGAACCGAGGCTGATTCGACCCGAACCCGAGCCCAAGGTGAACCGGAACAAACAGAATTTCTAACCAATACCACCACTACCGCCGCCGTCCGTCGAGCAG
This sequence comes from Scalesia atractyloides, assembly GCA_947069175.1. Lineage (NCBI taxonomy): Eukaryota > Viridiplantae > Streptophyta > Magnoliopsida > Asterales > Asteraceae > Scalesia > Scalesia atractyloides. Next base: position 52,674,686 of record CAMTDV010000007.1, on the reverse strand, counting down.
GACAACCGCAGCTACACCGCTGCTGTTGTCGCCGCTGAGACACGGCGACTGCCGCCGCCGCTGGTCTGATGCATCGTCGCAGCCGCGACGCTGCTCCGCCGCCACGCCACTGCACCGCCATCGCTCTATCTTTCGTTTGAATCACCCACCACCACCGTCGCCCGCTGGAGGTGACGGCTGCTGCCGCCATCGATCGAAACCCCTCGGAGCCGTCATAGTCGCGCCACCACCACCACCTACCTTCTCTCTATCTCGTCTCTCTCTCCTCACAGCTCTCTCTCTCTCTCACTCTGTCTGTCTGTAAGTATATATGCGGGTGTGTGTGTGTCGGGTTTAAGAGATGAAGGGGGGGGGGGGGGGCAGGGAGATGAGGGCTGGATAGTTGTGAGAATGAGGGTGTGGTGATGATTATTTAGTTGTAATTAGGTTTAGGGTTTAGTTAGGTTTAGGTGGTGTGTTGGGCCAAAGCCTGTTAACCTGTTCTAACGTTTTTGAGTGGCCCGAACGTACCGACGAGATCCGATTTCAAGTACAAGTTTCATAAAACGTCGAATTTATTTTGTTTATTATTATTATTATTATTAAAAAATAATAATAATAATAATAAAATACGATGCGTTACACCCGAACACCAAAACCCCACCAACACCGAAACCCACCACCAACGAACACCTCCACCACCGGGCAGGCCACCACCACACCAGCCTCGTCTCCCCTGCTACTTCACACCGCCACAACCACAACGCCACTAGCATCGCCCTCCACCAGAGGACGTCACCGGAAAAATGGATCTGTGAGCTCCGATGAGAAACACCACTACTATCAAGATTCACGATTCACCACCATTCGCCTGCCTTCGAAGAAAACCACAACCGTCATATCTGAATATTCATTCACCTGTGAGTCTGTGACCACAACTTCTATCGCCTTTTTCAAGATCGATTTATGGCAAACAGTTGTTTGATTCTGCCACTTGATTGACTGCTTTGCTATGGGTTTGTCTTGCAACCAATCTTGTCGCTCTACTGCTAATGATCCATCCTTTTTATTACTAATTTTGTTGGGTGTTGAGATCATTTAGTGTATATTGTTTGGTGGGTGAAGTTTGATCTCAGATGGTGGTATATTGTTTTAATTAAACTCTTTTTATTATTGTTTTTTAAATAAGGGTATTTTGGTCATTTGACATAGACTAAACCTGAAAACTTAACATAGGTTAGTGATAAGGACCACACGAGTGCCAAAATTACAACTATCAGGATCAAGTGTGTAATTATTAAACCACTGGGACCAAGTCTGCAATATTTGCAAACCACAGAGACCAACCAAGCATTTAACTCTAACACAATATATAGAAACCTCAGTAAAAAATGTAAGGACCAAAACCCAGTTGAAAGACACAATGACTAGAATCTTTAACACAATACAAAGAAAACCCAGTAAAAATAAAAAATTTTATTTTATTTTTGTATAAAAATATCATACTTATTTTAAAAATAAAAAAAATGTTCGTTATTATGGTGAATTTATTTTAAAAACAAATATCGTAGGAAAAAGTTATGGACGTTTTAATTTGATAGACGGAATTGACATATGTCTTACATGTGGAGAGCGAAAGTCAACAAATATGAGATTTCTTTTATATCCTTTCATTATTTTATTTTTTTAAATTAATTTCAACCCTCCAAATTCAAGATTAATAGTTTAGAATTTTTATTACCATTTTTATTTATGTTATATTTTGTATTTGATTATAATCCCGATAGTTTATAAGCGTTAAAAATCTACGTGTTAACTTTTGTATACATATTAGTTGATTCATTTAAATTTTGTTATCATATTGATATTTTTGTTTACGATTCTGGATATTCTACGTTCGTCATACTATTAATTTTTAACTACTGTTTTGTGAATATTGACGTTAACGATATTAAATTTAAAATTAGATAACACTAAATAAATTTTTAATTACGACCTAGGCATATTTAATCCCTTAAATAATACACAAGTTGATTGAGAGCGCGTTGGACATGGGCAGCTGGAATTCATCGAACGGCTGGAAAGTTAAATAAAGAAACCGAAACTAATTTAAAATATTAATCGAAATAAAAACAAAATAATATTATAAATAATAAAGAATTAAAAAGGTAAAATAAACTAAAAATAGCAGGTACATACGAAGCCACCTTTGAAATCAGGTCAAATGGTCGGTGTAATTTACAAAATTCCCATGCAATATAACAGCTCTAAATACAACTTGACACGTGGGCTGGTTAATGGCCCCACTATGCCGACTTTATTTTTAGTTTGCCCCTTCTACCTTCAACCTCTTTACAAAAGTCGTTCTTGTTCCCTAAACATCTTGTATATTTGTTGTTAAACTTGTTTTATTTGAAAAACTTTAAAAGTTGTTTATCTTATTATCGTTTACTTAATTAGAATATGGTAAAATTACAACGTTTTAAGATCTATTTATGTGTAACAGCTTACTGAGTGTTAAACATGTCGGGTTGACGAGTTGAATTATTGACTCTGGACATGATCTATTTATTGTTCATGATGGCGATTCAATTTTAACATGGCACACTTACAGTCATGTAACACAAACACAACCCTTTTAACTCATTTATTTAAATAAGTCAAAGTGATTTACTGATATGTAAATTATAATGAAGTCGTATTTTGTGAGTTGACATGTTTCATTAAAAAGATTAAAAAATATCTGCCTAAATACCACTTATCTAGCTAAATAGGTTATACAAGTCAACTCGAACATATTATGTGCAAAAAATAAGTTATGTATGACACTCTAAAACTTGATTATTTGCATGTTGTATTCGTATCATGTCATCGAGTGGAAACACCATGATTAATTTTATAAAGAAACATATATGAAGTGAAAAGAAAACGAAGGCAAAGGCTCTATCCAAAGAAATATATTTTCATATTTGTTTCAAAGTTGAATCATGCAAGTGATGTAACAAAAAGAAAGTTCAAATCCACTTCATATTTGTTTTAAAGTTATCTTCTCTCCTAATATTCCACTATAATTCAAATTCAAAGGACTAAAAAGCAACCTTTACAAAACTACAAGGTCCTCAACCACCAATATCCAAATCCGAAGGAGCCAATATAAAACTACATTTCCATTATAAATAACGGTAGCTAGTAATCAACCCTTTTCAAACCGTCTTGAGGATAAAAAAAAAAAAAACTATCAGTGAGATTAGTATATTGTCAGTAGAAAATATCTGAATCTAGAGAAAGAAACAGAGAAAAGCCATGGGAGCTCTGGATCATCTTTCTAACATGTTCGATTGTGGAAGTGGAAGCAACAGAAAGTACAAAAAACGCAAGCAGTTGCAGGTATAAATCCTTTAAAAATTTCGATATTGAGCTGTTAAATTAAAAAGCTATTTGTTTTGGGTTTATTACTCGTTTCTGTCACTTACACATGATCGTCAAATTAGGGATCGGATTTTGGATCTGATGTGTGTGGGATAAAGTATTTCTGTATTTTGAGTTTCTAGCTAAAGTTTGAAATTAATCAGGAACTTACACACACATGATTATTAATCTACAAGTAAAAATATGTATCCTTATTTAGAGGTAAAGGCCAAATTGCTCTCTCTTACTTTTGTCACTTTATCCAAAAATAAAACTTATTGTATCTTGTTTTCATTTTTGTAATCATTTGCATCTAATTTAATGTTAACTTCTCCTTTTTTGTCTCGTTTTCCTCATTTAATTAAAATATAGTATGACATAAAATGACGATTATACCCTCGTTTAAATGAGGGAAAAGACGAGAAGTTAACTGAAAATTCTAACCCAGTTTGCCAATTGGATGAAATGCTAACAAAAATGAAACCTCAGGACTCCAATAAAAAAAAGTTACATTTTTGAACTGAAGTGGCTTAAACTCGGGGACCATTTTGGCATTTTACTCATTTATTTATAAATTTGATTGATTAGAGTAGAACTTAAATTCGTTGGTAGTGAAGGATTTAAAAATGAAACTTTGAATTTGAATAAAAGTGTATGCTGCTCTCTGTTTGTACACTGTGCGTTAGTAGTTGTATGTAGATTAGTAGATGTATACAGTTTTGTATGGTGCTAAGGTTATGTGATGATACCTGTCTGGCTTTATGAGGTTGTATGATAGTAAGAGAGTAGACAAAGAAAGTGAAAAACGATGCTTACAGACTTGTTTGGCTTTTTCTTATTGCTTTAGTGTTTTGTACCTAAAAGCATTGTACAACTAGATGGCTCTTTACTTTCACAAAATTGGAACTTTATAATTTTCAAATTATTATTATTATTATTATTATTTGTTTACGATCAGATTCATAAAGTAGAATCTAATAATCCATCTTTAAGGCTACATAGTGTGTGTTATAAATCTTGTAGGGCTTTATCATGACATATCAAGATGGAGTAAACAAAGTGATTTTATTGTTAACTTTTATTTTATTAAATAAAGCCCTCTTTAAAACTATAAAACAAAGAAAAAAGAACTTTAAAAAGAAATACATCCGATTGGCGAGAATCATGTGCCCCCAAACTATCTCGTTGGCGCTCGTTATGATGATGTGAATCAATAACCCTTTTATAGCGTACTTGTAGCGGTGTTTGGGACACTATAGAGATAAGGTGACAAAGGGTGTAAGCCTATCACGGGTGGCCTTACATAATTTTTACCATTTTAATTTTCTGATAATTATATTTACTACCTTATGATTAGGTTCATAAAGTAGAATCTAATAATCCATTTTTTGAAATAAATATTGTTGTATGATTTGAAATTTGAATTATTGAAATCCCTAATGATTAACTTTTGTACCCATTAATAAAGTTGCTTCATGTTAACTCATTACAACCATAATATATGTTATTATTTTAATTAAAGTTTAGATATGATTATGAATATATTAAAGATAATTAATTATGTAGGGCCACCATGCATGTTAAGTTGTTCACACCGATGATCTTTCTCTTGGCATGGCTCTGACTAAAAGTCAAAATTGATTTGTCATTCCTTCTTATCTGCCATTAACTATTTCATCAACTAATAAATTCTTGCCACGTTTCAATGTGTACATGATGTAGGATATTGACTTGTGACATAAATATTTAGAGTAACAAAATATTTTGAATAAATAACTATAATTATTTTTACACGAGTTAACTTTAGTTTTTTTTAAATCGTTTTCTGATAGACCGTGGAGATTAAAGTGAAGATCGATTGCGATGGGTGCGAGAGGAAGGTGAGGAGATCGGTAGAAGGCATGAAGGGTGTGACATCTGTAAGCGTGGAGCGAAAACAACACAAGCTTACAGTTGTGGGGTATGTTGAGCCACACAAAGTGTTGTCCCGTGTGGCTTATCGGACCGGGAAGAAGGTTGAGCTTTGGCCATATGTGCCCTATGATATCGTGGCCCACCCCTACGCACAAGGTGTGTATGACAAAAAGGCGCCTGCGGGATACGTTCGATACGTTGAAGATCCACACAATCAACTGGCACGAGCTAGCTCGACTGAGGTTCGGTACACCACAGCTTTTAGTGACGAAAATCCGGCTGCGTGTTCTATCATGTGATTGATTTTTCGGGGTCAAAAACGAAGTAAGATGTTTAAAGACTAAATATATAAAATCATATGTAAGAAATTATGAGTGGATATGTTTAGTTGTCTGTTAAAAAGAAAGTTTGGGTAAAATGAATTAGTTTATTGTTTTTTTTGTTTTACAACTATAAAAAGAAGAAAAAAATGTTTGATCTATGGAGACATTTTTTTTTTCTTTTATCTTTCATATTTTATAGTGGATAGTTTGTTTGGATGTTGTAAATTTCTAAAGATAATGGACGATGTATTATGTCTAAATAGTTTCTTTATGTGCCGAGAATGACATTTAAAATCGTTCAATAAATAACTCAATATATGTTTTGCTTAGATATTATTTAATAATATAGATTGGTAGTGGACCTAGTGGTGGGGTTATATATAATAAAAAATATTTGATCTTTTGGGGAATTTCAATATTCATGAGTATAGATTTTAAAATTAACTACTAAGATTTATAACTCTTTTAATTGACATGGGTCTCCAAACGTAGACGATTTTTGGTTATAAAAAAACGTACATGCATTGTTTGGATGTGGGTTTTCGGATCTTTAAAACTAACAAACGGGTAAAGCAGGGTTTTGTTTTTACATAACCATAAATATATTGAATCGATTTATAATAGAATAATGGGTGGTTAAGAGTGTTCATTATTCGGTTTGAAACCGATTAATCAAAATGCTGAAGTGTTACAAAAATGAAACAAACCGAACATAATAACCAAGTCGGTTTTGGTTCAGTTTAGAACCGAAAACGAATAACCAAATTGGTTTTCGGATGCGCAAATTCTGAATTCGATTGACCCGAAAAACCCATTCTTTGCTTTTTGTTTTACCCCAACTCAAATGAGTCAGCCCGCGAAGTCTTTAACTAAAGTTTGGTTTTCTGTTCCGTTTGGAACCGAAATCAGTTTTAGGTTTCACAAATTCTCAATTTGGTTTGGAATAACCCATTCTTTAGTTTTTGTTTTACCCGGTCCAAATACATTAGCTCACTAAGTTTGTTTTTTTTTAAAACTCTTTTGTAATTAGTTTAGTATAGGGATGGAAATGAGAAAGATATAGTTAATCCTAGTCTCTTACTTGACTCATTACCTTTTAGATGTATGTCAGGTAATTACCTCTCGACTATCGAATAAATCTATTAGTTTCTTAAAAATTACAATGGATTTCAAAACAATTTTTTTCTTAAAATTCTAAATTTGATATAATTATATGTTCTTAACCCCATACAGTAAAATATGATTAATTATATAGATATCATTACCACTATGAAAAAATTGAAATGTCCAAAAATAAATAAAGTTCATGATGATATAAATCTTAAAAATAACAAGTTACTACTTCACATCATAAAAACTATCAAATACATATTCTAAAAAAATCATTTCACACAATAAAACTATTAAAATTAATCGTTACTAGACTATGATTAACGAAAAACAAAAAGTTAAACTAAAGTAATTCGAGTATATGGTCCGGGTAAACATGTGTATGTTTTTAGGGTCGAGTCTCACCTAATCCCATATGCACAAAAAATTCAAAGCTAATCCCATATCAGGTCTTATACCCAATACATTGTCCAAATGTTTCAGGTTTTGGTTTGATTGCCATCCGTAGTTAGCCTAAAATTGATTTGAAGACTGAAATTTGAAACGAGCGAAACTAATTGTCAACCTAAAACCAATTTGAAGTTTTCAGATCGGCCCCTCTCAAAGTCTTAGTCGCTACCTTTGATTAAATCTTTACCAGTTACTCAAAAGGAAGGCTGCAATCGATCTTCACAGTTCAGCAGTTAACTCAGTAGCCATTCTGGCCATCGAAGGTTTGTATGTAGCTATTGAAATATTTAGTTGAAGTGGGTTCTATTCATGGTCGTAAGGACAATCTATTTCTTTCTCATTTGTTCTATGCGGACAACGTGATTCTTATAATAGAATGGTTGGAGTATAACATGTACTTTGTTGCACATTATGAGGGCGCTTAATTCTTTTCATATCATCTTTGGTTTACTTAGGGATCCTAGTTCGGTTGAGTACAGAGACTCATCAAGATGGCAAGTTCTAATTAATCGATTTTAGATCAAGCTTCCTACTTGGAAAATAAAGATGCAATTTATTGCTGGTCGGTCCATGCTTTGGACTCGCCTATGTTCTTGGATTGCTTAGTATTTATTAAATGTTTATGTTCCTTGTGCCTATGGCGGTAAAAATGTTTTGGAATCCTATCAGTTGAGATTCTTTTGGTGCAGGGATGATAGAGCTAGGGGAATAGACTGGGTTAGATGGGATTCGGTTATGGATGATAAAGATTGTGGGGATTGGTTGCTTACAATCTTTTAATCGGGCTCTTCTTCTAAAATGACACTGTTGGTATGTTAATCATTCTAATGCTTTGAGTGGTATTCATTGTCGAAAAAGGGATATTTTATTTAAATATCGGGTTGGGAAAGGAAATCGCATTTGGAACATGATTGTTAAGTCGGTTCCACTTCTTAATACTAAAGGAGTGATCTCTTTGTCGGCTTTGAAAAAAAGGTTGGTTAGGAGGATTGGACAAATTTTTTTTGCATGATGTTTAGGTAGGAAATGAGCACACTTGACTAGATGATGTATTGAATAATACATGCATTTATCATGTAGAGTTTGTAAAGTTTTAACATGTTTTCGTTTCGGTTTTTCAAGAATTTATCTACTTTTAATCAAAATGCGTTTTGGATGTCTTAGTTCGTGAAAACGATTGGAAGGATGGGAAAACGAGCTAAAATGATAATTAGAACCAAGCCGGAGCGTAATTGGAGCGCGAAAAAGGAAACGAATCGAAAATGGAGGTTTTTAAGCCTCTGGCGGGCCGCGACTGCATCCTTATAAACCCCTCGCGCCCCGCAAGAGGTTAATAGTTATCCCGGTATTTCCACTCGGTCGTGGGGCGTAACCGAGTCCCCCTACTCCTCTCGCGGCCGGCAGAGGAGGGTTTATCCAGAAAGTTTCGAAATTGATCAGGAAAAGGGTTGTTATGTTATTTATTTGAGTCATATTACAATTGCAACACATCTTGGATCAAATTGGACGAACTCAGATCTTTTGGAGCAGATTTTCTGGAGAAATTGAGCTGAAAGAAGGTGATCTAGGCTACGGGATTCATTCGGGCTATCTAGGAGTTTTGAGGCAGGAGCATATACGGTTTTATTGCAACATCTCCATCCTTCTAATTCCTTGTTTAACTTCTTTATGAATTCTTGTTTGAATCTTGTTTATTCAGTTTTAAAAACATGATACTTGGCTAGATTTATTTTAGTTACCTAGGTTTGGATTATGATTTTATGAAAGTTTGGTTTATTTTAATTTAATTATGGTTTGAATGTTTATTTGATAAAGTTCACTACTTTAACTTTCTAGTTTAGTGTATTTGCATGATCTAAATTGATTTGTGATTGTTTATTTGTTTTACATGAATCTAAGTGGATGTCTTCCATAGAATAGGTTTCTGTTGCTTTTTCGAGTCTTTAGGGATTCGGGAAACAATCGTAAATTGGCCACTAAACTGGGAAAACAACTAAATAAAATATAAAATCACTTTAATCATTATACCTAAATTAATTATTGAGAAATAATAATTAGTTAATTGAATTAATTAGATAAATTGTTAGGTTTAGGTTTTGAGAAATCCCCGAATCTAATTTACTTGTCATAATTGAGTCGGTTAAGCTAAACTAGAAGTTGTAGTTGGTCTAGGTTAATTATTGAGAAGTAGTTAACTAATTAGACACTTTACTAAATTAAAAGATAACTGAAAAGGAATCTTTAAAACCGGTGAACAAATAATAATTTTAGTTTATCATAGGTGTCTTCCTGAGAAGGGTCAGGGGTCCTGTTCGATAAGCCTAGAGTTTAATATTCTAAGACCCCGTTAAATCATTCAACCTAATAATTTTATTATCAAATCAAATAAGTAGTAATCTAAAAATCCAACCTAGGTAACCAGTTCATTATTCCTGATTTAATTTCCAATTTCTAAAAAGTTCAAAATTCAATTTGTTCAAATTAAATAGTTTTAGTTTAATTAATAATCTATAATTAGTTAGAAAACCCCCTTTAAATATACAAAGTTGTTTTAATTGAGTCTAAATTAAGTAGTCATTGTAATTAGAGAGTCGTGGGTTCTACAATTGATCGGTTCACTTGGCGGTTAGTAGTTTTGTATAATTTAGGAGTCTAGAGTTTAACTTGAGTCTAGAATTAGGGTAATTTTATTTGTTTTTAATTAACTACTTTTAGAACATCACTTTGACGTCAAAGAATTTAGAGTTAAGTAAATTTGCCTACTTGCCTTCGTGTGGTTTGGGGCAATCACTTGCCTCCCTTTTGCAAAACTTTTGGTTTTGCCACCCCATACGTTATTTTTGTTTCGTTTTACCTCCCTCCATCAAAGTATGTTAGATTCAATCTGAAATACGTGTGAAAAGACTAACATACCCATATGGCTTTTCAATATGCCTTCTGTGGGCCTAGAATTTTAACAACCTACTACACAATCTCATTTTCCTACAAAAATCTAAACCGACATTTCAAATTTTTTTACTTTTAGAAACTTAAAACTGATAAAAATTTAATACCAAATCACTTTTAAACCCAATTTCCTACAAGAATCTAAACCTACAAACATAACCAACATATTTACATGACCAATTTGGCTTTCTGAAGTCAAACATAACCAACACATTTACTACCAACTAGACAATCTGAACTCAAACATATGAATGTACACACAATCTGTATTCTATGTGTGTATTCCATCTATGATTGCACAGTATGTATACACAATATGTATGTATGCAGACTATACATGTATGTATACACAATATGTTGTATGTATGCAGACTATACATGTATGTGTGTGTATAACAATAACAGTAAAAAAAATATAGTTAACCTACACAATTATTATACATAAGCTACTTAAAATCCTAATTATTCTTACATATTATAAACCATAAGTTATTTTAATTAGCTATCCAATTATTCAGGATGTTGAAACCATTAGCCATTGAAAGCATGAAGCGGTAGTTGAAGGTCCAGCCATACAGGAACGTTATGATGTGGACAACAAAATAGTGTGATTCGGCTACAAATTGAACAATCAATTTGTGTAATTGTATGCTTTTCAATATCAAAACCTATTATTCATCAACTACTCAGTGGCATTTAATCAAACACTCACATATAGTCAAAACTCACATGTTCATCAAAACCTGTTATTCATCAAAAGTCATTGTACCATTATAGATAAGACTCACATGTGTTTGTCTAACATCAATTACTCAATGGCATTGTCATCAAACACCTTGAAGGCAACAACATCATGAAAGAAAAAAACAAACATATATCCAACAATTAAGTTAAAATCAAAACTCAAGTTTAACCATATATCCAACAAACATATTCACAACATCATGTGAAGACAAACTTCATAATAAAAGAACTGAACACTCACATCAATTATAATGTCTTAAATACAACCTAATCTCATGTTTATTATAGCAGATGCTTGATGCTATAAATCCAACAATAAACTCAACAATTCACAACCTTCAAAGTGAGAATTCATAAACACTCGCTCGCATCAACTCAACTGTATCATAAAAAACCCAAACAACCTAAATTGTTTCCGTAAATCCAACAATAAACAACTTGCATATAAAAAAAACCCATACCCCTGTATGATCCAATTTCTATTATCACAAAATCAAGGTCAACAAAAACCAAAATCAACTATAATGTAATTGAATTCAGGTAAAGTTGAAACAAAAAAAAAAAAAACAATTATACCATATTCCGTTGATGTCTTGATCACGATTTGTACAACCATTTGGGTGTGTATGGTTTTTGTGGTGGCCAAATGACCAAAACGCCCCTGCACCGTTATCACCATTAACGGAATATACCTAATCCATCAAAGTGGGAAGGGCAGTTGCAACAAATTGAAAGTTTAGGGTGGCAAAACCAAAAGTTTTTGAAATAGGGAGGCAAAGTGAAATCTGCCCAAACCACATGGAGGCAAATTGTACTTAACTCAAGGATTTATAACTTGGAGCTCCAATAAGTTTGTGTTATTAAAAGCCAAAGATGGAACAACCGATGGCAACGGAACTTGCATCGTATTCCCAAGGGGAATCAAACATTCCCAGTAATTAGATCTACAAAATGAGCTTAGTCGATGCGTTTGGTCAAAAGATTCAGATGATGGGTTTAGGATATGGATATGCAAGTGGATTTTAATTTAAAGATGTTAATAAAATATTTGGATTGATGTTTCCTCCTAGAAAAAAGATATAGCAACTAGATAGAATCGATTCATTTGTAGAAAAGTTAATACATTGATTTGGCGGTTACTTCTTGATCGCTTGCCTACAAGGATAAATCTCAACAACAAAGGTTTAGATGTTCCAATGTTTTGTGTTTCATTTGTACTGAATAAGTGGAAACGGTGGATCATCTTTTTAGCGAATGTCCTTTGGCATGGAATGCGACTTTTAGGTGGTTAGAGATTATTTTTCCAATTTTTTAAAATACGAATAAAATTTCTGCTTGGATGGATTCTATTGCTATGCCCAAACTGAAGAAAGAGTTAACTGAAGCCATAGTTATGACCAATGGGTAGATGGTATGTAGGTTCATGAACAATTTTATCTTTGGTGCTTTTGATTGGAGGAATAACTTTAATTTTCATTCCATTGTTCATTACTCATTCATGTGGTTTGGTATACAGGAATCATGGCGGACCTTGAGGGGGGTGCGGGAAGGACCACCTGCAGGGCCTGATATTTGGAATGACACGTTATTTAAAACAAAATCCGATATGTATATGTAAAAAGAATAAATTAATAGGGTATATCCATCAAACACCAATACAGACCCACTTACAAAACTATTTATTTTTATGTTTTTAGATTAGTTATTAGTGAGCCAAATACCCAATTTCATTAAGGCTTAAGGACATGTTTTGTCGAGCTCAAATAGGGTACATGAATTCTCAAAGCCGGCCCTGATAGGAATCATAAATCAAACATTAGTTGGTGCGAGTCGCTTAACAAACCTTTCTTAATGATGTAATTTTGGATGTTTGTCCCATCTATGTTTCATAGTCGGGTCATTTGTTTTGTATGTCTCTAGCCTTTTAAAAAAATGATCGTTAAAGTTCACTTTGTGAATATGTGTTTAAACCATAAAAATTCAGTTGGATATAATCGATCTTCAAAGGGTTTAGTTTTAGTAAAAAAAAACATATTGTTTAATTAGGTTTAAAACCGAAACTGAGCTGAATTCTTAATATTAGTTTTGTTTTGTTTGTTTTGTTTGGTTTGGTTTCGGTTCCACCCAAATAAAATCCTAACCCGAACTTACGAACACTGCTACAGATGGTATCTAGGTTATAATGTTTCAATGTGTGTGGAATAGTCATAATACAAAAAAATATTTCATATGTAATCATTATTTAAAAGGAACCAACAAATATATAAAAGTAATTCGTTTTTAAGTACGATAAGGATTGATGGAGTCATCGACTCATCGTGGACCTGTTTTTTTCTTTGACTATTAATCTGGAATTAATCGTCCGAAGCTTTGAACTCAAATGATTCACGTTGCTTTCAAATCGACGTGGGATTTAGATTTACTGTCAACTTCAGTTAGCTTTGTAGCCTTTGACCGTTAACATTTAACTCACCAACGTTAACTTTGAAATATTTTGCCGTTAACATCAAAGAGTTTTATGGTGAAATTATATTGCCAAATATTTTTATCTCGGCTTTAAATTTGAGTGGTAACGGGGTTTTACTATCGCTGTGGGATGTGTTGTTAATTAAACGTTGTATGTTTTAGTTCTGATGACTTATAGAAAAGGGTAAAAGTGATGCGAAGAGACTAGAACATGTGACGTCTCCAATAATTTATTTAATATTAATTAACTATTTATGGATATAAATATTATTTTTTATGTTGCTTTTGAAAATTAAATATTAAGTAGTATTAAGTCCGTCACGTTATGGCGGGCCGTAAAACCGTGCCAAGAGCATCAATGTTACACTGTCGCCAGTGACCATCACCACCGAAAACGTTCGCAAAACAAAAGAAATAAACGAAAAAATAAAAACTGGCAAAAAGTAAACATAAAAACGTTAAACAATGCATGCCCGTTGCGGTGCGGCATTGCGCAAAAGAATTAGACGAAAACATAAGACACAATGCGACCGTTAAAAAGGGAAAGAATAGAGGTAAAAACTTTGAACCACATAAACACTTTGCAAGTGTAAACTTGAATAATTTAGACAGAAACGTAAAATGAAAAATTTTAAAAGATTAAAAGCATATGAGAACCCCTTCTTTTTTGGGTGTGAAGCAGTGGTAGTTGAAAGTGAATAAAATCTTGAAGTTAGAAGTAAAAGTCGAGAGCTATTAAGATTAAAAATAAAAATATTAAAATAAAGAAAACACAAAGTAAGGTACAAACCATCATGTATAATCAAGTTGCAAAGTAATAATATATATAACTAGAATTGATTGCGAGGTTGACATTTTTTTCACTAATTAATAACAATATAGGTAATTTGAAGCTATAAAAACAGATGATAGGTACGTATGTCATCTATGCTTGAAGCTTATGCCCCATTTGTGATCATATTGTTTGCATGAATCGGCTGAGTTCATTCTTTTATTACTTTCTTGGTATTTTTTTTTTTTTTTTTTGCATTTGTACTTGTTGGATGGTATCCCTTGGCTACTTATTGTTTGCAACACCTTAATGAAGTTGTAGGTAGAGTTTCTTTTATTCCTCCGAAAGTCAAAACAATTAAGTCCGGATATGGCCTTATGACAATGTGGCCATAAGTGCATTATTTTATATTGATTTACGGGTTTTAGATCTCGAATCATTTAGCTTGACTTCATATATCTGATTATAGTAATAAAACTGAATATCTTTTAATAAAAACAATACAGCTGGAGGTGATGCGATAAAAAAATCGGTTTTTATTGGATCACATGTCAAAACGGGTCGTCCTGGTTTGTCCCTTAACAAACATTAGATCAATTTCACATTTAGTATTAATTTTTTTTCTAATTTTTCACATCCAAACACCATCTTCCATATCCTGTTTTGTTATGGTTTTAAATACCGAAGGCACTTGAAACACACCCTACCCTAAGACGTATTAATTTTCAAGCTAATTTTATGTATATTAACATCACTAAATCATCAGGTTCATAAGCACCATTGACTTTCACCTCTAAATAAAGCACCATCAAATACGGTATATTGTTACTTGCTCAGTGGCAAATACGGTATGGGGGTCAGGTATTCTTGTGGTTAGGGTACTAATGTGGATTCCGTTAGCCAACTATTAATGTTGGTGAATGGCCTCGGTGTTTCATCCCAGCGGAAAAATGTAGTACATGCAGTTATTCTCGTTACTTGTTGGACGTCAGTCTCGAGATGCAAAAGTTCTCAAGCGAGTGACTACTCCAGTGTTTAAAATCGTGTAGGAAGTGAAAGGGTTACACTCAATTGGATAAAATACTATTGAGTAGTGTGTAATTTTGGTAGCATAACGTGATTTATTTTGGCAAATGTCTGCTGTAAGTTTTGATAGCTGGCTGATGTATGACCTGGGCTCCTAAACCACCTTGCTTGGTAGAGGTGCACAAAAAACCTAGTTCCGGACCTGACCCCAAACCGGTTCCTACCCTATTCGACGCATGGGCATAGACCACTTCCAGACCCAGATTTAGAAAAAGGAACCGACCCAAAACCATTGGAACTGGTTCCACCTCTACCCGGTTAGAGCCCAGGCTCGAACCGGCCGTAACCCGTAAAAAACCAAGCAAAACCGATCAATGTAGCTTGAACCAGTTGTTGACTTTGTTGACCAAACCCGACACGGTTCCGGTTCTAAAAAAAAACCGGTTGTGCATTGATTACAGACTCATCTACGGCCTCTCAAAAATATCTTTGACATAATGACTTAAGTTCAATAATACTAATTACAAAATGTTGGCTATTAGGTATAAATGTTACAACGAAAAAATATAAACAAAAAATTAATTTTAAAAATTGAACTTAAAAATAACTTTATTATTATATTGAAATATAGCTTTTATATTAAAATGTAAACGAATTGTTTTATGAAAATAAAATATAACTAATATAATAATTAAGAAACACATAGAAAACAAATAATCTCCTTGATTACCTTTATGGTAAAATTACGAAGTTAAACATTGACCTCTTTGTTATACGTTGGTCTGTACCTCAGGATTCTCACTATTACCCGAAAAATCTTATGCAAACAGTATACTCATTTGTACAAGGTAAGTTTGTGCGTATCTTGATACGGGAGTATATCGATGTGTGTGGGAACTATAGGTTGTTTTTAATCATCATTAAGCATATCACGAAACATTGCATATAACTTTTGTGTTTGAGTTTAAGTGAACAACAATACAGGTGATTGTCTTGGACCACTATGTAAAATGTTACATATTAATTGAACAAAGTGTGTAACATGTTAATCAAATACTGATATTATCTTCTTACACATGATTCTCACAAAAAGAATTGTCGTAAATATTTTTTAGTTTATGTGGTTATTTTATACATCCTCTTCCTCAGAGCAACTTCAGAAGATACCGAGTTAGGATCCTCTTCTACATCTTCTAAAGGATTCAAGATTCAAAGACTTGAAAAGATTTTTGAGGTATCAACCGAGGGGGATTTGCTGATGCACCTAGAGGCTGGCGTTCCAATACAATGAAGAGACGTATTAGACTAAACAAGACTGTTGATCCCAGCTATTGCCAAGGGGAGTCTGTTGGTGCAAGTTTGGTGTCAATAGGTGGGTAATGTTGTTTAAATATATTTTATTGGTTTTAGTCTGGTTATCGTTTAAGATGTTTTTAGTTAGGGTTGTATGTAAAACAAGCTAGCGTAGAGGGCGAGGCCTCGTCCTCTGCCCTAGGCTTCTTAGCGTAGAGGGAAACCCTATATATAGGGATAGAATGTGAGCATAGAGTAGAGAATTGTTCACGTTCCTACTATTTGTAATGAAACTCTCCCAAAATGGAATCGTAAACAATAGTTAATTACATCATTGTGTTTATCATCTGGTTAATCGATTAGAGGATTCCGCATTCTAATCGATTCGTGTTGGTTGAAGACTATGTTCATCAAGTTTGTGGTGAACATGATCAAAAAAGGGTTTCTAGTGTGCTTCTTTCTTGGCATGGGTGTGCTAATTGTGAAGCGTGTGTGTGCTTCTCTTCTGGCATGGGTGTGCTTAAGGAAGAAGATCCAATCTATGCACCTCATTGGCTCCACCAAAATCAAGACCATTGTTTTCTGATTGCTGTAGCTTTGGGCTTGGTTTGGAATGATTTGAGTTCTGGGAAGAAAAGAAGTGCATGCCATTCCTCTTTGGTGGTGGTCTAGGAACTAGGTTACAAGTTTAGAGAAGAATTAGCGTGCAAGTGTACTGGTATGCTTGCTTAGGTAATAAGGCTAGATGATTTTGTGTCGTATAGGTAGAGTTGAATCGAGACCAGGTTTGATTTAAGTGATTAATTGATTATGAACTTTTGATTTTAGTTAAAAAATTATATTCACTATTATGAAAAATATGTGTGCTAGCAATAATGGTTGTGTGAGTCTTTTGAGTCTGCTGTATCGACCAATGATGTAGTATCAGTTTTATTCATTCTTGTGTTTTCAACTTAAGGCTTTAAAACTCTAACAAGAGCAAGACAATTTCATGAGTCAAAACTACTAGCTCAAGTGTTCTATCTAGTAAATTAGTCAAAGGTTTTAGAAATTGTTAGAGCATACACATGCGTTGGTACTGTTGTGAATATTTCCCTAGCGGGTGACGTTTCACTAACATGTATGTATAGGAGGTTCTGATTCATAATAAACAAAGTGATTTTCAAACATTTGAGGTACGTTTTAACAGTCGATGTGTGTCTACAACATTGAATTTCTCTCTATCACTGATGCTTGAGTGATACTTCATTCGAATGGTTGTTGACTCTTCATTCGCAGGGTTGTTAGTTCTCGAGTAATATACATTCTAACATAGGATAAGCCTATTGAGCAAGCATCATAATCAGTAAATTAATCATAAGAATCAATCATTAGGTTAAGAGAATTCAACACCTAGATAATATGTTTTTACTATCATTTGATTAATTCTCTGTTACTAGTTATATTTATTTACTTTGCTATTTTAGTTATGCAACCACAATCAGTTAATGAAATAGACCAAATATTGATTAAGATTTACCACTGATAGTGATCAAATTATATAAACAAAACAAAAAACAATAAAAATATAACATATGTAACTGAGTGCAAAAGGTAAAATATATACACTTCTATACACATTAGGTCGGCATAAACAATACATTACAATTATGTAAATTAGTTTTACAAATTTAAAACTTATTCGTGTAATATATTTTATTAAAAACCTATTAATTAATATCGCTCTTGCGACAAATAGAAACTCGTACAAAAAGTAACAAAAAACTTTTGTGAATACAAAAAGATAACAAAGTTACTGTAGTCATATATTACAATATATGCACTTTTACACGTATATAACACAAAAAGATAACAAAGTTATTGTAGTCATATATTACAATATATGCACTTTTACACACATTCAGGCTGTATGTATGTACACCTATATCAAACTCATAACCAACAAATAAGAAGTCACTGTGCTATATGACGATATCGTTCTATACACATTATTGATTGGCTACAAAGAAGCCATCCTGATCAGTTGTACAACCTTGAAACTCATTGAGCAAAGAATTTTGGTTCCCTAAACAATGTATATTCTCAAACTCACAACCACTGATCATAACTGGATCACGTATTGACACATTTTCTCCATTGTTTCCATCTACCTCAGGATGAAGGCAATGCACTTGGTTCCCACACTGCATATTACACGGATTCATCACATACCCACATGTCAAATTAGGGTTACCTATGTAATGATTAACTGGCTGTAGGTTTTGGTAAGAAGAAGCACCAATTTCTCCTTCACTTCTCCCTCTATAATAGGCAAGCAAACACTTCAACTGTTGATTCTCTGCTGTCAATGTAACAACTTGTTCCTCCAAAGATGCAACACGTGCTTTCTTTTTCTCACGATATTTCCTTACAGCTTCACGATTACCTAACGGCGTTTCTTCCCTTTTTTGTCTGCTGACTCAACAGTGTCATCATCAGCGGCCATGGCGGGCACGATTTTGGTGTGCACGTGGTAACACGTGTGGGTGTGTGAGGAATCAGGGCCTGGTGGGTTACACATATGGGTATGGGTACATATATGTGAGTCATTGAAAACATCGTCAAAGAAGCTCTCATCAGGTAGATCAGTAAATATTTCGTTGTTTGAGAAATCAACTTCTCCATCCTCCATTACCATCTGGTCAACCTATGCAGAATCGAATAACGTTCAACATATTGGATCAAAGAATTTTAATGCTACTTAAGCTTTAAACAATAAGCACATCACAAAACAGTCACCATAAAATGAATCAGATTATACTCTTTATTAAACACGTAAAGAATCTTGACAGGAATTAGTCCATTTAAAGAAGATGTTCCTCTGTATAATCAAGATAATTTCTCAATAGAGCTGTAAATTTTGAAACCAAATATAAAAGTGATCATTCTGGAGAGAAAGAATAAGTGATCACTCATCAGGCTTTAATCATTCAAAAACTAACTAATTGAAAGAGTAAACTTACCTGAAAACGTTGCGCGAGTGAACAGTAACCTGAAAGCGAAGAAAACTAGGATCTAGGTGTGTTGAAACAGTTAAGTTATCTAAACCGATAATCGTTATAACGTACCTAACCAATACAAAGCCTTGAAATTACAGATAAGATTATGTGCACATAAAAACACATCGACACAATTTTTTGGGGTAAGAATAATTTAACCAAGGAATTTAAGCTAATGAAACCGAGAGATTCAGGTTTGACCAACTAATTTATCATTTATCTAAACGGATAAGAATTAACAAGTCACGAAATGACATAAAAAAATAAATATATGATGATATCTCCAACTAATCTAAGGGTATGAGTTTTTCACTATTGAAAAGGATAAAAACTAAAAAGTCCACAAATATTGGTTAGAAGACGTTGTGGCTAAGGCAAACTACTCCTTGGTCAACAAGACTCCCAATGGTCGGTGTAAGTGACGCTAAAAAAATAATGTTTCTTGATTTTCTTATGGCTCCACGTTGAAATCATATTATATATAATATATATTTAATGTTATGAATTTACGTCTAACAAGCCGTGCTGCTACCCATTTTTGAATAACAAAACTAATTCTTTTAACAACTACGTCCATAGATTTCGAGGTCATAACATTACTATGCGTAACCCTTTGAACTCAACTAAGTAGGTCCACAACCTCTGGCACTAGGAAACCAAAAGTATCAAAAGCAAATAAATAAACACGTGCTGGTTGTCAAGGCACGCTTTCTCGTGTTTGGTCACTTTATCCGAAGCAATCTGACCCACCGTGAAAGCACTACCTCGGGGAAACCCCTTATGGCTACACACATACATGTTTTCCTCCTACCGATCGAAAGACCAAAATGTCGGTTGGTCGAAGGGTAGATCTCCCTTCCAATAGGTCAATTAAGAAATTAACGGGTGCCTCTTTCTTAGCAGAACTACCAGTGCGCCTGAATATGTTAAAAAGAACATCACTAACCAAATCATGTCGGTATTTGAACCCCGGGAGCTCTTTACAATGAACTACATGCTCCCTAAAAGAATCCAAACACACCTTATGACAAACAGATATTTCATTAACTGGAAATAAAGGAAGCATGAAGGATACTTAATGATAGTACGGTACTCCACCGGTGACATATCCTGGCTTATACCATCTATAGGTATAGCAAGAAGAAAATCTTGTGCATGTGGTGTTTGTAGACACTAAAAAATCGGCTTTTTGTCTAATGGTTAAGTCAAACTATACTTCGGAATCGTCGACAATTTTACTAAAAAGAACACTCGCCAATGCATGTTGGGCTTTAAGGGGGCGGTGTCCTTGTTAGTGAAACCGCCAAAGTCAAAGTTTGGAAACGTACCACGAAGACACGCCAAAGCACAACCATAATCAGAATCCATACCACATATGTCACTCTCTTATAAGATGTGGCCCTATAGCACCCAAGATTGAGCCCTCGAGGCCACAAAAGCATAGGTAGAAACCTCTATAGCCGAATACAACCCCAAACCTACCCCCAAACCTAATAAGTAAGGAAGCAAGTCGCCATTGAAAGTCTCCAAATAAAGGACCTCCACAAATCACCAATTCCTCAGTCACCTCACGCAAACCTTTGTTAAAGAACAACGATTCATCTTCCATGTGTACAGGTTGGCATGTCCTCAAGCCAAAAAAAAGTTTGGCAATGCCCATAGAGGATCGAAGCAAGAGTAGGTCACTATGGGGTCACCTTGTTTGGGTAGAAGACGCATCAAATCTACCGCTTAGCAACTCTTTTCTTTAACAACCCACTAATAATACTTGTGTCTCTCACGCAAACCTTTGTTAAAGAACAACGATTCATCTTCCATGTGTACAGGTTGGCATGTCCTCAAGCCAAAAAAAAGTTTGGCAATGCCCATAGAGGATCGAAGCAAGAGTAGGTCACTATGCGGGTCACCTTGTTTGGGTAGAAGACGCATCAAATCTACCGCTTAGCAACTCTTTTCTTTGACAACCCACTAATAATACTTGTGTCTCTACTAACCCCCCCCCCCCCTCCCCAGAAGCTTCACCC
Organism: Scalesia atractyloides; assembly: GCA_947069175.1. Lineage (NCBI taxonomy): Eukaryota > Viridiplantae > Streptophyta > Magnoliopsida > Asterales > Asteraceae > Scalesia > Scalesia atractyloides. Next base: position 52,653,193 of record CAMTDV010000007.1, on the reverse strand, counting down.
CCACTAATGGCCTCTCGATGTGTGTAGGAAATAACCCCTGATGAAACTTGCTACAATCACAAGAAGGCAAAAAAACTCAGTTTTCTTAATATTAATTTTAAGACCAATGTTGGACACGTCACCTTAATGATGTCCAACACTCTAGCCACCTCTTCTAAATCTCCAATGACAGTGCCACCATCAAGATTCCAAGCTTGAAGAAGAAGCTTGCATTTGTCTCCAATCTGATGCATAAGAGAGTGCAAAACAAGAGCGAAAAGAAGTGGTCACAATGGGTCCCCTTGCTGATATTATAAAAAGGTGAAATATAACAAAAGGCAAATGTAGTCGGATTCTAAGCCAATAAGTTTAATTTTATATTTCTTTTTTTTAATTTATTATTATAACTAACTATAATAGAGGACTCGCACGTTACGATGGACCGTAACATATAACCTTATACCTAATTTAGATAAACCACTTGCGGGTGAGCCTGCAAAAGCCTAATGATTGCGTGACTTATAATAGCTATATAAAACAATTTAAATGTACTCTCTTTTATACCTACTACATATTTTAATATATATTTAAGAGTAAACTACACTTTGAGTTTATGTGGTTGACAATGAATGGCACGATATACTTTTCCATTTTGACCTATCAAATCTTTGTGGTTGTTAATTTGAATCCAAAAATTCAGAAGGAAAAAGAATGCAACTTCGTACGTTATCCAAAAATAAGGTGGGTCAAGTGGGAAAAGGTTGTAGAATCCAAATTCGGTGCCCTTGAAGTGGTTGGCATCTGGGAAATGAATCTTGCACTCTTATAAAAGTGGTTGTGCCACTTGAAAGCTGACTTTGATCAGTTATGGGTAAAGGTGGTGATGTAGGCCCAAGTGTGGAAGATTAAGTCATGTCATTTCTAGAGGTTCATGATCGAGCTACTATAGGTGATTTACGAAAACGACTATAACTTTTGTTGCGGGTCTCCGTTTTAGGTGTTCGACCAATCAAATCGAAGCTTGAAACGAGGAGCACATCGTGGCAAGGACCCAAAGGGGTCTTTTCCTAGTTTTGGTCCAAAAAACGCATTCTAGTGGGAGTTATGGACCCTTTTATTTTTTTTTTTCATGTTTTATGCATTTTGTTTTTGGGCTTGTGTTTGGCCCTTGGCCTTTTTATAGCCTGTTCCGAATTTCTTTCATTATTTATGTTCTTCACAAGTAATAAGAATGGTCAATCATCATTTTTTGCAATAATCATTTTACCATTTCAAATTATGTGGCTTTCGGGTTGAATTTGGGGGGTTTAGGGAAGATTATCACGGGTATTCAGAGAATTAACGTGATCAATCCTTCATTATCATTTACACGCTACATCAGGTGGTAAAAGCAATTCAGTGCAATGTGAGACAACCGTCGTCTCTCCCCGTAGATTGTCTTGTTTGAGAACTTGGAAGACCATAGCCTTGATAAGGAGTTCAGGATATGTAATGCTGACTTAATAAGTAAATTGGTGAGCAATGTGGGGAAAGGCAACAAAACACTATTCTGTCTTGCTAACGGGATGGAAGTTGGTTTGCTACGTGTATAGTTCCCAAACATATACAATTGGCAAAGAATAAAATGGCACTGGTGCATGAATGTTTCAAGATCATTACACGGACGCTGATCTAGCCGAAATGAAGAGTCTGAATGGGATGTTGGCACAAGTCGTTTACAGGGACAACAAAATATTTCTGATGGGGAAGATATTTGGTATTGGTTCGGTGACCCAGAGAAGTTGTTTACGGTAAAAAAGGTTAAGAGAGGAACTAGCAAAAGTGATTGGCATTAATCAGCCTGCAGACTAATTTTGGTGGAACAAGTTGCCAAGCCCAAAAGTAACTTTTTTTGTTTGGTAACATACCCACGAAGAGTGCCTTGGCTGGTAGAGGTATGACTTCTCAGGCTTTGAATCGCCAGTGTGTGGAGGTGCACAAGAGACCGCGGATCATAAGTATCCTTGTTACTAGCTTAGTGGCCAATACAGTATGGAGTCAGCAATTCTTGTTGTTAAAACATCCCTATGGGTACTGACGTAGCCAACCATTAAAGATGGTGAATGGCATTGTTTCATCCAAGCAGAAAAATGTTGTTGTACACGCAGTTCTCCTTACTTGCTGGGTGCTATGGCAGTCCCAAAATGCAAAAGTTTTCAAGCGAGTGATTACTTCAGTGTTTGAAATCGTGTATGAAGTGCAAGGGCTTCACTCAACTGGATAAAATACGGTTCAAAACTAAATGGCATCACACTTGGTAGTTGGCGTAGTTTTGGTAGCATGTGTGATTTATTCTGGTAAATGTCTGATGTAAGTTCTGATGGTATATGCTTCCTTAGCTGCTGATATATGACTGGGCTCCTATAGCACCTTGCATGGTAGATGTGCACAAAAAACCTTGTTCCGCACCCGACCCAGAACCAGTTACTACCCAATTCGACGCATGTGTACGGATCACTTCCAGACCCAGATTTAGAAAAAAAGAACCGACTCAGAACCAGTGGAACTGGTTCCACCTCTACCCGGTCAAGAGCGCAGGCCCGAACCGACCCAAACCCGTAAAAAAAACCCCGCCAAACCGATCAAAACTCGGCAACAACCTTAACGTAGCCGGAAGCGGTTGTTGACTTTGTTGAACAAACCCGGACCTGGTTCCAGTTCTTAAAAAAGCCCGTTTGTGCATTAGATTACAGACTCATGTACGGTCTCTCAAAAAAATATCTCTAACACAATTGCCTACGTTCAATAATACTAATTGCAAAATGTTTAGAGCTATTAGGTATAAATGTTGTAACGAAAAAATATAAACAATAAAAATTAAGTTTAAAATCCGAACTACAAATAACTTTATTATTATATTGAATTATAGCTTTATATTAAAATATAAACAAATTGTTTTATGAAAATAAAATAAAACTAACATAATACTTAAGAAACATATAGAAAACAAATAATCTCCTTGATCACAGTAAGAATCAGATAGACACCTAAAGAGCCTGTTTGTCAAGCTTGAACTTTGATCAAGTGCAGGTGAACTGAACATGTGGGACCTGGGTCACATCAAAGGTCCAAAAACCAGAAAACCTGTTCATATTTTTTTTAGTCAATAATCCAATATTCCAATGACAGGAAGAAATTTAATCATCTGAACTTCATAAAAACCTTCCTCATCAACTGAAGATTTAGATTTCAACACAACATCATTAAGAAAAACATCAAGAAGCATTTCTTCAACCTAAACATAACAAAAAACGATGTTTACTCTCAAAAGTCAACAGATACGATAAGAAACGTCCAAGAAACTGGAGCGCGGGTTAATAAAAGTTTGCTCGACGACTATTATACACCAAGAAAGATATGTGCTTCAATCGGGTTCAGAATTCACTTGGTTATCGCTGCACGAGAACCTGTAGGTATACAAAACCGATACATGATCAGGGTAGATAATAACATAAAAATACGTCCAAATAGTAGTCGGTATTTTCGCATTAATATGAAATTTTCCATTGTTCTTAATGCTAGGGGTGTTCACGATGCAATTCAGCTGGTTTTAATTTTGCAACGAAATGCACACAGTTTGAAAAACAGCAAGCCAAACCGTCTGGGTTGGTTGATTCAGCAAGACTGGCCTAACTGGTGGTCTGAACCATTTTTAAGTTTGTTTTTCAATATTAACAATTTGTATAATGATTAAAAAAAACTATTCAATATCAACAATTTGTATAATGATTTTTAGAAAAAAACTTATAAGGCTCATGAGAATTATACAAATACACAACAACCACATAATCCAAAAATGAATAATAAAAAAACAAAAAAAAAGTCAAAATGCCGGATCAATAGATTCCCAGTTGCAGAGAGTCGGCCGAACCATTAAAACCCATTTTCAAACCATAAACCGAAGACGGAATTGTATAAATCTCAACTGGCCGATTTACTTCAGTTTGAGCAGTTTGGTTGGTTTTAACGGTTCATGAGCACCCCTACCTAGTGCTACTATATTCCCTATGTACAAAAAAGTATCTGCAGCATTTACTTTTTAATATATTCCAAAGCTTGAATAAAGTAATTTGGCCACTGCAATTTAATAAGAAACACAGATTCTCTTAATTGTATCATTATTAGGAAGTTACAGTGAAAATATTGTCACTGCTTGTTCATTGTCTTAAATGCTCTCGAATTATGACAAATAGATAGTATAGTAACATAATTGCAGCTTAGAAATTTAGAAGGAAAAAGAATGCAGCTTCATAAGCATCCCAAAGAGGAATCTGTTGCAATTTCCATGAGATGTAAAGAATATTTAAAAAATCAACGGTACAACCTAGAGAAAGAAGAACAAGCCATGAGGAGAATATAATCATCGTAAACTAATCATGCAAACTGCAATGCCTCAACTCTACATCAATAATTTAATTATGTTGATAAAACTTCATTTTAATCATATCTAAGAGCCATTGAACTCGAATTATATACCAAAACACACAGATCTAGTTTAGAACATGCTCATATGCAAACAATAAAAGAACACATTCTACACCCCATGTTTGTCTGATAAGACTTTAAAAAAACAAACTGCATTTTAATTAGCTGTCAAAACTTTTATGTAAAAAAGATAACTTCTAATTAAGTCAAATATGTAAACTAAGTTAACCATCTTTCACTAAAATCCTTCAGATTTCAAATCCAATAAGATACAAGAATGGTGCAAAAGGTTTTATGCTCTCAAGAATGTCAAGATAAGAAAATTTTAATACTTGTAATAAGATGAAGAAATCCGAAAACAAACCATATTTAAAATTAATAATGCAAGATATAAGTGATTATTGTTCGTTACCTTTTCGTTTTGTTCGTCCACCAGATTGTTTAGCTACAAGAAGGCCATCATCAGTTGTACAGCCTGGAAACTCATTGAGCAAAGAATTTTGGTTCCACATACATTGCAGACTTTCAAACTCACAGCCATTAATAACCGGATCATGTATCGACGCATTTTCTACATTTTTCCCTTCAACTTCGGGATGAAGGCAATACACTTGATCCCCACACTGCATATTACACGGATTCATCACATACCCACCTGTCAAATTACCGTTACCTATGTTTTGACTAGCTGGAAGCGGCTTCTGGTAAGGGAAATTACCAATTTCTCCTTCAATTCTCCCTCGAATATCCACAAGCAAACACTTCAATCTCGCCACCTCAGCTTCCAACCCAGCCTGACTCTGAATCCTCTTCATCAACAGCTGATTCAACGCTCTCAATCTAACAACTTCATCCTCTAACGAAGCCGCACGCGCTTTCTTTTTCTCACGATACTTTCTAACAGCTTCACGGTTACCTAACGGGCGTTTCTTCCCCTTTTTATCCGCTGACTCAGCGGTATCATCCGTCGGTGTCTTGTCATCATCGCCGCTCATCGCAGGCACGATCTTCGTGTGCACATGGTAACATGTGTGGGTGTGTGACGAATCAGGGCCCGGTGGGTTACAAGTATGCGTATGGGTGCACGCGTGCGAGTCCTTGAATATATCATCAAAGAAGCTATCGAGCGAATCATTGCTCGGGATATCCCCCATATTTGGATCCGTGAACATCTCGGTGTTTGAGAAATCAAGTTCTCCGTCCTCCATTACCACCTACACAACCTACAATAACCCGCTCTGATACTATATTCGATTAGTTCGGGTTTAAATGGATAAAGGTATTAACTTCAGTTCTTCCTGTACTAGAAATAATAACTAGCATATTATCAAGCAATGACCATAAAACGAATCAGACAGAAATCAATTAAAGATTTAAAGAATATATTCCTCATATTCGGAACCCTAAATTCACAGTGAATTTATCAACAAAGCTGTAAAATTTTAAACAAATGGATCTCAAATCACACAATTGTTATGGGTTTTCAACACATCAGGCTTTAATCGATCAAAAACTAACGAACCCTAAAATCTTGAAACTATAAGTTCAAACGCAATTTTGATCAAAGAATTGAAAGAATAATAATTTATGCGAGTTTAATGAATGTAATTGCAATTAATTGAAGTTGGAAAATTACCTTTGAGAAACCCTAGAATTGGTGGAGTGAAGTTTAGGAGTTGAAATTGGGGATGGAAAGAAACCCTAGAAAGGGAGTGAGAAATGAAAATGAAATTGATTGAAGTGGAAGGAGGACCATTCGTTTTAAGGAATCTGTAGTACAGAGGAGACCGTGTGGTGGTCGTACGATTGCTTGCTTGCTTGCTTGCTAGGGGAGAGAGAAACTCAAATCAATTATAAATAAACTCTAAGTCTACGTATTTATAGGTCCTACAAAAGCATAAATAAAATTACATGGCGTTATAATCGCGTTTTTTTTTTTTTTCTTTCTCCAAGAGGTAACCTCCCAAGAGCAAAAACACTAGCAAACCATTTCAAATCAGTTAAATTGAGCTGCTCTTCAACCATGGGACTTCATGCCCGTTATAAGCTTAGGAGGAGAAGCGATAACCTGGTTGAAAATCTTATTATTGCACGTGTCATCCAATTACTCAAACACGAAATAAGAATATTCGTATTTACTATGTTGTGTATGAATGTAGAGATAAGAAGATGGTACTGCTAGCAGGTCTAGCATGCTCAAACTATGTATTAGAGGGATTTTATCATTTTATAACCGTGGCTATCTAATGTGTTGCCATGCTACATTAGCAAAACTACAACTATAGAATCGATATGTGCTCGAAGGATTCATCAAACTCATTACATGCCGGGAACAATGTTGAAGGAACCCAAACATTTCTTTTTTGAAAGCGCCACGAAAGTTGTTAGACGTTCCAGCTCTGGTTGCTATCCAGTCATTCCAAATAAACGTATAATTGTTGTCATGAACTTGCACGCGGTCTTGGTGTTATGTTGTCTTCAGCTCACTTAGGGCTAGCTGATAACTAGAGGAGAAAAAGGGAAGGGGGGGGGGGGGGGGGGACCGGCTAGCCCAAACCCATAGACCTAGTTTTGTTAGTATATAGTTTAGTAAGTTTAGCAAAGGATTAAACTCTAATTAGCCAGTCTATATATAGATCTCTTGTACTTGTAATCGTTTTCACTCAATAATAAGAAAAACATAGTTTCCCCTATGGACGTAGGTTACACACTGTGAGTTACCAAACCACGTAAATCTCTTGTCTTGCTTTCGTTATTGTTTTGTGTCTGTGTCTAATTCCAAACAACTGATATTAGAGCTCAAGTTCTTGATCGGTATATACACACCCTAGCCGACACCTTCTGTCACACCCCAACCGATGGCGGAATTATCGGGACGGACGTAGTATATTGCTCGAGACTTCATAACGCTATTTTTTGCGACAAGTATCTAAGTAACAATATTTCATTTCATTTCAAATTCGGTTACATCGATAGGAAACAAAGTATAACAACATAAATGAAATCAAATTACAACACGTTAATCAAGAAACGCGATCCAAAATAAATCTAAGTCTAGATGGGAATCTAGTTCATCCTAATAGATTCCATGCATCCTTATCATCATCCTTAACTTGCAACATACATAAAAGTATAGTTCAACTCACAAGGCATTGGCGAGCATACAAGTTTCAATACTAGATAATATAAAAAGTTTAAACGATCCACATGCATAAACGTTTACTAGCTAACATACAATACTAGTCATGCCACTACACTTGTCAACCCAAAGTTTACTGCTAGCTTAATCTAAGCATAACAATGATTAGACTGTTTTGTTTACTTAGGTTGACCTCATGAATACGGACGGTATGTTAATCGTATAGCGCTATACATGTTAAGGGAGGCTTGTACACAGTTAATGACGTAGTATAAAGCATTCGATTTCTAGCAGATAAGTTTGCATGTATCTTTATTAAACATGTATAAATGGATGTTTGTTTTGTGATTTAAGCATAAAGTGTTGTGATTTAGTGGGTTGATATAACATATAAGTTGCACCTCAAAAGTGTAAAGATAAAGAGGGGAGTCGAGTATGCTCAGAGTTTTGATAAGCTTTCCAATAAAACCGCGTGTCGCAATGATGACGTAACGAACACCGAAGTTACCCTACACGAGGGAACAGAGGTGTGTGAGTATTCTGATTTCTGGGAGTTCAAATTCGGGACAGAACTTACAGAAGGTATGAAAATGTAGGAAAAATCCTACTTAATCAACTGAGAATAGATTGCCAAACTCCTTAAAATTCAGTTGTGAGTGAGTGAAGATTCAGAAAGATTGACGTGGTGAAGTGGGTTTGTATTTATAGGAAAAGTTGCTGCAAGCTCCACTTTGTGCGAAGCGTACTTCACTTCGTAGGAAGTAGGTACACTTCGTGCGAAGCGGGTTCAACTCGCACGAGTAGGTCGGCTTGGGGCTGTTTTTACGTACTTTAATCAATTTTCAAGTATGAATGATGTAGTGTATGAGTATTGGATGTATAATAAGTATGATTTGCATGTAAATATTTATTTGAATGATTGATTACAAGTACAACAAGCATAGGTGAAATAAGTATTTCATTATGACCAACATCTTAGATTACAAAGTTGGAAATGAAATATGAATAAGACACGAATACAAGTTTCCGTAAATAGAAATATGATTACACTTTCTAAATAAGGAAAGTACAAGAACGCGAGGCGTTACACCTTCTTCAAGCTGTCAACCACCACCCACCGCCACCTAGTTTCATCGTAACACCCACCACTCAGCCGCCATTCAACATCGTCGTTGCCACCCTAGCCGTCGCTAGGTTTTCTGCCGACAAACCCAAACCGCCGTCGCTGATAGAACCCAGGTTACTGTTTTTTGTTAATCTAAACAGAACTAGAAGTTAGTTCTGCTGCAGCGGTCGACCAAAAACAAACCACCAGCTGTTGCCTTTTTTAACCGCCGATTAGGTATCTCAAAACAATTGATATTGTTTCAATATGCTACTCTGTTTCACAGTTTACGTGGTCAGATTTTTGGGGTTTGTTTTTCAGCTTTTTGCTCTCACAGTTTTCTGGTTAGTTTATGTTACTTAGTAAAGATGATGTCTGAGGATGGAAAAGTCAGAATTGAGAAGTTTGAAAGTAAGAATTTTGGATGGTGGAAAATGCAAATCAAGGATTTGTTGATACAGAAGGAACTTGATGCAACTTCAAAACCACCTCATACGCCTATACCAAAAGAATAGACAACCACTGATTAGAAAGCTATGTCAACTATTAGGCTTACTCTTTCCATGAATGTTGGTAACAACATTTCTAAACAAACTGCAATGTGTGGAATCATAGAAGCATTATCTAACATGTATGAGAAGCCACAGGGTTGTCCCGTTAGGCTTTTCATCCTAGGCACGGGCCTAGGGCCTCCATTTTTATTAGTAAATTATTATATATAGTATGTGTGTTAAGGCCCAAATTAACAAATTAATTGCAAAATAAAACTAGTTTTCTATTTAAAAACGACCCACTTTTTAATTAAAAACTCCAGCTAAGCAAATATACATAATTGCATACATTAACGTATTAGTTTTTCATTATAAAATCACAATTATCATTGTTATTTCCCATCTGTCTACTGCCAGGGAATCCCTGATTGTTATGACTTACAATGATTTTAGTTTATATTCTTAGATGCATGTTCTTTTTTGTGAACTTATACAACTTTAAAGGCCTCCACTTTGTATTTCGCTTAGGGTCTCTAAAAACGTTGGAGGCCCTGACTAGCCATCTCCTGATAACAAGGTGTTTCTGATATGCGAGTTAGTCAATACAAGCATGAAACAATCACTGCAGTTACTAGGGCAGTTGAGGCCCTCACGTTTAGCAAAGTTCGTGATCTGATATTGAATGAGGATTCAAGAAGAAACGTTGGAGAGACAAGTTCATTACTCAGTACTGATGGAGAGGGGGGAGTAATAATAGAGGTGGGAACAAAGGAAGGTCAAAGTCCAAACGAAAAAACAAGTTAAGATCTAAAAAATCAAGAAAATATATACAGTTTTGGAACTGCAAGGAGTTTAAGCATCTTAGAAGTCAATATACGAAATCTACTCGAGCAAAAAAGTAGGTGAATGTTTCCATAGCCTTAGATTTAGAGGATGCTCTTATTTGATGCGTCAAAACTTTTGCTAAAGATTGGATTATGGATTCAGTAGCATATTTTCATGCTACTTCTAGCTCATAGAAAATGAAGAATCTACGAACATGTACCTTTGGTAAAGTTTGTTTGGCTAATAATCACAGTCTTGACGTTACATGATTTGAGACATAGGCTTAACAACACCATTAGGAAGCATTTGGACCTTAAAAAATGTTTGAGTCATTCCTGGTTTGAAGAAGATGTTGATATCCATTGGATAACTTGTTGATCTGTGATATGATGTCTATTTTGGTAGAGGGCAATGGAAACCTGTTAAGGGTAGTATGGTAATTGCTAGAAGAAAGAAGAGAGGTACACTATGCATGGTTGAGGTACCAATTGACGGGGTTAATGTGGTGTCTGGTGAGCCGAGTCTATCAAAGTTATTGCATCAATGACTCGACCATATGAGTGAAAAGGGATGAAAATGTACCAAGGGAAAGCTTCCAGAATTGAAACAGGTCGAGTCTAAGTTTTGTGAACCGTGCATCATAGGTAAGAAAAAGAAGGTGACTTTTGTGAAGACAGGGAGAGCACCGAAAGCTCAATAACTAGAGCTTATCTACTCAGGTGTGTACAGGCCAACATCAGTTTCTTCACTTGGAGGTTCTCGCTATTATGTTACTTTCATTGACGATTCAACACGTAAGGTGAAATGCTTCAAGTCTAACAAAGGTGGTGAATACACCAACAAAGAATTTACATATTATGGTGTTGAAGGAGGGATCAAGATGATAAAGAGAGTTCCAAGAACCCCACAACAGAATGGGACTACAAAAGGGTGAACAGAACCTTATGTGTGAGAGCCAAAAGTATAAGACTGAATGCCGGACTCCAAAACATGTTCTGGGTTGATGCAATTAACACTGTAGTCTATCTTATCAATCGTGGGCCCTGAATACTATTGGGATTCAAGGTTCCCCAGGGAGAATGAAAGGGAAAAATAGTTGAGTATGATCACCTAACAATCTTCGGGTGTAATGCTTACGATATCAACCCTTGAGGTGACAATTTAGATGCTAAAGCAAAGAAATACACATTCATTGGGTATGAAAAGATGGGCTAAAGGTTTGGGATTTTGAAAGCAGGAAGGTAGTCTAAAGTAAACACACCGAATTCAATGATGCAGAAAGACATGAATTTTGAAAAGTGGAAGGTTCAGAAAGAAGTGGTTGAGTTTGATTCTGATAGTCAAAATGATGAACCAGTTACGAAACCTACAACCGATTCTAAAGATGGCACAGGACCAGAGTTTGAAGATGGTGGAAATAATGAGATAGAAGAGGCTTCTCGCAGTGGGAGTTTAGAGCCTGACGATGAATAGTCTCCATAGCAGCCTAACCAATTAGAGAATTGGGTCAGAAGATCCATCGGAGTCACTAAACAGTTGGACAAGTACCGTCCTAATCATCACGCTTATTCCGTTAGTTGTATTCTCTTGAGAGAAAATGGTGAATTAGAAAGCTATACTGAGGCGGTTAAAATGAAAGATTTTATCCAATAGGAGCATGCAATGAAGGATGAAATAAGCTCTTTAGATAAAAACAAAACATGGTTTTTAGTCAAGCTTCCGCCAAATAAAAGAGCTTTATAGAATAAATGGGTCTTTAGGGTCAAGAAAGAACAAGGTGGTTCTAAACTATACAAAGCCCATTTAGTAGTGTAACATCCCAAAAACAAATTTGGTAATTAAACCAAATGACTAAGGATGATTGGGTTAAAACGCAGTTTAGTAGTAAAGATCAACTTATAAGCGTGAGAATTTAAATAAATAAATCTAATGCTAATTAAGGTAAATAAATGCTTTACAGAAGATTAAGTTATAAAAGGCTCGGGCTATTAGGACTTAAATTAAATTAGGTTTTAACACCCCCCCAAATTATTGAATATCGATTATGATGATAGTATGATGTTTATAATAAAGCCTTATAATTAGAGATGAAATATTAGAAAAATTAGAGAATCAAGTGTTCATACATGTTATGAAGTGGGTTTTAACCTAGGTCTGAAACCCAAACTCTTGTATAATTTTTTATGATAATTTGCCTTGATAAATGAAGAATTTAGGTTAGCTAGGTGTTGAGAAATGTATGAACTTGTTGAGTTGAAACAAAAAGGATGGTTCTCTAACATTATCCTAGGAGAAATACACAGGGAAAGTGTTAGAGAGATTCAAGATGAATGTTGAAAATACCAAGCCGAGAAACACACCATTAGGAAGCCATTTAAAGCTTACCAAAGATCAGTCTCCTAAGTCTGAAGAAGAAAGATCAGAGATGGCTAAAGTTCCATGTGCATTAGTGGTTGGTAGTCTCATGTATGCCATGGTTTGTACTCAACCAATTATTGCTCATGACGTTGGGGTTATTAATCGATTTATGTTAGATCTGGGTAGAGAACTAGGAAAGATGTTAAATGGTACTCAAATACTCGAAGGTACACAGAAGATAGGATTATGTTTCAAAGGAAAAGATGCCATTCTAAGAAGTTATACATATGTTGATTTAGATGGTTGTAAAGAGACATTTAAAAGCGCTACAAAGTATGTCTTTATAGTGGGAGGGATAGTCTGAGTTGGATGTCCAGACTCCAAAAAAGTGTGGCTCTATCAATAATAGAAGCCGAGTACTTAGATGTTGCTGAAGCAAGCAAAGAGCTAGTTTGGTTGAAGACTTTCTTGAAGAATTGGGTAAACAACGGTCTGATTACTCAATGAGAGTGCTAGTAAAGCTTGCCAAAAATCTCATTTATCATGGGAAGACAAAGCACATTGGGATAGGTATCACTTCGTGAGAGGATTGATCGGTGGTGGAACAATCTGTTTGAAGAAGATCTCAGGTGCTAAGAATCTAGTAAATATGTTTACCAAGGTTATGGTGTTGGATAAGTTGAAGTTTTGCAAAACTTCAGCTGGTCTCTAGGAATAATGATGGAAAGACAGGGTAACTAAGGTGGTTAAAAATCAAATGGGATTTTTTTTACAGAAGTACAAAAGAGATGGTGTAGTTTGTGGTCCGAAGACACCAAGTGGGAGATTGTTGGCATTATGTTGTCTTCAACCCACTTACAGCTAATTGATAATTAGATGAGAAAAAGGGAGGAGGGACCGACCGACCCAAACCTATAGACCTAGTTTGCTTAGTATCTTGTTTAACAAGTTTATCAAAGGGTTAAACCCTAATTAGCTAGTCTATATATAGATATCTTGTATGTAATCTTTATCACTCAGTAATAAGAAAACCCTAGTTGCCCCTGTGGACGTAGGTTACACATCGTGACTGAATCACGTAAATCCCATGTCTTGCTTTCGTTATTGTATTGTGTGTGTGTCTATTTCCTAACACACAGTTAAACTTTTTGTTTACCAACTTGATTGCAAAGGTGCCATCGGCTTCATCCACCCATTTCAACCTATCTTATCCCTCACTTAAACAAATTGTACTTCGCAAGGCTTAAAGACGCCACGTATATTCCCTTTCAGGTTCTCTTTTATAAATCACTAGCTTGAGTTTCTTAAAATGATAAACATGCTTCATGGTTATAATAAAAGAGTAAAATTACATATTCCACAAATGAAGAGTAATAATAACAATATTAATAATAAATACGGTTGATTCAGTTTACTTTTAGGTTTGAAGTTTCCAACACAGGTCGAATTATAAAAAAATGGACTGAACTTTATAATCTTAAAGTTGTAGAGCCATTTACTTATCTAGTTATCTTCTATATGCATGGGTGCTTTGATTGGTTTAAACGGTTATACAAATACGCCTGCAAAATATTGTGTGAAACCTTGTCACGTATCCTACTATATTATTTGTGTCAATGTAAATATCTTCAAATCAGCCAATTATTTTAACATGTTGAATATTCCACCTACTATTCATATCTTTTCTTATCATCTTAAAATTTTCACATTTTTATATAGCTATACGAACTGAGATTTGTACATGATAGATGTATTGTATACTTGTTATAATGCTTGATCGAGTACTACTCTTGTGCTTGAAGGTTTGATTCCAAATAAACAACACTAATCAACAATGTTGTCCCTGTTGCATGGATTATGCCTTGAGACCAACTCTTGCGCAAGTGTGAGGGAAATGTTCAACAAAGAAAGGAGTATAAATAATTAAGTATGAAATGTGGGTGCTTTGAATGCTCATTTTTCCTTTATAGAGGGATGATTTGACCACCATTATGTTATAATCATTTAATGTATTCTTTGTGACAATAAGGTGTGTTCCTTACGATGTCTTATCTTGTGAGATGGTTATATAGATAATGCTATGGTCCTTCTAGGTAATACTATAGAAAACTAGGGGGGTTGAATAGGGTTTCTTGGATTTTTTTTATGATTAAACACTAACAATGAAGGGATTAACCTTGTTTGAATCCCAATAATTATGATGAGTAAGAAATTAAAAGAGTTTAAAAGTTAGAAATGGAAAGTCGGTTTATAGAAGTTCAAATGTATGTTAACTAAACCACTCTATGTCATTTCCCCGATTCTACAATTGAGAGTTTCTCCACTACATTGTTTCTCTTGAATGGAAGGGATCATCGGTACATAAATGTTTCACTAAGAAAATTAGTGATCACTTTTCAACATCTCACTAAACAAACGTAGTGATTGCCCTCTTTTTTTTTTACTAATATCAAGTACGTTTCACTAATCTCAAGAGGTAGTGATGACCTCTATCCCAAATCACTAACTATAGGGGTTCCTCTTTACAAACTTATCACTTTACAATGGTAGTGATGACGTTACAATAGAAAAAAATTGAAAAATTGAAAGATTGATAGTTGAAGTACAACTCGTTTTCTTGCTCTTTAATCTTTAAACTCTATTTGATTTGATGTATGTATTTGGAAAACAAGGTTTTTGGAAAATTATGGATTGCTTAAAACCTAATGATCCATTGTTTTAATAATGTTTGAAATTGATAACTTGTATTATCAAATGTTGATTAAGGGTGTGCATATACAATATACGTGTCACTTAACACTTAGTGACTCACTAAGTACAAGGACCACTAAATGCAAAAATCAAAGATTACAATGTGAAGATTCAAATCTACAAAATTAAGTATAGAAAACCAACTACAACATGCATGGATCAAATCGTTAACATCAATTGAATATATAGGGGATTAGTTAAATAATTAAACAAGGTTTAATAACAAGATAATCAAATAAGTTTTCTTAAAACCAAAGTATTTTCTCTAAACACACTTAGTAAAAGTCCACGTTCCAAAAGAATTAGTTAAAAAGTAAGTAGGGGGACTTTAGAAATCGAATTTGGAAGAATTCTAGTTGTGATCTTTCAACAAATGGTAGGCAATCATGGTGTAAGAAATGATCTTATCATAAATGGAAAGAAATAACCTATATCACACCTAAACCATCACCATCCTTCAAAAGTAAATCGCTATTCTTTATAAAGGTTAAATGGTTGCTTTAAAAACTTAAAAATCAAATGTACAAGTGTTGAAGGCAATGTATAGATGTTACACAATATTTAATAGTTTAAAAATAACAAAAAGACACATCTGATTGACCCATGAGATCGACCATGACTTGGTCAGTTTGTTTTTTTCTTGTCCATATTGTTTTGCATATAAATACAAGCCTTCGCCAACCTTTTACACTCACCGTTTTCCTCGTAACAGTCTACTTATTTTATTTATATTCTCGTGAATGTAACTGTGAAGGTTATTACTACCTTTTTAAAGTGAGAAGTTTGTAAATGGGAACCACTATAGCTAGTGGGTTGGGATAGAGGCTCTACCTCTTGAGATTAGTGAGACGCCGAAGGTGATTGCTAACTTAATATTAGTGAAACGAAGAACGTGATCACTACTTGGATTAGTGAAATGTTGTAACATGATCAATACCTTGACTAGTGAAAAGTTTGTACTGGCGATTTCTTCTGTTTAAGAGAAATGCATGATGGAGGAACTCTTGATTGGAGAATCGGGGAGAAGGCGTATAGTGGATTTGTTAACATCCACTTGAACCTCTCTAAATTGGTATTGTTTATTCTAACCTTTAAACTCTTTACATTTGTTGCGCATCATAATTGTTGGGTTTCAAACAAGGTTAATCTATTCGTAATAGTGTTTAATTAACAAAAATTTTAAGAAAATCTATTCATCCCCTCCAGTTTTCTACAACATAAGTATCAAGGGATTAGAGATGTGATATATAGATATGCATTTTGAAGTATATGAGCAAAATAGGTGAGCAAAAAAGCTTGGGGGGAAGGATTGTATTTATGGGCACAACAAAAGGAACTGATCGGTAATTCACTGATCAAAGTACAGTAGATTTGACGGTCGATTTATCGACAGTGGGTCGCCTATTTTTTCCCTTTTGTTGTTTATAGACATTTGAACGTTGTTTAACGCCTAGTTTGAGTCTCCAACACCTTTTTACTCCTATACAGTAGATTTCATGGTTTCAAATCAGTTTGTTTGACCTCTATTGTGAATAGTTAGATTGTTATATAAATAGTAAGATTTGGTAATGTGTGAAAGGTTGTTTTCATTTTATTTGATTTGCTAAGCACATATGGTAAGGTTGTGTATTCAAGGTTGAAACACAATGAAGACATCATTTACGGCAAGCTCCATCTCAAACTCTTCTCATATTCAAATTTCAAAACCCAACCTAAAATTACAAAATTCCCCAATCTAAAATTATAAAACTTGAATTTTAACAAAGTTTAAGGAGTAACTTGTAACTAAACTTTGTTAATCACTTTATTTAAGAAAATTTTTTATAGGTCAATTTTATCTTCTTCTTCAAAAAAAAGTTAAATAAATAATTCATTGTTTTGGTTTCGTAAACAAGCTTTAATTTTTAGCAACAACATATATTTATGGTGAATCAAATCAAATAAAGTAGTAAAGCAAAATAAATTTAATGAAAATTAAACTTCTTTAATACTAAACAGAATTAGTAATTAAATTTCAAAAGTAATGAATATTTAAAGTGTTTTCTCCAAAGCAATTAGACATGAGTTACAAACTTATTTTACGGTTAAGTAATTAGAACCCTACAAAATTAAACTAGAAATCCCAAAATTATAACTTTTAAAAATTAGTACCAACATCTTACTTTGCTCCATCTATAGAAGCCATTTGTGTGATTAACATAAAAAAGTATCGCCTCTAACACTTTTCTCTTAAGAATTGCGTTTAAGTTGATTTTTCTTCATTAGTTGTTTTTCTCTTTCTAAAATCAACAAATGATAACAAAGGGTTAAATTCAGAGAAAACTGACTGAGTGAAAGTAATAATATATAAAACAAATAATGGAAATTTGGTCACTGGACCATCCAAAATCCCTTGTAATTCAACTCCTGTATCTCTTATATGTTTGGCAATCACCTACGTTAATGGCGGAACTAGATAAAAAATTTAGGATATTTTAATTTTTTTTAATATTAGGGGTATCCTTTGTATAGCGAACATAGAGTTGAGGGGTATTTTTACACTACGGAGACGAAGTTGATGGATATTTTTACACTACGAAAACGGGGTTGAGCCGTAGGCAGGGGCGGACCCACATAGAGCGGGTCCCCCCAGACCCCAATGTTTTTTAAAAATTTAGTAGACCCGGTATATTAACTTTTATAAAGACCTCATAAATACAATTAGGTGGACACTATAAAAAATAAAGAAAAGCTGGTGTGATGGTAAACCCTTTTTTTACCAACAAGAGGTCATGGGTTCAATCCTTGTATAATTCAAACTTCGCTCTGACTGGACCCGAACAAGAACCGGCCCGAAAATTCTAACGTTTTGTTATGAAAATTTTGAACACTGAAAAAATGAACCCCATTAGAAAAAATCCTAAGTCCGCCACTGACTATAACATGTGCTAACAAGTTTGCTCCGCCCTACTAATGCTGTGGACTCCGGCCCTCCACAATATAGTCTCACGTAGATTTGGACCTAATGCTAATCCAAACACATTTCTAGCTTCACTATTTCTGGAGTTTGACAAGATAATTAGTATACATTGTATATTATTTTTATATTTATATTATATATAATTTATTTATATTTATATTATATATATAATTGAAAAGATTGTATCAATAGTAGGTTTAGTTTTTTAATATTATATAACTTTTTTAGTATTTTTGTTATTTTGTTTTATATATAAATGAAAAGGTTGTATGAATAATAGGTTTAGTTTTTAATATTATATAGCTTTTTTAGTATTTTTATTATTTTATTTTAATATGATAATAGTTTTTTTTATATTTAGTTTTAACATTAAACATATTAAAGAATATTATTTTGGTATCGTAATACTGGTACCATAACGAACCGAATCGATATCGATCGAACAACAACGGTATCGTTACGGGTATTTGTTTTTATGGATTTCAATCGATATAAACACATATTAATTGCTATACTGAGTGTCGGTATCGTTATGGTACTGTTATCAACCAAATCAATATTGATTGACTGAAAGCCTGTTGGGAAGCGCGGAGAAATCTAACTATATAACAATTAATGAAAGGTTTTATGAATAGTGGTCATTTTTGTCTTTTAAGTTTTTTTTTATTTTTAATGTTTTTTTTTGTTTTTCCTTGCTATCATCGAAACAGGTATTATTATTTGTTTTTATCGATTATCACCTTTATGGTTTTCGATGAGCATAGCATAGCGACCAAAGTCACGCCACGTAGCACAGGGGAAAACGATCAAACATCCGTCGCGTAGTGCGATGAGAAAAACCTATATCTTATTTTTAGTTGGTATCATCGGAACCAAAATCTAAATTCGCTTTTAGGGTTTTTCCAATGAGCCGAGACGATAACGACCAAAGTCAAGCTGTGTAACATGAGAGAAAATCGATCATACTTACGCCGTGTAACGTGGGGGAAAACCCGGTATTGATATTCGCTTTATCGATCTTCGCTTTTATGGTTTTCGAAGAGTCGAGCCGATAATGACCAAAATGACATTGTGTAGCACAGGGGAAAAACGCCAAACTCTCACGTGTTGCGCGAGGGAAAACCTAATTTTTTTAATTGGTATTATCGGAACCGATATCGATATTCACTTTTATGATTTCCGATAAGTTAAGCCGATAACGACCAAAGCAAGTCATGCAGCACAGGGGAAAAACGATCATAATCCCACCACATAGTATGGGGGAAGTTGAGTATACTCCTGCTGCGTACCGTAGGGGAAAACCTGTTATTGATATTCGCTTTTATGATTTTCGGTGAGTCGAGTCGATAACTACTAAAGTCATGCCGAGTAGCATGGGGAAAAATGATCAAGCTCCCACCACATAACATAGGTCGAAAAGCCTTTTTTTAAAATGGTATTATTGGAACGTTATCGATCTTCACTTTTATGGTTTCCAACGAGCC
The DNA here is from genome assembly GCA_947069175.1 of Scalesia atractyloides. Taxonomy (NCBI): domain Eukaryota; kingdom Viridiplantae; phylum Streptophyta; class Magnoliopsida; order Asterales; family Asteraceae; genus Scalesia; species Scalesia atractyloides. Next base: position 52,633,638 of record CAMTDV010000007.1, on the reverse strand, counting down.
GAACTAAAAACGACTAAAGTCACACCATGTACCACAGGGAAAAAATATTAAACTTCCGCCACGTAGCGCGAGAATAAAAACTATATATATTAAATATATATTAAAATGTGTGGATTGATGAATAGTATCCACACCTTTTAGTGATTTTTCACTTTTACCTTCTGTAGTTTACTCAGTTTATTTTTTATATCCTAAACTTTAATAAAGTTAGCAAACAGTCTCTAAACTTTAGTAGACTTTTTTTTCGACTTTGTTTTTTGAATTTATCTTTAGGTTGTTATACCGGGTCCTTTTTTATTATTTAGAGATTTTCAGTTTCACCCTTTGTAGTTTACTCAGTTTACTTCTTATACCCTAAACTTTAATAAAGTTATTAAACAACCCCTAAACTTCAAGAATATTTCGACTTTATTTTTGTTTTCTCTTTCGGCTGTTATATCGAGTGCCGATTATCGTATCAATGCCGTAATGAACCAAACCGATGTCGACCAAATTCCCGCCGCAACACGCGGGTAATTTACTAGTATAAAATAAAGCACTCCGAAACCTTTTTTTTTTCACGGCAAGAACTTCATTACTAAAACAAACCACGTGACCATCCCAGCAAGAAAGTGAGAACATAACAAGTATCATACAAGCAAAAAGAACTACAACAAAGTTACAATTGAAAAGAATCTCTTGTCATTACGGTTGATCCGCGTGGTTCATAGTCGATATTGTTACCAAAGTTGATGCTCTACGAACTCGGTCATCGGTTTCCTGTCGAGATTTACAAGTTATCGGAATCATGATTATCTGGCCAGCTTGTCACTTGAGTCTTAAAAGACATACACCTACCTCATATCTTTATTCATTATCTCTTTTTGGAACTTCAATGTCAAAAAAATATTAAATGTGATGTGATTAGTAAACTCAATAGTTTTTTATTTATTCCTTTTTAAACTAAGCACTTTGATTTGAATAATCATAAGCTGGAACACTAGAAGCTCCTTCTCACATATATGATATATCAACAGCTTCATCGTTTAGGTATTTGCATATCCTTGAATAATTCTTCACTTTCACAAAATAATTCTTATTTTAATAGAATATTATAGTTGTAATAAGAGAATAGATGACGATGTCAACCACATCTAATTTAAGTAGAAAGCTATAAAGAATTATAAACACTTAAAGATTTTGCTTAGTTAATTGTAAATCGTAATCTGATTTTGCTTAACTAATTGAAATCGTAAAAATGATTTTATCGTGATTATGTCGTCAGACAGTATTCTAACTCTTATGGTAGAGTAATGATTTTCAGGTATTCAACTCTTATGGTAGAGTAATGATTTTCAAGTGACAGTTTGGTGATATAATTTTTCATAGGAACGTTAAAACCAAACTCTGAAGTAAGCATAAGCTTAGTTAAGATATATTATGTAAATCCCATCAGCAAAACTTGTAGCAGAACAGTAAGACTGCTCCTAGTGAGCCCCGACTTCATAATAGTTTTGCATTAAACCCTAGACATAAGACATGTAACTCTCGATAAAAAGAACGATTAGTACACACTCCCTTTGTCTAATTAAATGATAAAAATACATGAAATTAACATCATATATGAACGGATATGGGCAGACACTACCCGGTCCATATGTGATATGATAAAACATGTAAAAATTAGTTACCTCACGAATAGCATCTTACGAGATAAGAGGTAATGTATGTACTCATCTCACCCAGGGGAATATAATACGTTCTGTTTAGACGAATGATTTAAGACTTCTATAATTAGTACTTGAATTCTTCTCAAATAACTTTTGTTAATACATGTACATAACACTTTTGTTATTAATATACGTACATAATGTTAATATATATTTACATAATATAAAGTAAGATATAGTATACAACTTTTCAAGAGACGTTCCCAATCTTTTAACAGGTGCGAGATGGAAGCACGGCTCGTAACCGGCCACCATTGACGACAAAAAAGAAGACGACAACGACTTGGGTAAGAGTGGTGTACCTTTAGACGCACACAGCGTGGCACCATAACCATGATCGTAACCATGGTTCGCATGGTTCCACGCTTGTGTCCGCCTAAAAACCATCCTCTTATATAGTCGGTCTTCCACAATAAGCCTGTTCACCTCTCTATCATTTACAAGCTATGGGAACAATGCATGGATATGTATGTGTATATATACACACATATTCATATATAGTGAAAAGCTAATGTTTAAGGGAGTGGAAATGTGAGATATATCATCAAAGGTGGTTACGCAACGGCGGTACGTTCTTCAGGATGAAGCTCCTATAGTGTGCATGTGACACAAGGCTATGTATATGTAATACACGTGTTGCTACGTGACATAAATATGAACACCAACAAATGAAATTTACTAGATTAAACTTTAATTTAAAGTGGGTGGATTAATATCGGTTTGCTTTAAGTGTGGTTTTTCTTTTTGGATTTTAAGTGTTGATATTATGTTGTTAATATATATATATATAACTAGATTTTGTAGAGCCCGCGTTGCGCTCTCGTAAGATGTTGCGGTCTCGTACACTTGTGTTTCGGTTACGTGTATATACTACTCATAACAGGATCTTAAAAAAATTACATTGAGTCAACCAATTAAAAATAAAACACTATCATATTTTTGCTTAAAAAAACAAAAACGATGGAAAAACTATAATTTTAATCTTGGGGCAAAATTGTAATTTTTTAGGACAAATGAGCGTGTGCCAGGCAGCCGCCTAGCACGAATCAAAATTACACTGATTGAACCAATTAAAACAAAACAGTATCACGGTTTTGTCAAAAAAAAATATAACGATAACATGACTGCAATTTTACACCGGAGGCAAAATCGTAATGTTATTGGGAAAACAAACAAAAATGATGACAAAAATATAAATTTAAACTGAGGGCAAAATCGTAATTTGGCTAGAGAAAGAAACAAAACTATTGGCAAAACTGTAAATTTAAATGGGATAAAATCGTAATTTTGAACCGAAGACAAAATTGTAATTTTTAGCTGAGAGTAAAAACATAATTTTATTTGAATTAGAAACAAAAACATAATTTTACACTGATAATAAAATCGTAATTTTAAAACGATATAAAATCGTAAATTAGTTATACCAATTATAACTTCTCTTTGTATATATAAAATTAAATGACTATATCATATACGATGGTTTTGCTTTTAATAAAACAATTTAAAATGTTTGTGGTATTTAAATACAATCGAACAATTTGACAGAATAATTTATGTTATATTATCTTTAACAAAGTAAAAACAATTTATTTGCCATTTAAGTAAAAGAAATCCGTATGAATTGTAATATCTGGATTTCACATAATAACCCGTATATTAAACGGGTTTATTTTAGATCGTACTTTAGGAAATAGGTATTAACCTTGTTTATTATTAACATAATAATAATAATAATAATAATAATTGAAAGGGTCTACATATTCACACATCACTTGCCTATTTAGACACCCTTAAGACGGGTCGTCTAGATATAGACGGGGCGTCTAGGATTTTTTTTCTCCGACCACATTCCTCCCCTCGTCTAACGTCAAAGCAGTCACATCAGACGGGGCGTCTATCCCTATACGGACCTTGAAGACGACCAGCACAAGATGGGGCGTCTAGGCCTAGATGACCCGTCTTGTACTTTAACGTTCTGCATGCATGTCAGGAAAGTACTATGTGATATGCCCCGTCTAGTACTAGACGGGGCGTATATATCTTTGTTAAATAGACCCATGCAGAGCTTTTGTTGTCGCATAAAACTAGGCTTCATCGTAGAAAACTTTCGATTCATCGTCGGAATTATCTCCGTCATAAACTTTGGCTTATATTACTTCATCTGATTTCATTCAAAGGTGGTGAAATGTCATCAAACTGGGACGACAACTATTTCTTTGGGGCGTATTTTGGCGAGACATGGGTGCCTGAAGCCAATACGGTAACCGTTATCAGGTTAAACCAGTTGTTTTAATTATTTACTAATGGTGGTATCGTTGGTAGGGGGAGACAGGTGTTCCCAATTCTAACGTGCAAGAGGAGGTTTCAAGTGTACAAGGAAATCAAAACAGACCGTTTCTAGACTTGAACGAGCTTCCTTCCATTGAAGAAACAACCCATGTGGACGACTCGTACCTAGTTGATTCACCATGTTATCCTGCGCAACATGGGTTTCCGGATTATGGATACGGGTGTGAATTCTCGTACGTGCAACAACACGGTCTGGATGGATACGAAGGAGACTGTTATAAAGTTACAATGCAACACATTCTTTCTACGGTCAACAAGTCTATCCTGATGGTGGAGGATATGGTGGTGAGGCATCCCCATGCGCAGGCAATCCGTACCTCACAGAGACGGTATCAAAACTTATTTATTTAAGTTGTGAAGTTCAGCAAACATAAAATCTAACATAACGCTATTACAGGTTTTCAAGTCTCTCGATGAGGTAAAAAACTGGGCATAGGAAATGGCAAAGGCAGATGGTTTCGTTATTGTGACCCGACGATCAAAGAAAATCGGTGGAAGGACCGGGAGGGTATGGCTTGAATGTGATCGTGGTGGTGAGCACCATACTATAGCAACAGTTAAAAAAGCTGGAAGCAAGAAAACCGGTTGCCCGTTTTACCTGTTGGCTGTGCGAGACCATCCGTATGAAACATGGGGATAAAAGGGGGAAAGACCAAACATCACCACAAAGTTTGTCAGGACCTGTCGGGCCACGCGTTTTTGCGAAGGTTTGCTCCTGACGAATACAGAATGACCGAGCAGTTGACAGCACAAAACGTTGAGCCGCGCAGAATTTTTCAAACGATAAGGAAGCAGTTCCCCGACAGTTTCCATGTTCAGAAAGACGTTCAAAACGAAGTCCAGAAGATTAGGGCCGAACAAAGATACCGTCTGACTCCCATGCAGTCGCTAGAAAACATCCTTAGTACAAACGAATTATTTACGAGACATGGGAGGAACCCGAAACAGAGGTCGTTACAGAGATCTTTTTTGTTCATCCCTACTCGAGTGAAATGTGGCGTGCGTTCCCGCACGTTTTGCTGTTCGATTCCACGTACAAGACGAACGTATACAACATGCCATTTGTCCAGATAGTTGGTATGACCCCCACCAACTACTCGTTTTGTATCGCGCATGCTGTTGTTTGCAAGGAACGTAGTGATAACTTTGTATGGGTGCTCGAGAGGATCAGGTCAATGTTGGACGAATGTATGGAGCCACGTGTTATTGTAACGGATAGAGACCTGGCCCTAATTAACGCGTGTGCGAAAGTTTTTCCAAACGCCTCTCGATATCTCTGGGCAGGTATCACATTCAACAGAATATTTGTAAGCACTGCAAGAGCGCATTCACAAAAGAAGAATGGCAAAAATTTTTGTCATCATGGGGGAGATTGTGTGAGTCTCCATCAATACCAATATACGAGTACAACTTAGGCCACTTGCAAAAGCGACTTGTGGCGTGCGAATGTTCAAGTAAGTTTACGTTCAAGTAAAATATGACCTACCCATGTACATGTAACTAATTGTTGATACCTTGTAGGGGTCTTTGCGTACGTGTATGGCAACTGGTTGAAAGACTACAAGCAAATGTTTGTCTTTGCGTGGACAGATCAGAGCCGCAACTTCGGGAAGCGTACCACCGACAGAGTTGAGAGTCAACACGCGAATTTAAAGAGATACGTCCAAGATAGGAGCTCGCTGGACCGTATAGTAGGTTGTGTCAAGGATATAGTCGAAACACAATACGAGGAAATAAGGCGGAGCTTTCGAGAAAGCATCGAAAAAATAATGAACCACCACAAAAACCCGTTATTTGACCACCTACGTGGAAAAGTTTCCCACACAGCGCTTGATTTGCTGAGTGGAGAGCTACTTAGGAAATTAGACGTGTTGCAACGCTTGCATTCATCTTGTGGATGTCAGATGTGGTACAGCTGTGGGTTGCCGTGTGCTTACAGGTTGGAAAAGTACGTACGTGCAGAGCGTCCAATTCAACTCGAAGACGTAGACATCTTTTGGTGGAAGCTTAACTTTCAGCCATGTAAATTGACATCTGATGACGTTGACGTGGTAGAAGAGTTGAACATTGTTCGACAACAGTTAGAGTCACGCTCCCCCGCTCAGAAAAAAAGCTTGCTGGGAAAGATTAAAGCAGTGTTGACCCCAACCATCCACAAAGAAACCACCGGTTGTCCAACACTCAACTCGTGGACGACCAACAACAAAGCAACACAACTTCGATTTGACGACACCTGCCGCCATAGCTCGTATGATTCGTCGCAGGGTTCTCAATCAAGTACATACGATGCCCCCCGCCATAGCTCGTATGATCCGTCGCAGGCTAGTCAACAGTCGGTCATCAAGTCGCTAAAACCCGTAGCGGGGCGAAGCCGTTCAACGAGTTCTAAACAAAGAGAGGTTCGAGACGATAATGGTTTTCCGTTGATTGTGGGCGACGAGTATGTGTCAGCTATCAAACGCTTTAAGCCTTTCCTTCACTCTTTGTTTCACTCGTACATCTTGTGCATACAAGATGTGAGGCCAGATGACCATTGTGGGTTTCGGTATGTGGCTGTGGGCTTGGGTATGGGAGAACGTGCGTGGAGCCACATTCGAAAAGACCTTCAACAGGAGATGGATCAGAACGCGTCGATCTGGGCGCCAATATTTGAAGCATGGGAGGAAGGATACTTTTACACGCATCGTCAGAGCCTAATCTGGGATTCACTGGAGCATTGTCTCCCCACTCATTGGATGGACTTCCCCCACGCAGGGCTTCTTATTGCACAACGGTATGGTATCGTGGTTCACCTCTTAAGCATCGATGGTTCTTCCACGTTCTTCCCGATAATCAACCCTCCGACGGATCGAGAATCACGAACGATAACGCTTGCACATGTTAACAACAACCACTTCATACATATTAAGCTGGAAGGCCAGTTTCCGATGCCTACAGTAAACGGTTTGTGGTTGACCTACCGAAGCGCGGCTGCAGAACAATGGATGGACATGTACACGCCCCGTATAGAATGCTATACGTCGATAATGAATCCGACACCAAATTCAAACCCGAGTATTAACTGGGTCGACAGTGAATCAGAAGAATGAGGCTTTTTGCTAAATCTAATATGATTTTTTGTATATTTAGTACGATTTTTTTGTAATTAATACAAACATTTTGTATACAATTAGAAATTTTTTGGTATAATTAACAAGATTTTATTTACCAAAAAAGTGTGTATTAAGTAAACAAAATCATATTAATTACACAAAAAAAATTATTTGGGCATAGACGCCTCGTCTAGACCTAGACGCCCTGTCTGGTTCTAGAAATAAGTCAATTTACCCCTGCTTCGCTGTCCGTCTAGGCTGACATCAAGGGCAAAACGGTAATACTACACACTTAGACGTGTCTTCTAGACCTAGACGGGTCGTCTAGGTTTGCTTTTTTTCCAACCACAATCCTGGCCCCGTACAGCGTCAAATCAATCACATCAGACGGGGTGTTTAATCGTAGACGGATGCAGAAGACGACCAGCTCAAGACGGGACGTCTAGGCCTAGACGACCCGTCTTGAAGCTTGTGCTCTGCATGCATGTCGGTAAAGTAAGTGATACGCCCCGTCTGGGCCTAGACGGGTTGTATATTTCTTTGTTAAATAGACCCTGTCAAGCATTTGGCGTCGTTGAAAACTTTCAATTCTTCGTCGGAATTCTCTCCGTCATGAACTTTGGCTTATATTACTTCATCTGATATCATTCAATGCATCTCAGTAAAGTAGTAAAGTGATACGCTCTGCCTAGGCCTAGACGGGCGTATATTTCTTTGTTAAATAGACCCATGCAGAGCATTTGGTGTCGCATAAAACTTTCAATTCGTCGTCGGAATTCTCTAATAAGAGTTCTTACAAAGGAGCTGGTTCGTTTGGAACGTAAGGAGAAGCGTTGGGATTCAAGGGTTTAGAAGTAATGACTGTAACATCCGTCGAAAAACGGGTTTTCAAAACCCGCTTCGTTTATTAATCGAATAGTTAGTTTCAAGTTTTCGTTGCTTATTTAATGCTATTTTTAATTTTAAACAATACATAATTAATAAATATATTAGAATTTATAAACTATAATTAATAAACCATAAAATCGGTCGAAGAAAAAAATAAAAGCCGCTGCCGGGTTTTGAACCCGTGTCAGCCGGCTCACTTAACACACAAACAATTAACCACTCCGCCACTTGGTGTTTTTGTGTAAACAAGGAAACAAATAAAACTTAACTCTACCCGTGAACTCACCTGGTTGAGCAAAAACTGAAACTGCTCATCGGCTTTCAACTAACCAGACTGTTGAGTGATCGCTAATTATTGATTATAACCAATAAAGCATTTGCAACCCACGTTATAATCAATTCAGTCTTCAATTGAACTCGATTCATATGATTTTCGAGTTTGATAACCGAAATCATTTACTTCCAATTTACACTAACAATATCATCGTCTCATAGCTCAGAAACACTCACAGAACCTTCAATTTCACTTTCGCTCTAATTTCTGTTCGTCAGAAACGTTTTCTGATATCGCCGGACTTTCGCCGGAAAACCGTGACATTCATCGAATCGGTAAATTTCTCAATTCTTTCATCTTCTATCCATTGTTAGACTTTTACTAACTCAAATCCTTTAATCAGAATCGGTCCCAGACGACGTTGTCGGATAATCTGCACCCGCCGGAAAATCTCTGAAAATTCCGAAATCGCGCTGTGAATCGGTACAAACATCTAAACTCTCTGATAATTCTTGTTTAGTCATTTAATTTCACAATTAGTTAATCAAAACTGTTAATTGGTCCGCTCAGACGGAATTCATAAAACAGAGCCGACGACTTTGCCGGAGTTCTGAGAAAATCATCTTTCCGGTACATTCATTTCCAAAACCTTCCTTGTCCATTACATTTTAATCATTTATATGTTCGTTAATCGAATTAATCAAGAACTGTCGAACACCGGTTGTCTGTGTCTTTGAACGAAGAAGATGAAGTCGAACCTAATGTATAAGTTTAATTAAAACAAGATATTAAACCGGGTTAGACACACAGTCCAGCGGTGGACTGTGTGCAAACACATAGCGCACGTCACGAGTTCGAATCTTACAAACGCACCGGCTTTCCGAATTAAAACCAATTTTTTTAACTGAATCAGAGTAGGTCCCATGATGTTTTTAAGATTAATATAAACTATAATTTAACAGATAAAACACACAGCCCAACTGGTTGGGCTGTGCGCTTACAAACCAAGGGACCCGAGTTCGATTCGGTTTCCCTGCAACCGGTTCAATCATTTAAATTCTTTTAGTATAAATCGAATAAATTAAAACATTTAATTAGTATATATATAATTAAAACTTAGAATATTTCGGGTTAGACACGTAGCTCAGTTTGTAGAGCTGCGTTCACGCGTACGAGAGGTCACAAGTTCGAACCTCACTCAGCGCAAACAAACACAAGCCCGAACCGGTCAACAGTCAAAGTCAACGGTCAACGGTCAACCCAAAAAGTCAACATTTTTTTTATATTTTTATTTATTTATTTAATTTAAAAATCAATTAAAAATACTTAAAAATAATATTTTTAAAGTTAGAAAATGACCTTAAACTCACAAAAATAAATCTAAAAATCCTATTAAAATTGTTAATAAAATCCACTTATTTACCGTACCTTTTCGTTATTATTTAGGCTAGTTATTCCTCGTCGATCAACTCTCTAAACTCGTGCGCATTCAACATCATCAAACGAACGCACCCAATGTGAGTGAATCTCTACAAATTCCCCGTTTTAATCACTTTTTGGGGTGTATCATGTGTCTTATTATTTAATACATTTAAACACTTGTGCATCCATCATATCCATGATCAAATGTGTATTCAATATGTATCAACTGTTTGTGTGGTTAATGTTTAGATTAAAGTTATCATTTTCAGTACATACATCATCATAGGCCGTCTGTTCCCCATTACCTATGAGTGGAACCGTTCCCCATTACCTATGAGCGGAACGTGGCGTTGCCAACATACGATCGGCTCCGTTTGATTGAGCCTTGATCGCACATACATCATCATAGGCCGTCCGTTCCCCATTACCTATGAGCGGAACGTAGTTGCCAACATATACATTATCATTTATGTCATATACTCATGCAAGGTGGTTTGTTATTGTATGCTTATTTACGTTTGCTCACATATGATTATTGCACAATTTATCCATATTAAATACAACAAGAAATCAATAATAAATGTTTTCTAACAAGGTTCACTCACCAACTTTTGTTGACCCAAAAACCCTCATTTTTACACATGATACAGGTGATCCAGTTGAAGCAAGAAACATATAGGACGGCCTAGAAGAATAAATCAGTTTAGATTTTGGATTGTTTATTTAATTTTCCTTTCTTGTATTGTATGAATTTGACTTGAACATTGAGATGTAATTTGAATTTAATAAATATGAAACATATTAGTAAACATCATGAGCTTTGGTGATAACCCAATTATGCCCCGACTCTTATTCCGCTGCGGGTCGGGGTGTGACAGATTGGTATTAGAGCCATGACTATAGGTATATAAGATAGGTTATTAGACCCTTAGAGCCTATACTATAGTTGATTAGAATTTTAAAATTGTTTATGTGTTACATACAAAATTCATGATGTTTATATGCTTTATGTTTATTGTTACATTCAATGTTATGCAAGCATGTTCATAAGTCCATATTACTATACAATGCTCATCATGAATCATATCCTCATAACATATCATATCCATGAGAGCACACACCACACAATTTCCATGATTTTTAAACGTTTTTTGTATTTTTTTAAAAATCACATCAAAGTGAGTTCTCATGACGGGCATGTAGTAACTGGAAGGGTACAAGTACCGGTAGTCGGAACGTCCTGTCTAGGCTTGACATTCGTATAAATCCAAAATAAAGGACCAGTTTGCCTACCTGGGGACTAACGATGAGAGTACGAAGGACCTATTAGGCCAAAGCATGCTATACCAAACGTCGTGTGAGCTAACCCCACTTTGAGTTGTCATTGTGTCTACAACTGGACACCCTCCGACCATACATCTCGCAAACATATTTCATGGTTTTCATTCGGGTGATGCAAGTGTTAAACCGCCAACACCAATGTGAATCCTACTAAGCCAATAGTCATGGGGGCCCACATGACTATACAGGCGATGGTATGGGGGACATTGGAGGCCCAAACATGAGCAAACCCAAGACATCCTATGGATGTAGTTGCATTATTGATGTTTATGTTATTTTTTTTAAAAACGACACATGACACCTAAAAAGACTCCTTAAACTCACAATCTTCTTATGAATGTTCCTGTAGATGTCGACTAGGCAGCAAGGTGGAGGTAGAAGGTCAGGAAGGTCAAACAAACGCTTGGCCACCCAAATCACAAAACAAATGGCCGCGGTGCTTCCTGACATCGTAATTCAAGTCCAACAAGCTCTCGCCACAAATCCCATCAATCCTCCCCATCAAGAAGACCAGAACGTCGACAACCCTCCCTCCAAAAAGTGCTCATACAAACACTTCAAGTCTTGCGATCCCCCGAAATTTGAAGGGACCGAAGGTGTCACTACTCTCCTCCACTGGTTTGAGGAAATGGAAAACACCTTCCTCAATTGCGATTGTCCCGAGGATCGCAAGGTACGTTACGCAACCGGGAGACTATTTGGAGTAGCTCTTACCTGGTGGAATACAGAAAAAGGTAAGAGAGGAATCGAAGATGCAATGGCCTTAACATGGGAGGAGTTAAGGGAAATCATGACGAGACGCTTCTGTCCAAGAAGCGAGATCAAAAAGTTAGAGGATGAATTTCACTCGTTGAAGCAAAAGGAGGGAGATCATACTTCCTACAACAAAAGGTTTTTAGAGTTGAACCAAATGATCCCCAACTTGTTCACCCTAGTATACCGTTTAGTCGAACACTATATTCGAGGCCTCCCCTCGAAAATTCAAGACTAGTTCTAAGCACTTCGCCTACAACACTTGAAGCTGCTATGGAACTAGCTACCGAGCTTACCGAGAATCGTATCCGTAACGGCAAATTTAAGGACGAGAAAAGAAAGCCCCCATTGAGGGCCAAACTTCAAACCATTCCATCTCCTCCTAAAAGTTTGCTAGTAAGAGGAAACGAAACACCAGAAACTTTGCTGTCACACAAACAAATTTCCCTATCCCTGTTGCACCCATCACTCAAGTTGCCCCCTCATCTGCACCATATAAAAGGCCATACTCCGGCCCCTACCCAAAATGCAACCGTTGCCAATACCATCACTTTCCTGATCATCCCTGCCAACATTACGGAGCTTGCTTCTACTTAGGAGCCTCCTCTTTCTAGTTCTAAGCTTTCCTTCTAACACTAGTAAGTGTTCTTTCTAGTCTATTTCAATTTATTGGCTGGTTACTAGCCGAATTGCACCGGCTGTGGCCACGCAGGTCACACCATTTAAACCTGTCGCGCGCTTCAGCGAACGAACCGCAATCAACCCTCAACCCAAACCCACCATCAGATAGTGGGTCAAGCCCAACAACCTTTACTCCTACCACCTGCCCAACATGTAGCCCAATCCTACTACCAACCCAACTATCCCATGGTGCAACCTATGCGGGCTTGTTACAACTGTGGAGACCCGAACCATTTCAGGAACACCTGTCCACGCTTAGTGAACATCATCCATGCCCAAGCTTAAGCTAATCCAGTAAACCAGGCTAACCAAGCTCCTCCACCTGCAAGAGGAAGAGCTTTCAACATCAACGCCAATCAAGCTAGGGCTGACAACAATGTGGTTAATGGTACGTTTCTCATCAATGGTAGTTATGCATCCATGTTATTTGATACTGGCGCGGATAAGAGTTTTGTGTCCTTAGAATTTGAACCCATCCTCAACCAAACTCGTGATAAACTCATGGAATCCATAACGGTAGAAGTTGCTGACGGAAAACCGGTCTCATTAAACTCTATTATACGCAATTGTACTCTCACCCTAAACGATCACGATTTTCCAGTTGACCTCATACCTATGAAGTTGGGAAGTTTCGACATTATAATTGGTATGGACTGGCTCAGCCAACATCATGCTGAAGTTGTATGCCGCGAAAAGTTTATTCGCATTCCTCTTGCAAACGGTCAGACTCTACGAATCTTTGGAGAAACCCCTTCGAATGGACTCAAATTAATGTCCTGTCTTCAAGCCCGAAAATATCTCCGCAAGAATTATGTCGCATTCCTAACTCATGTCGTCAAAAAGGGAACCAAGGAGAAGAAACTCGAAGACATCCCAGTAGTAAAAGATTTTCCGCAAGTTTTTCCTGACGACATTTCAGGACTTCCTCCCGTGAGAGAAGTCGAATTCCGCATTGATCTTATACCTGGAGCTACACCTGTTGCAAAATCTCCTTATAGGTTAGCCCCATCCGAAATGCAAGAGCTAGCCAGTCAAATGCAAGAGCTGACTGACAAAGGATTCATACGTCCTAGCTCATCGCCTTGGGGTGCATCTGTCCTTTTTGTGAAGAAGAAAGATGGAACGTTTCGCATGTGTATCGACTACAGAGAACTCAACAAGTTAACGGTCAAGAACCGCTACCCATTACCTCGCATCGATGATCTTCTAGACCAACTTCAAGGCGCCACCTGTTTTTCAAAAATCGACCTTCGTTCTGGTTATCATCAACTCAGAGTACATGAAGAAGACGTCCCAAAGACCGCCTTCCGAACTCGTTATGGTCATTATGAATCCCTGGTCATGCCATTTGGTTTAACCAACGCCCCAGCTGTCTTCATGGATCTAATGAACAGAGTCTACAAACCTTATCTCGATCGTTTTGTTATAGTCTTCATCGACGACATCCTCATCTACTCAAAGTCTAAGTCTGATCATGAACGACACCTTCGACTCATCCTTACACTCTTAAGGACAGAAAAGCTGTACGCTAAGTTTTCGAAATGTGAATTCTGGTTAAAGGAAGTACAATTCATTGGACACGTCGTCAATGACAAAGGGAATTCATGTTGATCCCTCAAAAATCAAGGCAGTACAGGAATGGCAAGCGCCACGTACACCTACCGAAGTAAGATCATTTCTTGGTTTGGCTGGTTATTATCGCCGTTTCATTGCAAATTTCTCCCGTATTGCTGTACCACTCACGGCTTTGACTCATAAAGGAAAGCCCTTCATATGGGGACCCAAACAAGAAGAAGCCTTCCAAACCCTTAAGCAAAAGATTTGTGACGCACCTATCCTCACACTTCCTGAAGGTTGTGATGACTTCGTGGTTTATTGCGACGCGTCAGGGCAAGGACTAGGCTGTGTACTGATGCAAAGAGGAAAGGTGATAGCTTATGCTTCTAGACAACTCAAAATTCATGAGAAGAATTACACCACCCACGACCTGGAACTTGGAGCCGTTGTGTTCGCTCTTAAGATATGGAGACATTACCTCTACGGTACTAAGTGTGAAATATACACTGACCACAAGAGTCTTCAACATATCTTCAACCAAAAGGAGTTGATGAGGCAACGAAGATGGGTCGAACTTCTTAATGACTACGACTGTGAAATTCGGTATCATCCTGGTAAGGCAAACGTGGTGGCCGATGCGCTCAGTCGAAAGGGTTATGCGAACTCCATTCGTCTTCTATGTTCGCAAATCATAACCGACATCAAAGAACAAATCCGAGAAGCTCAACATGTTTCTATAACAGAAAACGACGTACGCAATGAGCTGTCTTGTGGAGCAGAACTTAAAATCGAAACTAAATCCGACGGTATTCTGTACTATCTAGATCGCATATGGATTCCCGATCACAATAACCTTCGTGATATCCTTATGAATGAGGCACACAAACACGGTACTCTGTACACCCAGGAGCCGACAAGATGTATCAAGACCTTCGATACACCTACTGGTGGCCTGGCATGAAGAGGGATATCGCTGTTTTCGTTTCCAAGTGCCTTACATGTTCCAAAGTAAAAGCTGAACATGAAAGACCCTCAGGACTTCTAGTCCAACCTGAAATACCTGTATGGAAGTGGGAAAACATAACCATGGACTTCATTACCGGGTTACCTCGCACCTCCAGTGGGTATGACACTATATGGGTAATCATTGATCGTCTTACAAAATCAGCTCACTTCATTCCGATTCGCGAGGACTTCAAGAACGAGAAGTTAGCTCGTATCTACATCAGCGAGATCGTAAGCCGTCATGGTGTACCTTTAAGCATTATTTCAGACCGTGATGGTCGTTTTACTTCACGAACATGGCAAGCCGTACAAGCCGCTTTGGGTACACGATTAGACCTCAGTACCGCTTATCATCCTCAAACTGATGGACAATCTGAACGCACCATCCAAACACTTGAAGACATGCTTCGAGCATGTGTCATAGACTTCAAGGGAAATTGGGACGCTCATCTACCATTAGTTGAATTTTCGTACAACAACAGCTATCATTCAAGTATTGGCATGGCACCTTTCGAAGCTTTATATGGTCGTAAGTGCCGATCTCCAGTATGTTGGCACGAAATTGGAGAAGCTCAAATCACCGGTCCAGAATTGATTCAAGAAACCACAGACAAGATCCATCAAATTCGAAACAATCTTCTCGCGGCATAAAGTCGTCAAAAGAGTTATGCAGACAAACGACGAAAGCCTTTGGAGTTTAACATTGGTGATCATGTACTTTTAAAAGTATCACCGTGGAAGGGAGTAGTTCGTTTTGGCCAGAAGGGCAAGCTAGCACCACGCTACGTAGGACCTTTCAAGATACTCGAAAGAGTAGGACCTGTAGCATACAAGCTTGACCTACCAGAAGAACTCAACAGAATCCACCCCACATTCCACGTATCGAACTTGAAGAAGTGCCTCGCCGATGAAAACCTCCATATTCCCCTGGAAGATATTCAGATTGATGAATCTATGCATTTCATTGAAAGACCAGTAGAGATCATGGATTTCGGAGAAAAACGTTTAAGACGGAGTCGTATTCCAATTGTTAGGGTACGCTGGGAGTCGAAACGAGGACCTGAGTTTACCTGGGAACGTGAACACTCAATGCGCGAAAAATACCCGCATCTTTTTCCTGTTACCACTACTACTTAAATTTCGGGACGAAAATTTCTAAAAGTAGGGAATACTGTAACATCCGTCGAAAAACGGGTTTTCAAAACCCGCTTCGTTTATTAATCGAATAGTTAGTTTCAAGTTTTCGTTGCTTATTTAATGCTATTTTTAATTTTAAACAATACATAATTAATAAATATATTAGAATTTATAAACTATAATTAATAAACCATAAAAGGTCGAAGAAAAAATAAAAGCCGCTGCCGGGTTTCGAACCCGGGTCAGCCGGCTCACTTAACACACAAACAATTAACCATTCCGCCACTTCGTGTTTTTGTGTAAACAAGGAAACAAATAAAACTTAACTCTACCCGTGAACTCACCTGGTTGCGCAAAAACTGAAACCGTTCATCGGCTTTCAACTAACCAGACTGTTGAGTGATCGCTAATTATTGATTATAACCGATAAAGCATTTGCAACCCACGTTATAATCAATTCAGTGTTCAATTGAACTCGATTGATATGATTTTCGAGTTTGATACCGAAATCATTTACTTCCAATTTACACTAACAATATCATCGTCTCATAGCTCGAAAAACTCACAGAACCTTCAATTTCACTTTCGCTCTAATTTCTGTTCGTCGGACACGTTTTCTGATATCGTCGACTTTCGCCGGAAAACCGTGACATTCATCGAATCGGTAAATTTCTCAATTCTTTCATCTTCTATCCATTGTTAGACTTTTACTAACTCAAATCCTTAATCTGAATCGGTCCCAGACGACGTTGTCGGATAATCTGCACCCTCCAGAAAATCTCTGAAAATTCCGAAATCGCGCTGTGAATTGGTACAAACATCTAAACTCTCTGATAATTCTTGTTTAGTCATTTAATTTCACAATTAGTTAATCAAAACTGTTAATTGGTCCGCTCAGACGGAATTCATAAAACAGAGCCGACGACTTTGCCGGAGTTATGACAAAATCATCTTTCCGGTACATTCATTTCCAAAACCTTCCTTGTCCATTACATTTTAATCATTTATATGTTCGTTAATCGAATTAATCAAGAACTGTCGAACATTGGTTGTCTGTGTCTTTGAACGAAGAAGATGAAGTCGAACCTAATGTATAAGTTTAATTAAAACAAGATATTAAACCGGGTTAGACACACAGTCCAGCGGTGGACTGTGTGCAAACACATAGCGCACGTCACGAGTTCGAATTTTACAAACGCACCAGCTTTCCGAATTAAAATCAATTTTTTTAACTGAATCAGAGTAGGTCCCATGATGTTTTTAAGATTAATATAAACTATAATTTTAACAGATAAAACACACAGCCCAACTGGTTGGACTGTGCGCTTACAAACCAAGGGACCCGAGTTCGATTCGGTTTCCCTGCAACCGGTTCAATCAGTTAAATTCTTTTAGTATAAATCGAATAAATTAAAACATTTAATTAGTATATATATATAATTAAAACTTAGAATATTTCGGGTTAGACATGTAGCTCAGTTGGTAGAGCTGCGTGCACGCGTACGAGAGGTCACAAGTTCGAACCTCACTCAGCGCAAACAAACACAAGTCCGAACCGGTCAACAGTCAAAGTCAACGGTCAACGGTCAACCCAAAAAGTCAACATTTTTTTTATATTTTTATTTATTTATTTAATTTAAAAATCAATTAAAAATACTTAAAAATAATATTTTTAAAGTTAGAAAATGACCTTAAACTCACAAAAATAAATCTAAACATCCTATTAAAATTGTTAATAAAATCCACTTATTTACCGTACCTTTTCGTTATTATTTAGGCTAGTTATTCCTCGTCGATCAACTCTCTAAACTCGTGCGCATTCAACATCATCAAACGAACGCACCCAATGTGAGTGAATCTATACAAATTCCCCGTTTTAATCACTTTTTGGGGTGTATCATGTGTCTTATTATTTAATACATTTAAACACTTGTGCATCCATCATATCCATGATCAAATGTGTATTCAATATGTATCAACTGTTTGTGTGGTTAATGTTTAGATTAAAGTTATCATTTTCAGTACATACATCATCATAGGCCGTCTGTTCCCCATTACCTATGAGCGGAACCGTTCCCCATTACCTGTGAGCGGAACGTGGCGTTGCCAACATACGATCGGCTCCGTTTGATTGAGCCTTGATCGCACATACATCATCATAGGCCGTCCGTTCCCCATTACCTATGAGCGGAACGTGACGTTGCCAACATATACATTATCATTTATGTCATATACTCATGCAAGGTGGTTTGTTATTGTATGCTTATTTACGTTTGCTCACATATGATTATTGCACAATTTATCCATGTTAAATACAACAAGAAATCAATAATAAATGTTTTCTAACAAGGTTCACTCGCCAACTTTTGTTGACCCAAAAACCCCCATTTTTACACATGATACAGGTGATCCAGTTGAGCCAAGAAACATATAGGACGGCCTAGAAGAATAAATCAGTTTAGATTTTGGATTGTTTATTTAATTTTCCTTTCCTTGTATTGTATGAATTTGACTTGAACATTGAGATGTAATTTGAATTTAATAAATATGAAACTTATTAGTAAACATCATGAGTTTTGGTGATAACCCAATTATGCCCCGACTCTTATTCCGCTGCGGGTCGGGGTGTGACAATGACTGCTAACTAATTGCAAGACTGTTTGTCGAGCTTCCGATGCTCACCCATGCGATAAACAACGTTGATCTGGAATTGGAGAATCGTTGTGGGAGGTAGTTACCCGGTCCCCTGCCGCCTTGGTAGTTGTTACCATATCCATTATCCCCTTGGTGGTTTCTGTACCTATCCCCGTGTTAATAGTTATACCAAAAATAATTTAATTGTAAATGTACGAGTCGTCTTGACCTATAGTTATGGATGTACAAAGTTATGTTATATATGTTATATCTGTAATATTTAACTTTGTTTTCAGTTATTCGATTACTTGATGATTGTTTGTGTTAAATTGACGTGTATTAAATTTTAATATAATTTAAAAAAAAATAACGTAAAAACAATTAAATACTTAAAGGATCGAAAAAGATAACTTATTTTTATACAATAAACAAAACTTTTTAAAAATATAAAATTACACCACAAAAATAAAAAATCAACCTCCAACAACAACAACCAATTTACCCCACCAAAACACTATTTTTCAAACTCCAACAACAACTAATCTACCCCACCAAAACACTCTTTCTCCAACTAAAAAAAACAAGTTCGTAGACGGGTCGTCTAGGTCTAGACGACCCGTCTTAGCACATAAATTTGTGCGCCCTGCGAGGTACTTGCTGACTTCTCAAAATCAGTGCTATACGGGGCGTCTAGACCTAGACGACCCGTCTTGGCCCCAGGGGTGTCTAAATAGACAACAGAGGTGTGTGAATAGATTGAGCCAATAAGCTCCGTATTTAATTACTTTTTTAAGAATCCTGATACACTCTTCTTTTATATTTCTCCTACTCCAGACTTCAACTCTTGAGTTTCTTCACCGGCGATCAAAAGGTTACTATCTTTCTAAAGTCAGAATACCAATATTCACCGTTTGCTAGTCAAACAAAACAGAAGATTATTGTAGACACAAGTCAAGGATCGCCATCTCAAAGTATAGTTTGACTTTTCAAAGTCAAAGTTTACCAACTTTTAAATCATGAGTTTGAATCAAGAATTTTGCGGACACACACATAGATCACTCAAATTACTTGAAAGAGTTAAAGGCATATCATAAATAAATACCAAGATTTATGTAGACACACACATAAACTCATATTACATTTTGAATTTCCAAACAACATACATAGTTGAATAAAACCAAGAATCAACCATTTCACCTTTAAAGGTTAACGATTTGTCAGAATAATACATAAATGGATTAAGAGATTACATCATAAGTTCTAATAACATTCAAACAGCTTTCTCTTCCTCCATCTACACAATAAAAATCACACCCAATCTAGTTACTTAATTTTCTTGAATTTAAAGCATTTAAAAAACGATGAATTATAAAAGCATTTTGGCAGATTCAGCTTCATGTCGGTTTCTTTTATACATCAACTCTTTCTCTTTGACTTTTTTTTTTGTCAAATTCTGCTCTATCCGCAGCTCGGTGTTCGACATGCAAATCAAATTCATGAACTTCAGTTAGAGGTATACGAACTTTCTCAGGAACCCATATTGGTTCAGATCGTACACGTTTCAGGAAAGCAAACACAAAGCGGAGAAGAATTGATTATGATTTAAACACAAATGTTTTACAAATATAAATAGCAATATATTGGTTGATCACAGTCACCTCATAAAGTTAAGGCGCCAGCCATCATAACCAGTATTGTTCTATAAGCTAAGTTGAGCCACTCTTTTACATGATTTCTTGCAAAATCCTAGGAATGATTAATGTTTGGTGCTGCACCCTGCAAAAGAGGAACCAGCCCAAACAACACCCTTCAAAAGAA
The DNA here is from genome assembly GCA_947069175.1 of Scalesia atractyloides. NCBI lineage: Eukaryota > Viridiplantae > Streptophyta > Magnoliopsida > Asterales > Asteraceae > Scalesia > Scalesia atractyloides. The sequence goes on along the minus strand of CAMTDV010000007.1, from coordinate 52,612,978 downwards.
ACTAACAAACAACCAGAAAATTCAAGCAAAAGCTTAGATTTTCTATTCGGATTTAAGCAACCCAAATTCTACATCACAACCCTCAAAGTAATTATTAATTAATTAAGTAAGAGCACTGGATTATGTAAGTTAGTTGCACTACCTACAATATCAGTACTTGAAACACCTTCTGTGCATTTGATCTGCTTGTAACGACCAACTTTCTTCGCCAAAGCATATGCAAGGATCATCCCCATGAATGATGTAATCAATCTTATGCTCATTAAAGAGACTGTTCATGAAGTCTTTAGTTATAGCTTATGGAGTCACTTCAATCCAATAATGAGCGCCAGTCTTTAAAGTATTCAACACTAAGTACAAGGATTTCTATTTTCCACATAAAAACCTCTCTTCCATAGTTAAAATAGGAGGACCCTTGTTCTTAATGATTTCCTCATCGATTACAATTCCGACCACCAACACATCTCCTAAAGCCTTAGCTTGCATCAAAGCATTTGCATCCCATAGTGCATAAGATCAAAACACCCATCCATGTAAACACACATCCGTTTCTTCCCACCTTTTTCCTTTTGAAGACTTCCCAAATAAGGTAACATGCATGACAAAGTAGGAAAACCAACAATACCACTTACATAACTCGTCGAAAAACCAAGCAACAGTAGCCATTAGCATAAGAACACCAAATAGATGTGGATGGCAGTATACTCCATCCCAATTCGATGATTAGCATGATAGCCCATGTCAGTAGAAACAGGGCCCTATAGAACCCTAAAAGATGCGTTGTAATTAAAACCTATCTATATCATGGTGAAGATAATGAACTATTGCCAACACATTAGCTCAAGTAGAGGTTTAAGTACCAGTTCATGGTGAAGCCTGTTAGATTGGCGGATCCAGAAAATCTTCGTAGGGGTAACGTTTTATAGAAAAGGTTAACTAAATCAAGAAAATGTCAAACTTTTCAAAAATTTACACTACTGTCGGAGCGCCAAGGGATAGCGGAGACTACCCCTACCAATAAGGTAGGTCCGCCCCTATAGATTGGTGAATGGCATAATTCTTCTCCTTGGTTAGCTTAGCAATAAGAGTCATGTCTGAAAAAAGACATAAACAAAACATGTGAATAATGAATACAGTAGCTCATGGAGTGCACAATGGTCAAAAAGCCCCTATACCATACAGAACCTGTCATTGAATCACACATGTACATCCATTCTATAGCCATATATGAGAAACTACAAAATAAAACCTTCTTCTGCCCTTACCATATGTATTCAACCTAGATGAAAACACAAAAGATGTATAGTCCCGTAATAAAAAAAGCATAAACAATATAGAAGGAGCATAGTAATTGATTTTACCTGAGAATTAGGAAGCATAATTGAAGAATCAGGCAACGATTTTAGACTAATTCCGTATGAAAACACAAAAGATGGAGAATAAGGATTGATAATAAAGAGGGTTGGTTGTGATTTCAGGGTTTCTCAAGAGAAGAGAAGGTGCAAAATGAAAGAGGTGGGAAAAGTTAAAAAAAAGTGGCGCGGGTATATTAATTAGTCTTGGTTATTGTTTAAAAAAGTTAAATTAACTTAATTAATTTTTTCTTTATTGTTTAAAAAATAGAAAATGGATGCTATCATGAATTGAAAAATTGACATCATCATTTTGATATTCCTGTCTTAAATCGGGTGAATTTGGTCCTATAACATGAGCCTTAATCCCCATTTATTAGATAAAAAGATTGGTAAATAACAATTTGGACTATTGAAATGCAGTAAAAAAGTAAGATAAACTTAACCATATTTGACAAGTCCTAATGACCAAAATTCTATATATCTATTTATATAATATATAATAAATTAATATATTTGAGAACACGTGACATTTTCTCATGTATTCTCCCACTTATTTCCAGTCTTTCTCTTCTGTACATTAAGTAATAATACTAAATCATATTTTCTCTTTTCTTTCGTCAACTGAATAATAATATTAAGTAATAATTATATTTTCTCCTTTCTTATTTATTTATTTATTAATAGCTATTTAATATTTTATTGATTCAGTCTCATGTGAGGACACACGAGAAAAATGTAAATGGTGCTAAGTGGTGTTCCAGCGGGTTCATTTCCATATTTAGTCTAACTAAGAAACAATCCCGTCTATGTGTAGGTGACGTCCAACCCATGAAAGTAGCTACAATTTCCTAAGTTCTTTATGGCAAAGTCACAGTAGGGATGAAATAAAACGTTGAATAGAGGCTTCATCATTTCGGTCAAAATGATATCATACACGTAGACTAAGAGATAAATTAAGCAGGATCATATGAGAAAGACAAACAAGGATGCGTACGCTTGACTGCATGAAAAACCCTGGTTAATTAAGAAGGTGCTTAAACAATGGAACTAAGCTTGATGTGCTGGTTTTGACCGTAGAGGGCTTTATTAATCCAACAAACATGGTTAGGGAGACGAGGATCAACGAATTCTGATAGTTACTCCATGAAAAATCATTTATAAAGGTGTTTTTAGCATCAACTTGATATGAATGCCAATTACAAGTAAGCACAATGGAGAAAACAATACGAACTATTGACTCTTTAATAACGAGGTTAAACGTGTAAGAGTATTCAAAAATAGTAGTTGAGTAAAGCCTTAAGCAGCAAGTCTCGCCTTAACTCTATCAACAAGTTCATTCAAATTATATTTGATTCGAATACCCATTGATCCAAAAAAGTTTGAAGAACGAGGGCGAGGAACAAGATCCTAGGTTTCATTGGTCTGTAAAGCCGCTAAATCTTCTTTCATGGTAGCCATTAAACGAGAATCTTTGAATGCTACTTTGAAGCTATGAAATTTAAGATATCAAAGTTGTAATCAATACAAAACCCAACTGAAAGTTTATTATAAACCCTAAAAAGTTTAGATGATTACAAACCTTATAGGAAACAAAGATACCCAAAACTATTACTCTCAACCCTACCCAGAGAGATTATCAACTCAATAATCTCACTAAATCTAGCAGAACTCGCACATCAAACCAATGATTCAAGATGAACCAGAGACACAGATGAAAACCCTAGAAAACCTAGGAGAGAGAAATGAGAGAAAGCATGAACAAATATCTATGTGAATAATGAACTCTCTGGATACAACAAGACTTATATAGAGAACCTGAATAACCATATCCAGGTTGTTATAACGAATGCGTACAACCCGGCACTTGTTACAACTTGCACTTTGTGACACTTACACTTTATAACATAGCATAAGCCCACAGTCTTCTATCGGCTACAAGCCCATCTACCAGCATAAGTCTTCTACAAGCATAAGCCCAACTACCAGCCATTTCTCCAGCTCAGTTGTCCACATGTGAAGTTTATACAAACTTACAAACAATTAATTAGCAAAACCAATATAAAATCAAATTATTAAACTGAAATTATATAATGACACAAAGTCATATATAAGTGTACTTTTTGACATTCCCCTCAGTTTAATAATCCGAATGGATCAAACATGTTGATACTAGAACACAACTCACTATGTTGTTGTACCAACAACCCTTTAGTAAGCAAGTCAGCTAACTGATTTTTAGATTCAATTCATAAAACCTTTATAACCCCTTTAGAAATCAAGGCTCTGAGAAAAACAAATCAAGTTCAAATTGTTTTGTTTTATTTTGGAAAACTGGATTTGCAGTTATGGATATCGCAGCTGTATTATCACAATATAAGGGAATAGGCAAAACAGTACGAATACCAAGTTCAAAAAACATGTTTTTTTAACCAAATTACCTCACAAGCACCAGTACACATAGCCCTGTACTAAGCTTCTGCTGAGGACCTAGAAACAATTGCTTGCTTTTGACTTTTCCACGAAACTAAACAATGTCCTAATGAAACACAATAACCTGTAACAGACTTGACTTTGGGCACTTAGCACAATCAGAATCTACAAATGCTACAAGATCAAAATTAGAAATTTTACTAAACAAAACACCTTTTTCAGGTGTCTATTTTAAATGCCTCAAAAGTCTAATTGCAATTTTCAAATGACCTTATGTTGGAGCATGTATATATTGACTTAGATAGTGAACTGTGTATGATATATCATGTCTGGTATGAACAACATAGATTAGATTGCCAACCAGTTTTTGATATTCAATAATATTATTAACAATATCAACATTTTCTTTACACAAATTTGTTAAAATATGAGTTTGCATGTTGTCATGCCAGACTCAGCCAATAACTCTAAGCAATATTTTCTTTGTGACAAACATAACCCATTCTTAACTTGAACAACTTCAATTCCAAGAAAGTACCTAAGCGTAACGATTCACATTCTTGTACTTTCCTTATTTAGAAGGTGTAATCGTATTTCTATTTTTGGAAACTTGTATCGTACCTTATTTGTATTTCTATCCCAAGCTTGTAATCCAAGGAGTCGATCATAATAGACAATTAAACTTTATGCATACTTTTATACTTATTATTCAAACAAAGCATACATGTTAACATATGCTATTCATCCTTTCATACTCGAGTATTCATACAAACAATCGTCTAAATACGTGATTCTTCTGCAAACTACATACAAGATACATGCTATGCACACACTATCGATGTTAACATATCCTACCGATGTTTGAACATGCGTAAAACAGACTAAAACATGAAAACTTAGCCAAAACCCAGCACCTCGTACGAAATGATACCTCGCACGAATGCTTTTGCCAGCTCCTTTCTCCTATTAATCAGACACTCCAACCTTCCAAAAATTCTCTAATTACCACTCGAAATTTACAGATCCTTCCAGATTCTTCTCGACTTTTAAGTGAGTTTTAGCTAACGTTACTTACAAACTTCTCCAAATTCTTCATACTTCCCCCGATTTTTCTTTCGTACGAACATGTGAGCTAAACCAAGTTATCAGTAATTAAGTGTTAAGCTAGTGTGAGAACGTTGGGAGCTAAGGCTTTCCGAATTAAGTTCCACCAGTATTTGTACATGTTTTAACTCCTAAAACTGATTCAACTTTCAATAGAATGACAAAGCTACGAGACGTCCCTAAACGTCATCATGTTCGAGATGCACGCACCTAGCTTGCTCATTCGGTTAATGAAGTTTTAGTTGACTTACATTCTGTTAATTCATGACCAACCGGGTTATTACAACCTAGTGCTTTGGTGAATCATATAAAGATATTTGACATCTCCATGCTTGACTTCTATGACAAAATTGACTAAACTACTTGTTTTACTTACGGACTAATCCGGACATAATAGTAATCATAATGTGATCTGGTATTATGACTCGGACTATCCAGCCTCGTTATCACGACCCTCGTTCATAGAAACTAGTGTTGAAATGGGTACAAAACAGGCTAACACGTTCCAGGACTATCTCCTTGCATGAGGTGAATAGTCAACTCGTACGAGGTACCATTCAACTCGTACGAGTTGTAAGTCAGCTCGCCCAAGGCGGTCAGTCCACTTCGTACGAAGTGGCCTTTGTCCCGTTTTCATTCCATACTTTCTGCTTCAGAATCTGGATCTATCATCCGACTTAGTATACTCACGCCCACCTGTTTACCTCATGTAGGGTAACTTGGTGTTGCATCACCTGAGCACTCTATACATGGAATACTAGGAAGCTTTCTTAACGTGAGTACAGTCGAACACCCTTGTTGTAATACTCTAGTGGACCCTTACCAACGAACCGGAATTTGCTCATCATTTGGTAAATACCAACCACGTTTAAGGAACGAAATTATCAAGTTAGGAGTGATATCCACATCTTGGTAACTAGTTCCACACTTCGATTTTCAATCTCGCCAAAGTTTCAAATTTCTGATCAATTAGGGACATGAGGCAACTAGAAGGGTAAATACCGTTAACCGCTCATCGGTGAGAGTATTTATCTATTCTGCCAAAACATGTCTCCCTAACTCGAAGGATTCTCAATTCACTTTGGAATAGTTCAAGTTGCTCAACCCGAAACTCTCCAATGTTTTATTAAGCCTCTCTTTTATGTTACCTCAATTCGATGTGCTTTAATACTTTTACCTCGTTCATTTGAAACCAATGCACAATTCGCACGTCTCCCGCAATAAAAAACAATACCAATTCTCGTAAACCAACTAAATTTATACTCTTTACACATTCATATGTGTTTATACTTATAGAATACATGCTATACTTATGCACACTATGTGAATACTTATGTGAAACTACGTGAAACTTATGTGATACTTACATGCTCAAAGGTGACTTTTATAACCACATTATGATCAAGCCTCATCCTTTCCTCGATTTTTGATCACCTAGATGTCCTTTTTGCAAAACTCAAACGGAAGGAAGAAGTCGAAGTCCAACTCCAACTCGATGTCCAAAAAGGATTGTATGAAATTTATGGCGAAGCAGATGGCAAAGATCATCCCTAACATCGTCAACAAAATCCAACCCCCACCAAACACCGACTCACCCCATGCCTCTGTCCACTCTAAGGTAGAAGCGCCTAAGTCGACATTTACTTTCAAGCAGTTTTGCTCATGCAACCCCTTACCCTTCACTAGCAAAGAGGGCACACTAAGCTGCTGCAATGGTTTGACGCCATTGAAGTAACGTTCCATCAAAGTGTTTATCCTTACCACCTGCGTACCATCAACGTGTCTGGCCTCTTCTAATCAAGGGCTCTTGATTGGTGGACCTCCGAGCGTAACGCTCGTGGAAACGATGCCGTACACGCCCTCCCTTAGGCCGATCTCAAAAAGCTAATGGAGGAAGAGTTCTGCCCTCCTCATGAATGTCAAAAGCTCAAAAATGAGTTTTGAAACCTAAAACAGGTCGGGAATGATAACGTTGGTCTTACAGCCCGTTTTAAGCAGCTGAGTGCGATATGCACTAGCCAAGTCGACACTGTTGAGAAGGCTATTGCAAAATACACTTGATGCCTACTTCCTAACCTCATGAACCTTGTCGACGCCGCTTCACCCAAAACCCTCGAAGATACCTACAAGCTTGCCGCCAAACATAACAACAACCACGTTGTTCATGAAGCCTCTGCCAAGGCTCCCTCAAAGAATGCCCATTAAGCTACCACCGAAACCATCGTTGAACCTACCCCATCCAACCACCCAGAAAAAACAACAACAAAGGCAAGAAGCGGAAGGCTTCAGGCCAAAACTGCGCGGTAGTCACTCCACCAAACCCTCAACTCTACCAGCAGTTTGCATCAACCAACCCTGAGCCTATCAGGGCATACACTGGGCCTTATCCCAAGTGTAACACCTGCTCATACCATCACCCTGTTAATGCGCCATGTCGCCTATGCACAAATTGCAATAGGTTTAGACACTTTGCTCCTCAATGTCAAAGTGATCTACAACCGCTTGCCAACCGAACCCAAACCGTTACGACAACCCAAAACCCCTCACCAAACAAAGCCCAACCTCAAGCAACCACTGAACGAGCCTGCTTCAAATGCGGAGACCCTAATCATTTTGCCAACGTCTGTCCTCAACGCAACAACCAGTAGCAAGCGCGTGGTATAGCCTTCGTCATCACGGCAACTCAACCGCAGAACGCCAACGATGTTATCAATGGTACATTTCTTGTTAACAATGTCTATGCTTCGTGTTAATTTGATACTGGCGCAGATAAAGGTTTTGTATCCGTTGAATTCGAACCTTTGTTAAAGTGTAGACGTTCTAAGTTACCGAAACCTTTCACAGTCGAAATCGCTAACCGTAAACATGTCAACGTTGATTCCGTTCTTTCTAATTTCTCTCTCAACTTTAACGACCACAAATTCTCGATCGACCTTATACCAATGCAAATGGGTAGCTTCGACGTCATAGTAGGCATGGATTGGCTTAGGAAAGTTCATGCTGAGTTGTATGTTCCGAGAAATTTATTTGTCTTCCTCTTCCCAACCGTGATTCCTTGCACGTGTATGGCGAGAAACCTCCTAAAGGTCTTAAGCTTATGTCGTGTACACAAGCGAACAAATACTTACGCAAGGAATACTTCGCCTTTCTTGCCCACGTTGTGGAGAAGAAGGATAAGAGTCCAAGCGTGAGTGATGTTCTTGTCGTTTGTGAATTTCCCGAAGTCTTTCCTGAAAATCTACCTGGTCCTCCTCTTCCTCGTTCTATTGGTTTCCGCTTTGATCTTATTCTTGGCGCAACTCCTGTTGCGAAATCTCCATATCGTCTAGCACCATCGAAAATGCAAGAGCTGTCTAGCCAACTTCAAGAATTACTCAATAAAGGCTTTATCCGCCCTAGTACTTCTCCTTGGGGCGCTCCCGTTCTGTTCGTCAAATAGAAAGATGGATCCTTTCGGATGTGCATTGACTATCGCGAACTCAACAAGCTTATAGTAAAAAATCGATATCCTCTTCCTCGTGTTGATGACCTCTCCGATCAACTACTAGGCGTAATGTGTTTTTCCAAGATCGATCTCCGTTCTGGTTATCATCAACTTCGAATTCTCAAAGGAGATATACCCAAAACCGCGTTTCGTACAAGCTATGGTCACTACGAGTTCTTGGTCATGCCTTTTGGTTTGACCAACGCACCTGCAGTTTTCATGGACTTGATGCACTGTGTGTGTAAGCTGTATCTCGACCATTTTGTGATCGTTTCAACGACGATATCCTCATCTACTCCAAGACACAAGAAGAGCACGGGCGACACCTGCGTCTTATCCTCTAATTCTTGCATACAGAACATCTTTACGCTAAATTTTCCAAGTGTGAATTTTGGCTAAAAAAGGTCCAATTCCTTGGTCATGTCGTCAACGAACTCGGTATTCACATTGACCTTGCGAAAATCAAAGCTGTGAAGAATTGGATTGCTCCTAAGTCTCCATTTGAAATTCATTCGTCTCTTGGTTTAGCTGATTACTATCATCGCTTCATTTCGAACTTTTCCAAACTCGTGGTTCCTCTCACTTCATTGACTCAAAAAGATATTTGGGTCCTAAACAAGAGGGGTGTTTCCAAACTCTCAAGGACATGCTTTCTAATGCTCCTATCCTTACTCTTCCCGATGGTAACGATGATTTCTTGGTGTATTACGATGCGTCAAACCAAGGTCTTGGTTGTGTTCTTATGCAACGAGATAAGGTTATCGCATATGCTTCGTGAAAACTCAAAATACATGAGAAGAACTATACTACTCATGATCTTGAACTCGGTGCAGTTGTTTTTGCATTAAAGATATGGCGACATTACATTTGTGGTATGAAGTGTGTGGTCTTCACCGATCATAAGAGCCTTTAGCACATCTTTAATCAAAAGGAACTCAACATGCGTCAACAACGATGGGTAGAATTGTTAAACGACTACGACTGCGAGATTGGCTACCACCCTTTTAAGGCGAATGTTGTAGCTGACGCACTTAGTCGAAAAACCCATGTAAAGAGTGTTCGTTGCTCTCAAACTTTGGGAAACCTTCGTGATATAATTCGTGAAGCACAATACTCATCCATTAACGAGAACGACTTATACAATGAGATGAAGTGTGGTGCTGAAAACCAACTCGAGTCTAAACCCGATCGCATTCTTTACTATCTCGATCGTGTCTAGATTCCAAATCACAGCAACCTTCGCAACACTTTGATGAAGGAAGGCCACAAATCTCGATATTCCGTTCTGGCGCTGACTAGTTGTGCCAAGACCTTCGTACGTCTTATTGGTGGCCTGGTATGAAGAAAGATATCACCACCTACGTTTCAAAATGTTTTACTTGTTCTAAGGTCAAATCTGAACATCAACGTCCCTCTAGATTACTCGAACAACCAGAAATTCCTGTCTGGAAATGAGAGATTATTGCTATGGATTTTATCACTAAACCCCTTGCACTTTGTCTGGTCATGATAGTATTTGGGTAATCATCGATCGATTGACGAAATCCGCTTACTTTCTCCCCATTCGTGAAGATTACAAAGTCGAGAAATTGGCTCGTACCTACACGGATGAAATCATTTGTCGTCAAGGTATCCCGTTGGAAGGGTGTAGTTTGATTTGGTAAGAAAGGCAAGCTTGCTCCTCGCTATGTAGGTCCTTTCAAGATTCTCGAAAGGATTGGCAAGGTAGCGTATCGACTGGACCTACCTCAAGAACTCAGCAATGTCCAACCTACGTTTCACGTTTCCATTTTGAAGTAATGTCTAGCTGAAGAACGATTCCAAGTTCCACTTGAAGACCTTCAAATCAACAAAACCTTATACTTCGTGGAGAAACCTATCGAAGTCATGGATCGAGGAATCAAGCAATTGAGGCGCAGTCGGATTCCCATAGTCAAAGTTCGATGGAAGGAAAATGTGTCTCTGAGTTTACGTGGGAACTCGAAAGTGATATGAAGACTAAGTGCCCACATCTGTTCGTTACATCTTCCTCTTAAATAAATTTCAGGGCGGAATTTCCTAAAGTAGATTCGCATTCTTGTACTTCCTTATTTAGAAGGTGTAATCGGTTTTCTATTTTTGGAAACTTGTATCGTACCTTATTTGTATTTCTATCCCAAGCTAGTAATCCGAGGCGTTGATCATAATAGACAATCAAATCTTATGCATACTTTTATACTTATTATTCAAGCAAAACATACATGTCAACATATGCTATTCATCCTTTCATACTCGAGTATTCATATAAACAATTGTTTAAATACGTGATTCTTATGCAAACTACATACAAGATGCATGCTATGCACACACGATACCTACCGATGTTTGAAAATGCTTAAAACTGACTAAAATGTGAAAACTTAGCCTAAAACCCAGCACCTCGTACGAGGTGAAGCACACCTCGTACGAAGTAATACCTCGCACGAATGCTTCTGCCAGCCCCCTTCTCCTATAAATCAGACACTCCAACCTTTCGAAAATTCTCTCATTACCACTCGAAATTTACAGATCCTTGGCAGATTCTTCTCGACTTTTAAGTGAGTTGTAGCTCACTTTACTTACAAACTTCTCCAAATTCTTCATACTTCCCCGATTTTTCTTTCGTACGAACATGTGAGCTAACCAAAGTTATAAGTAATTAAGTGTTAAGCTAGTGTGAGAACATTGGGAGCTAAGGCTTTCCGAATTAAGTTCCACCACTATTTGCGATTATTTTAACTCCTAAAACTGATTCAACTTTCAATAGAATGACAAAGCTATGACACGTCCCCAAATGTCTTCATGTTCGGGATGCACACACCTAGCTTGCTCATTCGGTTAATGAAGTTTTAGCTGTCTTACATTCTGTTAATTCATGATCAACCGGGTTATTACAACCTTGTGCTTTGGTGAATCATATAAAGAGATTTGACATCTCCATACTTGACTTCTATGACAAACTTGACTAAACTACTTATTTTATTTACAGACTAATCTGGACATAATATTAATCACAACGTGATCTAGTGTTATGACTCGGACTATCCTGCCTCGTTATCACGACCCTCGTTCACAGAAACCAGTGTTGAAATGGGTACAAAACAGTCTAACACGTTCCAGGACTATCACCTCTCACGAGGTGAATGGTCAACTCCTACGAGGTGCAAGTCAGCGCGTACGAGGTACTAGTATACTCGTACGAGTTGCAAGTCAGCTCGCACGAGGCGGTCAGTCCATTTCGTACGAAGTGGCCTTTTTCCCGTTTTCATTCCGTACTTTGTTCTTCAGAATCTGGATCTATCATCCGACTTAGTATACTCACGCCCACCTATTTACCTCATGTAGGGTAACTTAGTGTTGCATAACCTGAGCACTCTATACACGGAATACTAGGAAGCTTTCTTAACAGTGAGTACACTCGAACACCCTTTTTGTTTTACGCATTTGGGTGCAACATGTTTAATCTATCAAAAATACATGCAATCACACTTATACTTTTATGCAAACACACAAACAATCCATCATACATGCTAAAGATACGTGATACGCGATTTGTATATTTGGAACATTCTTATGTGATATGAATTGTCATTAACTTCGTACGAGCCTCCCTTTAACATGTATAGCGTTATAGGAGTAACACACCGCCCGTATTCTTGAGGTCATGTTAAGTTTATTCAATTTTACGGTGACACTTGAGGATTCACTTGTAAATCGCATGCCTTGTTTACATTAATCTAGTTTACTATTTTAACATGTGGATTCGTTTAAACTATTTCATACTTATGCTATATCAAACTTGTGTGCTCGCCAATGCTTTTGTGTTGAACTATACTTTTAACATGTTGCAGGTTAAGGATGATGCCATTGATGAAACTTAGTAGGGACTTCTTAGAAACACACGTAGAAACTTCTAGACTTTATGTTGCTTATTGTTAATCATGTTGTACTTGAATCTCTTAAATGTTTTACTTTCAAATTTTTATGTTGTACTTAACGAATTTGACATGAAATGATACCTTGATATCTTAACTATTGTCGCAAACTAGTGTTGTTGACTCGAGCAATCTATTTTGTCTCGCCCTGATGTTTCCACCATCGATTGGGGTGTGACACTAAGTTCACCAAGGTCTTTATCAAAAACATAGACCTTAAACTAACCTTACCTTTTCTATCTCTGAAACACAGTTATCAGCAATGACAATATCGTCCACATAAACAAGAAAGTAAACAATCACATCAGATCCAACTTTGGAAAACAAAGAATAGTCACATTACTTTGACTAAATCCTAAGTCAAACAACACATTGACCAATTTTTCATTCAACATCCTAGGGGGTTGCTTCAGCCCATATAAAGACCTCTTTAGTTTGCAAACCTTATTTTCCTCCTTTGAATAATAACCATCAGGATGACTCATATAAACATCCACATTCAAATTACCATATAAAAACACATTATTCACATCTAATTGATATAATGTCCAACCTCTCTATTGTTATAGACAAGATATTTCTATTGTTATAGACAAGATACATCTAACAGTAACAAGTTTAACCACAGGTGAAAATGTTTCATCAAAGTCAGCGCCCTGTTTTTGACTATAGCCTTTGGCATCAAGCCTGACTTCAGTTTCACCTGTTGACTTACATTTTATTTTATAAATCCATTTACAGCTAACAACACCTCTACCAGGAGTAACTCAACAAGATCCCATGTATCATTTCTATGAAGAGCTTCAATCTCTTCATTCATGGCTGACACCCAATTAGGATCCTTGGAAGCCTCACAGATGTTGTTTGGTTCACAAGTTTTATCAAGTATAGAAGTAAAGCACTTATGTTCTATTGATAAATTTGAATAGCTAACTACTCTTTCTAGCCCATATTTCACTTTTTCTTCAACAATAAAGTCACTAAGACTTATAGGTAATGTAGTACTCCTAGTAGATCTCCTAGGATTGGCTTGAACCTCTAACTGACCTTCACTAATACCCTCAGATATATGATCTTCAACACTGTTGATACACTTTATGTCCATCACAGTGCGAATAAGATAGATAGAGCGTGTATTGAATATTGTAAAGATTAGATGCGAACACACGACCCAAATACGAACGAGAACTGGCTCGTACTAGTGGTAATGTGCCTCGTACGAGTAACCATGTGGCTCGTACGAGTGGCTTTATTACTCGTACGAGTGATAACATCTCACTCGTAGGGATGACACTTCGTACGAGTGACAACCTACTCGCTTCGCACGAGCTGTCATGTCTATATATAGGTGTTGTGTGTTCATTGTTTTGTAAGTTTTGGAAGTTCCCTGAGGGGAAACACTGGTGGATTCTCTTCAGGAACTCTGCCAGCCAGACAAGATGTATACTCTTTCAGTATGAATGAATGAAAAGCTTTCAATGATTCTGTTCCTACTTCCTTGTTATAACGTTCTACCGAATCGGTACTATCATACGACCAGACTTCCATCTAGAACCGCCGTCACCGGGACCCACAACTGGTATTAGAGCTACTGTACCGATTCATTTAATCTAACAGTTTATGAATCACCTACGCTCATGAATTTTGGACGTATGAGGGTTTTTAGGCTAAACAATCGGACAATCAACAGACATAATGTAAAATTGAAACCATAGGATTGTTAGAAACTGAGTTTCGACTAGATCTGTGCTAAAATCATGTTGAAATTTGAAGAAATGAAGATTCTGGATCGAAAAGACGTAATTAGTTTCATTCGAACGAGTGAGCCTCTGTGGCTCGTACGAAGCACCACTTGTGCGAAGGTGCATGCTTGAAAAAAGGCATTTTTGATCGTATTGACGAGACGAGTGCCTAGAAAAAAATTGGTGATTACAATTTTTTTCGAGATTTTAACGTCTAACTCGGGCTGTTCGGGGACACCGGCTAGAGCTTCAAAGTATAGATTTGATGATACGGTCATAAAAGGATGGAGATTTTGGGGTAATCATTGATACCTGTGCAAAACATTGATTATCTGGTGTAGTAACTATTGATGGGCCTTAACGTTAAATCGGCATTTGATCACAATTGCAATTTTGGGAATTTTTCGGCAAAATTTGAGTACCATATGCTGCAGTCGCGCCATAATCTTCATCCCCATAAGAGCTCAAGACGTCAGAATTTGCAAAAATGAGGGGGAATAAAAATTTTCACGTATATGTTAAATTCCGGCATTTTTGAAATTTGTGATGTTGCAACAGTATCTGGGTGGTTCCGAGTGCAAATTATCTGGGAAACACAGAGGATCAAAGATTCATTAGTAATGAGATAACATTTATGTCTATTCACAAAATAGACTATACATTTGGAATGTCATGATCAAAAGATGTTTAGAAATTTCAGATCATGATACAGATTGATGCTTAAGGGTTAAATGCCTGATCCCCGATGTGGAATTGGAAGCACATATGACTACTTATCTTTAACTCTGCAAGGCAAATGAACTGTTTTTCAGACTAACCGCCAGGAAACAAGGATGTCTTGTAGTTTCAGTTGCCCCATTCCAGCTGAGATAGCTATACATCTGTTTTTGTGGCTAAAAAGGAAGAATGTGATTCTGATTGCGGCAAAATGTTTCTCAGATTCGATGTGTTACCAGATAGTATGATTCCGATGATGATTTGCTAATTGAGAAGATTACCGATTTGCTGATCAATCGTGATTATAGAAATCGGGATTTTAGATTTTTGCGGATATTCATTGATTTGAAGTTTTTCGTTGTGGTAATTCGAAGTTTCTATCAATTGCCGGTTGGGTTTTGAAGATTAGAGGATCGAGCATCAGAGGAGTGCGCCAAACCGAACACAAATATGGTTAACGTCAAAAAGGAGAAGCTGCATTGATTAATTTCAAGTTGGTGATTATTCGAGAAAATCTATAGATTAAGCAAATCAAAGGAGGTCTTGAACCAGGCAAACAACGACCTGAAGATTAATTTCTGGAGAAAATTATTTCAGGTGGAATGTTGCTTAACGTAGATAATGTAAACCCGGATCATCAATCAAGGGGGAATTATGACGTCAACAGATACCTGATTGAAGTTGAAGAATATTCAAACACGGCTCTCAGATTCAAGATCAAGTTCAAGCTTCGATAGTGACGTCCAAGGGGGAACCTGTTGATGCACTTTATGTCCATCACTGTGCGTATATGATAGATAGAGCGTGTATGGAATATTGTATAGATTAGATACGAACACACGACCCAAGTACGAACGAGAACTAGCTCGTACGAGTGGTAATGTGCCTCGTACGAGTGACCATGTGGCTTGCCCGAGTGACTTTGTTACTCGTACGAGTGATAACATCTCACTCGTACGAATGACACTTCGTACGAGTGACAGCCGACTCGCTTCGCATGAGCTGTCATGTCTATATATAGGTGTTGTGTGTTTGTTGTTTTGTATGTTTTGCAAGTTCCCTGAGGGGAAACGCTGGCGGATTCTCTCCAGGAACTCCACCAGCCAAACAAGATGTATACTCTTTCGGTATGAATGAATTAAAATCTTCCGCTGATTCTGTTCCTACTTCCTTGTTATAACGTTCTACCGAATCGGTACTATTATACGCCCAGACTTTCGTCTAGAACCGCCATCACCGGGACCCATATACACTTTCACTCATCACATGATCAACCCTATCAATATTAGTACTTGAAATACCAGGCTGCTTCTCTTGAGCCCTGCCTAAAGTATCAACAACACCTAATACTACTTGTTGAGATACATGTGTCCCTGATTCAGTACTAGAACAATCCTTTTCTTCATCATTGGGTTTTTAGGTGTTTGGTATTCAGAGTCTTGTAGATGTCAAAAAAATTAATTTGTAACATCGTTATCATTATTTTCATCAAACAATTTTTGTATGTTTTTATCTTTAAAATTAATTACATCTCGCTGAGTTCTATTGAATTTTAATTATGAAAACAGAGTATCAGAAACAAGTTGTTGATTTGATTGGTCTAATTCTTCTCAATGTCGTTTGATAATTTGAGTTAGTTTATCTTCTGAATCAAGGTTAGGTCAATTTAGTGAAACCTTGCTTTGGTACCAATTGTTGAATCTAAGAGTGTGTGTGGTGTGTATTTTTATGATAAAATAGTTAATCAAATTGAAAATTCAATCAAACAGTGATAAGCCAACACATCATTCTAACACTACTGGATTCAGAAACGTTTGCAGAATGATTTCATTGAAATCATTATGATAAAATACCATCACAAGGTACATACACTACTCCCCTCACCAGGTGAACACTCTCTCACTTAGTTTATTTGCTAATCTATATATAGGAGGAGTGAACTGTGGGTGATGTCATCATGAAAGCGACCTTAATAGCTTCATTAAATGATGTAACTGCTGGATAATTACACTATTGCATTGAACTACAGCTACTTTTGTATGTTTAGTATGAACTACTGGATTTCACATTTTTATTGGCTGAACCGACACTTTGGGAAATTCAGAACTTTTGTAAGTTACACTGTTGCATTGAACTAGCACTTTGGGAAATCCAGAACTTTTGTCTTTAACCCTTTGACTGGGTCTTCTAGTCTTCTGCCTTTGACTTTGATTGACTTTAACTGTGGACTTGTTGACCAGCACTTTGACAATAAGTGATACATGGTTGAAAACCCATTGTTTAGTCGTATTATGTTTATATTCTTACATGAACTTTGGTTTCAAATGGCCTACTTTGATAGAAATTGTGTTTTACAGGTCTAACGTAGTTCAAGGAGCTATTGGGGAGCTTTACGAAGCATCGTGATGTGACTGGGACCAACCGGACACGTGGAATGAAGAAAACGGAGAACCAGAGTTGGGAGCCGCGTCGCCGCCGACCCCCTTAGATCAGAAAGGTCCATAAATAGTAGCTTAGAGCATGAGCAACAAACCAAGTTTAGACATTGCATTTCTAACGCTAGTCTCTGCATCGTCGACGCAACCTGGTTTGTTGCGACGCTGATTTTTTATGTTTGCCCAATTTTGACCATGTATTTGGGTATTATTAAAGGGTAACGAATTTTGAACATCATTAACACATTCTTGGAGCCTTTTTCTTCATCATTCTCATCTCTAATCCATCTCTAACCTTCACCTTGGACCACAGTCATACACACTCATTCTAAACCTAATCCAATCGTGTTAGGTCGTTAGATGTCACTGTCAAGGTGACATCAGCCTAGATGCCACAGTGGTTTGATTTGTACTATAAATAGAACAGTGGATGTACTATTCTATTCATCACTTTCCTTCTAACATTCTGTACGAACAAATTGGAGTGATCTTAGGCTGAGGGAGTTGTAATATTTGCATGCATACGTGAATCGAAGTTTACAAAATCATGTTGATGAAAAGAATGTCTCTATTGTTGTGATTTGAAAGTTTATTGTTTCTGCTGCACTATTTCATTATTGTTTATCTTCTCTCATTGATATCCATCTTAAACAATTACAAATGTGGATACATTTTATCATTTCAGTGCACTCATTTCATTAGGCCCATCAGTTCCTCGTGGGATACGGGTTGAGCATCAGGTGCCTCATTATCAAACTCAGATCCTAATAATTGGTACTAGAGCTTGGTCAATCAAATTCGATTTCACAATCGATTTGATATAAACAGGTCAGCTCTCACTACAAATTCGTTTGTTCGTTGTATTGAAATAGAGTATATTTACGTTCAAAGTATTTCTAAACAAAACCTGTTTATAAACAATCAGAAATGTCTCAAAATTCACAATATCCACACAAAGCTGGCACCATGTATAAACCTTCAATCCTTGTCAGATCAGAATATAATATCTGGCAAAGACGGATGGGTCACATACTTGCACAACAAAATACAGGTTGCTGGAAATCGGTTATTTTTGGACCTTATGTTTCTATGGTACCGAGTGCTGAAGACCTAAAAGTTCAAGTTCCAAAGAATTCTGAAAACTACTCCGAGCAAGATTTTCAGAAAATCGAGCTAGATGCAAAGGCATTTAGCATCGTTGCTATGGCTGTGCCAAATGATATCTATGCTTGCCTCTTGCATTGCAACAGTGCAAAGGAGTTGTGGGATGCTTTGAAAGAGCAATTCGGTGGGACAGAGGAGGTTATTAAAAACAATCATGAAGTTTTAAACCAACAGTATGAAACATTTTGTCATGTTAAAGGAGAATCATTAACTCAGCAGCTTGAAAGGTTTAGTTGTCTAATAAGTGAATTAAAACATGTAAATGTTAATTATCCTAATTCAACTTTGAATAGCCGATTTCTAAGATCATTACCAGAAAAATGGGACACTATTGCTTTTGTTACTAGAACCGCTGTTGGGTTCAAAGAGATAAGTTTGACTCAGCTTCATGGGAGGCTTCTCACTTATGAGAGAGAGAGAGAGAGCCTAACCAGAAAAAGAAGCTTAAGGAATCAGGAAAAGTTGCTGACGACTATACATTTGGTAGTACAACACTTTTTGGTCAAGAAGAAACCTCTGGTGGTAGTAAGGATCAGAGTTTTGATCATTTTATTGATATAACATCTGGTGGAAATTTTTTCAAATTTCAACTCTGATTCTTACTCACCCAATATGCTTTTACAACAAATGGGAAAACAAAGTTTATGACAACTTATCTTTTGAGTTAAATGATCTTCAACATTTTGACCCTGTTGATTTGGAAGAAATGGAGATCTTGCACCAACTGGCCTTGCTGAGTGTGAGGACTAGCAAGTTTTACAAGAAAACTTGTAGAAAGTTTCTAAGATTTCATGGGGGTTTAAAAGTTGGGTTGTATAAGTCAAAAATCAAGTGTTATAAGTGCAATAGGCTAGGTCGTTTTGCTTGAGAATGCAGGAACCGAACAAATGACCCTTTTTTACACATCCAAGTCCTAGAACCTCAAAACACTCAAAACACTGTCCATTATTTCCAATATACAACTGCTCCACACATGCAAAACACTACTCATTTTGCACACCCTGTAAACACTGTTCCTATCCAGTATGTCCAAACCACTGTTCCTTAGATATAATATGTTCAAGCCCCAGCTCCTCAGGTCCAAGTGCAACCTGCACCACAAGCTACACAAACCTCTTCTCAGACAGAGACCAGTCAACAGAGCTTCTTTACACAAGGCGTTGTTGATTGGAGTAGATTACCTGAGGAACTAATTGATGAAAACTTTGCTCTAGTTGCCAATTCTAAAAAGAAAACTAATAAATTTTGTTTTATGGCACTAGACTCTATTTTGGAATGGGTTGAATCTGAGGAAATGGTGTCCAATATTGATGTGGTTTGTGAAAATGTTGAAACAGAGATTACAACAAATGTTACTGAAGAAACTGTTGGTGAAGAAATTGTTGGTGGAGAAATGGTAAATCCTCTGTCTGACCCATGGGATTCTAGTGTTTGTGATGGAGAGTGTGATTGTGCCTTGATGGCTGCTGCTAAGGTATCACCTCAAGTACTTAAAGACTTATGTTCAGAAAAATGTATTATTGCTTTTGCTAACTTTAAAGAGGTGAATGAAGATCTTAGAAGCAAGATCTTAAATGATGAAATTCAGTTTGAAAAACTTACAAAAGAGTTAAAATCAAAACTGTTTGAAAAGGATAGTGAAATCAGCAGTCTCAAACATGAATCAAACATAACCAAGTACCAACTTCAAACTATAATAGAAAAATATCAAATTTGTAAATAGGAGCTGGAATCTACCTAAATCTCATGTGAGAAATGGGTAGAATCCTACAAAGGTTATGAGTTGATGTTAGAATCACAAATTAAAAGCAATGTAAAATTTGGTGTAGGTTTTTTGAAAACATGACCAAGTTTCTCAAAACACTGCTGTAAATGATTGTGGTTTGGTTGAAATTATTCCAACAAACTTGGCTGCTCAAGAAATTAAAGTTATTGAACTTAATGGTAAGAAAATTGTTCTAGAAATACTAGAAGGATCCTCAACTTCAATAAGATTGAGAAGTATCAATTCAAACCTACCTAGTCAGATGAGTATGACATTCTTGAAAATTTTAAGCCAATGAATTTCTTAACCATTGAAGGTGTAAAAGCACTTCAAGCCAAGATCATTCCCTTAAAAGACCTTCCAGTAGATGTTACATCATCTGTTAACAAAAAGGGTGAAAAAGGGAAGAAGAGAGTAAATATAACAAATTTGTTTTGTGATTTTTGTGAAAAGAAGAATCATGTTACTAAAAATTGTTTTCTTCTAAAACATATAATATTAACAAAACAAGTGTAATTATTGATGCACTTCACTGTACCATTTGTGGTAAGAAAAATCACATAACTCAAGAGTGTGTTTATCTAAAAAATTTTGATGTCAAAAGAAAATAAGTATAAATCTAAAATGCATGAGAGTTCAAGAAAAGAAAAGACCAAACAAACCTTTGTCCTAGTTCAAACATTTATTACCAAACAATTGGAAATAACCTCTGTTTCTAGAGAGGTTCAGGTAACAGATGCACCACCAACTAATAAATTTCCAAGAGAATAAGGCCAACCAGCTTCTAAGAGTGTACCACTTGGCTATGAGGTCTACAAAAGACCCTCAAAACCAAGAGTAAACAAGCATTCACATGGCTATAATCATTTGATAGGAAATGGTTCACAACTGATGTTTCAAAAATCTGTTCAAAACTCTGACCATTCTCCTGGACTTGAGGCTGAAATGATTGTGACCCCATCTAAAGCCATTTTAGCTTTGGACACTCACCAAAAGTAATATGTTACTGATGTGCAGGGAGCTTCTACTTGCCTTGATAGTTTATGGTATGTAGATAATGAAGGCTCTAGGCACATGACAGGATGTAGAGCCCTACTCAAAGATTTTCTAGCACATGGAGGGGTAATATATCCTTTGGTAATAACTCAAAAGGTAAGGTGTTCGGGCCAGGGACAGTTTGTAACGCCTCGTATTTCCGTATTCCTATTTTTAGAAAGTTCATATTCACGTTCTATTTTTTAGAAACCTTACAATCGTACTCCATCTTCGTAATCACAATTTGAGGCGTTAATCATAATGGAAATTCATTTCATACATATACGTGTTACATTTCATATTTGTGTTATATACGCAATCAATATTTAAATACGTGTTTATACGCAAAACTGAGATTTAAAATACACTTTAGATACCTAAAAACAAGTTAAATACAAGAAAACGACATAAAAATAACCTAGTTACAAAGTGCAAGGACTTAAAGTGAACAAAACCAAAAGATTTTCCACCTCATTTCTCCTCCAATCACCTTCCACCTTTTTTAAGCCAATAATATTTCACCATTATCCACCTTTCTTCTCCTCCAATCACCTTCCACCTTTTTTAAGCCAATCATATTTCACCCTTCTCTACATCCTTTCTCCTCCAATCACCTTCCATCTTCATTAACTCCAAACCATAATCCCCACTTATAAAATACAAGCCTCCATACACTCCTAAACACATTCCAAACACTCAAATCACTCTCAAATCTTCTTGGTTACTCTCTAATTTCCAAGATTTGGCAGAAAGTTGCAACCATTCTAAGTGAGTTTTAGCTCACTTTACTTCTTATTTTTCTTATGTTTTTCTTTTTTCTTTCTACTTGGAGAACCTCTAGGAAGGTTTTCACAAGCTTGCCTGGCAAACTAAGGTGAAACCTCATCACATTTGAGGTCCAAAGTAGGATTAAAAATTTTGCTATCATTTATAGTAATTGTTGTACATTTTCTTTTCATTCATGACCATCCGAATCATCCTTGTGATGATATGTGTATTGGTGAATCTTACAATGAGGCTAAAGGATGGTTATCTTCCTACCTCCATGCATGACTTATATGACAATCTATGATATTCTTGATAGACTTAGCTTAGAATTATTATATAAAATATATAATATATATATACACACACATAACCGAATCCTTGATGATTATCGACATGGTTACTTGTCATGGTAATAGGTTATATTATCTAAGACTTGAGCCTCTCGTTACGATTCTAATGGGCACTTAACCCATGAAATCACAACAACCCATACGGGATATATAGTGTCAAAAAACGAGTGTTTTAAGAATAGATAATTACTTTGCGTATACATACTTTTTGTACTTAAATTCTAGATTCCAAATTCAACCACTCCATAAACCCTGAGTGACCTTATACCCTCGATTCCCCATTCTCAAAGAACTCGTCACTCACGGATAATCGAAAAGCTTTGTAAAATTGTGAGTATACATGATCCCTTTTGCTTTTACACTTTTGGGTGCAATACGTTATACTATTAAACACACGCAATGACTTATACTTTATGCAAACACAAACAATCCAATCATACATGCTTAAATACGCGATACTTGATTTGTATTCTTGGAACATTCTTATGTGATTTACTTGTCATTAACTTTGTTTAAAGCCTCCCCTTAACATGTATAGCGCTATAGGAGTAACGCACCGCCCGTATTCTTGAGGTCATGTTAATTCATTAATTCATTACGGTCTTATCGTTGCGACGATAAGATTACAGTTACGGTAAACTTTGGGTTGACTTGCATAATTGCATGCCTTGGTACATTAATCTAGTTAACTATTTTTGTCATGTGATTGTTCAAACCTTCTTTACATATATGCTAGTACTCAAACTTGTATGCTCGCTAGTACTTTTGTATTGAACTATACTTTAAAATGTATTTGCAGGATTTTGACGATGATGATGCACGGAACCTAGTAGGATGCCTAGAAACGAACCTTAAACTTTAATAGTTGTTGTAATTTCATTTTCAAACAATATACTTGATATTAGCAATAAAATGAAATTTTGTTATTTAAATACTTGTCACTTATTAGCATTATGAAGTCTCGAGCAATCTTGTTCCTCTCACTCTGATGTTTCCGCCATCAGTTGGGGTGTGACACAGTTAAAGCAGGGAAAGTCAAGTCTAAAAATGTTAATCTGATTGACAATATTAAGTTCAATCTTCTTAGTGTGTCTCAAATGAGTGACAAAGGTTATGGATCATTCTTCACTAAGAAGCATTGTAAGATTGTTGGGCCAGAAATGGTTAAAAAGATTGAAACCATCATTGTTGAGAGCAAAGCATAACTTGTTGCTCACAAGAGTGGCAATGTATATGTGGTTGATATGTTGAAGGATAATCCAATGATTAATGCTGATGCATGGTCGAAAACCGGTGTTCTCTTATGTTTAAGTTGATGTTTTTACGTAACTTTTAGTTTTGAATAGCCTACTTTTGATTGGAGTTGTGTTTTGCAGCTCTAACAGAGTTTAAGGAGCTATTCAGGAGCTATACAGAGCACCAGGATGGAAAACGGTTCAACCAGGAATGCGAAAATGGGAAAACAGAAAATGAGAAATGCATGTGTCGTCGCCGACGCCCTCCTGGGCCGTCGCCGATGCCCCTCTAATGTTTCCATCAGCCAAAAACTTTCGTGTATTTTGTTGTTTAGTGTTTGGGGGACGAGTATAACATAATGTTTTTGACCTTTTCTTAGGACTTACGTGATTTTTGAGTTTTGAAACCCTTCTTGGAGCCAAGAACACCTCCAACCTCAATTCCAATCCATCCAATTAATCCATCATCAGCGGAATTCATCATCCATACTCACTTCCCTAACCCTAATCATCATCCTTTCCATCATTACCCTAACCTCCATCATACTCCTCTTCAAAGCCTCAAGATGTTCAAGACTGAGAGTTCATCAATGGTTGATCATGTTCCGTTCGCCATGAGCGGCTAATTCTCGCGGATTTCACCCCGGAGTAGACTTTTGTAAGGATTTCTAGGGTTTGCTACTTGTTTATTATTTGGTTTGTGACAAGTTGAATTGCATTTGAATCATTAGATAATTGTCTTACGTTTGTATTGAATTTATGAATTGTCGAGTGAGTTATAATGTTTGACTTTGTGAAATGAATATGCGTATATATGCCTTGTCTTTTGATAGGATTTACCAATACCCAAATTACCCTCCCCAAAAGCAAAACGTCCAAAATAACCAACCGGGGTAATAGATTGGGACCACCAATACCACCTTTTCAAACTCATGATCAAAACCTAAACAACAACCGACGTACACCTACATCTCTACCTCAAAACCTAAACTGACAAAACCCATTGCCACCCAATTTCAACAACTAAAATGTTAACGCCAATCGTGGAGTTAACCAACCTCGTGGCATTCCCATGAATGAAGCTCAGTTTTTTGATCTTGATGAATTAAGAAACAACATTCCCGATGATGAACCGTATAGTATTCCCGGTTATCAATCACCGGAACATGTGAGCATTCACACGGAATACTCGGGTGATGGCGAGAATTACAATGATGGGGTTGAAGATGAAGCATGGGGAAAATGATAATGAGGGGAATTTTTAACATGCTCAGGGTTTTGAGCGCAAAGATGGTGGCTATCAAATGCCAATTTCGTGGGAATGACGAGGGATACGAGTACGATTATGGTCGAAATGACGGCTACGGAAATAACTGTCAACCTCGAAACAACCAAAGGAATCAGAATGACGGGAATTACAATTACAATCAAAATGTCAACCGTAACTGGATGCCAAAATTCGTGGGTGGAGGTACTCAAGGGGGTGATCGGGGTGGTAATCAAAGAGGTAATCTAAGACCGGGGAATCAAGAGGTTAACGGTCCACGCCTTCAACCACAACAATAAGAACCCCGAAGAGTGAATGGTCGGTTTCGACCGATGGTCACCGATAATGACTCACCTATTATCCCTACACCTAGAAGAATAAGGTCGTTTGAGTGTAAGCCAAACTACATCAACACCCTACCTCACTTCAATGGTAGGACACATGACGATCCGTACACTCATTTGGCGGAGTTTTCTACGATTTGTAGCACTATTGGGGGCCACAACTTAGAGATTGAAGAAGTAAAGTTAAGACTTTCAGTTCTCGTTGAAGGACAAAGCAAAACAGTGGTTCCTTATGCTTCTGGCGAATAGTATTCACACTTGGGCAGAAATGCAACAAGTGTTTCTTGACGAATACTATTCAATTGTGAAGAACGATGATGCGCGAGACGAGACTCGCTCGTTTCAACAGTTGTCGGGTGAGTTGTTACATGAGGCACTTGCTCGATTCAAGGAGTTGGTTCGAAAATGCACTCACCATCAGATTCCCTGATGGGAGTTGTTGAAGTGTTTTGTACGGGGGTTAGATGCCGAAGATCACAAGTACTTGCAATCGGCAAGTAATGGTACATTATCGAATAACCACGAGGAAGACGATTGGGAGTTTTTGGAAAGAATGAGCAAAAACTCCAAGGCGGTTGCTATGGAGGACCAAGCTAAAAAGTGTCCGTTCTCAAGGTCTTCGCGCGACCGCGATGCTAGTTCCAAGGATCAGATTGAAACAATAGAACAGGAGTTGGCACGAATGATAAAGAAAGAAGTGGGGGCAGTGAAATTCACTGTTTATGAAGATTGTGGTGACCTCGGTCACCGGGCCGAGAATTGTCAAGTGAACATGGCTCAAACAACCAACAAGGTGAATCAAGTGCATGGAGATGGAAAGTAATTTGATATGCACTCCAACACTTATCACCCGGGTTTGAGGAACCATCCTAATTTTAGGTATGGTAACACCTCAAACCAAGTGAACCTAAACTTTCAAGTGGGTAATCAAGGTGGTTCTTCGTACCAAAATTTCCAAGGCGGTAACCAAGGGGGTTACCGAAGGAACTACAATCAAGGCGGTAACAGGGGTGCCAATTCAAATTTTCAATCGGGTGGTGATGACTCGTTACACTCCAAGCTTGACGCGATCATGAATGCTATTAGAGATTAAAATTAAAAGATCAAGATGGAGATGAAGAAGGAGTTTGAGGTGCGAGACAAGTCGCACAAGGCACTTGAAAGCAAGTGGGTCAACTTGCAGAGGAAATGGCCCACATGCGAGGAAGTTGAGGACGACTCCCGAGAGACACTACGGTGAACCCGAATCATCAAAATTCAAGCACGAGCAGTGTGAGGAACGCATACATTAGCGCGCTAAGTTTTCTTTGAAATAATGAGGTTTGAAGTGTCGAAATCATTCCACCACCCCAATTCGTTGATGGTGTACTGGAAAATGTAGGTGATGAGTCCGGAAGTGAAAATGAACAAGAACCGATTTCATAAACAAAAATCGAAAAAGTAACTAAAAATTCTTTTTGTGAAAGTTGTTTAAATGAATTGCATGCTATGGCTGATGATATGGGTGTGGAGTTTAATACCATCCCATACCCGTTGGCTCTATTAAAGCCAATTATCAAGGTTTGAGAAACGGTGCCCATCAAAGGACGAGAGGTGGGAAAATTTTAAACAAGAAAAAATTAAATTGCCATTACTTGTTGACATTAAAAAGGTCCCGACTCATGTAGCGTGTTTGAAAGAGTTGAGCATCGTGAAACGGCACAACAAACTATCGAAAAAATTTGATTTAATATCTCACGTTAGTGCCATTTTATCGAGTGCCCTCCCCTAAAAAGCTAAAGATTTGGGAGACCCTTTGAATCCAATCCAAATTGGTAAATTTAAATTTAAAAGGGCACTCCTAGATCTTGGAGCTTGTGTGCGTATGTTGCCTGGAGTCTGTACGACCAATATGATTTTGATCCTTTGAAAAAGTTTGACACCCCCGTGGTGTTGGCTGATCAGACTCCCACGCACCCAAGGGGGTTAGTGGCAGATGTGATAGTGAAGGTTGAAGATTGCTATTACTAGTTGACTTTTTAGTAGTTGACTATGTTGGTTATATTGAAGATACAAAACCGATAGTCGTACTGGGTAGACCGTTTCTTCAACTGCTAACGCTATAATAAATTGTGCAATGGGAATGGTAAGCATGAAATTTGGGGATCGGGAATTGATCTTGAATGTATTTCCAAAATTTACTAACCCGTTTGGTAAGGATAAGTGTCCTAAGGAGGACATTAATCTAGACAAAAAGATATGTGTTATGGTTAGTAGGTTTGGAGAAATAAAGAAAAAGCCGATCAAGAAGAAGAAGGTGAAGAAGTCACCTCAGGAGAAAATGAAAGAGGAGAGGTTGAGATGGTTTGGTCCATTTGGGACCAAATGGTATGAATCGCCAGTGGGTGATATGGGAGAATTTATGGGCGACAAGCACTCCGTCGACCACCATGAGGTGATATGTCGTTTGTTGTTGTATAATATTCTTGGTACTTTTTAATTCCTCTTTTTAGTTTAATTTTCCATTTTTGTACATTTCTTTTCCGTACTTTGTTTTGATTTTTTTAGTAGCTAAATGAACTTTGTAGGCGTGTTCCTATATAACCATCACGAGACCTACTCGTCCTCTCGAGTTATTGGAAGATTGAAAGGGCTTGCATAAGCTAAATGCAACCGTGATTCCTACGAAAATGAGTTAGGATTGTTGTTATTGTAATTTGTTTTTCCACAAAATCAAAGTGAAATAACGAATGACTTGGTAATTCTTTATAAAAATGGTAGAACTAGGTAATTAACAAATGTTGATGGTTGTGAGAAGCTTGCTTCTACACGAGGGTTGAGATTTGTAGGTACATTATGTTCGCGAGATGACCACTTTTGTAGAAGAATGAAGAGCACACGAGTTATGAGCGAAAACCAGGTGCATACATTTCTTTTTAGCTTTGATTTTTAGCTTTCTAATAAGTGGATTGTATTTTGTATTCTATTTACCGGGGTGAAATTTTGGGGAGGTTAGCCGTGTCACATCCCTTGTGCATTTTAAAAGCTCTATTCTTACATATTGAGGACAATTTTAACCTCAAGTGTGAGGATGGGGGGAGAAAAAGTTTTTTGATTTTGACCTGTTCATTTAAACATTATACATTGAGGACAATGTTGACCTCAAGTGTAGGGATGGGGGCAGAAAAAGTTTTTCAATTTTGACCCGTTCATTTAAACACTACACATTGAGGATAATGTTGACCTTCAAGTGTGGGATGGGGGAAAATTTCAAAAAAATTTCAAAATGTCTTTTTTGAAGCAATCTAAAAAGCACACATAATTAAGTCAATGAGGGATGGCACAACCCATGTGGTCTTTTGTCATGGTCTAGTTCAAATTATAACATGACGGGTATTTAGCGGGTGGTTATTGAGAATAATCCGCTTAAGAAACTTGCATTTTGTGAATATCATATACCATACCCTTTGTACGTAAGATTTTGAGCTGCTTTAAATATCATAGATATATGCATATATTTCTTTGTTTGAGTGGACCATTAGTCTCATATTATAGAACTTGCAACTTTTGATGTGTTTGAGACCATAGAATGAATACGAGCACACGAATGATTAAGGCATTAGGTAAACCTATTCATTTTGTACGATTTATATATCCTTACCCGAAATCAATCCCTTAGTCGCCAACTTTGAGTCTAAACCTTTCGTTTGACCAACCCATTTAGCCTTTACTGTTGAGCCTTTTATTTTTAACCACTGTGATAAAAATTCGATTCAAAGTTAGTTGAAAAAAAGAAAAGAAAAGAAAAAAAACCGAAAACTCAGAAAATATCATGAAAAAGAACAGAAAATCGTTGAGAAAAACACAAAAATATGTATTGATAGTTTGTTGAATAAAAGGCGAAATTCTTTACCTCTTAGTTTCTTTATTCATAGTAGTCGTTTTTAGAGTAATTGTGTATGTAATAAAAATCGAGTTTTTATCACCTTAGCCACTTTCATATTATCCTATTCCATACTCTTAGCCTAGCCCGTTAAAACCCTTAAAGACCTTTTGAATCGTGCTTAGTATTTGTGTTCGGTGGTGGAGAATGATTGAGTTGCAAGACTTTGCGGGTACGTGTTCTAATCGGTTTGAGTGATTACATCAAAATTGCTAATGCATCATCTATTAGCCAATTTTTAAACCTAGTGAGCGGTGTGTATGACTTGAAACTCACAATTTTAAACCCTGTAAGTAGAGAACATTGTGAGGGGTGTGTATGACTTGTGAGTTTCAAGGCGGGTTAATCTTGGGTAACCATTCTTATGTGATTAGTCACTTTACCGCTAATTATTTTGAAAATTGTAAGAATCAGGAACCGAGTATGACATTAGACCTTAGCTTACGTCTCAAGAATGGGAAGTGTATTTTTCATTTGACCCACGTGAAAGTAAAACAAAGATTTGCTTGAGGGCAAGCAAAAGACAAGTGTGGGGATGTGTTGCATGGTCGAAAACCGGTGTTCTCTTATGTTTAAGTTGACGTTTTTACATAACTTTTAGTTTCAAATAACCTATTTTTTATTGGAGTTGTGTTTTGTAGGTCTAACGGAGTTTAAGGAGCTATTCGGGAGCTACACAGAGCACCAGGACGGAATACAGATCAACTTGTAATGCGAAAATGGAAAAACAGAAAATGAGAAGTGCATGTGTTGTCGCCGACGCCCTCCTGGGCCGTCGGTGACGCCCCTCTGATGTTTCCGTCGGCTAAAAAGCTTCGTAGGCAGTGGAATAGATGTCAGAGGAAACCAGGTTATCCAAGGGCCGTCGCTGACGCCCTGGTGGGATCCACTTCGCAAATTTTGTTGTTTGGTGTTTGGGGGATGAATATAACACAATGTTTGAGTTTTAAAACCCTTCTTGGAGCCAAGAAAACCTCAAACCTCAATTCCAATCCATCCAATTCATCCATCATCATCATCATCATCATCCGTCCTCACTTCCTTAACCCTAATCATCATCCTTTCCATCATAACCCTAACCTCCATCATACTCACCTTCAAAGCTTCAAGTTGTTCAAGACCAAGAGTTCATCAACGGTTGATCGTGTTCCGTTCGCTATGAGCGACTAATTCTCGTGGGTTTCACCCCAGTGTTTTGTAAGGTTTTCTAGGGTTTGCTACTTGTTTATTATTTGGTTTGTGACAAGTTGAATTATATTTGAATCATTAGATAATTGTCTTACGTTTGTATTGAATTTATGAATTGTCGAGTGAGTTATGAAATTTGACTTTGTGAAATGAACATGCATATTTATGCCTTGTCTTTTCATAGGATTTACTTATCCAAGGTAACGAAGTGTGTTGTGGCCCATCTCGAACGTTGATAGCAATTGGAACCTAAGCCTATAATTCTAGAAACATTAATGAACTAATTCAATTAAACCAAAGTAAAATGTGTAGTAACCATAGGTCCTACAATTGTTGAACCGGGTGTAAACCTTGTTTCAAATTATTGTTTAAACTCATTCAATCAAATCTTTGTGCAATCATTCGAGTTTTCATAGTTTAGTAATTGAAACTAAAAACTATCGGTACATTCTGACACCTTTTTCAAACAAACAAATTAATCTATTACTTAGCAAGCTTCATAAAAGTGACGACATTCTTAAAAATCAATCACGTCTGTGCACAAACCACAAACTCTTTGTGGTTCGACCCTTACTACCTAACACAATGTTAAGGGTGATTTGGGACTATAAATATTATCTTTGACCGGGGCGCGACACTCTGATCAAATGCCTGTCTTTTCTCTGTTTCCTCTAACAAAGAAACAAAACTATGGTATAGAAGACTTGGTTACATAAATCTCAAAACTATCACCACACTCTCTAAACAAGGTCTTGTAAGAGGTCTTCCATAAAAAAAATTCACATGTGATGAATATTGTGTTTCATGTTTAAAAGGTAAACAACATAAAAATTCATACAAATCAATTGAAGAGTCCAAAACAAGCCAGTGTTTACAATTGTTACACATGGACTTGTTTGGCCCTGTTAAAATCATGAGTCTTAAAAAGAAGAGGTATTGCCTTGTTATAATTGATGATTTTTCAAGGTTTACATGGACTTACATTTTGCACTCCAAAGATGAGACTGCAGGTATTTTGCAGGACTTTGTAAGAAAAGTTGAAAATCAATTTGACTTTCCAGTAAAAATCTTTAGGAGTGATAATGGAACAGAGTTTAGAAATAAGGATTTGGATGATTTCTGTATGTCAAAAAGGATTGTGAGGCAATACAGCATCCCAAGGACACCATAACAAAATGGGGTGTTTGAAAGAAAGAACAGAACTCTAATTGAAGCTGCTAGAACTATGCTTGTAGACTCAGTTTTACCACTGTCTTTTTGGGCAGAGGCTGTAAACACCGCTTGCTATGTATAGAACAAAGTTTTAACAAACCACAAGCATCAAAAGACTGCTTATGAAACTCTGCACAAGATCAAACCACTGATCTCTTATTTTAAAATCTTTGGCTACCCATGTTTCATTCTAAACATAAAAGATTCCATTTCAAAAATTTGTAGCCAAAGTAGATTGCGGTTACTTTCTGGGATACTCAACCACTGCCAAGGCCTATAAAGTGTTCAACACAAGGACCAGGTTTGTGGAAGAGACCTTGAATATAAAGTTCAATGAACTTTCTTGATTAAAAATCCTAGCAAATTTTATTAAATTATTTGATCTAGATTAATTTACATTTGAAGATGTGTCTGTGAATACTAACACTACAAGTACACCACAATCTTCCCATCAAGATTATGGATATGACCTTGTGATTCCACATTACAAAGTCACTTCCACTTCTAGAGGAACAGATGTTCAAAACAACTGTCAAAACTCTGCCACTACTGCATCAACTATTGTTGATCCTCAAACCTCTATCAGCGCATCAACTCAAACCCCTGTTGACAAAAGTCCATTTTATTTGAACAAAAGTGTAACACCTCTAAAATCGTGTCCAATAGTATAGTGACACGTGTTGTATTTTTATTTTTAGTCTATTAAAGACTAATAAGGACTGAAGGTGTTAACATGCTCAAAACTTGGCCTCTGAGTGACTGATATGTCAACATGCCTAGCCTCTGAGTGACTGATATGTCAACATGCTTAAACATTGGCCTCTAAGTGACTGATATGTTAACATGCTTAGCCTCTGAGTGACTGATATGTCGACATGCATAAATGAGCCTCTGAGTGATCCTTTACGAAGTCCTAACTCTTATGCGTGCTCGTTGATGGACGGGAAAGGTTAATAACTGTAAAAATGTGAAAGTTGGATAATGGAGGGGTTAAAAGTGTCAACATGTTAATTTATACCTCTGAGTGACCTTTTAACGAACCAAGAGCTCGACAATGTCCGGGCATAATCCCAGGTACGCCAAGTATTGGCTACGGAGGGCTAAAAGTGCTAAAAAGGTGTTTTAGAAGGTTTAAAGGGGGTTTAATAAGTTGAGGGGCTAAATGTGGCAAATTTTGAAACCTGACATGGGGCTCTCGCGGGGCGCGAGAGGCGTGGCCCTGGCCTCTCGTGGGCCGCGAGAGGCCTGTATCTGCAGAAAGTTTGCTTGGCCTCCACACAAATTGCCAAAAACCATTTGATTCGAAACCATGGTCTTCCAAACTGCTATGCGACATTTTAGGACACTTGTAAGCTTCCTCTTACACCCCTTAACACCCGGCATCACCTCCTTCAAGCTCTCCAACGATAAATAGGTGCCAAGTTTCACCATTTGAACTTGCACCTTTCTCATTCACAACTCTATCTCCCTCCTCTGGAAGTTCCTAACTGAAAGGAGCATCCAACTAAGTTCTATTGCATTCTGGGAACCTCTTGTAAGTGTTCCTTGTTATTGCATTTTCGTTTATAGGCTTTTATATCCAAAAGTCAAGCGTTTTATGGAAAACGCCTTTACTTTCGGTTAAGACCATTATGGTCCAGCCATTGTTCGTAATGAACATGGCTAAGTGATCTTAATAAGGTAGGTGTTAGTCCCTATAAAGGGAACCTCCTGAAGATCACGTTTGCTAGACCAATTGACGGGTCAAAGTTATGATATTAAAAAAACAGACAATTTTTCAGAAAAATCTAAATTGATCTTATATATGTTATGAAACCTGTTTTGACACTTAAACAAGTTGGATAATTATTAGAACATGTAAGAACATGTTCGGCTCGTCAATTTCAGTTCTAAGGTCGGTTCGCAATCGAAAGTCGCGAAGTTTGACTACTGCTTTGACTTTGATTCTGACCCGATTTAGAATAGTTAGATACTGATCTAAAGTTGCATTACGATCGTAATATAATGTAGCATAACCCTCTGAGGTTATATTACATGATCATAATCAGTGTCTGAGTTTATGCTCAAGTTTCGTAATTATGCTATTTTGACTAAAATGCCCTTTTTACATAAAAAGATGTTTTAAAGATAATGAACTTGAAAATGAGTTCCCTACTGATGTAATAATATAAGCATAATTATTTGGGATGTTAAATCAGATTATAAACTGAGTTTATGAACAAGTCCTTGTAATAGGTCGGTAAATGATGATAAAGCCCTTATGGCTCATAAAATGGTTTTAATCATATCTTTTCAAGGTAAATCTTTTACCTATTGATTTGTTATATTAAATAACATATCTAAGACATTTTAATCTAACCTTAATATTAGTTTTCGTTAAACATCCATAATCATCATTTTACGACATAAGCGTCGTTTCGGCGCATAGTATGGTTTTAAACCATATTTATCAACCAAGACTTGTTACCTACTGATTTCAAAGCTTATTCTAAACATTTTACATTAGGTATATGATACAAACTCAGAATGCCAAATAATTTATAAACAATGTGTAAAATGACCAAAATGCCCCTTCGAGCATAGTTTGGTCATAAAAGATAAATTACACATATAATTAATATCCTACTGATATTATATCATAAATAAGTTAGTTTTCAGAATACTTATAGTTATAACATTAAAATTATATTCAAGTTCCTTTTATATGGTATGAACTTACCGAAACGCCCTTATGAGGCTAGTTTCACTTTAAAACCATAATGAGCATAAAAGTTGATATCCCACTGATATTACAACTTATTCAAAGTGTAATGGCATATAGAACTTGTCTATGATTTATCCGGTTACCCGATATCGCTAATATGCGTACGGTTAAGCATATGTAACTAGTTTACGGAAATTAACCGAAACGGGTCAAACCTTGTCATTTAAGTCTCAAATTCCAGAATGTTTATAGTTTATCCATTACACAAGTCAAGGTACTTGTTGGGATAAACTACATTCTATCCAATCATTGTTTAATCTAGCGCTATACGTTTTGATCAAGTACGCTAGTCGGTCTAAGTCTATGACTTAAATAAGACCGTTAGTATTTAATTGGTTAGCTTATGCCATAATCCAGACTAGAGACTTGCCGGTAAATGCTATCTGCACTTAGTAGTTTTGTGTACGTTGAGTGAATAAATTAAAAGAAGACTAGCTCAGGTAAATACTCTCTACTTATTTCCCCTATACGGGCTTGGGTTACGGTAAATTATTACCGCTTGGTCGGAAATGGGATCAATCGAATGCCGGATTGTGGCTAGTAAATCCGCATATTCTGTTTTAATCAGTTTTGTTTGATAACTTAAACATCGGGGGTTAACTACCATGTCCTGGATATCCTCGGCTCATTACAATAGATAATGGCCACGACCTTAGCGTGGGTGTAGGCATACACCTGATAGACGCTCAAAATGCATTGCCCATAAGGTTGGGAAGAATTGACTCCTTCGTGAGTCCAAAGTGGTGTGTACATTATTCATGTCTCGGTCTTCGTACCGGGCCCTGTATGTATAGACAAACATGTAAATCTGTTAACAAGGTTGGACGGTCAACTTTCCCAAGTTATAAAAGATTTTGTGCTGATACGCACTTAAAACAATTTTAAATGTTTTCAAAATGAGCCAGTTGGGTGTATTTACCAGCAAAAGCTGACGTATTTTCAAAAGACGAAGCTTGAAGGTACAATACGAAAATAGGCTGGAAGTGCTCGGTAGTGATAGAGGATCTTGCAAATCCTAGATCTGCCCAAAGTCTGTTTTATATTCTTTCTTTGTACAATTTATGATCCGCCTGTGGATCTTCTATTACGAGCTTGTATATTGTTTTGTATTTTGAACATTCAGTTTGTAATAGTAATTTAAATCCAAGACATCCGCTGTGCTGTGTTTAATTGACTATAATGATATCAACTTCACGTCATGATATTCCCCATCCAGGCCGACCGGTGTTTGATTGGCTGTGGAAAGCCGGGGTGTGACAAAAAGTCAACCCATTTTTACCCCTATCCTACCTATACCTCCACTTCCTTTCCAAACAGATGTTGGCTCTTCAAAATTGCCAACAGATGTTAGCTCATATGATTCCTATCTGCAGCCTTCACCTCTCAATGAAATAATTCCATACAAGGGAGATCTGATCTACTTTAAAAATCACTCACCAGACCAAGTTATTGGCAACATAAATGAAGGGGTACTCACAAGAAGTCAATCCCAAAACATTTGTCTTTTTGCTGGTTTTTTATCTCTCACATAACCTGTCAAGTACCAAGAGGCACTAAAAGACAACAGTTGGGTAGCGGCTATGCAACAAGAGCTCCTATAGTTCAAAAGACAACAAGTATGGGAACTTGTACCATTGCCTCAGGATGTACGTACAATTGGCACAAAATGAGCCTTCAAGTACAAAACAGGTAAAAGGGGCATTGTTGTCAAAAACAAAGCTAAGCTTGTGGTTTCAAGGATATAGACAAGAAGAGGACATTGATGGATATCAAGGTGTGCTTTCTTATATGGCAAAATCAAGGAAGAGGTATATATATGCCAACTCCCTGGTTTTGAAGATGCTTTTTTATCTAGATCATGTTTCCAAGCTAAACAAAGCTTTATATGGCTTGAAACAAGCACCTAGAGCCTGATATGAAACTCTTTCCACCTTTCTCTTATCCATAGGCTTTACAAGAGGTAAAATTGATAAGACTTTGTTTTTAAAATGGAGAGGAAAGGATTTGATGCTTGTCCAAATTTATGTGGATGACATCATTTTTGGATCCACATGCTCTGCCATGTGTGAAGAGTTTAGAGAACTCATGACAACATAGTTTAATATGAGTGCTATGGGTGAACTCCAATGCTTCCTTGGTCTCCAAGTTAAGCACTTGCAAAATGATACATTCATTCATCAAAGTAAGTATGTCAAAGAATTACTTACAAAATTTGATATGAATGATTGTAAACCATGTAGTATACCCATGGCCACCCAAATTAGTCACTATTGATGACAAAGATGACTTGGTTGATCAAACTCTTTATAGAAGCATGATTGGGTCTTTATTGTACATAACTGCATCAAGGCCAGACATCATATTTGCAACATGTGTCTGTGCTAGATCCCAATCAACACCTAGAAAGTCAAATCTTATTGCTGTGAAAAGGATATTCAGATACATAAAAGGTGCTCCCACACTTGGTATCTGGTACCTTACTAATGTAAATATTGAGCTTTCAGTTTATTCAAATAGTGACTATTCTGGAAGTCATGGCACAAGGAAGTCCACATCAGGAGGATGTTAGTTTCTAGGCAATTGCTTAGTTTCTTGGCTAAGCAAAAGCAAGTTGCAGTTTCAACATCCACAGTAGAGGCTGAGTATATTGCTGTTGCTAGTTGCACTACTCAACTTTTGTGGCTTCAAAACCAATTACTGGATTTTGGTGTAACTTCTCTAAAGACTCCTCTCATGCTAGATAGTCAAGCAGGTGAAAACATCATTAAAAATCCAGTCTCACATTCCATAACAAAGAACATTGACAGCATACATCACTTTGGTTGCATGACCCTTACATACAGGCGGTCATGCATAATGCACTTTACCCATCCCCTTTCCTACCTGCTTATCCACCTACTGGATATCCAAGTTATGGGTACTAGTATCCAGTTATGCCACAATCACAACCACAACCTCCACCGCCACTAGAGGCCATTAATGGGGCCTAAGAACGAATGAAAGAAATGCAACAACAAGCGGAAAAAACGGAGAAGAAGACAAACAAATTCTTCAAGAAACTCTCCAAGCTGGTTAAGGGAAAGAAGGACGAGTGAAGTCTTTTCTAATATATGTTAGTCCCTACGAAGACATCGTCATTTCTTGAGTCCCTGCGTGGACATCTTTGTTTCTATAGTCCATGCATGGACAATTTATTTCATCATTTCTGGTATTGTAATTTCTATTTGGAGTTTAATGAAGTATTTTTGGAAAACTATATATATATATATATATGTATGTATTCATCCTCTTCAAGCAAGCGCCTCGATTTATTCGAAATTTATGCTCTGCTATATAATTCCAAAAGACCTTAATGGATTTGATTATGCCAAGTGGCGTAGACCACACATTGGCCAAGAAATGATAGTTAAGGACAATGAGCCTTCTATCAGGATAGTTAAGGGAAGTTATCCTTCTATCCAGAGGTGGGGAACTAGGTTCAAGCCTCCAAGGTCGTTAAGGTCAAAGGTGACCGGGACCATTAATCAATCATTAAGGTACTCTTATGTTAACATTAAGAAATGTTCATACTCTTGGTAGTGTGACTTAAGAAACCACACTAGCCGTCTAGGTGAAAAGGACTACGTCCTATGACCTATTATATAGCCAATGTGATCAATGTGATCCCGGCTAATGTCATCAATGCGATGACAAACGACAGGCCAATGTGCCCAATTATGTCCAAGGTGACAGGCCAATGTGCCCAATTTTATGTCCAATGTGAAAGGCCAATGTGTCATAAATTTACATCTGTTATGATGTAGGCTGATATGCCATGAATTACATATGTTATGATGTTAGTTTCTAGGCAATTGCTTAGTTTCTTGGCTAAGCAAAAAGCAAGTTGCAGTTTCAACATCCACAGTAGAGGCTGAGTATATTGTTGTTGCTAGTTGCACTACTCAACTTTTGTGGCTTCAAAACCAATTGCTGGATTTTGGTTTAACTTCTCTACACCTCTCATGTTAGATAGTCAATCAGCTGAAAACATCATTAAAAACCCAGTCTCACATTCCACAACAAAGCACATTGACAGCATACATCACTTTGTGAGGGATTGCTATAAAAAATGTTTGATTTTTCGACATCATGTTTCAACTAAGGATCTACTGGCAGATGTGTTGACAAAAGCTTTAGACACATCTACCTTTGAAAGTTTGATTTCTAGGATTGGCATGCTAAACATGGAATAAAAGCAACATTTTGTTTTCCATGAATATAAATCATTAAAATGTTTAAAAAATTCAATAATTCATCCTTAAAAATAGTTTAAAAATTGAAAATTTTCAATAAATCCTTAAAGTCTGTTTTAAATTACTGTTTTAAAACCTCTGTTTGGTTGTCATTCTATCCACTCCTGAAAGATATCCTTAGTTCCCATTTACCACTGTTTGTACTAACCTCTGATATTTATCCTCTGATAGAGTAATTTCACCATTGTTCCTATACATTGTTCCCAACCTCTGTTGCTTCCCAACAGAGGTTCCACAACAACTATTATCCATTATCTAACAGAGGTTGCCCCGTGGATAGATGTTAGCTATAAGATATTTTGAAACCGCTGCCACTTTAGCATTCTCTTTTTCCCCTTTATAAATCATTGTTCCATTCCAAACAAAGCTTTTCACTGCCGTCTCGAATTCAAAATTCTTCAAAGCGGTTTCTATTATTCTCATCTTCTTCACTATTCCTACCCTATCATCTCTGATCATGGCTCTATAAATCAAACTACCTCATAACTACCTCCCCACTTTTGAGAAAAACGAAAAAAACACTTCCTTTCGCCCAATAATTGATGTTCTCACATCATCCAAATACAAAAACATCATGCTTGCTGATGCACCTATATATGTGGATACTCTCCAACAATTTTGGACAAACACTAAAATTGAGTCCCAAAACAAAAGGCAATATGCTATCACTTCAAAGATCGGAGAAACTCTTGTTCAAATATCCCCATCTTCTATATCCATAGTATTTGCTTTAAACGACCAGGAAGGTAAAATTTCTTTTGAAAAGCATAAACTTCACACTGAGTTCATAGAACGCGGGTATGAAGGTCAACTGACTAATGTTACTATTTTTAAACCAAAATTTCCTGCTACATGCAATATTTTTTCCATACCTTGCTCATTTGTCTTTCTGCCAAGACCACTACATTCAATGAGATTCCACAAAACATTCAAAATCTTGGATATGCTCTTTTGACAAATTCTGATTTTAATCTATCCCAGTTATTGTTTTGGACTTAGTGGCAAATATCAATAAAATAAAAACGAATAAAGCTTTTATTTTGTATCCTAGACTCCTAAGCTATTACCTACAAAAGCAAGTATCTTAAAAAGATTTTTCAACAAGGTGTAGTTTTTAGAATGAAGAGTCTAACAAATGAAACTTTTACAAGAATGTTAAATCAAGAGTGAAAAGTTTCCAAAACACAAGCAAAAAAAGATGAGCCTATTTTGGATGTGGCCACATTACTGTTCAAACCTCTGTTGTTGAGCCTACTGCTCCTGGTGATCAGGACACCATAATCGGTGTTGTGAAACCCACACTAGCCAAATCTAAAAAGCCCACCAAAACAAAACAAAACAAAATAAAAAGACACCTCTACAAGATGAGATCCCAGAGGATAACCTTGTGGTAACACAAATACCACTAGAAACCATTGTTGTTACTTCCTCACAACAGTTGGAAAGACCTCAACCCATCCAAACTCCTCCTTCATCCTCACAAAAGGATCATGTTGTAAGCATAAGGACACCACATTATGAAATAGATCTTTCAATTGAAGAATTGTTTCACAGCCCCTCTACCAGGGCAAATTCTTTCTCTACCCCACAACCATCTACCTCAATTCCACCTACATGTATACCTCTATTTCATGCGACTAATAAAACTTAGACACAAATCAGTTCCTCTCAATCACCAGTCCAAGAGTGTACACCCCCACATGTGACTGAGTCTGCGAAAAATCAAACTGCTAACCTAGAAATAACTGAGGAGGCTACTCCCCATGAGTTACTAGTAACTCTTGGTGGTAGTTAAGTGAAGCAGCTACTACAACTGACGACACAACAGTGTTTCAGTTGGACAGTGGTTAAATCAATAAGTCTTCCTTAAAGGCAACAACTATTGAGGCTACAATTGTAACCTTTGCTCCAGTTGGAAGTCCCTAGTACCAAGACCAAGGGGCATTTGGTTCTCATAACATGGAGTTTTCTCCTGTTAAGTTTCCGAATACAGCTACCTCTGGTAGGAATTCAAATGATCATATTAAATTAGGTGATGAATTGAGATATAAGGAATTGACGGACATAATGACATCAATAGAGTCTTCACTTGGTGAAATGAAAGATATGATGAAGCAGATGTTACAACATTCTCAAAGCCAACCTTCTACACAACAACTTGACAATGAGCTATGGAAATCGATGCAACCCATCATTCAAGCTCAGAAGAATTTAGCTGATATCAACCACAACACTCATATGGAACTTATCAGAAATATGGTTAAGGCCAGATATAAAGTAACTCAAGCTGATATTAAGGCCATAAGAGAGCATTTGGAAAAAACCACTGGCTCTGCCCCTACAACAATCATTCTTGAAAAAGTAGAGGATGATGCCAAAAAGAGGGAGAGCGATAAACTAAGAAAGTTGCAGCCAGATTCAAAGGTGCAACAAAAATCAGGGTCTCCACAAAATCAAACTTCTGTCGAGGCATCAGATGCTTGAGTTCAAAAAGGGATTGATGAGACCCGAAACTACCTTAGAAAAGCAGAAAAGGCAAGATACACTAGAAAGCAAGGCTTACAAGCTGATTGAAGAAGAGCAGGCTAAGCAGATGGAAAAGAAGATATTGGCACTTCAAAAAGGAGAAAGGCAGCTAGACAAGTCAGGCAGCCAATTTCCACCCCTCCTAAAAGCACTGCTATGTCTACAACAAGTGTATCCTCTGCTCCAGTTAAAACCAAACCATCACCCAAAAAGAAACCATCACCTTCAACAAAATCACCACCAATAGATGTTGGTACAACAAAT
Source organism: Scalesia atractyloides (assembly GCA_947069175.1). Classification (NCBI taxonomy): domain Eukaryota; kingdom Viridiplantae; phylum Streptophyta; class Magnoliopsida; order Asterales; family Asteraceae; genus Scalesia; species Scalesia atractyloides. Next base: position 52,571,662 of record CAMTDV010000007.1, on the reverse strand, counting down.
GCGCCAACAGATGTTTCATCACCACCACCAAATCAGCAAATAGATGTTGGTACAACAAATGTACCAACAGATGTTAATAAAACCTCTGCCATGATCACTTTTCCTACTTTAACCCAACCAGTATCCAACCACAAAGAATACCAACATGACCAACATCACCAAAGATCAAATTCCAATACAAAAGAAAAACTTTTGTTGTTGATGTTGATGAAGAGATTCCATCACCAATCCCTTATCATCAAAACCCATTACATCATCACCACTCTCATCACTTCCATCCAAAACCACTTCACTATCACCCATGTACCAACCACCATCTGACATCCCACTGGTTACTAGATATCCTCTAGAAATTCTTGCTGTTAAAAAAGAAATTGAATCATTTTTCACAGCAGAGGATACTTCACAACTAGATTTCCCATCTCTCTTTGGATATAGAAAGCCAAGAAACTTAGATGAATATCTAAAGTTGATAGTTAGACAGGCTGAGAGCATTGCTAAAGAGATGAGCAAAGGGAAAGATGACAAGACTACTCAAAGTATCTTATCTCATGAACTTAGCAAAGTAAGAAAATTGAAGATTTTGCCAAAGATAAGAGAAGTCCATGTTAGAAAGGCCTGTAAATGCTGAGCTAGATGAGGAACTGAAACAGGATTATTTAGACCACATAATGCAGCACAAGCCATACAAAGCAACAAGAGCACAAGTCAAAGATTGGTCATCAAATGCTCTCAAGGAAGAAATTAATAGAATCTAGGAAATGCTCAAAGATCCCTTACACAAGCCAACTCTACCGGACTAGAACCAAACAAGGATTTGAAGCTTAAATGAATGAGAGAATAGCCGATTGCTGCTAATTATGGCTCAACAAGATCTGTTGCAAGATGGTCTGAGTCCAAAATTGTAGATACACACAAGAAAGTGGAAGAGCTTAAAAGAAAGATCCCCCAGTTCCTAGAAAGCCAGTCTATCCAACAACAAATGTCCCTCAACAAACCTAAACTCTCAAAAAGCCTTCTTCAACACTGTCTTATCCACACTTGCCTTAAATCAAGTAAAAAGGCAAAAGAAGATGGCTGAGGATGATGAGCAGATGTTTAGCATAGAAATGAGGGAATTAAGAACCAATTGTTTTTTCATACTGATCCTACAAGTGACAAATTAGAGAAACTGTGAAGAATCATGTCAGCATGCCACTTTCACCAAACTCATCCTCAATAAGTCTTCACCCAAGAAAACCAACTGATTCAAAAATTCTAAAATGGAAGTCATCCTCATACACCCATGAATAGACTTTTCTCAAATCAGATGGTGAGGCTGAAATAGACTTTTCTCAAATCAGATGGAGGATGCATATGGTCTGAATGCAGATGACCTCCAAGATCTGTTGAACCTTGAATTACAAAGGGATTTTGAAGACATGATTTCCTTGAATTTTGAACTATAGTTCATAGGGTAAATCAGGGAAATCTTGATGAGAAATAAGGATCAGGAATAAAGAAGAGTTTTAGCATCATCTGTTCTAGGGGGGAGATTGTTGGATCTATTGAACCCTATAAAAAAACAGATGATTGGAAGGTGAAAAGGATCTATATTATCTAATCAACAATAAACAATGCTTTGAATATTTAACTCCTCCTAAAGACAAAGACAATACTCAAAGGTCTGTTGGAGCTAAAGTCTGTTATACAAGATCTGTTGAAGACAAGCTCTACCTAAAGTCAAAGGTCTGCAAAAGAGAACTTTTGTTAATGAAAGATTAAAGACTGTTGAAGCAAAGGTCTTCTGGACCAACAGAGGTTAAAGTTCATCAGAGTTTCTATCAACAAATGCTTGATAAACAGAGTTTATATATTATCAATGTAATAGTGTTTTAGCTTAGCAGATGTTTGAGTTTGTTATGTTGTTAGATGTCACTTTCAAGGTGACGTCAGCCTAGATGCCACAGTGATTTGATTTGTACTATAAATAGAACAGTGGATGTACTATTCTATTCATCACTTTCCTTCTAACATTCTGTACGAACAAATTAGAGTGATCTTAGGCTGAGGGGGAGTTGTAATATTTGCATGCATACGTGAATCGAAGTTTACAAAATCATGTTGATGAAAACAATGTCTCTATTGTTGTGATTTGAAAGTTTATTATTTCCGCTGCACTATTTCATTATTGTTTATCTTCTCTCATTGATATCCATCTTAAACAATTACAACAATATCAAACTCAGATCCTAACAAATCCCTCACCACATCCTAACCCTAACCACAATCATCCAATCCATTCTCACCACTCAAACATTCCACCATCAACAAACCTAAACCCTAACTTCAACCTTCATCATTTCAAGAATCAAGATGAACTCGTTTGTGTTTCCAACATCTGGTGATTGTGTTCTGTCCACCAAGAGCGGCTAATATCCTGGGTTTCAACCCGATGTAGGTTTTTGTAAGAATTTCTAGGGTTTCAACATTATGTTTATTATTTGATTTATGACAAGTTGTTTAAGAATTTGAATCTTTTGATAATTGTCTTGCAATTGTATTGAATTCATGATTTGTCGAGTGAGTTATGAAATTTGACTTTGTGAAACGAATATGTGCAATTATGCCTTATCATAGGATATGCTTTACATGTTCTTGGTAACGAAGTGCAATGCGGTCCATTCTTGAATGTTGATAACTCTTGGCACCTATCCCATGTGACACTAATCCGTTAATAACTAAATTCAACTAAATTGAATCAAAAAAGTGTAGGAACCCAAGGTTATACAATTATCGAACGGGGTGTGAACCTTGTTCCAAATTATTGTTTTCAATCAAGTATTCAAGTTTTTGCATCATTTCAAGCAACCGAATTTTAGTAGTTAATAACAAATTGTCTGTACATTCCGCCATCTTTTCTAATCAACCAACAAACAAAGAAATAAATGAAACTTGCAAGCTTCATAAGTGCCTCAACTAAAATCGACCAAGTCCCAACTCAAACCACAAACTCTTCATGGTTCAACCCCTTACTACCACTAACTCATAGTTAAGGCAGTTTAGGAAAATAAATATTATCTTTGATCGGGGCATTTCACTCCGATTAGGCTGCTATACAAACAGAAGAAAAAAACATACTATTGGAGGACTGCATATGTTTAGGAGGCTACTTTTCGCAAAACACATAAGGGACGATTTGAACACTGTTTAAAAGAGGAAGCTTATGCTAGAAAAACTTGGTTTTGAGAATTGGTTGTTTCGGTTAGACTTTCATTTATTATTTCAGTTTGATAAAACTTAAATACTTAGACAATGTTTTCTACAACCGATTACTTTAGATTTATTTTTGTTTCACTTCCGACTATGAGTAGCTAACCCTGTTATGGTTGCTTAGGTTGATGAACTAAATGAATTGTTTAAATGATTAATTTTTGGTTTTGAATAAATGTGTTGATTTACATGTTATAATTATGAAAACAAATTTTAATTATTTACGTGTTGGTATTGATTGGTTTGATAATATTTGTTGGTTCCATTGCTCTAGATACTTAGAAATATACTTTAGAGCTGGGAGTCAGTCTACGTTGTTTTCTTTCAGTCTAGGCCTTGAAAGTGAGAAATCTAATTCAAGTGTAATAATTGTTAAAACCAATTGATTAAAATGTGCAATCTCTTCTAGAGGTGAGAAATCTAATCTAGAATTGCTAGGTTATTAGCTAGGCGTGGTTTGATAGTTGGGTGACCGAGAGCTCAGATTCATCTATTTATTTGCGTCTAGAGTTTCCTAGGGTTTCGGTGTTCTTAGTTATTTCAACTTTATACCTGATAGTTGTGGGACTTGGTGGTCGATAACTCGAGTTAGTTCATATTAGCATTTCATCACTTGTCAAACTGTTGGGTTCAGCTTACCATCCGAGGGTTTATTGAGTTAGAAAGAGTCTTCATTCGAAACCAAGGTTAGGATTTTATTCATGAGTCTAGGGATTCTTGCCTGGTAACCTACTTTCCTATCATCCTTGGTTTCACCTTAGTAGCCTTCAGCTTGTCTCTTGGTAGTTTAAACCCTTAGTTAATTTAGGATATTAGTTTATTAAATAAAAAACCCACAAAAATATAAATTAAACCAATTATGTAATTAGTTGAGTCAGAGTCTAGTTAGCGTCGCTAGTGTCTTGTGGGTTCGATACTCAGACTTCATTAGGCTTTACTTCGTACGGTAGGTACACTTGCTTGTCAATGGTCTAGCATTAAGAGAGTCTTAGTTTATAAACTTAAAACTAGGGTGTCTAGATTAGGTTAGTTTTTATAGACCGTATTTTGCACATTAATCCTCCACGTGTTGTCTTGATTTTTTACATAACCGGGTTAGACGTCCAGGTCTGGTACCAAACTTCTCTGATAATCCCCACATCTAGTAGCTTACGAACGTCCTCCACAATTGCTTTGTTCCGAGCCGGAGCCATGCTCCTCTTTTTCTGAGCTACTGGTTTGGTGGAATGAAATGTGTATAACTTGTGTTCGACCATAGCCCTTGGAACTCCCACTTTATCAGAAATGTCGCCACACAAATACATCTAAGGAACTATATAGCAATTTCCGTAGTACTGCCTTGGTGTGTTCCGATAATTGGTCCCCACGACAATCTTCTTCTTTGGGAAATCCAGATGTACTGACCATTCCTCAATTGTTGTGATTTGTTGTGGGTTTGGGGAACTTCCCATAGCCATGCTTATTTTGGCGACACAATGAGTAGCTCGGAGTCAATTGTTGCGATTTAGGCTTCTGTTATTTATTTCAAAGAACCATGGATCGTTAAGTTGATAATGCCAAAAGCACACATACCTAGGCACCCAAGGATGACATTATTTTGGTGCAGACACCACCACTAAAAACATTAGATGAACCGTTTTGTCAATGATCCAAATCCTAAAGTGACCGGAAAGGTAATATGACCTACCGGTTGAACTACCTCCCCAGAGAAACTTATTAAGGGCATGGATACCTGAATTAACATTGCTTTAGCGGTAGGAGCCAGTTGTTGGAAGTAATGGTGGTACATAATTTCGAATGCACTGTCACTGTCAACGTAAACTCGGCGTACTTTCTATCGTGCTATAATGGCGGAAATTATAACCAGTCCCTTCTTAATGTTTTCCATTTGGATAAGAGGGAAGGAGAAGGGTTTTTGCATTCATGGAGCCATGTGAAGATAGGATCATTTCAATTCCTGATTTTAAACCTTCCGCATCATACATATTCCAGATTGATTATTTGGATTATCTACCACGGCCGGAGCTGCTTTTCCCTCTTTTACTTCTTTCACTAGGTGAGAAAGTTTACCCGACCAAGTTGCTTTTTCAATTTCTTGCTTCGACGATTAGCAATCATTTGTGTTATGGCCTTTGGCCTGGTGATACTCACAATACTTCTCTGAGTTTTTGTCACCGGTGGAGTGTTGCTTCAGAAGGATGGGAAATCCCATTCCTTCGGAATTAAAGATCTCACTTGGAGATTTGGTAATATCAGAAAGATTGTGAAATCTGGAGCTCATACTTCGTCCTCTAGTGTTATTTCGGCCATTTCAGCTGTATGGGTGGAATCGACTTTGTTTTCCTAAAGAACTTTTATCAAAGGTCGATACTCCATTCTTTTTTCCATGAGCATGAAACATTTTTCCTGCAAGCATTGATTCAAACGATGGATTGGAAGCATTTTTCCTGCAAGCAAAGGCCCTAGCATGGTCCATGAGGACTTCCATTGTTTTAGGGAGATTTTCATGTAATGCTTGCACGAGCGGGTTATTCTGGACCCCATGACATAAGCCAGAAAATCTCAACTGGTCTACTACCCACTAATTTACATGTTTTCTCGGTTAAAACAATCAATAAAGTTATCAAGAGATTCCCCGTCTTTCCACCTTATATTATGAACTTCCGTGATTTCCTTGGAATAATGTCCTTGTTTACTAAAGTTTTGGGGAAATAGTCTTCGAAACTCCTCGAAGCCATCAATCTCTCCCTCAGATAGAGTATCAAACCATACTCGGGATGTGCCAGTGAGAGTCTGGGCAAACATAAAACACCATGCTAGCATGGACCACTGCTCAACGTTAGCCGTACCATCGAAATCGAACATGTGATCATCAGGATCTGTTGTTCCATCGTCCTTCTTTGTTGTTGATGGCATTTTTAGTTTCGATGGGAGTTTTACATTTACAATTCTTTGGGAGAACTTAGATTTTGTGAGCTCGGACTCTTCCATGAAAAAACCTTGAGGGTCGGAGCAAGAGAATAGACCTGTAAGAGGAGGTCCGATGTTGTGGCGGAAGGTGTTCATTCCATAGGAACCCTAGGATGAAATAGAGGTAACCACAGTGGAGATAGCAGGTGATGCTAATACAATAACACCATCATTCTCCAATGAATTTCTAGTGTTGAACAATATTAGGTACGTAAACAGAGGATCTTTTGATAATTGCTCTACGAGCACATTTTATAAAATTACTCTACAAGATCAAAGTTACCCTACAAGATCATTTGTAGGGTATTTTTGATAATTACTCTACGAGTAAATAATTACAAAAATGTCACTTAATTTTTTTTTGCTCTTTCATGTTTTTCGTATGTTTTGCAATAAGACTGTTTATACTGGAACTTTTCCCTGGAAACATAACAGGAGAGTCTTATTTTAAAACAAACCTTTTATAAAAATGCTGATTTTTCTTGTATTTGATAAAATTTTATGTGACTTTTCAAGGGTGGGGTATATCAAGTAAGAGAGTGAGGTACGTTTAGCTCACCCTATATTGACATATCATATATAAACATTCATTCGATTCAAATGCATACCGATGGACAACAATTATAGGTTAGTCTGGACCAAGTTTAAACTTCAATTACTCTTTCCAAAATCATGCTTAACGTCTTTAAGAAAGATAAGTATACATAAAAAGGGATTACTATATATATTCCCCTATTTAAAACTCTAATCACACACACACACACACACACACACACACACAATATATATATATATATATATATATATATATAAAATATATATATTATATATTTATATGTAGGAGATGAATATATTTAGAACGCTAAATATTGCGAGAACAGTGAGAATGAATGAAAAAATCAATCAAAATCGAATCTTTTTTTTCGAATTAACGTAAATTTAAATCTGTAAATTAAATTTCTAGGATTGTATTCGAATAACAATGACAAGTGTAAAAAGAAATTTTGAATTTCACTTGTTTTTTACCAAGTTTTGGTGGTTTTTTCATTCGTTCTTATGATTCTCGCGATATTTAGCGTTCTCATTTAAACACACACACACACACAATATATATAATATATATATATTATATAATATATAATATATATATATAATATACGAGGATGGTTATCTTGAGAACGCTAAATATTGCATGAACTTTGAGAACGAATGAGAAAACCAATCAAAACCATTTTTTAATACAATCATCATTTTAATTAAAATACAACATTAAAAAAAGAAATTACATCATCAAATAATTCATTTCTTCTCTCAAAATCACTATTATTAGATTTTTTACGCATGTGTAAATATAATAAATAAGAGTGATTTGATGTTGTAATTTCTTTTTTATGTTTTACTTTAATTAAAATGATGATTGTATTAAAAAAACAGTTTTGATTAGTTTTCTTATTACTTCTCACGGTTCTCGAATTATTTGACGTTTTTAAGATAATTCCCAATACAAATATAACCTAAAATTTAAATTACATGTTTCGCCATCTCTAAATTAACAAAACTACCCATTAAACATTAAATAAAACTCTGAGCTTTTCATTTCATTCCTTTAAACATTAGCTTTTCATTCCTCCGATTCCCCGACTTTTCATCGTCCCGACGACAATTGATTCCCAAATAGTCAAATCCTCCTCTGGCCACCAATCGTATCCTGCTAAGAGAACAAGCGTCAAGAACACAACAACCAACCATCGACGTACATTGCCGGCGTTCTATAATTCCGGCGACGTACAGTGATAGGCGATGAGAACCAGCTAACAACCGAGTAGGTGACTTAGAAGGTTCTTTGGTATTCTACTCTTCATTCTCCAATCTTTTGTGTCACTCCCATTCCATTCTTTCACTTTCACTGATAAAACCGAGACTTCACATCCTGTTGTGAAATAATCCCCTACGCCTCAAGAAATTCCGCTTTTGTCCCCAGCTTCTGTACCGGAAACCGACGTTATTATGTTGGAACTTTGATCTCGATGTTGAAGAGAAAGAGGAAAAAGCAGCTACTAATGATGGAAACGAGCAAAACTGAAGGTGAAAAACAATGTGACACTGTTGGATTATGATTGTTTTTTATGAAGAAAAGGGGTGTAAGCAACGTTTTACAACACAATTGAAATATAGTCCGTTTAAAAAAAAGGATGAAAATATAGTATAGATTTTTAGCGTTAAAGGTGGGTAGATATGTTTGTTCAGTATAACTCATGGTGATTTAAGGTTTTATTCAAGCCTTTGATTTGAAGATACCCATTGTGGTTTATGATTTGATAAAAGTTAATACAGTGAAATACGTAACGAAAAAAAAAACAGTAAAAAAGCTTAAATAAGCAAAAAGAGCTTACCATTATAAAGGGTAAATCTGAGAATTTTTATGATTCAACAAATTAGGGTAAAAATACTCATTTTAAAATGTGTTTTTGATAAATTAGGTATATTTGATATTTTTTGTTTTTAGAAAAAAGAAATATGTAATTTAATTTTTGGGTTAGGGAAATATGTAATTTATAAAGTATATAAAAAGTCAACATCAAACCAGAGTCCAACCAAGAAATTTCCATATTTTGGTTGTTCTTGACATATTGTCTTGATCTCATTGTCCGGACTCTATATCTAGATTAAGTAAAATACTGTATATGAATCAATTTACGTGTAATATAATGCATTGGCAATTAAAATACTTGTATTAGTCTATTGCTGACTCAAAATACACATCTAACTTATTTAAGAATCCATAAAATTTCAGTATAAGATAACATCAACGATAAAAAAACTAATTTATATCCAAAGAAGTCCCCATCAATTCAATTTGCAAGAAAAAATGCCTGCTAACATTAGTGTCCCTGCTTTCATCCATTGGTAAACTAGCCCTTGAAGGAATCAAGAATTGAAGGGACCCAAAATCTCATAATCATTGGGAAAGAGATAGCAGCTGAATTATATCAATACACATCAAAATTCAAACACACCTCTTTTTTCATGTTTATAGATTGTTAAGAAAAACTTTGCTGGTGTTGATGATGTGTCACCAGACACTCTTGTTGAAATTTTTGCATTTATAAAGTGTAGGTAGGAAGAATATCCATTTGACATATATTTTACACATCACCCTTTACTTTGCTACTGGCATTCACAACTCACACAGCTAGAGTCAACTCAACAGAGACTTCACCCAACCATAATTACTTTAATTTTCTTTATAACCCGACCCGGATACTGAGAGGACAAAACAAGATGGCATACACTGGGCTGAAGCTGTTCATGTTGAAACTGAAGCAGATGATTTGCAGTAACGATCATCCACTAGTCACCCACCAATTCCAGCTGCTTTATGAAGAGCTTGGATTGACGATCCAAACCATATTGGTCGCAAAAGGAAGCGACCTACATAAGCTTGAGGAAGTAAGAAATCTGAAGAGAAGATTCAAAGATGTAACAAAAGAGGCACATGATATGCTTGATCTGTTTGTGTCCGCTATCAGTTTCAAACACAAGATATTTGATCCAATATCTTATGTATTTGACTTTTCTCTGATTATTGAGGATGTTATGAGATCAATCAAGTCTATCAGAGGGGATTTTATTAGCATCCTCAATAACACGAAGATGGAATTATATCCAAGAACCGACAGTCAGAAAACCCGATCTGCCGCTGCTGGGGGAACTTCCTGCTCCAGAAATTCACCAGTATGGGAGGAAAATGAAGTCGTAGTGGGTCTTGTTCAGGATATTGATCTCATACGAGACAAACTTTCCGAGGATACAAAAAAGCTCGATGTCATCTCTATTGTTGGCACGGGCGGATCTGGTAAGACTACCCTTGCTACCAAGGTATTCAATGATCGTTTTGTTGTTTATCATTTCGGGGTACGTGGGTGGGTCACTGTTTCTCAAAAGTATGAAAAGACGGATCTGTTAAATCAAATACTGGCATCCATCAGAGTTGAAACGGACCCTGATAAAAGGGATAGTTACTCTCATCTTCGTGAAAAGTTGCACAAGTGCCTTATGGGCAAAAGATATTTAGTTGTCATTGATGATATCTGGAACACTAACGCTTGGGATGACCTGAAAGTAGTTTTCCCGAACAATAACAACGGAAGTCGACTTCTGCTCACCAGTCGTCACAAGAGAGTTGCTTTACATGCAAAATCAAACGGTCTCATCCATCAGGTAAGATATTTAACATATGAAGAAAGCTGGGAGTTGATGCATAAGGTGTTCCACGGCAACGATTTCCCTGACGTGTTAACTGTACCTGGAATGCAAATTGCAAGAAACTGTCATGGATTGCCACTGGCAGTGGTTGTCATGGCAGGAGTTCTAGCAAAAGAACCAGTAATCAAAGACACATGGGAAAGAATTTCTCAAAGAGGCAGTTCATTAATCGTCAAGGGGCACATGGACACATTGGCTTTAAGTTTGAATCATTTACCTTCTCACTTGAGAGACTGCTTTCTTTATCTAGGAAGCTTCCCAGAAGACTATAGGTTTGGAGTGCCAAGGTTGATCTGTTTATGGATTGCTCAGGGATTTATACAAGAAGTCGAAAATCAAAGCTTGGAGGAAACTGCAAAAGATTACCTCATGGAACTAGTCGACAGAAATCTTGTAGTCATACAAGATAGAAAGTTCAACGGAGCCATCAAAACTTTTAGTGTCATGATGTTTTGAGGGAACTCTCCATGGAAATTGCAACAAAAGAAAGGTTCTGCACACAAGTAATAGGATGGGATAATTGTATCATTGCACCATTTAAAAGAAGCCGCATATTCATCGGCCATGACACAAAGCTTCGTTCACTTTTGCCCTTTTATAGCTACTCATATGAAAGTTACATCATTCATAAGTGTTCCCATTCGTGGAGGCTCTTAACAGTGCTGGATCTGAAACAATGTCATCTAAAATATTTCCCAGACGCAATATCATTAATTGGCTTAAAGTACCTTGCAATTTGGAATGATAACAGAGATTTCCAATCTACAATATGTGATCTTAGAAGCCTTCAAACCCTCATCATTGAAAGTAATTCATGTAATCTTTTGATGCTGCCATGTACCATATCAAACTTGGTGAATCTAAGGCACTTGTGGAGTCGCCGGGCAATTATTTGTCCTCCACTTCAGATGCCGTTGATGAATTTGCAAACCATTTCCAACATAGTGTTGGTAGATGGTCCTAAGAGGTGGGTGACATATTTTCCATGCGTCAAGAAGCTTTCGTGTTTCTTTAACCCAGATTGGAACAAGATATATGACTTCAAATCACTCACCTTCCTTGAGATACTGAAGATGAGATCTATAGAGTGCAAAAGTATACCCAGATTCCAAAAGATTAGCATCAGATTTCCTACTTCATTGAAAAAACTTACATTGAACGGAAGCCTTCTTCCATGGAGTAACATGTCCAAAATTCAATCTTTACCAAATCTCGAGGTTCTAAAACTACTTACAGATGCCTTCATAGGACCCAGGTGGGACGCTGGTGAAAATCCATTTCAACAACTAAAATTCTTGAAATTAACGGGGTTGGATATCGTACGGTGGGAAGCCTCCAGCATAAACTTCCCAAGTCTCAAACAGTTATTCTTGGTGGACTGCCGTCTCCTTGAAGGGATTCCACTTGAAATGAGTGGCGTCTCAACACTAGAGCACATCCAGATCAAGTCTTGTAACATCTCTGTTGTCAAATCAGCTGATAAAATACGAAAAGAGCAACGTGCTGATGGAAACTATGACTTAAAGATCAGAGCTGATAGACAATCATTAACAACTCCCGAAAATCTGTTCGTTGGGGAAAATAGTCTAAAACACATCATCAAAAGTAGACTTGTTCTATATGAAATGAAAAGAGTATTAAATGATCGTATAACCCGAACAAAAGACCCACCTATGCATCATCCACTAGTTATTCAACCACACTGCCGCCCTACATGCAAGTAAAATATGGAACGCTCAGCGATCCATATATAGTCCGATCAAAGAGAAAATTTTAACAGAGGTGGAAGAGTTAAGTTGATTAAAATTTGATGGTGGATATATATACAGATCGGCCATTTCCAGCCCTACTTTGTAATTGCAGAGTCAAAAGAAAGCATTCTATTCACTAATCTATGCTAAGTGTGACAGCTTATGGCGTAATCACAAAAAAAAAGATGTTCAATAATGGAATTTTAATTTGTCTTATAATTTGCATCAGTAGAAAAACAAATACAATTGATAAGTCATTTTGGCTCTGTTTTTGCCATCTTAACAAAGGGCACATGAAGGTAAATGACTTAAAATTAACCTTTGTAGATGTTAGGAGTGATAAAACAACTTTTAATTGAAACTCCTGGTGCAATTATGCCCCTATCAATGCAAGCTTGATGAGCCTGAAATTCAAACATAAACTTATCATTATTGATAACTACACTTACATAACAAAAATTTTAGCCTGTGAGCTTCATATTCTCACAGAAAATCTCAGATGTCCCATACTCTCAACAATTAATCTAACTAAGCAAACAACAATTAACATCTTCTATTATAAAATATAAAACATATATACATGGAGAAAAAAAAGCCTAACTTTCTGGAAGAACGTTGAATAACTGCACTTGAAGATGAATATCTAATAGCGTCTTCCCAGCGTCCGTCGACTTGATTTCAAGTCGATTAAATGAAGAACGAGACAATTTGGACAACATTTGACGATCAGAAGGCAACGGAGTGTGCAAAGCTTGGTGACTTGTTTTCATTGGCAGCCGGCAGTGAGTCGGGGTGTTTTTTTTCAGGGATTTGGTGTGAGCGAAAATTTTTGAATGCAGCTAAAAATGGGTTATATAACAGCATACATATTATCATAAAAAATACAATCTTTGAGAGCTCAATAGCAACAATCACAAGGCACAACATCAAAAGTCAAATTGCCATAATGAGTCAAAATTTCCAACTGCAAATTACTAGTACCGTCACTGTGGGCACCCTATAAAACTATCATCAAATAAAACTCAAAAACTCTTCCAAAAACAACAAAAATTAAAATTTCTATTTGCTCAAACTCAAACCAAAACTCAGTTTCATAACTAGTTATTAGAGGTATTTACTGTAAGACAGATTGTATACTTGTCAATCCAAACAATCATAAACCAATCTAAGGTTTATTTAAGAACAATCATAAAACAATCAAGAAAGTATCTAACATTGACTCAGAAACAACATGAAAGCAAAGTGCCTAAACACTTATATCACTTTAACGAACTTAACCAATTCACAAATTCAGTTTCAGATTAATATTAGAAATTCGATAAAATCTAACCAAGAACACGTAAAACACTTATTAAAGTAGAAAACAAATGATACAACAATTCTTATTGTTGGAGAAGTACCTCAACAAAGAACACAGAGTTTCTTCTCAACTTCTTTCTTCTTGTAGATTGGGTTATCTCAAGATCAAGAAATCCGTTCCTTGCGTTTGAGGAATAAACAGGAAAGGGCACCCTATTTGGCTAATTAGTTTTTGAGTTAAAAACAAAAAACAAAAACCCCCAGAAAAAAGAGCTTTAAGCTGAATCAAACTAGGGACCCGATGTACAATCAGCGCAAACATTACCAGTTTACCACTCTATACATCTGAATATAAGGTTCCCCACAAAATATTTCTTAAAAGTTTTCTATATACCATAACACTATAAATTACGAATTGAACGGGTTTTGGTAACCCCCTTCCTGGCTATAGATCCGCCTCTGGCGGTGAACCCCTTTACCGTGCGGGGAACACCGCCGCCGTTCCCCTTTGCCGCAAGTGGTGGTGTAAATTCGGGTACTGATTTGACCGTTATTTTTTAACGTTGAGATGCTAGATGACCGTTTGAGGGTATTTATATAAAAAATTAATTTACATATATATTTAAACTATATAAACCAACCTAAATCACAATTTATCTTAAACAATTTCATACCAAAATTCTCACCAACCCATTTTCTCATTTCTCCAAAATTAATCTCTACCACTATTTTATTTAAAATGGCAAAGGAAATACCATTGTTTTCTCCACCTGATAGAAATGACGATTTCAACCAATAGTAGCATAATTTTTTTTTCCAAAATCTCATGGAGCAAGCCGAACTACGAGACACCAGCACATCTAGCAAGAAACGTTTGTTCGTCGTGATCATGAGAGTGGCCACGAAACCCTTATGGCGGATTATCTTGTCGAGGACCCAAAATACGACGAAGATATTTTTTTGTCATAGGTTCCGTATGTCAAAACGTTTGTTTCTAAAAATTGTGACCGTCGTGGAAGCAATAACCCGTGGTTTGAAGAGGGCGTCGATGGGAGAATGAAAAAGGGTTTTACACCGTTGCAAAAAGTTACATCGGCTATTAAACAACTTGTAACCGGTAACCCTACAAACAAGAACAAAGGGAGTGTTTAGAATATTTATGCGAAACGGTATGTAAAATATACACTCCCGAGTTCTTACGTAGGCCAACAAGCCACGACATGACACTTTTGTACCAAGCTCATGAGGATAAACATCAACTTCATTGTATGGTTGATAGCCTTGATTGCACCCATTTCGTTTGGAGAATGTGTCCCACAGAGTTTGGGGACCAATACATGAGAGGAGATCACCATTACCCGACAGTTATGCTCGAAGCGATGGCCTCTCAAGATTTGTGGGTTTGGCATGCTTTTTGCGGTCCTTCAAGTGCACAAAACGACATCAATGTGCTTTAGCAATCTTCATTATTTCTTACTGAACAAAATGAAACTGTACCAAAATGTCCATTTTACGTTAACAAACACTTAGACAAACGTGGTTACTATCTCGTGGATGGAATCTACCCTACATGGTCCGTATTTATCAAATCATTTCTATGTCCTCACCTACTAGATGAAAATAAGTTCAAGAAGCAACACGTGGCGGCAAGAAAAGACGTGGAACGGACTTTTAGTGTTTTGAAGTCAAAACGAGGTATAATGAATCGGCCAATGTGTACTAGGAGTGTGAAAAAATTTAGATACGTGGTGTATGCATGTATTATTTTACATAACATGATTTTAAAAGATGACGGAAACAAGATAGCACCGGTACACATTCGAGATCCTCCAGTCGAGCCCACTCTCGATGACGGTGTGTTAAACGAGCTTATAGATGAAGATACGCATTGGAGACTAAAACATGATCTCGTTGAGCATCTCGGAAGACTAGACTTACCATACCTATTGGTGGAATCTGACGAATAGTAGTAATTTTAGTTAGTTTAGTTTAGTTTATTTTTAATTAAATGTAATTTTAGTTAGTTTAGTTTATTTTTAACTAAATGTAATTTTAGTTATTTTTAATTTATTGTAGTTTTATTTTGTTAAAAATATGTTTTATTTATTAATTAATAGTTTATAAAAAAGGAAAAAAATAGTTTACCTCTACCTAAGAGTGGTGACCACCCCTTATGTTTTTGGGCAAGAGAGGACTTAGAGAGTGGAGTTGACATGACAATAGATGATTGGGTGGGTGGAAAGTTTACCCCTTCCCATGAGGTGACCACCCCTTTCACCTTAAGACAACAATTACGTATGAAGTATACGCGAGTATTAAAGGAGTACAAGTGTTATTGGTAGGAATGGTATTTTGGTTTTGTCTTAAGTGAACAACTTCTCTTATTGATTTTCACACGGTTATAACTTTTTTATACGTTAATATTACAAAAACAATACACCGTATTAACGAGCATTCCATTTTTTTTTTAATTCGAGTAGCCTATTCCTATAGTTTTGTAAAAAAATACAGGTTTTTTAATACCCATTAATCCATTACGTGATTACTTGATTTTAATACCCATGACTACGAGAGTTTGAATACCCATTACGTGATTACACGTTCAACATAAAACCATTACGTGATTACACATTCAGTATAGATCCATTACATGATTACACATTCAACATGATTTGTTATAACTAATGTATTACAATTATGCTTATTACGTGATTACACATTCAAATAATAAGAACTTGATTGTTTATGTTTTATTACTTGATTAAATTTATAATATACGACATTGTGTGGTTATTATAGATTGATTTTGGCTAATGTTTTGTATATAATTTATCCTTAATACGTAATTAGAACTAAAATATTAGGTATTCTAAAATATTATGTATTACATGTTTTTGTTTTTATGTAATTACGTAATCACTCAGTGTGGTTTCAGATAAAATACTATAATGAAATCACGTAATCACGAAATGGGTATTCAAAATCACGCAGTCACGTAATAATACATAGTTAACTATTGTTACATAATCACTTAGTGTGGTTTCATATACTATAATGAAATAACCTAATCACGTAATGGGTATTCAAAATCATGTAGTCATGTGCTGGGTATTCAAAATCACGTAATGGGTATTTGTAAATTTTTTAAAGAAAACTATAGCAGTGTGCTTCTCGAATTAAAGAGAATTAAATGCTCGTTAATACGGTGTTTTTAAAAAATATTAACCATCAGGGGGGAGGAGTTCAAGTGAGAATGGACTAGAATACCATTTCTCTATTTGTTTCTTCAATTGTTTAAGCATCATATTTATGAATAATATCACCACGTAGTTTTGAGCCATTGATCTTGGGTGATCAATGGCTGTTTTGTCACCTACACTTTTTACAAGAAATCTCTCTTGTATATAATCGGCCACCGGATAACCCATTAATTCATTTAAGTATTTAGAAATATTTTCTATTTTATATGGCCTAGTAGTGTTAGTTATGTCACACCATATTATATACTTGTTACACTCATTCCATTAAATAAGTTACCAATAATCTGATTACAACCCAAAACCCACTTATAACTCATTAACATGTATGATGAATTTAAAAATATATGGGTTACATAGGTCGTGTTCAAGTTGACCCAGATGATGTGTGTGCGGGTCAGGGTTGAAATATTTGACATAAATAATAATATGGGTCTTGTTCAGGTTGCAGGTTGCACGTTTCAACTCGACACCCCGAAACCGAAACCAAATTATTCGAAATTCCGAACTCAGAATATCCGAAAATTCAGATTGGGATAACTATTTTCAAAAAAAATGCCAACTATTTCGAATACTAGAAATATTACAATTAGTTTTTTGAAATAATAGTATTGCTTATTATTTATACTTTGCAAATACTCTATTTGATATTTTTGCTGTTTTGAGACACTTTTAGTTTTTAAATGTAATTTACTTTATGTTATAGGGTAAATTACATTTAAAAATGTCAAATAAGATACTTATTAAAAACTAAAATGACATTTTAGAATTCTAAGACTACTCGGTGTGGGGCTCGTCCTGATGCAGCGATGGGCCGGAACACTGCCCCCCTCTCGCGCGGGTCGTCCTTGTCGTGAACTTCTTGGGCTAGACAATGAAGACTAGCCTCACTTCTTTATCCAAAAAATACAACCATACATACATACATACATACATTACATACATACATACATACATACATACATACATACATACATACAAACATATGTATGTATATATAAAGGGGCTCATCCGCACACTCTAGGCCCATCCTTTTAGGCTCGTCCCTCACACCCGCTTACGTGGACGTCTACATGGCAGATCATCCTTTGAGAACTACCCTCCTCTACACTCCATAGTCTAATGAACTCATCAA
Source organism: Scalesia atractyloides (assembly GCA_947069175.1). Taxonomy (NCBI): domain Eukaryota; kingdom Viridiplantae; phylum Streptophyta; class Magnoliopsida; order Asterales; family Asteraceae; genus Scalesia; species Scalesia atractyloides. Next base: position 52,553,732 of record CAMTDV010000007.1, on the reverse strand, counting down.
TTTCTACCCTGTCGACTTTTCTCCTTCCCTACAGTTAGCTTCGCCACATGGTGGTTCAACATCAATAGGCATATTGTTCGGCCAGAATAGGGGTGGAACCTAGTCTTCATCCACTTCTTCGACCCACACTTTTACCTCCAACCCTTGCCATTAAAAAACCATGGTTTTTGAGATCATGACATCCTTTCACATACTAACACAACCGTTTTGTCTTAATGAAAGAACCTCGTCCGCTAGGCTAAGGGGCTATTTGTTTAGATCTTAACGGGGCTCTTAATGGTTTAGACTCTTACTGAGTCGACACTTAATGGTTCAGATTGTTTGTTTCATGAGCAGATGAATAGTTCAGACATTTGACTCTGAATGGCTAAGCATTATACAGAGTCTGAATGGTTAAGACCTCTAGTTTGAATTGGTCAAACATTTGCCTCTAAACGGTTAAGTATTATATTGGCTTTTAATGGTTCATACATCTTACTGGTTCAGTACTTAATGATTCAAACCTCTTACTGGTTTAGCACGTAACCATTCAGAAGTTGAAAAAAAAACCCCTAACATCAGACCTCTAGACAAGATTACCCACACTTTCGCGTAAAAAGACCCTAGCATCCCATAAGCACATTGGTACTACTCTCACCTTAATCCATGCGAGTCTGTCGTAACCATGTCCCTCCTTCCCATACGTATAACCTGCTAAACAACTTTGACCAGAACTCTTCCCATACGTATAACCTGCTAAACAACTTTGACCAGAACTCCGCCTTAGTTCTCAGGAAGCTATCAACAATCTCACTGGATAGAAAAGTCAGCAAAACCTTCAAACCACCCAGATATCACTGCCACACCATTGAATTTGACATTGTTCAAAGAGGGGCCAAGGTTAATAAGGGTGTCTATATCAACGATCTCGCCAACCAATTGTTATGTACAGAAGCCTAAGTCACCCTCCGAATCCAAAACCGAGCCCATACAGATGGACGTACCCAAACACCCAAGCCCATGTCTCAGCAAGTGTGGAAACATCAACGTCACTTTTAATTGTTTCTTTCAAGTTGCAATTATGTTAGCTATTGAATAAAGGGAATCATGGGAATGCCCATATTCTCACGTAACGTATTTTTCCATATTATTAGGTGCAGTGGGCTGCTAGTTTGTGATTAGTCGATACATCTTATTAGGATTAATAGTAGCATGCATGTTAACTATATATAGTTTTCCATTTTGTGGCATGAAGAAAATATTAGTCTAAATATCCTCTCTTAATTTCTCTAATGTTCCTCTCTATTTTTTTGGCCAACATTAACTTATAGGAACCACATCACCAGCGACCTAAATTCCCAACGTCGCTTTACTTCCGTTTCCAACTATGGCAGCATGATTTCGTTACATGCCCCCTTTGAGCCTTCCTTGCACATCCCTGAAGGACGCACCAGACCTATCACAAACCGCCACCTACTACTTGGTTTGTCAACTATCCCAGATCTTCCTTCCTCATTTACCCCTGCCCTCCATTCTAACTAATCTACTCTGTTGGTTGCCCCACCGTCTCAGGTTGTCTACTGTAGTTGGTGAATCTAGCCACGTTTACCCCTAACTGTTTGTGACATCGTCTCCTCCCAACGCCTGGCATCATCAAGACCGGAGAACCTAACAAACCTGGAAGCATTCCCACCACCATCATGTTTATGTGGAATGAAAGCAGTTGGAGATGGAGGTTCCTATGTGAATGTTGTAACAACTTTGGATAGCTAACTTTTTATTGTCAAAAAGTTCGACAGTAAATCAAGAGCTTTGTTATTGATTTAAAAAATATTTTTTTTTGTTTATTTTTTTTAAATTTAATTTGAATGAACAGACAAGTCAATAAGCTATATTAAGTAGCTTCTGGATTCAAAAACGAACAAAAAAACAGAGCTCTTATTACTGTTTAGTAATTTTTCTTTTGTGGTAAAGGAGTCGGAACTCTTTAACTTTTAAAACGGAATTACAAACAACGGAAGATGATAGACATCTTTGGGACATTTCTCCGACTTAAGTCAAACATCCACACATGACACAGTAGTAACTAAATGGGCATCATTGGGGTCGGTGATTTTAATGGGATAAACAAATCTTCTATCTTCTAAGACCATCTAAATTGAGGAAGTCAGGGTTCAAGTCTTACAAGAAGTAAAAAAAAAAGTTTTCATTAAAAAAGTGACTAAATGGGTTCTATGCAAGTCAGCATTGTGCCCGGCCCGGCAAGCAACCATCTATAACTCACCTAAACCTCACATTTCATTAGTGACGTACGTCTACTGCTGTGGAAATTTACATTAGTGCAGTTTTATGGTTGGTGTTTTCATGCTTTTTTACAACATTTCTTGATACTCTGTTTACCTGCACTAAACCAAACATATTTATATAAACAATACTATACCGTAAATAAAAATTAATATCTCGAATTTAGAGAAGTTGATATAAACTTAATATCATCGAATATATATATAACATTGGTTGTAAGTTTTTCTAAACATAAATCACATTCTTGCAAAGAAAAAAATTATGTGACCTCAATTCGACGTTGTAGACCCCATCGTGTTCCAAACATCACATGGTTTTGATACAACCATCACCAATATTGGATTTCTCTTGATTTTCAATGAGAAAGGCTATCCATCGCTTGTCAAAAGAATCGGATCTCTCTTGATTTCCAATACAAAAGTTGGATCTCCAACGCCTTCGAACATTTATTTTGAGGTCATAGTTTCCAAGATTTTGTTGCTCTTCCCAAATTCTTTCAAGTGATTCTATAACAGAGCTATTGTAGTCATCAACATCAATAAGCTCGAGTGTTGGGATGTGTAACATCCGTCAAAAACGGATTTACCAAACCCGCTCCGTTTATCAACCGAACAATCAGTTAAAATTTTCGTTGCGAATTTAATGCCCAAAATAATTTTAAACGATACATAATCAATTATTATATTGGAATATATAAGTTGTTTTTGAAAAACTGTTAAAAATCGCAAAATAAAAATGTTTTGGTTCTGCCGGGTTTCGAACCCGGGTCAGTACCGGATCAACAACAACTTAACACTCAACATTTAAACCACTGCGCCACTGATGTTACTTGTTAATTATTAAGATCATTTAATTCATATCATAACATTCCGAATTCAAAACCGGCGCCTAAAAGTTCAGTCGTCGGAAATCCCGGTAATCTCGCGAAACTTAACGTTTCTTTCAGTTATAACGTAAAACATAAACGCTACATCGGTTATAACCGACGTCTGAGTCCGCGACCAAAGTTATAACCGCCGGAGTTTTTATAACCGACGAACCAAGTCGGAAATCGGACCAAATACATCGACGACTTGCCCTATAAATACCCCCTCGAACCTCTGCAAACATTTTCGCTCAAAACCGCACCCTTTCTCGGCGAAAACTCACTCGCCGGAAATATTCTGTTTGTCGCCGGAAAACCGAGTCCTTAATTTCTGAGCTTTACTAAACCCTCTGAGCTTATACCGAAGTCACCCACACCCTTTGTAAGCTTTCTGAAGATTCTCTGCTGCAAGACACTCGTCGCCGGAAGGGATTGCTGTCGCCGGAGTTCTGCCGGAAAACAGAGGAAAGCCAGTCGGTACTTTTCACGCCTAATTTCCTTTCTTTTATTTATATCTCACCTATGATTAATCATAAAACGCTAAGGAAACCTGATTAAAACTTCGAACCAGATCGTCATCGCTTCTGGTTAAAACTAAACGAAGAAGACGATGTTACGGTAACTCATAAGTATAATTTAAATCAAGAAATAACTCGGGTAGACACACAGTCCAGCGGTGGACTGTGTGCACATTAAACACACAAAGGTCTCGAGTCAAATCCTGTTCCACACACGCTGCCTTAATAAAAATGATTTTTTGTTAACCGAACCGGAGTCGCAATGTTATATGTTAAGTATATTAATAACCGGAATAATAACCAAGTTAGACACACAGTCCAGCGGTGGATTGTGTGTATGTTTAATCAAAGCACACGAGTTCGAGTCCGGTCTTCTGCATCGACCCGGACAATTATTTACCTTTTTAAAATAAGACAGAAAAGGAAATGTTCAGTTTGTGTTTAAGTATAACAAAAATCAGTTAAGTTAACAAGTTGTACACACAGTCCAGCGGTGGACTGTGTGTTATCATAACCCACAGGTCCCGGGTTCGAGACCTGTGGAGCGCACCGTCCGATTCAATTAAATTGTTTTTAAAATAAAAGGATTTTCTGTTTAAACTAGTTAATATATAAATATAATTAAAAACAGATATATGACGGGTTAGACACGTAGCTCAGTTGGTAGAGCTGCGTGCACGCGTACGGGAGGTCTTGGGTTCGAGCCTCACCCAGCGCACTTATATTCGCATTCGAACCGGTCAACGGTCAAGTCAACGGTCAAAGTCAAAGTCAACGGTCAGAAAAAGTCAAAAATTTTTTTATTATTTTTATTTAATTATTTTAATTAAAAATCAATTAAAAATACTTAAAACCAACATTTTTAAGGTTAGAAAATAGCCTTAAACTCACAAAAATACACCCAACAATCCTACTAAAATAGATTAATAAAATCCGTTTACTTACCGAACCATAATGCTACTTATCTAGGTTACTTTCACTCGTGGTTAAAACCACTTCGCGTGCATTCAACATCATCAACCGAACGCACCCACTGTGAGTGAATCTTACAACTCCCCCTTTTAAATTACACGTTTTGGGGTGTGTCATGTGTCATAAAAATAATTAACTCGTTTATTTAAACTTGTGCCATACATATCGTGATCTAAACTTAGATTGTTTATATTGTTGTGATTACTTATTTCATTTTGTCAAATTATATGAAATTCATTCATTAAGCCCATCAGTTCCTCGTAGGAGACGAGTTGAACAACGCGTGCCTCAAAACCAATTCATTATTGTTCATGTGTGTATCATTGAGTTTATATTGTTTGTAGTCGTGTCATTCATATTATCATGGTTATGCAATTCATTCATTAGGCCCATCAGTTCCTCGTGAGAGACGAGTTGAGCAACGCGTGCCTCTAAATGTTTCCATTATTGTTCATGTGTGTTTTATTTAATATCTTATGATTGTGAATAAGTTAACATCTATTTTTACTCATGTTTGGTTGTGCACTCATTTCATAATCAATTTAAATAAACTTGTTCAAATGTTTTCCATAGGATTCACTCGCCAACTTTATGTTGATCCAAAAACCCTTTTACACATGATACAGGTGAACAGGTTGAAGCAAGGAAAACATAGGATATGCCTTAGAAGAGAACAAAGAAGCTTAGATTGATAGTTAGAACATGTTGTAATATTTATTGTAAATTTCCATTAAATTGTAATTAATGAATATGAAACGCATAATAAATGTCATGAGCTTTGATGATAACCCAATCATGCCCCGATCACCTTTTCTGCTGCGGGTCGGGGTGTGACAGGATGTCCCCAAGTTCAAGTGGAATCTCTTCCAGATGTTTGCATTTATCCAACACCAAGTGTTTGAGACATGGGAAGTTAATACTCGAAGCTTCCCAGTGTTGGATGTGCACGCCTTGTAGTTTCAAGTATTTTAGTTGTTGAAACTCAGACTCGCCGGTTTCCCATCTAGGTCCCACAAAGGCGTTGTCTAGTATTTTCAGAACCTCAAGGTTTGGAAGAGATTGCACTATTGACATATCACTCCAAGGAAGATAACACCCTGTTAATGAAAGTTTTCTCAATGAAGTAGGAAGCCTCATGTGAATCTTGGGATATTCTAACTTACCATATACGAATCCTTTTAAGCCTATGTTAACCCACACGAGTGTTTCTAAGGAAGTGAGTGTTTCAAAGTCATGATCATCTTTAGCGTGAGTCATTGCTTTAAGCGTCTTGATATCAGGAATATATTTCACCCAATTTCCAGCCCCATTTCCCAACTTTACATTAGAAATGGTTTGCAAATTCGTTGGCTTTTCAGTCGAGTTGAAATATATATCCTTGTCACTCTTCAAATGCCTTAGATTCACCAAGTTTGATATTGAATTTGGGAACCACAAAGCGGTAACACTCTTAGTTACGATGGTCTGAAGGCTCCAAAGATTGCATAAAGAGGATGGGAAACCTCTCATATACCAAAACGCAATGTATCTTAAATGAATGAGTAATTCTATAGCCTTTGGAAAATCATACAATTTACACTTTTCTAGATCTAAACCATTAAAAGAGGGTAAGCATAGAAATGCTTATTCATGATGCTATTCATGGATCCACCACTATGCAAACACACAAGTGATCGGACGGTTGGGCTATGTTTATCAAAATAGTTGTTGGCAAAGAAGTCAACATTTGTGAATATGCGACGTGGTCTCATAGAAGCTAAACAACTCATTTGTGTGTTTATTTTTAAGAAGAAACCTTCTCGTGTTGCTTTTTTTAAGCAGAGCTCCCTTAAAAGATCGTGGACATAGCAAGCTTTGATGCCACCATTTAACTTTCTATCAGCAACAATTACAAGATTTCGGTTGACTTGTTCCCCTAGATATTCCTCTCCGATTGTCTCTAAGGTTCGATTTCCATCTTCTTGTATAAATCCCTCAACCAGCCATAACAAGATCAGTCTTCGTACTTGAAACTTGTCGTCTGAGAATGAACCTAGGTAAAGAAAACAATTCGTCAAGTGAGGAGGTAAATGGTCATAACTTAAGTCCAACATATCCAACAACCCATTGCGGTCACTAACAACATACCAACTCACACTTTGAGCAATTTCTTCCCATGAATCTTTGGTTAATGCTTCTTTTGCTAATATTCAGCAATGACAACCACAGCAAGTGGCAAGCCATGACAGTTTTTTGCAATTAGCATTCCAGTTTCTTTCAACCACATGGGACAATCAACTCCAAGAAACACCTTCTTACGTAGCAACTCCCATCTTCCTCATCGGTCAAGTATTCCAACTGATGAATAAAACCATGTGATTTTGCATACATGGCAACTTCTTTGAGGCGACTAGTGAGAAGAATTTGACTTCCGGTGTTACCATTAGGGAAATATAGTTTCAGGTCATCCCATGCCTCATTGCTCTATATGTCATCAATGACAATCAAATATCTCTTGCCCATAAGACTTTTGAGCAATACTTCACGAAGCAAGAGTAACTAGCACTTGCAAGGTCTAGTTGAACATCCATGAATGAAAGAATCTGAATTAACAAATCTTGTTTCTCATATGTTTGAGAAACAGTGACCCACGCACGCACATGGAAATGGTAAACCACAAAAGGATCATTGAAAACTTTGGCAGCAAGGGTAGTCTTACCTATTCCACCCATGCCAATAATAGAGACCACATCTAACTGCTTTTGATCTTTCACAATTTTGTCCCTAATTAGCCCAGCATCATGCTTGAGCCCCACAACCATATTATTCAATACTTTTTTCATTCTTACTGGATTTTTGGTTCTGGAAATACCAGCCGCAGAAACAGATTCTGTTTTCAGGAGGTTGATGGTTCGAGATGAAACCATTTTCAGGTTATCAAGGATCTTATCTAATTCTTTTCTGATAGATTTTCAGATTTCATTACATTCTTAAGATCCAAGAAGTAATTATACTTAAATGAACTCATGGCACTTGTAAAATCATATTTACCTTTGAAATTGACAGCATATACAAAGAGACCAATAATATTATGTACCTCTTCTACTAAATCTTTGAATCTTTTCTTCAGATTTCTAACCTCTTCAAGCTCATGTATGTCATTTTCTTTTTCAACAAACAAGATTTGGATCATGGAGCTGAGCTCTTCATAAAGCAACCGAATTTCAGCCCTTTTTGATAAAACTGATGGGTGGTTATTGATGACTGGATTATCATTGTTATAAATCAGCATCTTCAAGTTCTCCATGAACAATTCCATCCCTGTGTATGCCATCACTCTCTTGGACTGATTAGTCCAAAATGAATAATTACTATGGAAAACAATCGAAAACTAGACCCTCAAATCTATAAGCAATATACTAACTCCAAAGCTAAGTAACAGATAGGATCTTGAAGCATTCTACCAAAAAACTAGCAATTGCAGATGATAAAATTTGAGCAAAGAAAATTCACACCTGTGAGGATATTTATGTACATTGTCTTTGTGTGTGTTTGGTTCTAAGAAGAAGATGATTGATTAGGAATCTGAATGTGTTTGGTTTGGTTCTAAAAAGAAAATGATTAATTGGGAATATGAAAGGAGGTGTGAATGCTTGACTAGAGGATTTGGAAGAAGATTGACAATTGAGCTTTTGGGCACATGGGGAGACCACACTGTCCACTTTTGTTGACAAATACTAATCTGAAATTTAATTTCAACAATATGACTTTTGGTGATTTATAACAAAATTATTTTGTAAATAATATATTGTTTGTCTTATGTAGTTGTATTTAGTATTTGTACATGTTGTAGCTACAGTAATATTATTGTTCTACAAATCACATACATCACTATATTATTAAACAAATTTAAACATATCTGCATTAAGCTTACTTTAAGAAAACTCAACAATAAAAAATTTAAACTTAATATTGTTTAACTTTTAAATAAACATCCTACTTTTTATGAGCAAATATGTATTTTAAACAATATTTACATCTTTACCCCTTATAACTTACCATTTCCCTTTTATCTTTACCCACATTTTCTTCAATTTTATTTTCTTTTTGTATCCTCTTATAGTTTTTTAACATATTGTTTGCTTAAAAAAGTCCGAACATATCTTTAAAAATACTTATTTTTGTCGACGTATCAACGTAAATTTTATTCCATGTTAAGATGCTGATTATAATGTACAAGTCTTTTATGCATTAATGTATAAGTCTTTTTGATACCCAAATTAGTCAAAAAAACATTACCATTACAATTCAAGATTTGGGAAGTGGGTTACTGGGCTAGGATAGTTAATAAAGGTTTCTAATAATGAGCTCCAAAGTTTTCAGAATTACCATTTAACTTGATCAGCCTAAAAAAGAAAATTATAACAACCGTCAAATCTAAGCAACCCACTAACACACCAACACCTAATAAAACAAAACAAGAAAAACATGTAAATTAATATACAAATCCACGAGTTGCAAAAAATGAAATTAAGTTTACAAAATTTTAGATTTAAAACAGTAAATTTGTAGATTATTATACTCAATAATAAATCATAATAATAATAGCTTAACTAATTAGGGTGTAATTTACATCCCCGTTCAGATCTTTTCATTCTTCCACATATGTTCTAACTCTTGTATGCCTCCCGAATCATGTCTTTTAACTTTCGTGTACTTACAAACCATATCATTCTCAAAGTGACCATGTTTTATACCAATAAACATTTAAAATCACATAATTACGCATGATAGATCCAAGTTAAACACCCTCACACACTGGGTCTATATGTAGGTTTTGATTAAGGGGAACTGGTGGCATAATTGGGTTGGACTTGTCGGTCGTTAAAAAGAAATTATTGAGGGGCACGGATTATAGGGCGCTTAAATTTGGGCTCATCTAACATGAAATTTATATCTAATCAAATGATTTTGGGCATCAGAAGTTGATATTAGAGATAAAAGAGATTGCTTACTAGAATCTAAATACTGGATTTAAGAGCGATAATGAATGAACAAAAACTTAATGGTGGCATTTCTTTGATGTATCAAAAGGATCGGTCCCGAATTTGGGGTGCGGAGTTCATCGCCATCATCTAAGGTGGTTTGGAGCTAAAGTTGTCATCCTTCTCCGGTTGTTTCCCATTCTTCTTTCTCCATCGCAAGTTTTAGTGGTCGGTTGGTGAACTTTAAGGTTGGTGAATTTTAAGGATGGTGGTTGTATGTTACAATCTGAATACTTGAGGGACCATTTTAATAATAAGAAGTTGTAATAAGGTCTGCGGGGTTTAATTCTGATGTTGTGAAAGTCGGGGGTTATATTGTAAGTGGTTGGTTAGGATAAGTTGGCTGTTAGGGTTGTTAGTTAACGGTAGTTGATTAAGTGTACCTAAACAGATTAGTTGAATGAGATTTAAACGCTTGGGTTTGATCGAATTCCTTTATGTTATTCTTGTTCAATCGTATCAAGTGGTATCAGAGCTGTTCAATCCTTGGACAGTATTGATTCGAAACCCTAAATCGCAAATTTTTTTGAGATAATTCGTTCAAATTCAGCTTCAATTTTGTTTCAATTCAGTCGAAGTTATGTATAATCATTTTTTTCAGTAGAAATTGATCAATTGTTCATTCAATTCAGTTCAATTTAACTCAATTTTGATCATTTTTCAATCAATTTCAATAAACAATGGCTACTCGAAGCCAATCATTAAAACAAAGACTTGAAGATCATGATGTAGTTCTTCAAAGGTTGGGGACAGTCACTGGCATGAATTTAACACAATTAGAGGCCATTAAACCAATAATGAATGTTGAGATCGATACAGTCAAGAACCAATTAAATCAGACTTCATTGCAATTGTCGGCACAAATGGAACATATCCTTAAGAGTCTACAGGGGACCTAATCAAGGACCAGAAGGGGGTGGTTCTAACCATCAATACAATCATGTTAATCAGAATCAGCATGGAGATCAGAGGTATCATTTTGGTAGATTAACTAAATTAGAATTCCCTAAATTCAATGGAACCAATGTAGAAGGTTGGCTATGTAGGGTATAACATTTTTTCACTATTGATGCTACTCCTGAGAATGTCCATGTGCAGTATGTTATCATACATCTAGAGGACATTCCTTTTATGGCATCAGTCATTTGTTAAATCAAGAGGGGTTTCTTGTCTTGGGCTGAGTATAAAGGTTCTATTTCAACAAGATTAGCTTTAGTCAATGAATCAGTCATACCTAGTATAATCCCACTCATAGCCAGGCTACTTGTAACGCTTCACATTTTGTACTTTCCTTATTTAGAAAGTGTAATCTTATTTCTATTTCTATTTGTGGAAACCTGTATCCATTTCATGTTCGTATTTCATTTCCAGCTTTGTAATCCGACACTTTGATCATAATGAAAATTCATACTTTATTCATACTTATTATACATGCAATCAATCATTTAAATACGTGTTTTCATGCAAATCAATACTTATTATACATGCAATACTCGTACGTTACACCTTTATACTTGGAATACCTAAAAACCAGCTAAAATACGTAAAAATGGCACAACCCGATGCCTTCGTGCGAACTGGAGCTCACTTCGCACGCAGTGGACAATCCGTATGAAGAAAATTCACTTCGTACAAAGTGAACTCACTTCGCACGAAATGAAGTTGGCAGAACTTCTCTACTATAAATAAGAGCACCCCTTCACTCCTTCAAACTTTCCAAATCTTCACACAATCACTCCGAAATTCCCAGACTTGGCAGAATACACTCAGCCATTCTAGGTGAGTTTTAGCTCGATATTATTTTATTGTTCTTGTGATTCTTCTCTTCCTTTTTCTTTTGTATCAAGTGTGTAAGCTAACCAAGTTCACCATATGGAGGAACTTGTGCTCTAGCAAGTGTGAGAACGATGGGAGCCTTGGCTTTCCGAATTAAGTTCCACACCTCACTTGTACACTTTTTATATGTATTTTTATTTTCTGTTCATTCATGACCAACCGGGTTACCGAGTATGTCGATAAAATTTGTGCTTTAGTGAATCATATAATGAGGTTTTCATACTAGCTTGCTTGACCTCTATGACATATTTAACGGACTCTGGATATAATCTATAAATACTATAAAGTATTTACATTTATACCTAGCCAAGTTCCTGATACTGAAAAACTGATGTATAGGTGTTATGAGCTGGGGCTGATCTGTCTCGTTTCTAAATTCCACGTTCAACAGAACTCATTGTCGAAATGGGTGTTTAGACGAGCTACATTTACCGAATTGTCAACTTTGTACGAAGTAGACTGTCACTTCGCACGAAGTGAGTTATCACTTCGCATGAAGTGGTATTTTCTTACGTATACTTTTTGCATACTTTACAATTCTGAATCCGAATCCTTCCACACTCAGAATACTCACACACCTCTATTCCCTCGTTTAGGGTGAGTTCGTTGTTCTACCATCCAATATAACGACTCGTGGTTTGCTATGAAAGCTTTGCAAAACTGTGAGTATACTCGACTCTCCTCTTTATCTTTTTACACCTTTTTGGGTGCAACATATATGAACTATCAAAAACACTAAAATCACACATACGTTATGCTTTGACACAAACAAACATTCCTTCATACATGCTTAATACGTGATACTTGCAAACTTGTATATGCTAGAAGTCAAATGTTTTATACTACGTCATTAACTTCATACGAGCCTCCCTTAACATGTATAGTGCTATAAGAGTAACGCACGACCCGTATTCTTGAGGTCATGTTAGGTAAACAAAATGGTCTAGTCATAGCGATGACTAGATTACGCTAGCGGGAAACTTTGAGTTGACATGTATAGTTGCATTGCTAGTATCGTATGATAGTTTTAAGTAATGCTTATGCCATGTGGAATGTTAGAATTTTACATTACATAGTATTGAAACTTGTACACTCACCAATGCCTTGTGTGTTGAAATATACTACAATATATATTGTAGGAATTTGATGATGACGAGGATGCATTGAACCTAACAAGATGAACTAGAAACCCATTTCAAATTTAGATGTAATATTGATCGTGCTTCTTGACTATGTTGTTGTACTTTGTTTCCAAATGTTGTATTTTGTTTTAGAACATTGTACTTGAATTTTAGAAATGAAATTTTATTATTTAAATACTTGTCGCACGATAGTGTTATGAAGTCTTGAGTAATCTATTTCGTCTTGCCCTGATTTTTCTAACATCGGTTGGGGTGTGACACTACTGGTAGGGTCTGGGGAGGGTGAGATGTAGGCAAGCCTTACCTCTGTCCCAAGATATAAGAGGCTACTTCTGGTGAGACAACAGCTCCAAAGCCACATTCAGCCATAAGCGTTAAATGAATCATAAATATGCTTATAATTACTTTAGAGGCAACTAGAAAACATAGGTCCTGGAAATATTCATTTTAAAGCTACGATGCGATAAAGAAAGCAATAACATACACGCAAGAAGTAGACACAAAGGCAAGCACTAACATTTAAAGGCCACCAAAAACAACTAAAAAGCAAGGCACCTAAGACAGGTCTCTAATACCCAATCGTACCAACCTCCTAAAAGTCCTTAACCTTAATCTTAGGTCTCCACAAACACGTATCCTCAACCATGTCCTCAAAAAGGTGCAAGTCTATTAAATCCTTCCAAATTCGCTCATCCCAAGTCAGTTCTGGTGTACCTCTACTCCTTTTTTTCCCTCGACAGTAAGAGTTTCCACGATTCTAATTGTGGTTGTCGGTTAACTCCTCTTTATATGGCCAAACCATCTCAACCTTCTCTGCTTAATCTTATTTGATATACTAGTTACCCTAATTTATTCCTAAAAGACCTCATTTCTTATCATGTCCATCATGGTACGCCCACATTTCCACCTCAACATTCTTATATCCGCTACCTTTAGATTACATGAATGTCTCTTCTTAATGGCAAAACACTCTTAACCATATAGCATAGTAGTTGTAACTGCACCCCTATAAATTTCCCCTTTAATTTGTTGGAAACCTCTTGTCACACAATACCCTAGTCGTTGCTCTCCACCTACACCATCCAACCTGGACACGGTGAGCTACATCACAATCTATCTCCCCATCCCTCTAAATAAACGATCCTAAATACTTGAACTTAGTTGATTGCAGGACCACTTGTCCCTCAATGGTGATCTTGGTCTCCTCACCATCTCCCACACAACTAAAATCACACCATATGTACTCAGTCTTAGAGTGGCTAATTCTTAAACCTTTTCCCTCCAAAGTTTCTCACTACTCCTCTAACCTTGCATTTAGGCTATGTTTACTCTCTGCGACTAATACAATATTATCAGTGAAAAGAAAGCACCATGGAACTGCCTCCTGAATCGACTTATACAACTAATCTAAGACAACCGCAAAAACAAATGGGCTCAGAGAAAAAATTAGTATCTCCTACAGGTGCCTGAACACTACTTTTAGTCCTAATATACATATCCCTAATTATGTCTATATACTTCCTAGGAACCCCTCTATTCTCCAAATATCCCAAATTAGCCTATGTGGCATGCTGTCGTATGCCTTTTCAAGGTCTATGAACATCATATGTAGATCTGGTTTCTTCTCCCCATACTTTCCATCAACCTCCTTAGAATGTGTATAGCTTTCGTAGTTGATCTGCCTGGCATGAAACCAAATTGGTTTGCCATAACTAAGTTTCTCTTCTAATTCTAGTCTCAATTACCCCCTCATATAATTTCATAGTATGAGTTTGAGGGCATGTTATATATAGCATACATAATACATACATACATACATACATACATACATACATACATACATACATACATACATACATACATACATACATACATACATACATACATACATACATACATACATACATACATACATACATACAACACACATACATACATACATACATACATACATACACACACACACATACATACATACATACTACAACAACATACATACATACATACATACATACATACATACATACATACTCATACATACATACATACATACATACATATATATATATAATATATATAAACAGCTGCGTTGTGGCCATTGAATTAAAAAAAACTACTTAACCGAAGAAATTCAGGATAACTGGTTTTTAACGGTTTAAACTGTCGTAGGTGCTGTAAGCGTACCTAGGCGTACATAAATGCTCATTGATGCTTTATTGGGTAGAAAACGCGTTAAACAAAACAAATTCCGGTTAGCAAAACGCCTTCAAATTAACGCGCAATTTATAATTTAAACATGCGTTGTATCATTAGTTAAGTCCAAAAAAGACTTATATAATATAACTATAAGGTGTTTTGAGTAGTAATGTCCAAGTGAATGAGTTTTTGTGTCGGTTGGGTTCGTTTTAATTTTCTGCGTAAAAACACCTAAAAAACGTTCCATTTTTCGAATTTTTACCGCACTCGAGGAGCGTTTAAGACCCGATAACGAACCCGTGCTTAAAAATCTTCTTGAACTTATGCTAAATGTTGAAATTAGTGTTGTTGACTAGTCAAAGGGGACAAATCCCCCCCCCCCCCCCGTTTCTTCTTGGGCTGGATAACACAAACACACATACATACACCTTATCAACTTTAATTATAGCCACATCTTGTAACTAACAATGTTCTTAAAACATCAAATCTGATTGACCATATTTCGGACAACCACCCTCAAGAACTCAAGGTTTACTCCATTATTCATTCTTTTTTTGTTATTATTTCATTTTATTTCAGTTCATAATAACTATGCTTAATTTGATCCAAACAAAGACAACATCATGGCCATGAATATGTTTTTAAGAGGTGTTGATGTATCAAATGTTTTGCAAGTGCTTTGGTAGAAAAAGATGGTGTTTGGATAAAAAACGACATTATACGATGTAGAAATCAACAACCAAAAACAATAGAAAAAGAACACTAAACGGGCTTGATTGATGATTTCAATTGCATGGTTGTGCTTTGCATGTTATGTAGGTACTATACCCAAAAACTCAGCACAAATGGATCACAGAATCTAGACTTAAGGACGATACACGGAAAGGTATAAATTTTAGGTGAAATTCTAAGATTTATAAGAATTGTTTTGCCTACATATTTCTATGTAAGTATTGTTTGATCATGAGATTTTAGGACATGGTTTAGGATAGTAGAAAAATAATCTCGGAGAATTTGGGAATTTTTGGACAACGATGAATATTTAGCGAATCTATTACGTTTAGACGTAATTAAACCGAATTTTTGCAAAATAGTTAGTTATTTCAATGAACTCTGGCGCCAGTTGGCCATAACTTTCGGCCGTCTATTAGGTTATTGCGGTACGTCTGGCCATGTTTTCTCGAGGTCGCCAGACATGGAGCAAAAGAGGGTTAGGGCAAACACGGTAAGTTTCGACACTGATTATTGGATTTATTGTAAAGTATATAATCTTGATTAGGGTGAACCAAAATATACATAAATGAATATTCATTACTAAAAGTATATAAAAAGACAAATATATAAAAAAGACAAAAAATGAAAAAACCAAAATACTATTCATGCAAGTTAATAAATGTAATATAGTATTATATTCCACTCATTTCCGAAAAAATTACGTCAAAACGTAGATCAACTGAAAATGTAAATCAACTTGTATTTATATCAACACTCGATTAAAAAGTGTTTAGAAAGTTAAGGGGTTACAAGTGTTAATGTTTGAAAAATAATCACATATATTATGGGTTAGTCTCACAAAAAAATTTGGGCTCAACAGATAATCTGAGCTATGGTTTTAAAATCTTACGCTTTACGAGGTTTTTGGTATTTTTTAAACTGGGTTTAGAAAATTTTCGTGAACATAATTTTTACTGGGAGTTTATATACATATTAAGCGTGTTCAGTAAAAGTTTTAGAATTTTTAGAGTTCGGACGGTCTGTTTGCCAAATTAAAGGGTTTATATACGATATAAAACATATTTATTAAAATTAATAAATAATGTTTAAAGATTATAAGAATAATTTACTTGAAAATTTATATAAAAAATAACTCTAAAAAATTATTGGAATTTTATAAATCAAGGGATTATTTTCATAAAATTTCTTATAAAATTTCACGGTTTAATTATTATTTTTAAAAGAATAACCGACAAATTTAAACATGTATCGAAACCGCCAAAGAATAGCTGCTGCATGTAGAATTCATGTAGAGGTGTGTAGAATTCATCCAAGAATAGTTGCTGCATGTCGGGCCATGTAAAGATCGAAGCAGGTAGCAGCGAGTGGAACCATTCCTGTGCTTTATCTCTAAGTATGAATTGGAAAGTACCAATTTCACATCATCAGGTGTGAAACATTAGCCCCCCTATGGTGTTGCAATGGGCATCATAAGCAGCGATATGTAGGTACGGTTCTTCAGTGGCCAACCCATGATACTTGGGCAAGCTTTGAATAGATTGTGATCGTACCTCAAACGACCGACCTCGTAATTAAGGGATGACTACAGGTGAGGGATTATTGGTGATAGTTGGCTTAAAGGACTCTCAATGTCCCTCCCCGGTCCTTGATCATATCTCCTTAGAATACCTTGAGGTTGGTTGATCGGGGTAGGTATATTTCTTGCAAGCAGTCTCTACGGAGCTTACATCTGTTGTACCGGGACTTGTTGTGGTACTGGTGGAATCGACATTTGTTGGAGTGCCTATGGAGCTGGTATGTTGACCGGTCTTGCATTAACCGGTTGCTGATTGACTAGCTCAGGTGCATATACTGGCTGTTGACACCCCGGTGCTTCATAAATTGCCCCATCACCCGACCTAAATCCGTATTGTACCTTTCTTGGATTCCCAAACCCATCATCTGTCGATCATAGTGATTTCCCATATAACCCTCATATACTTCGTACCCACTACAATGATCCATTGTACCATCCGGTTGATCAAATATTGAAGTTCTAGCAGAATACTGTTGTTGTTGGGAGGATTGATAATATGTAGGTTGAGTTGGAGGAGGGAGGTTAGTAGCTGAGCTAGAGGGCCCAGTTTGAGTAGGCGGAATAACAGTGTCATCCGTGACAATCCTCACATATGGTGAAGAATGCTGAATGTTGGAAGTTTGAGAATATGTTTGATTGGGAAAAGGTGGGAGATTATTGAGATTGGGAAATGGTGGTGGTGGCATTGATGGCATTTGTGTAGTAGTAGGTTGGGTGGTTTGTGATAGTGGTTCAGATGGTATAGTCGTGTTTGGTGCAGGCTGAGTAGGTATCGGTGAGAACTTGGTTTGTTGAGATGGGGTGACTGGTTGGTTCTCAAGATTACTAGAGCTCTCCATTGGTTTGGATGCTGGTAGGTGATTGCCAAATTCTGTTTTCGTGGTGCAAAACTCGGGTATGCCAGACTGTCCTCTCGATTTCTGGATCAACTACTAACGGCGAAGACTTCCAGGATTTCCGAGTATGATGCATGCACGTACGAGATCACCTGCGCAAACAAACAAAAGAAACCTCGCGTAAATCTAAACAAAACACAATGAAACTATTTTAAATTTTTATCTATTTTTACTAAAGACTTAACACTAAACACTTTGCGCAAGCCTCCCCAGCAACGACACCATTTTGATGTATGTCGTGAAGATCATGCAAAAACCAACTAAACTATGTATATAGGATAAGTCAGATATTGAACCAGAGGAGGATTGTGGAAAGTGTGACGATGTTAAGTATTACTTATCTATTACTGAAAAAGAAAACTCGATTGTGGATTTGGTTGATTATCTAAATTAAACAAACTAAAACTGAGACTTTTATCAATAGGAAAACAATGGTTCCTCCGAATTTCAGATTTGCAGATAGATTCAATTATGTGTTTGATCTAAAAACTTACATAGACATAAGTGTTAACCTAATTAGCCAATTGTGATGTTCACATACTAAGTACTCCGGTCAATACATATTGGGAGGTTATCAAATGAACATCAATCACAATTACTAACCCTAATCCCACCTCAGATATATCCCAATTACTAGAACTCTCGGGAATTGAATGATTAAAGATTAAAGTTTAATAAAATGCAACCGGTTACAATCAATTAATCAAATCAAAGGTGAAAAACAACGAATGCTTATATCACTTAGTTCATACAATTGTCAAAAACACATAAAAGTATCTAACTTACACAAATCCTCCATTCGGAGGAAACCATAAAAGAACTAGCCACTCATCTCGCACAAACAGTCTTCAAAAGCGTGATAAATCAAGGAGTTCATGATTGCAATGATGGATTTTGTGAGATTGTTAATGATGATAAGGATAAAAGTCCCAAGCTTTTTGTAGGTCCCCTAATCCGTATGGATCGTCATAGAATCGTCTATCTAATCTAGAGTGCGGAATCCCCTAGATCAGATTTTACAGAAACAAGAACACGAACACAATTACTTTCAAACTATCTTCTATTAATTATCTAACACAAGTGTTTACAATCAATTCAAGACTCTCTCTCAACTTTCTCTGAAGTAATTCTCTGAGCAACTAATCCACTGAGAAACTGAATGAGCAACCTTAACCCTAATGACAACCACCCTTTATATAGAGATAGGTTATGCAACTGGGCTAGGGTTTCCCTACATGGACTGTTATTGGGTCTAGGCCCAATTCGCCTACCATATGTTATATGGTGTCTAGTTTAGCCCAATTACTTCTAATTAACTATTACAAAACTAAACCCGCTAACCGTTTATCATTTTACTAATTACAAGATATCCAAAGACCAAATCTAAGCTGTTGTCACAAATATACACCAACAAACTCCCCCTTGACAATAGCTTCATTAAACAACTTTGTCTTCAGTCTTCTTGCAATCTTTAACTTCTTTGAAAAACGTTGGTCTTTGGATAGCTTCTGCTTTAATAGCTTCTGTCAGCAAAAGACTCCCCCTAAGCTGATGTATCCAATCACCAAATTTTCTAAATCGTTAGCGTTGGAATAAACTCCAGTTTAGTACTTGCATAGCAATCTTCAAAAATCTTCAACTTTGTCTACAATGTAGAAAGGAGGTTCCACCATGCATCCAAGCAAACTCCTCTTCACCAAACTTCTCAGCAACATACGGCTACAATCTGTATACTATAAAACAAACATCTCGGGAAACCATCAGAATTTTTCAACACAAGTTACAAATGATTATAATTCAAGAGATAGTAAAACTGTATCACAGATTAAGCACTTCTCAACTCAAACCACATACTTAAATTTTAAGCACATTGAACCTGCAAGATCTTAACATTTTGAACTCATCTTCTAACATCGTCCCCCCTATCGGTAAGAACTCCTCCACGAACAACCATATTCCGTACATTAAGAATATACAAGAAAATGAAATATTTTTGGATTTTTATATTTTTTTGAAAGCAAATAAATAAAAAAATAATAAACACTCTTTTTTTTAGAATCACCGTTAAGTACATCATATCAGCAACATCAAACTGTTTTCACACTATTTGATAACTCTATATGCCATATTCATGAAAAACAGTTCAAGATGATTACCAGTATTGTTTATCCACTTAAACAAAATACATAAACATTTCAAGTACCATTACCTAATGATATATTAAGCTAATTTATACTGATATACTAGTGTGTCCCACTTCAGGACATACCCCCACGATCAAGTATGCACAAACATTCCTCGTAGTAGGTGAGTATACCAAAAATCGTCCTTTTGAATTACAACGTTAGATAATTGGTGATCAGGTTAGTACTTCCGTACAGCAAAGAGACCAATATCCAACGAGGGTTAGGGCAAATACCAAATTTTGGTATGAATAATGCAATTTGCATATTTGAATGACTCTCTAGGAGAGCTTCTTCAATTTTTGGGATTTGGCATTTTAGCTCTTTTAAGATATCCTGGTTGTGCCTAGGTCAACATATATCTGGATGCAGTAGAAGGACACCCTTGATACCCCGGATGAAATAACGATATAAAGACCTCATCCTCATATTTTGGCAATCTATCAACACAAGATTTAAGGTTATAAAATCATGCCACTGATTTATTACCCACTCATACACAATTCGTTATTTTTATATCACCAAGGTAAGTTGATTATTTCATGCCTTTTGCCCACTGGTACATCATATAATGAAGCTGCTATCACACTTGAGCAATTTAGTTTTAAATATTAGTGTGACAGTCTAACTTGCTGATGTACTATCATTTCTTCTTTTCCACACAGTGAAGACTCATTTTTTATTTTTCTATTTTTATGTTTTTGATTTTTGAAAAGCAGTGAATTATTTACAAAATATTTTTATGGAAAATTGGTTATTCAGGATTCCTCATCACGTTGAGTTTGACAATGTTCAAAACGAGCCCTGTCAAATGCTTTTGTGAAAAGATCTGCCAGGTTATCAAGTGTGTCGACTCGATGCAGTTCAATTAATTTCTTTTCAGCATAATCCCGTATAAAATGATGACGAATGTCAACATGTTTTGTACGACTGTGTTTTACGGGATTGTTCGTGATTGAAATAGTGGCATTATTGTCTATCATAATAGGAGTACGAGTGAAATTCAAACCGTAATCGTGCATCTCCTGTTGTATCCAGAGAACCTGAGAGCAACAGCTACCCGCAATAATATATTCAGCTTCACATGTTGAGGTAGACATGCTAGACTGCTTCTTGCATTGCTATGACACGAGCCTACCTCCTAAGAACTGACAACCACCTGTGGTAGACTTTCTTGTTGATTTGCATCCTCCAAAGTCCGAATCAATGAAAGCAACAAACTTCAAATCACTAGTAGTTGGATACCATAACCCAAGTTTAGGTTTCCCATTCAAGTAACGAAGAATCAGCTTCACCGCTTTCATGTGTGACTTTTTTGGATTCGCTTGATATCTGGCACAAAGACACACTGCGAACATAATGTCTGGTCTAGAAGCAGTCAAGTACATTAGAGAACCAATCATAGCCCTGTATTGAGTAGTATCAACATCCTCCATACTCTCATGATCTGGACAAAGATTGTGATTCTCACAGGTAGGTGTGTTGAAAGTAACACAATATTCCATTTTGAAACGAGACAAAATGTCATACACATACTTCGTCTGATGTGTAAACATTCCATCATTCTTCTGTTCAACTTGTAAACCCAAAAAGTAGGACAGTTCGCCCACGCACTCATTTCAAACTTGCTCTTCATTACCTCCTCGAAATCATGACACATGTTCTCATCTGATGACCCAAAAATGATGTCATCTACGTATACCTGTACCAGCAGAAAGTCTTCCTTCTTCCTTTTAATGAAAAGTGTACTGTCAATCTGACCTCTTTCAAAACCATTCTTTAACAAATGTGCTGACAGTGTCTCATACCACGCCCTAGGTGCCTGATGCAATCCATACAATGCCTTATCAAGTCGATAGACTAGATCTAGATAATTTGGATCAGTAAACCCATCTGGTTGTGAGACATACACCACTTCTTGGACTTTCTCGTAAAGAAACGCACTCTTCACGTCAAGTTGGTAAACTTTGAAGCCCTTGAATGAAGTAAAAGCTAGGAACAAACAAATTGCTTCCAACCTTGCTACTGGTGCAAACACCTCATTGTAACCAATCCCTTCTTGCTGATTGAACCCTTTCACCACCAACCGAGCCTTATTCCTTATTATGATCCCTCAGTCGTCTTTCTTGCACTTAAACACCCACTTGGTGCCTATTTCCTTCTCTCCTTAGGCAAGTCAACTAGCTCCTAAACCTTCAACTTCTTAAACTGAGCTAGTTCCTCTTGCATAACTTCAACCCAACAATTGTCTTTTAGAGCCATATGAACATTCTTCGGCTCCTCTTGGGCAATAAAGCAGCTATACAAACACTCATGAATCAACCCTGTCTTCTGAATCGAAGTAAACAAACAGGAACCTTCGATCACACCTCTTCTTGTCTGAACACCTGCAGCAGCATCACCGATGATGTTTTCAACTGGATGATCCCCGTGTACACGTGCGGTAGCAATGGTGTCAACAACTAGATTATCTCCCAGATTAGATCCAACCTCCCCCTGAATATTAGTATTAGCAAACGGATTAGAGAAGTCCTCCCCCTGAATAGGTTCAGACTCACTATCACTGGAGTCCTATGGAGGTGCACTGGAAGAAGTTTCTGCAGCATCTGTCATAGATATACTCGTTCTAGGCATGAATTCACCCTCTCCATCTTCACTGATCATAGTTTGGATCACCTGAGATTCATCTGCATTGGAAAAGTCAGGATTATTAAATGATTTAAAAATACTGTCATAATCATATAATATAGCAGGACCACTAGTTGATTGTTGAGGTGAATAACTAGTGATTTCCATGTTAAACACAACCTCAATTTTACCAGTTTTTAGATTCAAAACTCTTTTATTCAGTGTTCCAGGCATATAGCCTAGAAAGTAACCCTCGTCAGCTACCTCACTAAATTTTTGCTTATCTTTATTTCGCACAATGGTGCACGGTAATCCAAATGGTTCAAAGCCTTTTAAGTTTGGTTTTCGGTTAAACAATAGTTCGTGACATGTTTTGTTAAACCGTTTAACCGTCAAAACTTTGTTTAGGACATAACAAGCTGTGTTCACAGCTTCTCCCCAAAAAAGAACTGGAAGCTTTGAATCAGAAAGTATAGTCCTGGCAGCTTCAATCAACATCTTGTTCTTCCTCTCAACGACTCCATTCTGTTGAGGTGTATAAGGAGCAAAATATTGATGTTCAATTCCCTTGCGAAGACAATAGAGGTCCAGAATCTGATTCTTGAACTCTGTGCCATTATCACTCCTTATCCTTTTGATCCGTGCATCATGGATATTTTCCAATTTTGTAAAAAGATCTATCAGCATCTCCGCTGTACCTAAAAAGAAAACCCATGAATATCGTGATTCATCATCTGTGATAACTGAACAATAGTACTTTCCACCTATGCTCCTTAAGTTCACCGGACTGAATAGATCCATATGAAGTAATTCATAAGGGGCATCTATGGAATTTATTGTTTTACACTTGTGAGGTTTCTTATGTTGTTTTCCCTTTTGACATGGAAGACATTTATCTTCCACGTGAAACCTCTGCACTGGCACCCCTTCCACTAAACCGTTTTTAATAACATAGTTCAGTTTTCGGTAGTGGATGTGGGCCAGGCGTCTGTGCCACAGCAATGACTCAGCCTCAGATGCTTTTGATAGTAAACATGCCACCACAGTGGAAGAATCCTTAGCACCCATGTTCATGACATAAGTGTCGTTTCTCCTAGGCGCTCTCATCACTATCCAATCATCCGGTATCACCAAACCAGGTTTCAACACCAAAGCTTTAGACTTTGTAAAGTGGACCGAGTGACCCTTGTCGTAGACTTGAGACACGCTCATCAGATTGTGCTTTAGCTGCTCAACATAGTTTACTTTGTCCAATGTGATCTTCCCGTTATTCACTTTTCCTTGACCTGTAATGTGCCCTCCTTTAGCACCTACAAAATTCACATAACCTCCATCTATATTCTCAAACTCAGTTAACAACCTCGCATCCCCCGTCATGTGCCTGGAGCAGCCACTATCAACATACCACAAGTTGATAATCCTCCTTAGCAGCTCCTGCACAATCCAACAAAATTAGTTAGATTGGGGGACCCAAGCCTTGATGGTCTTGGGTCTTCCAGATTCATCAACCACAGGAACTTCCATCCAATATCCATCACTCCTAACAGGAGTCTTAGATCTCAGACCTGTCGATGGAAATTGTTTTTGATTTCCACTAGGTCTCTGGTCCTGAGGCTTCCTAAACATGTTTGTATTTGCGACCTTTGGAAATTATGAGTATGATACCTTGAATTTTGATGATGATAATTCCTAAAGCCATTGTTATAAAAATTTCGACTACCAACATTTTGATATCGAGTTTGTTATTGACCTTGACTTCTGAAATTATTTGATTGACCGTTAAAGTTATTCATTTTTGAACTTCTAGGTCTTTCATATCTGCATGATGTAGATTCAGGCTGAAATCTTTGTTGACTTCTTTGAAAACGAGGAACTTGGTGAGCTCCTTTTCAGCCTTATCTACACCCTCAGCAACCCTCTGTTGCCTAGTAGCAGATATCTTTGGTGAGTTAGTAACTTTCTTCTCACCACCACCCAGTTTTTCTGGTGATTTTCTCTCTGTCTCTCACTCACCTGTGCTTCATTCTTTTTTTAGGACAAAAACTAGCTACATGTCCTTTTTCGTAACATATGAAGCATGATTTTCTAGCCGAAGACTTCTTAATTGAAGTCTCTGGTTTTGAGTCATCAGGTGATAATGATGATGATGCCTTTAAAGGATCTTGTTTAGTTTGCTTAATTTCTGATTTTCTTTGTTTTTATTTTTAGCAAACTGCACATTTGAGTCTTTTGTAATGATAGTGACCTCTTCATTCATATCACTCCCTTGAACAAAATCAACCTTTTTAATAAAAAACTTGCTTTTGATTCTTAGGGTGTGTATTCTTTGTTTTCAAAACGGTGTCTCTGTTATTATCCTTTTTGGCATTCTCAGTCACATCAACATTCTCTGATGTGGAACTACCAGGTGTAGTTGACACAAAGTCTGTAAGCTCTTCTTCATCTTGCAAGAAAGAATAGTCATGACCAAGAGGTGGTGGAACTTCATTTAAACCTTTGAATCCCACACATGTCTTGTCATTAGTCTTCTTCAAGCCATTCATCATGTGTTTCATAACAAAAGATGAATCTCTGAATTGATTTAATTTCTTTTCAAGTTCACAAATTTTAAGTTGTGCTTCGGACAACTCTTTGCATCTTTCAGAAATTTCTTTTGTTTTTTCACTAATCGTATCATGAGCTAAGTAAACAATTTGAAGCTTTTCATTAAGCTTAAAGGTTAGAATATTGATTTCTTCTTCATAACCTTTAAGTTTCTTCAAATATAATGACTCATTTCGTTTTACGAAAAAGTTTGATTCTTTTAGGTTTGAGAGCTCATTTACCAGACTTTGGTTTTGTTTTGTGAACGTGTCAACTTCACTTTGCAGTTCACGACATTTTAAACAAATAGAAATACCAGAGTTAGAATGTACCTATCCTGTTGATTTGCTTAGATCAGCCATGAAAGCAGCGAAATCAGCAGCCATCTTCTTCTTTGCAACATTCTGTTCTCCATCAGCTTTTCAGCTACCTTCTCTCGCTTTACCTTAGCATTAGCTTTCACTTCCTCATTTTCAACTAGGGCTATCTCAGCCATGAATGCCTATGAGGCATTGTTATCACCCTCCAGATGAACACTCCAATCATAAGAAACCTCTCTAGCAGTAGAGATCAGGGCCTTTAATCTAGTGTTGGTTGACGCATTCCTATTGCTTGAACCATGACCAGGAGAATCTTGAAAGGATGAACTAGAACGAGACTCAGACTTAGGTCTTTGACACTCTCTAGCAAAATGTCCATAATTCTGACAATTGTAACACTTCACTTTAGACTTGTCAAAACCTACGTTCTTTCTGACAAACTTTCTGCCCGTTCTATTCATGAACCTCTTCATTCTTCTAGAGTTATGGCCATCTGCCATTGTAAATCCATCTCCTCGATCATCAGGGTCAATCTGATCATAATCTTCATCAAACGTAGCAGGATCAGATATTCTTCTCTGAATGTAGTTCTCGTAGGAAGCAACGAAAGAAGCAAGCAATGCCAGATGATCTTCAGCACTTTTGACACTCAAAGGCATAGACCTAGTACTGCTGTTATTATTACTTGATTGTTGTCTCTTTGCCGCTGACGAGCCTCCTGAAGCAGCAACAAAACATACTTCACCCTCAGCATTTGTCACAATCTGCTCATTTTCACATGAAAGAAACGCAGTTGCAGTATCACTTGAAGCATTGTTGGAAGATGAAGGTGTAAGCCCTTTATAAATCCCCGGATCTTGAATCTGATCATATCCAGTTTCCTTCTTCTTCATATTGAGCTCATAAGCTCTCAGTTTCCCAACAACCTCTTCCAAGTCTTTATTTTCATAGTCAGCTTCACCCTTTATCATCAAAGTATAAATATCCCACTTTGCAGGTAAAGCATCTAGCAACTTATCATTTATCTCCACATTCGTGTATCCCTCTCTGTCATAATTGTCCATTTCTGACATCAGATGATAGTATCTCGTGATAATATCTTCAAGGGACTCATTCCTCATGCCTTTAAACACAACAAATTGTTTTTCAGTAGATGAACCTTGTTCTTCTTCACATCAAGATTGCCCTCATACCTCTTCTCTAGGGCATCCCACATCTCTTTCGATGTAGTATAACGCTTGAATCTATGTTTGATGCCATCAGGTAATGACATCTTTATAGCAGCTAAGGCT
This sequence comes from Scalesia atractyloides, assembly GCA_947069175.1. Taxonomy (NCBI): domain Eukaryota; kingdom Viridiplantae; phylum Streptophyta; class Magnoliopsida; order Asterales; family Asteraceae; genus Scalesia; species Scalesia atractyloides. The sequence continues at coordinate 52,526,683 of CAMTDV010000007.1, read as the reverse complement.
TTCTTCTCAGACTCACACATTCTCTTTTCAGCTTTTGGCATATTCACATAAGCAATGACACGCTGTCCGCCCTCAAAGTCATAAGTGGGGTTAGCATACCCATCTTGAATACAGATCCACATCCGTGTGTCCTGATATTCAATGAACAATTGAAACCTATCCTTCCATGTAAGGTAATTCTCTACCTTCAGCATTTTTTGGAGGTTTGTTAGTTGTGCCTGCCTCATGCTCCATTCTTAACAGTTCATTTAGGTTAAACATATTCAACATTTTTACCAAACCGGGTCGTTAAACACGTTAAAAATTTGTCCTAAATGGGTGGTCACCAAATTATACCGTTAGACTCATCTCAACGATATAATTTGGTGTAATATGGCTTGATTATCATCGATGACCATTCCACTTCATCTCTAACCACTATAACCTCACTGATTTAAGCGATTAACCTACAAAACCACAAGCTCTCGTAGTTATTACATTCAAAGCATATAATCACTTAAAACGTACAAAGCACATAAGATGAACATATTAGCACTTGGGTTTCACACTCTCCGTCAGTGGTGCCGGTAGCCGACGATGGTCGGTGGCTGGTCCTTGATGAGCAGACTTCTCATACCCTCGTCTTTGATCTACATGCTTTGGTTCTTTTTGCTTGCTATGAACCTGCTCACAAACATCAGCAGAAGAGTAAACATTGTCACTTTTAAATTTTGGTTCCACCTCTACTATCTTGTCAGTGTTCGAAACATTTTTAGGGGAAATCTCGTTACTACAAACTTTTTCATTACAAACAGAGGGTTCGGATTTTTCAGATGACGTACTAGAAACCCCATTCAAATCATTTTTCACATCATCATTTTTAACAGAGACAGAGGGATTTGCTGTATTAGTTGATATACAAGAAACCTTAGGTAAATCATTTTTGAAATCATTTTTAATGCTAGAGCTGTTAGTAGAACCACAACCAGCATTCAATGTTTTCGAATTAGCAATCACATCAACAAGACCTAAATACATGAGGTTCAAATAATCTGACATAGGAAAACCATTTATAGCAAAGTTATAAAAGGAAGCATCAACACAAGACGGTTCATCATCCTCCTCCTCTGTCCAATCCTCAACTATCACTTTATCTTCACAAAAGCTAGAAGATTTCTATCATTCACACAATTTTGTTTAACGTCAACTGATTTTACAAACTCTTCTTTGGGAAGGGTGCTTCAGAAGCAGGTTTAATAAACATTGTGCTGACAGCAGTGGTGTACCCATGAATTATTTGTTGGGGGTGCAATGAGGTGTTCAACCATATTTTAAGGGGTGCGGTCCGGTTTTTATCCCTAAAATATACACTACTTTTTTCAAGGGGTGTAGCCGCCCACCTTGGCCAAAGGGTGGGTCCGCCACTGGTTAACAGGTTTTGTCTCAACAGGTTTGACGAATGGGGAGCTCAACTTGAGTGAACTCAGTATGAATTTGAGCTAAGCAATCTATGAGGGTTGACCACAATGCCCATACAACTAAAATTCGAGTTTAGTTAGATTAACTAGAGCAAAATCCGACTTATTTAAATTAAAATCACCAACCTAATTGTTGTATTCTCTGCCATATTGTACGAGTTCCCCTCTAGTATACATGAGAGATATTAGGTTATAAACCTCAAATATCATCAAGATGTATTGAGCGTCATGGTTATGATGGGATAGAAATGCACATTATAAAGTGTTTAAATAAGAGAAATTACAAGATAATTGACCACATGGAAAGTTTTCACCTTAATATTACTACACACATAAAGAAAGTTACGAGTTCATGATTGTAAGGAAAAGTAGACCATATATGCCAATACTGTCACACCTCGTTTCGGTGGGTTTATATGTGATGATTGATAATATTTTCACAATTAAAAGCGGAAGATAGGATGTCAAAAATCCTAAGTTATAAAACCTTGAAATATAATAAATAAAATTTGTAAGAAGTTGTTCGGTAAAAATGTCCCACAAGGTAAGATCAAATAACATCATAGGTCTTAAGCCATGGAGTCGCAAATTCCAAAGCTTTTCTTGGCCAAACCGAATCCAACCTATTGTCAAGGTTCGTTACCTCTGATCAATCTTCAGAAAATACGCCAGCTTTCACTAATTAACCGACTCTTTTTGAAATCCTATTGAAATCTCATTTTGTATATATTATTGAAACCTATAGGCAATCATCTTAGTATTTCTTGGGATTGATTTCTTGTCACCAGTTTTACATGCTTGTCAATACAATCGGGAATCAAAAATCTATGCATGTACTTGGTCAATGTACACACCATCTTTAATATTACGTCTTTCGGTTGTATGCCTACATCCCCCCACATATTTTATATGGCCATTTCTATTTAATGAGTTAGGTCGCCCGGACATGGTACCATTAACCCCAAGTGTTTAATGTTAATCAAGCAATACGATTAAACCAAATTCTTATATTTATGAAAGAATTTTCCCATTTATATAATACCTGCACCAAGTGGCTAATGCCATATCCCAAGTTTTTAAAGCAAAATCTGCTAAAAGTGTTTACCTTTGCTAGCTGTCTTAAAACAAAGTTTTTGGTTCTCGTAGCAAAGCCACAATAAAAGTTTATTAATCCTAGGCATGATTATCTAGAGGGCTCTATAGTCTGGAATGAATAGACTCATTTTCCGTTAAAAGTTTGCAGGTCACTACTAAGTCTTTGACTCGACCCGTTAACTTTATAATATCGCTCAGTTCCACATGATTAAGTGTTGACCAATAGAATGTGGTTTATCCCTGTCCGAGTGCAAGGTCCCGTTGTATACGGTTGTTTAACCAAGAATTATGATTTTGAATGGCTTTGAATTCTTTTGACCCGCTACAACTAGTTTATACGAATTATGTTCGTATAACAAGTCATGTGCGTAAAAGAGGGTTCAGGTGGTCAAATGGGTTTATGATGAGTCCGACATGTTTATATAATTTATGATGTTATAGAAATCATCCTTGCAGTCAGAATGCATTATGCATAAGTTATGAACCATTTTATTTGGTTTTACGCAAAAAAAAAAAGAATTTTTGACTTTTTGAGAATTATATGTTGGACTCATCATTTGATCCTCTTAACGTGATAATCAAGTGATAATCAAAAGGTATAATCCCAAGGTACTATCCCTGTATTATAATGATCACGTAGTCTGGATCAATTGGTTATTAAAGTCGACCAACTGGGTCACAATTGAATGTCAAAGTAGAAGTCAAAGTGTTTGACTTTTGACTTGGAATTGAATGCTAAACTGAATATGACGAGTTGGACATCTTAAAATAAGTCTTATAATGTTCTATAAACTATTATAGTGTCAAAATATATAGTTTCAATACTTAAAAGTTCATTTGTCATAAAATGCATAAATGACGTATTTTACTTTTATTTAATACATGTTTGACTCGTCATTTTGCCTACTTAACGTGATGATCAGAGGGTATAATTACAGGGGATTAATACCTTCATTATAACGATCACTTGGAAAGATTTAATTAACTTTTGACTAGACCAAAAAGGTCAGAACTGAAAGTCAAAGCAAAAGTCAACTACTTGATAGGTGGGATGAAAAAAGGTGGGTATAGTGTTTCGGATGACCGCCTGCATTTAGGGGTCATATGATGGTACTAAATGGGCATAATCCATTGCGGCTGAGGTATAATGTAACCATAGCAACATTTTCAAAGATTGTAAAATTTCGATCATTTCTGTATTTAAACAAATTCTATATTTTATTTACGAGTTTCGTAATCGTACGTTCAAGCAAGACAATATTCACAACATTTCCGAAACAAAATTCAAGTTATACATGCCTTGATACCCTTCACATAACATAAGTAACAAGTTACAAGGGTTAAAATGTCAAAAAGCTGATAATACAAGTCCAAGGGCAAAACTGTCAAAAATCAAAGTCTTGATTTTCTGAAGGCCTTACGGGCCATAAGGCCTTCCTCTTACGGTCCATAAAGGGTGCCCAATGTGCAAAATTTTGCTTGATCTTTAAGTTTTGCCAGCTTTCTTCATCTTTAGACACCTTTGCATGAATGTTGCCACCTTGAATCTGGTCATGACACATATTAGGACACTAATCAACATCTAAACACACCTTGTAACACTTGGCAACACCTCCTTGATCCTTAATTAGTATAAATAGGTCCTTGTTCTTAAGCTTTCTTCTAGACTTGAAGCCTCTATCTCCGAGTTCTAATTTTTCCATCCAAACACTAGTAAGTGTTTCTCCTAATGTATTTCATTTTATTAGCTAGTTATTAGCCAAAAGTTAAACAAAGTGACTTTTGCTTTGACTTTCGTTTCTGACCATTTCGGTCAAGTCAAAGTTCAAATTGAACTTTCCTGCGTGATCGTAATAGTGAAGGTGTTAATCTCTTGTGATTACACTCTTTGATCATCATGATAAGTTAGTCAAATAACGAGTCAAACTTAAATTATTAAAAGTCAAACGCAATTTTCTACATTTTGCGGCAAACAAGTTTTTAAGTATGAGAGCCAAAAGTTTTGACAGCAAATTAGTTTGTTTAACATTATAAAATATATTTTGACATGTCGGGCTCGTCATAAGACCCATTCGACCATCTGAACCCGTATTTACGCATATGACCTGTTAAAATTGTCACAAGCTAATATATTTTATTTTTCTATTTGAGAGAATGCATTGTGCAAAAAATGCATTGTGCAACACACATTATAAAAAGGGAATCAAATTAGTCAAAAAAAAAAAAAAACTCTAAGAAAGGCAACCATCAAAAGATTGAAAATACCATGAAGGACAAGTGAAAACAAAATCGACTATGGCGTTTATAGAATGCGCCATATGGAAACCTATTTTCGTGTTGAAAGCTGGGATTGCGGTTTCTCATTAAATGAAGATGCTCATAAAGGACAAATTAAGGATTTGAAGAAAAAAAATCTTGAAAAAAATGTTGTCTGAAATCAATAATGCACGAACTGATATTATAAAGGAAGCACTCATGTATCGAAACATAGATGGTAAAGTTAAGGCTGAAGTAATGAAGGATTTGAAAAATAAGATGGATATAAGACAAAATTAGTTTGTTTGAGTCAGTGAAGTATGTTAGTTGTTTTAAATTTGCTGTTTTTAACTGATGTTAAATGTTTGGATTTGACTTTTAGAATTGTTAGTATTTTGAATGTGGTAGTGTATCACTAAATGTTAAACATGTTATTTTTTAATGTTAGATAGTTGGATTTGACTTTTAGTTATTTTTAGTTAATTGTGGTTTTGGTCTATCTGGTTTAGTGGACATCGTTATATTTTACAAAATCCAAATATCTTACAATTTTAATACTAAGGTCTTTATTTTATTGCGATATATGTCCAGCACACTAACTCAATCCAAGATATAGTTAAGTAATTGTCACTTAAAGATTGATTACACATGAATCATTTCAACAAAAAAAGTGTGTAAAATTCTTTACTTTTTATATTTTCCTCCGGTTATTCCTCGATTTGATTTTATTTATTCTATCTAATTTAAAACATAACTATTCTATATACTAATCAATATACCAGTAGCAGTACAAGCAACATAATTACCCAGCTTATTCAATAGTTACTCTAAATCTAAAAAATATCGTTCTTGTTACACAGTTGCTATAATTTAATGTTCTACTCTATAATTACTCTTCTTATACGTCTCAATATGTTTTTGTTACATGTTTACTTAAGATAGTTACTCTACATATCAAGATAAATACTCTACAATCAAACTATATTCGATTATAAAAAGTGTAAATCCAAAAATTCTTTAGATCGATGATAGTAGATATAGTATCAAACCCCAAAAAGGTATTTTACAAAAATTCAAATATAATAAGCTAGCTTCCTTTAGACACCGCACATGACCAAGCTTCTTACATACACTGCACCTTGATGTCTTTTCACAACACAATTAGCTTTTTTTTTCTTTTTTAGATATAATTCTCCTATGTGAAACACGACCTTTGTTTACGACCTTGTAAAATCTTAAACGTTTAGATATAATTCTCCTATAATTCTTCTCGTTGTGCACTTTGTAAAATCTTAAACGTTTCAAGGCAAGATAGACGATCGGTGATCTAAGCACCATGTGTATAAACAATTGGCACCTCGCAAATTTTGTCACATTTTTGTTATTTGGTTACAACATAACAAGTTTTTTTAGGACTTTGAAACATCATTACACTCGTTATTTAATTACCAAGCAAACCATACTTGTAATACATAAAAGGTTTAAAAATAAACATCAAACAACCTACCAATATTTATTAAATAACAAAAAAAGAAAAGAAAAGGAGGGCAGCTTGCGGCCGCAAGCTGCCAAGCCTCCATCCACTTCTTGTTTCAAGCCAAGACTCACCTAAACACATTTAATGCAACCCTAACTTAAACCCTAATCCCTACTCTATATAAACAAGCATTCCCCCATCCATTTCCCACTTTTACAAGCCTCCAAACACTCCAAAAACTCTCTCAAAGTTTAAAACTTTCTGCTGAAAAACTTCAGCTTGCAAGTGAGTTTCAACTCACTTCCCTCTTTGTTTAAACCTTGTTTCTTATTCTAACACCCTTGGATAACCTCTAGGAAGGTTCTCACAATTTTGCTTGGGCAAACTAAGGTGAAACCCCACCATTTTGAGGTCCAAAAGTGTGTTAAACTTTCTGCCCATTCTTATCTTTCCAAACTTTAAAAGTTTCAAAGTTTTCTTCATGTTTTCTACCTCAACATTGTTTACTAAGCCCCATGGAATGTTACCATCGGTTTTCCATGGAAAACCAAGGTGGAACAATACCATTTTTAGGGCCAAACTTTTTGTTTTGGAAGTTAAACTTATAAACGTTTCTTAAACATGTTTAAAACTTAACAATTCTATGCTACTTGTGCCTCTAATCAAGTTTATGGTTAGTGAGCTAGCTAGACTTGTTCCGTACAAAATCAAGAGGTATAACACGCCTTTAAACTTGTTGTTTTTACTAGGGTTTTAAAGCCACAAGTGTTGAGCCATCCAAGCTTACAAGCTTGTGTTTGGTGAAGGTGTGATTACATGGAGGCCTTGGCCATCCAACTTTTCAATCCACCCCTCACTTGATGATTTCTATCCAGTAAGCTATGGTTCACTTTCACTAGAATAGGCTACGATACGTCCCCGAACGTTGCCATGTTCGGGATGCATGAACCTAGCTTGCTTATTCGGTTCGAAGCGTAGCTTAGTGAAGTACCTTATTCTTGACCATCCTGATTGCCCTTATGGCAATTTGTGTATCGGTGAATCTTACGAAAGAGGTTTAGGGCGGTTATCCTCCTACCTCCATGCATGACTTCTATGACTTATATGATATCCATAACTTATATGAAATCTATGATAAACTTTTAATAAGATATGTAAACTATATATGTAAGTAACAAATATAACCGAACCTTTGACGATGACCATATGGTTACTTGTCCTAATATTAGGTTATTTTATCTAAGACCTAACCATCGTTATGATTCTATTGGGCATGACCCATAAAAGCACAAACACCCTTCGGGGCTTATAGTGGCAAAAACGTGCTTTAACGTCTAGATAAATACTTTCGACTATACATACTTTTTGCATACTTTAAATTCCTAAAATTACCGAACTGCACCGTCATTACAATAGTCACACACCTACATTTCCTTGTGTAGGATACTCAGTTTCGTCTCCCTAATCGACGTAAACTCTTTCACAGAATTAACTTTGCAAAATCGTGAGTACACGCGAACAACCATTTTACGCTTTACACTATTGGGTGCAATATGTTAACCTATCAAAATACACGCAATCACACTTGTACTTTTATGCAATCACACAAACAATCCATCATACATGCTATAGTTATGTGATACTTGAATTTTTTACTTGGAATATTCTTATGTGATACTAATTGTCATTAACTTCGATCAAGCCTCCCTTAACATGTATAGCGCTATAGGAGTAACGCACCGCCCATATTCTTGTGGTCAATGTTAAGTTTTTAATCTATTGCGGTACACTAGAGGATTGACTTGTAGTTCACATGCCTTGTTTACATTTATCTCGTATACTAGCTTATCATGTGGATTTGTTTAAACGTTTTTATTACTTATGCTATGATATCAAACTTGTGTAATCGCCAATACTTTGTTATTGAACTATACTTTTTAACATGTTGCAGTTTGATGAGATTGACATGACAAACTTAGTAGGATCAGCATATAAACACGCTTAGAATGCTAAGTCATTTAATATGTTTTTGCTGAACATGACTCATATGTTGTTGTTTCGTATTTGAATTGTATTGTATTTGACAATTTGGTGATTTGAAATGAAATGAGTTGTTTAATTAAATATTGTCAAAATTAGTGTTATGATTCCTCGAGCAATCTCGTTCGTCTCACTCCGATGTTTCTGCCATCGGTTGGGGTGTGACAGATTGGTATTAGAGCCATAACTATAGGGAATTAGGTAGAATTGCCATGTTCGACCTAGTATATAGTTTAAGTGACCAACTTGACCTTTCTTGATTCATGCTTAAAATGTAAATTCTCCCTATTTGCTTCTTCCTATTTCTTTTATCTTAATAGATATGCAACGTGTCTTTCCTAAGACACTTACACAATTTACACACTTGAAGACTTGAAGACACTCATACTATCATCGAGACGATCTCAACAAAATAGGGGTGAAACCCGCACTTTGGTGATCACTCTCAATCTGCGTATTTGATTTTACATGAAATTACACCATCAAGTTAGGAGTGAAATCCACATCTTGATGGGAATTTCCATTTCATACTCTAGTGGACCCTTAACAATGAGTTTGAATTCGCTCCTCGTTTGGTAAGTACCAACCACGCTTAGGGTACGATATTGTCAAGTTATGGGTGAAACCGAACCTTATCAACTAGTCCCATTCCTCGATTTTCAATCTCGCCAAAGTTTTGATTTTCGATCGGTTAGAGACGTGTAGTAACTGGAAGTGTAAAGTGTCGTTAATCGCTTCTTGACGAGAGTATTTTACCTATAGGCCAAAACATGTTTCTCTAATTTGAAAGGATCTCGATTCACTTTAGAATAGTCGACGTTTCTCAACCTGAAACACTCTTATGTTTTATTAAGCCTATCTTTTATGTATCTCAATTATCATGTGTTTTTAATACTTGTTACCTTATTCATATCTAACCTGATGCACAACTCGCAAACCTTTCTTAACCAAAAACAATAATAATAATCCTCGTGAACCAACTAAATTTATGTTCCTTACGCAAATCATACATGTTTATGCTTTTGAATGCTTGTATGTCAGTGCTATCTATGTGAATTCATACGTGTTACATGATACTTATATGCTCAAAAATGATTTCTTTATATAAAAAACGCATTATGATCAAAGCCTTAATCTCTCTTCTATTGTCGAACCCTTTAGATGTCTTCCTCCTAAAGCGTTATGGGCAAGAAGAAGTCCAAATCAAGGTCCCATTTCGATTCGATGTCCAAAAAGGACTGCATGAAGTTCATGGCCGAACAAATGGCCGGCATATGGCCAAGGTCATACCTGAGATTGTCAGAAAGATTCAACCCCCACCTAATGCCGAATCACCCCCACCTCCATTGACTCCAAGGCGGAACCACCTAAATCAACCTTTACCCATAAGCAGTTTTGATCCTGCAACCCCCAGCCTTTTACCGGCGAAGGGGACGCCACCAAGTTACTCCAATGGTTTGACGCCATCGAGGTTACTTTTCTCCAAAGTGGTTGTCTGACCACCTGCGTACCATGAACGCTATGGGAGTATTCCGATCGAGGGCTCTCGATTGGTGGACTTCGGATCGTAACGCTCGTGGTAACGATGACGCTCACGCCCTCCCGTGGATCGAGCTTAAGAAGCTGATGGAGAATGAATTCTATCCTCCCCACGAGCGCCAATGACTCGAGAACGAGTTTTGGAACCTTAAACAGGTGGGGAATGACAATGCCGGCCTCACGGCCCGTTTCAAGCAGCTGAGTGCGATTTGCCCTAGCCTAGTCGACACGTCCGAAAAGGCAGTTGCCAAGTACATACGCTGCCTCCCTCCTCACCTCACGGACCTTGTTGACACCACCTCACCCAAAACCCTTGAGGAAGCTTTCACCTATCTGCCCGACTGAATAATAACCACATCCTTTGTGAAGCCTCCGAGGCTTCATTAAGGAAAGCCTATCAAGCCACCACCGAAGCCCTCACCGAGCCTACCTCATCCAAACCACCAAGAAGCAACACCAAAGGCAAGAAGCGGAAGGCTTCGAGCCAGAACTGCGCGGTAGTCACTCCGCCAAACCCTCAACAGCTAGCCTTAGCCTCTACAGAACCTATCAAGAAAGCATACACTAGACCGTATCCCAAGTGTAACACCTGTCCTCTCCACTATCCGGTTACTACCCCTTGCCGCCTATGCACTATCTGCAACAGGTATGGACACTTTGCCCAACAATGTCAAAGTGCTTCGCAAGCCCCTACAAACCAAGTCCGACCATAACCGCACCCCAAAACCCTACCGCCAACCAAAACCGACCACCCGTGTCTGCTTTAGATGCGGAGATCCAAACCACTTCGCCAACAACGGTCCGCAACGCAACAACAATAACAACAACCAGCAGCAGCAAGCTCGCGGTCTAGCCTTCGTCTTCACAGCCGCCCAAGCTCAAAATGCCAATGATGTCATTTCGGGTACGTTTCTCATTAACAATGTTTACGTTACGTGTTTATTTGATACTGGTGCGGATAAAAGTTTTGTATTCGTTGAATTCGAACCTTTGCTTACGTTAAAAGTTTTGTATCCGTTTATTTGATACTGGTGCGGATAAAAGTTTTATTTGATACTGGTGCGGATAAATCATTCCAAGTCGAAGTCGTTGACGGAAAATCCATCACCGTCAATTCTGTGCTTTCTAATTGTTCTTTGAATCTCAACAAGCATACGTTTTCCATTGACCACATACCCATGCAAATGGGTATCTTCGACATCATAGTAGGTATGGATTGGCTTAGGCAAGCCCGTGCTGAAGTTGTTTGTTCCGAAAAGTTCATTCGCCTTCCCCTTCCCAATGACGATTCCTTACACGTCTATGGCGAGAAACCCTCCAAAGGACTCAAGCTTATGTCGTGTATCCAAGCGGACAAGTACTTGCTCAAGGAATGCTTTGCCTTTCTTGCCCACATTGTGGAAAAGAGAGATAACGATCTAAGCATGAGTGAAGTTCCCATTGTGTGTGATTACCCTGACGTCTTCCCCGAGGATCTTCCTGGTCCTCCTCCTCCTCGTTCAGTTGACTTTCGCATCGACCTCATCCCTGGCGCAACTCCGGTCGCAAAATCCCCCTATCGTCTAGCACCCTCAGAGATGCAAGAGCTGTCTAGCCAACTTCAGGAGCTTCTTGATAAAGGCGTCATACGTCCTAGCACATCTCCTTGGGGAGCTCTCGTTCTATTCGTCAAAAAGGAAGACGGGTCCTTCCGAATGTGCATCGACTATCGTGAGCTGAACAAGATTACAGTCAAGAACCGATACCCTCTTCCTCGCATCGACGACCTTTTTTATCAGCTTCAAGGCGCAACTTATTTCTCAAAAATCGACCTTCACTCTAGTTATCATCAACTTTGAGTCCTTGAAGAAGATATACCCAAAACCGCGTTTCGCACACGTTATGGGCACTACGAGTTCGTGGTCATGCCATTTGGTTTGACCAACGCACCCGCCGTTTTTATGGATTTAATGAATCGCGTGTGTAAGCCATATCTCGACCGATTCATGATCCTCTTCATTGATGATATCCTAATCTATTCCAAGACGCGAGAGGAGCATGAGCGACACTTGCGTCTTATCCTTCAGCTTTTGCGTACTGAACGTCTCTACGCCAAGTTCTCCAAGTGTGAATTCTGGCTAAAGGAGGTTCAATTCCTTAGTCATGTTGTCGACGAACTTGGTATTCATGTTAACCCCGTGAAAATTGAGGCGGTAAGGAATTGGATTGCTCCTAAGTCTCTGTCCAAAATTGGTTCATTTCTTGGCTAGCCGATTATTATCGTCGGTTTATTTCGAATTTCTATAAAATTGCCATGCCTCTCACTTTCTTGACTCAAAAGGATAAGCCTTTTGTTTAGAGTTCTGAATAAGAGGAGTCTTTTCAAACGCTCAAGGACATGCTTTGTAATGCTCCTATCCTAGCCCTTCCTGATGGTACCGACGACTTTCTCATGTATTGCGATGCCTCAAGACAAGCAACCGGTTGCGTTCTTATCCAACGAGACAAGGTTATCGCTTACAAATCACTACAACTCAAGATTCATGAGAAAAATTATACTACGCACGACCTTGAACTTGGTGCAGTTGATTTTGCATTGAAGATGTGGCAACACTACCTTTATGGTACAAATTGTACGGTCTTCACTGACCATAAGAGCCTCCAGCACATCTTTAATAAAAAAGAACTCAACATGCGTCAGCGTCGTTGGGTGGAATTGTTAAACTACTATGACTGCGATATCCGTTATCACCCTGGTAAAGCGAATGTTGTAGCCGACGCACTCAGTTGGAAGACTCATGTTAAGAGTGTACGTTGTTACCAAACCTTGGGAAAACTTTAAGGAATGATTCGTGAGGCACAATACTCGACTGTTAATGAGGGTAACCTCGATAATAAGTTGAAGTGTGATGCTGAAAATGTAACGCCCGTCCCTTGCAAACGTTAAAACTTCATAAAACTTAAACCTTCGCATTATAAGGAGAAATTTTAACCAAAATACCCCGACGCGTATTTGTACAAAACAAAAATAAACATTAATTACAAGGAGTTTTCAACTACATGACGATTGCCAAAATGCAAACTTTAAGGTTATGCATAAAAGATATATAGGTGTCTAAAGAAAACGAAGTTTATATCCCAAAAGTATTTGTTTTGACCGTTAATCCATCCAAGCTTGAACCGGAAACGTGTAAAGGGCAAGTAGTGTGTTCGTTCCGAGCGAGGCGCAACATTAAGTAGAAGTTTTACCTAAACATCACAACAAGTTCGATTAACATTTCGTGTTACTTCAAGTAATGACTAATAATAAATTTAAACAATCATTCTATCATCACATACTTTAACCTTAAATTATTTGCTTGACTTAAACAACATTAAGTTGTTGACCCATTCATATTGATTCAACTCATAACCATTCTTAAACCTTTCCCGTTTATTCGGACGACCAGTTCTAAACAAGTCAAAACGAATCCATTCCTTTGCTTTTACATTCGTATCCGGTTGACCGGTTTTATAGAAGTCAACGCGAATCCATTCTTTTACTTTTACATTCTTGTCTGGTTGACTCGTTCTATACAAGTCAACACGAATCCATTTTTTTACTTTTACATTCTTATCCGGTTGACCCGTTTTGGTCAAAATCATAGTCATTCTCTAATATAACATTCCAAATATTTGACTAATTTTATTAAGTCATTAACAACAATTCTTCCCTAGCTTGACATTTTAATCGATAAACTTAATTTCATTAAAATGATAGTAAAATCATTCCTTCAAATATTAGAATAAAAGTAGTGCTGCTAATAAGTTTGGGTTCGATAAGTAACATACCTTGGTCTTGGCTTACTTGTCGTTTCGTGTTGTCCGAACCTTCTTTCTTTATCCCTATACATCGATGTTTATATTTAGATCTCAATTTTATACTTACTACACATTCATTCTTGAGTAAAGTGTTGCAAAACTCAACATATGTATCATTTATATACTCAATTCATAAACTTTATATAGGGTTCGAAGTCAAATCACAAAATTCCTAGTTTAGGCATTTCATCAAACACTTGGTGAGCGTACCATCAACAAAGCATTATGTACAAGTATCCAAAGCATATTTCTACTAGTTAACATCATAGATCATCATAATCCGTTGATTTCACCAAATCCTCAATCCTCATCAGTTATCTAGTAATCTCTAATATCTACAAACTTATACTTTAACATTACATCTATGATTACTTCTACATAATCATCACATTATCATTTCAAGTGGGTTTTCAATATAAATCTTCAAAGGGGGCAATTTCAAGCATAACTCTTATTCTATAGTGTGATTCTAACTTATATTCATACTAATTTCACATAAATTTATGGATTGAATTCAATCCACTTTCTACAAAATCATTCAAATCATGAAATTCAACTTACCTTATGCTAAGAACTCTTAGATGATAATGAATTGGTGTTCATGCATTAATTTTAGCTTCAATTCTCATTCAATTTGCAGGATTGTGATGAAACAAGGGTTTACCCCTTGTTTTTTCTTTGCTCTGGTCGAACACACACACATGTGTTGAAGAGTGTCTATGTTTTTTATTCGGCTTGGAACAGGCCTATGTATGGTCTCTCCACTAAACTTTGATCTACGTGCGCGGGGCTTCTTTTTGAAAAAGGGGGAGTTTTGTTAATAGGAACAAGTTATTTTCATTTTATAAGTCCATTTTTCTTACACCCCCTATTGAACCCCTCAAGTTTGCCACTTATGATGTTCTTACATGTTAATTTCTTATTCTTATAATGGTTATTTTCCTAATTATGACAACCATTCTTTGTTACCAATTTCATGTTAACACACATACTCTAAAAATCTTTTATTTGATTCGGGATGCTAGTTACTATATCTCATTCTAAGTCATGACCGTATAAATTTAAAATATGAGCAATTTGGGGCGTTATAAATCTACCCTCCTAATGGAAGGTTTCAACCCTGAAACCTAAGTACGTACCAAATAATTTTGGGTAGTGTTCATGCATTTCATCCTCCGCTTCCCAAGTAAGATCTGATCCTTTTCGATGTTGCCATTGGACCAAAACTTGTCTAATGGCCTTGTTACGAAGGTGTTTCACTTTATTATCCTTTTAGCCACTGGTCTCTCGACATAACTCAAATTTTATCCAATTCGCTATCATCAAGAGGATAAGCGGTTTCATCCATGAGACACTTTCTTAATTGTGACACATGAAATGTGTCATGTATTCCATCTAACGCCGGTGGTAATTCCAACTGATACGCTACCTTTCCAATTCGAGCTATGATTTTAAAAGGCCCTATGTAACGGGGACCGAGTTTTACTCATTTACGAAAACGAATTATTCCCTTCCATGGTGAAACTTTTAGTAGCACGTGGTCTCCTACTTGAAACTCGATGGGTCGTCTTCTTCGATCCGCATAGACTTTCTGTCGGTCTTGTGCCGCCTTCAATCGTGCCCGTATGATATCGATCTTCTCATTAGTTTGGGCCATTACGTCTTTGGACGCAATATCTTACTGTCCTACTTCTCACCAACATATAGGGGTTCTACATTTTCTCCCATACAACATCTCGTATGGTGCCATTTGAATGTTATTATGATAACGATTATTGTAGGTGAATTCAACTAATGGCAAATGGTTATCCTAGTTTCCCCAAAGTCTAAGAAACATGCCCTCAACATATCCACAAGTGTCTGAATAGTCCTTTTTGATTGTCCATCCTTTGTGGATGATAAGCTGTACTAAAATGGAGTTTCGTTCCCATTTGTTCATGGAATTTTTGCTAGAAACGTGATGTGAATCTAGTGTCTCGATCCGACACAATGGAGATGGGTACTCCGTGACGAGCTACGATTTCATTCATAAAAACCTCTGCCATCCTTGCTGACGAATTAGCCCTCTTTGATAGGTAGGAAGTGGACACTCTTGGTGAGTCGATCCAAAATTACCGATATGGCATTGTGCCCTTTTTGTGTTTTGGGAAGCTTAATCACTAAATCCATTGTCACATCTTCCCATTTCCACATCAGAATTTCTAAGGATTGTAATTCTTCGCACGACTTCTGATGTTCTGCTTTCACTTGAGAGCATGTTAAACATTTAACGATGTCTCGTTTCATTCCCAGCCACCAGTAATTCTTCTTTAAATCTCGATACATTTTCATTGCTCCCGGATGTATCCAGTATCGTGATTTATGAGCTTCTTCAAGTAATATCGCCTTTACTTAACATAACCAGGGAATCCAGATCCACCCATACCGAGTTTTGATTCCACTTGCATTTTCTTCTAATTTATCCACAATCCCTTTTGTCCTTTCCTTCTTAGGATCTTCTTAGTTTAATGACTTGATTTGTGCTTCTCTTATCATCCTAAGGAGATGAGGCGTAACGATCATTCTCATAGACTTTACCGGAATCGGGGGTGGAGGTTCCTTTCGGCTAAGGGCATCCGCCACTACATTTGCTTTGCCGGGATGGTAAAGGGTTTCACAATCGTAATCCTTAATCAGTTCTAACCACCTTCGTTGTCTCATGTTGAGATCTTTTTGTTCGAAGAAGTACTTGAGACTTTTATGGTCTAAGTATATGGTGCACTTTGTTCCATATAAATAATGTCGCCATAGTTTTAAGGCGAACACCACAGCGGCCAATTGTAGATCATGCATTGGGTAATTTTCTTCATGTGGTTTGAGCTGTCTTGAGGCGTATGCTATAACTTTACCTCGTTGCATTAAAACACCTCCTAACCCCTGACGTGAGGCGTCCACGTACACGACTAAATCTTCCGTCCCGTCTGGTAGAGTTAACACCGGTGAATTAGACAGTCTCTTCTTCAGAACTTGAAATGCTTTTTCTTGTTCGGGTCCCTATACAAAGTTCTCACTTTTCTTTGTTAACTTAGTCATGGGTAGGGCTAATTTGGAGAAGTCTTGAATAAATCTTCGGTAGTAGCCCGCTAATCCCATAACACTTCACTTCATTTGGATTCTTTGGAGGAATCCATTTCATGACTGCTTCCACCTTTAACGGATCCACTAAAACACCATCTTTGTTAATCACGTGGCCGAGAAATTGCACTTCTCTTAGCCAAAAGGCACACTTAGAGAACTTCGCATATAACTTTTCCTTACGGAGAATTTATAATACTTCATGCAAATGGTTTGCATGATCGTCGTTGCTTTGGGAATACACTAAGATGTCATCTATAAACACTATTACAGATTTATCTAGCATGGGTTGGCACACCCAATTCATAAGGTGCATAAATGCAGCCAGCACATTAGTTAGCCCAAAAGACATTACTAGGAACTCGTAATGTGCGTATCGAGTTCTGAACACAGTTTTTGCCACATCTTATTCCCGTACTCTTAATTGATGATATTCAGAGCGTAAGTCAATTTTTGAGAACCAACTTGCCCTTACAATTGGTCAAATAGATCATCAATTCGAGGTAAGGGTTATCGGTTCTTAACCGTTAATTTGTTTAATTCTCTATAGTCGATGAACATGCGCATCGAACCATCTTTCTTTTTGACAAATAATATGGGGCTCCCCAAGGTGACATGCTCGGGCGTATGAAACCTTTTTCGAGCAATTCTTGTATCTGGGTTATTAACTCCCGCATTTCTATGGAGCCAATCTATAGGGAGCCTTAGCCACCGGTTTAGCACTTGGATTTAATTCGATGTGAAACTCTACGTCTTGTTCCGGTTGGAGACCCAGTAATTCATCCGGAAACACATCGGGTACTCATTACAATTTCAACATCATCAAATTTTGGTGCGTCCTTAGTGGTATCTACTACGTAAACTAGAAACGGCTTGCCTCCGTTTTGTATGTACTTGACTGCTACTACAATGTTACATAGCTTCATCTCGAGCTTTCTTTCCCATAAACGCTTACCCATTTCCCATTTGATGATAGCACTCATATGATCTTAGTTTCGCATTGAATTTCTACATGGTACCGGATAACCAGTCCATGCCCACTATAACTTTGAACTCACCCAATACCATGGGCATAAGATCTATTTCGAATTCCTCGCCTTCTATAAGGATTTACATCCCTTACATATTTCGTTCAATAAGTAGTTCTTGCTATCAGCTACTTCTAATTCTAAAGGTATAGGCATTCGTTCAATTTTAAAGGAGGGATAGTTTATAAGTTCATGTGATACAAATGACCTACTTGCCTCGGAATGGAACAACACATTTGTAGGTATTAAATTAATTAAGAAAATACATGACACAACATTCGGAAGCGCCTTAGCTTCTTCGGTGGCAATTTAAACATTCTTCCTTTAGCTCTCGGGGCAATATCCTTCTTCCATCTCTACCCCTTTTTCCTTCAGTTTTGGGCAATCTGCCTTGACTGTCCCGGTGAGAAACAATTGAAACAAGTTCTGGTCGTGTTAGGACATTTGGAATAAGGGTGCCCTTCTTGTCCGCAATTGTAGCATCCTTTCTTACTCAACAAACATTCTCCCGAATGAAGCTTTCCAAAAGTCTTACATCGAGGAATCCCACTTTTCATGCTATCCTTCTTGTTGTAATCGTGAACTTTTGATTTCTTGGACGGACTCGGATTACCACCCTTTCTATCGTTATCTTTTCCCCCGTTCTATTTGATGCTTAAGTACAATTTCTCGACCCCTTGCCCAATTGGTCAGCTCATTTAGGGTTTCACACTTCGAGGAAGTGATGAACTCCCTAAATTCCGCCCTTAGCATGTCGTGATATCGATTAATCTTCATTCTTTCGGTCTTAATAAGGTCTTGACAAAATTTTAATTTGTCAAGAACACATTCATAATTTCATCGATAGACTCCTTACCTTGCCGAAGACGTAACTGCGGATTGCAGGTAATGGAACTTTAAGAAAGGTTCCTTAAACTCCTGCCATGTTAGCTCTTGAAGCTTCTCTTCTCCCAATTCCTTGCAATGGGCATCCACCAATCCTTTGCTTGGAGTTGGAGTTGGAGTTGGCCCGTTGCAAACATTACTTGGTCCTCTTTCTCGCACCTACTTCTTATAAACACGGCCTCCATGTTGGAAATCCATCTTTGGCATAAGATATGATCGATTTTTCCATCATACATTGCAGGGTTACAAGCCATGAAGTCCCTATATGTGCATCTACGGGTCCCCCTTTTATTTTGCACCCCGCCCATCCATTCTTTCAGCTCTTCTATTTGGCTAGTTGACGGGGGGTCCATTGGACAACCCTCAAGTGCTTTAAATCGATCAATATTCCGCACTTAATTTGGTTAATAATTAGGATTTGATAACTACAGTGTAGGTACCGAAGAGCATAAACAAGCGATTTGAACGTGCTTTGATGGGAGCTTGCATTTGACTAAGAGGAGATGAAGACTTGGAGAATTGATAAAAGAACAAAAATAGAAAAACTGCTGACCACCATAAGCTACAGTGGGCACCGTAGCTTACGGTGGTGTCTGATCCTTCTATGCACCGTTAAACCAGTCTCTTGGGGTCGTAAGGAATTTTTTTACCACCGTGGCTTATGGTGACCACTGTAGCTTATGGTGGTAACCTGCGAGAAAAGTGTAACTGCCCTCTTAAAACCGGTTTTCAAGAGTCTTTTGGATATCCATCATTGGAGACGTTTTGGTAGATCTAGGAGGCGAGTTGGAGTGTGTTACTTGGTCTAAAAACAATTCCTAACATTTTGTTTGGTGTTATATGATTCCTACGAACATAACATTTTGAAGGTGTGATGATTTGCAAGACCATGAGTGGCTAAACTCATTGTGATAATCTAAGGTGCAAGGTTTGCTTGAAACAATTGTGTTTTTACCTTTAATTTCTAGAATAATAGACTAGCAATGTTTGTAGTTTATTATGGTGTTTAAATATTTGTTTGTAAGTTGTTGATTGATGTTTTGATCTTAGCCTTAATCGTACGTTCTTGGTGTCGTTGACAACCGAGATATCACGGGAGGATTTAGGGTTGGATATTGGTTAATTGGTCATCGGGTAACAACCTTATATCTTTGTAATCCGAGTACTTAGTTCCCTTTTATCACGAACAAATAGTCATACATGAGTCATGTCTATGTGATTCTTTCTAGTTTGATTTAAAACACAAGTGTTAATTGGAACCGAAAACCTAGGATGATTACTTGCTTCTAATATGTTTGACAACCAATAGTTGAATTGCAATTTATTTAGTTTTAAACCCAAATCACCAAAAATCCTGAATTCATTTTCTTGCATTTAGATCAATTAGTCAATTTATTATAAACTTAAAATAGCACGTATTCCACAAACTCCCTGTGTTCGATACCCATTTACCGCTATCTATTAGTAGTAGTTGGATTAAATCTACGTGAGACTACGATATCATGTCAAATTTTGGCGTCGTTGCCAGGGAGTAGTGCGCAACATGTGTTATTTTTGATATTATAGTTTGTTATTTTTTGGGTTTACGCTGGTTGTGTTAGTGTGTGTGTGTGTGTGCAGGTTCTTACAGGTGCATACATACTAGAGGCTCTCATAAGCTATCACCATTGGCATTTGACCCGGAGAATGAACGAACTTAGCGAAGAAACAGGGTCTTACTACGAGAAAACAAAATCAGTGGTTCACCAACAACCCCTACTGCCCCAATTTCAACGATTAACACCACGGATCCATTACCTTCCACTACAAGTCAAACATCACCATCCACACCTTCACCAATTCCTACCACCCATCCTAGTTCAACACATGAAGTTAACCCAACCAACACCACGTCACCTACAATTACCCAAACCGGACCTGTTCCCAACTACAGCCCCACATCAATGTTTCCACCATTTTCATCCTTTTTCCCAACTTCCGGTCAATCATCTTCTACCCAACAACCATTACCAAGTCAATTTCCACCAAGTTCAACCATTGTTCATACTTCCTCTACATTTCAACCACCAACCCAACTGGGTTTCCATTATCCATCTTCTCAGTTTGTGCAATCTTCGGATGTAGGAGGAGATGGATTTGATGACGGGTATGAAGAAGAATTTAGAGGTTACAAAGAAGAGGGGTCTTATTGTGGAGGCGATGGAGGTAATTTGGGACCTCAAGAAGGAATGGTTTACCCACAAAGGCAACAAATGGAACTAGCTCAAGAAGTGGTTAGGCAACCCACGGGGGTACACCAAATTCGTCCGCAAGGGCCACAATTTCAAGGACCAATGCCTCTACAACAAGTTCAACTTCAACATGAACATCAACAACCTCAATTTCAAAGGCCAATGCAACAACCTCAATACCAACAATAGTTTGCACCTCAAGGGCTAAGGCAAGGTCAAGCGGGTCGACCAAGAGTACCACTGGGTGCTCCACGAAGACATCACCGAGAGATGGTGAGGGGGATTAGAGCGCATTTTAGGCCAGTTATCACTAATAACCCTTCTCCAATGGTGATACCTCATCACCCGGATGGAAGGACATTTGAGGTTAGAACAACCGCACTTCAAAGTTTTCCAAAGTACAAAGGGCTAGCAACGGAGGAACCGTACTTCCATTTGGAGATATATGATTCTATTTGCAATACTATTGGAGGGCAAGGTTTTTCTTCAGATGATGTTAAGTTGGTACTCTTCCAATTTTCTTTGGAAGACAAGGCAAAGATGGTTCCACACTTAACCCTCCGCGTCAATTTACACATGGGCCGACATGCAACAAAGGTTCTTGGAAGAGTTTTTCACGGCCCAAAAGACTAATGAGGCTAGGCGGAGCTTGAGAAGTTTTCAACAACAACCGGGTGAGATGTTTCATGAAGCATTCGAGAGGTTTAACATGATGTTAAAAAATTGTCCTCGTCATCGCATTGCACTTTGGGAACTATTGAATGCTTTTCATGAGGGATTGAGTTCGGAAGATGCTCGTGATTTAATGTCAATTACTAATTGTACGTTTGGTACCAATTTTGAGCAAGATGATTGGGCATTTTTGGAGCAAATGGCGGTTACGTCTAAAAGAAAGCACAATCCTCAAGAAGGGCAAGGCATGTTATTACACGACCCAAGTTTATTCAGTAGATGATGGAGGGGTACAAGCAACCAATCAAGTATATGATTTTTGTACAAATTGTAATGAATTGGGTCATCCAGCGAATGTGTGTTTGGTGAGTGTGGGTGAAGGTCAAGTAGAAGAGGTAAACGCTATTCAAGGGGGTGGTCGTAATTTTAATATGAACTCCAACACATACCACCCGGGTTAAGGAATCATCGCAATTTTCGGTATGGGAACCAGGTGAATCAAGCCAATCCGAATTTCGAAGGAGCTCAATGAAATTTCGTCCCACGCCAACAATACAATCAAGGAAATTTTAGGGGTGGAAATAGTCAAGGCTACCAAGGGAAATTTAAACAAACGGGTGACCAAAGTTTTACTACGGGTCAAACTTCATCAAGTGGGAATGAAGTTATGGATATGCTCCGGCTGATGCAACAAGACATGCAAAGGAGAAATCAACTTGATGAAGTTCGAATGCAAAAGGATTAGGTTCGTGACAAAAGCATCCAAACATTAACCACTCAAATGGGTCAACTTTCAACCGAGGTAGCGAAGTTGAAAAAAGGTAAAGGCCAACTTCCTAGTGACACTTAGGGAAATCCTTCCCATAGTTCTTCACGTAATATTCCTATTAACCATGTTAGTGTCTTAAGAAGTGGTAAAGAATTTAAGGCAAACTTGTCACCGGGTTTGGTTGATGGGGTGGTTGAAGATATTACGGGAAACGAAAGTGATGAGAAATAAGTCTCACCACCAATTGTGTCTAAGGACCCTATTATTGAAAAGTTAATTAAAAAACCGGGGTTGAGTGAAAGTTTAAACGATAAAAATGAAGAAGGGGCACTAAGTCAAGTCCCGTTTCTATCAGCTTTAGTTGACCCGGGTAAGAAAATTTTTATTTCAACAAGGGGTCCTCAAAAAGAGGAATTGTGGATGTTTTCAAACAAGTCAAGGTAAATCTTCCCTTACTCGATGCAATTAAATAAGTACCCGCTTATGCAAAATTTTTAAAAGAATTATGCACCCAAAAGAGGCAACAAAGGAAAAAATTGCCTAAGCGGGTTGATTTAACCGGACAAGTAAGTGTGGTACTAGGATCTTCCTCCCAACTCCGAGATCCGGGAACGTCACTTTTAAATATTCAAGTTGGAAATTTTCCAATGTCAAAGGCGTTACTATATCTTGGAGCCGGAGTAAGTATTTCACAGGGGTTTTATATGATCATATGACTTTGGTTAATTAGCTCGGGTTGAGACAACAGTGTTTCTAGCCGATTTATCTCATAAGTTACCCCGAGGGATGGTTCAAGATGTCATAGTGAAGGTTGATGAGTTTTATTACCCGGTATACTTTTTTGTCCTAGACTGGACCCAAAACAACAATAAAATGTTATTTTTGGTCGGCCATTTTTTAGCACCGCTCATGTCGTGATTGATTGTCAACTTGGTACGGTTAACATGACGTTTTGTAATAGAAAAATGAGATTGAATGCTTTTACTAATATTTCTAACTCTATTGATGTTGATAAGTGTTTTATGGCAGATCTGGTTGATTGATGTGAACCGCATGAGTATGAGGAAGAGTATGTAGATGTTTGTGTTTGTGATTTTTCTAAGTAGGTACATGCATGTGCGTTAAGGATGGAGGAAAAAGAACAAGATGCTATGGCGGTTAAAGAGGGTCGACCGCCATGGACCCATCAGTTCGAGAACCTACAGGTGGAAATCAGTTCGGGTACGAAGCCATTATTAGATGAGCCACCAAAGTTAGAGTTGAAAGATTTGCCGGGCCATTTGAAATATGCATTTTTAGGGGATAATGACACTTTACCGGTCATTATTGCCTCTAATTTGGAGACTTGCTAAAAGTGAATAGGGCGGCTATTGGGTGGATGATTGCTGATTTAAAAGTAATTAGCCCATCTATTATCAAGCATAAAATCATCACAACGGAAGATGCAAAGCCGACTAGAGAAGCTCAAAGAAGGTTATACCCGAACCTACGAGAAGTGGTAAAAATGAGGTAATTAAATGGTTAGATACAGGTATAATTTATCCCATTTCAAATAGTGCTTGGGTAAGTCCTACCCAAGTAGTGCCTAAAAAGGCCGGCATTCAAGTAATTAAAGACGAAAATGGTGTCGGGTGGCGTGTTTGTATCGATTACCTTGACCAAATTATTGAAAAATTATCGGGTCAAAAATATTACATATTTTTTGGATGGGTATTCGGGTTATAACCAAATTGCTATTCACGATGACCAATACAAGACCACTTTCACGTGTCCGTATGTCACTTTTGCTTTTAGGCGAATGCCATTTGGTTTGTGTAATGTCCCTGCGACTTTCCAACGATGTATGACGAGTATTTTATCGGACATGGTTGGGGAGTCACTTGAGGTATTCATGGATGATTTTTCCATTTAGGCACAAGTTTTGAATCTTGTCTCGACGAGTTAGAAAAAGTTTTAAAAAGATGTGTCGAGAAAAACTTGGTGCTTAGCTGGGAGAAAAGTGATTTTATGGTCCAAGAGGGTATTGTGTTGGGTTATGTTATCTCTGAAAGGGGGATGGAGGTGGATAAGGTAAAAATTCGGGTAATATCATCTTTGCCTCCACCTAAAAATGTAAAAGGAGTAAAGTCATTTTTGGGACATGCGGGACTTTACCGGAGATTTATTAAAGGTTTTAGTGTTATTACTAAACCTTTATGTAATTTGTTATTAAAAGATGTACCCTTTGACTTTACTGATGAATGTTTGCAAGCTTTAACTGTCTTGAAAGAACAGTTGGTGAAAGCTCCCATTTTGCAACCGCCGGATTGGTCGAAGCCGTTTGAGATTATGTGTGATGCTAGTGACACAACTATTGGAGCGGTTTTGGGTCAAAGAGTTGACAAGAAGCCGGTGGAAATTTATTATGCAAGCAAAACATTGTCCGAGGCGCAACTGAATTACCCCACAACTGAAAAAGAATTATTAGCAGTGGTGTATGCCTTGGACAAGTTTCAGTCATATATATTGGGAAGCAAGGTGGTTGTGTATTCGGACCATAGTGCGGTTCGTTACTTGATGGAGAAGAGAGATATGAAGCCCCGATTGATTCGTTGGGTGCTTTTATTACAAGAGTTCGACTTGGAAATTCGGGATAAGAAAGGAAGTGAAAACGTAGTGGTAGATCATTTATCCTGAATTCCAATGCAGGGCGTCGACGATGCGAGTGAAGTTAATGAGCAGTTTCCCGATGAACAACTGTTAGCTGTTTCTACTTCTGTTGCACCTTGGTATGCTCATTATGTGAATTACTTGGCTACGGGTGTTATTCCTAATCATTGGACGAAGAGAAGAAGACAACAGTTTTGGTCCAAGTCAAGCAATATATATGGGATGAACCGGAACTTTTCAAAATCGGGCCCGATCAAGTGATTCGGAGATGTGTGCCAGAACGGAAGTGTCAGAAATCTTAACTCATGCTCATTCATCCGCTTGTGGGGGGCACTTTAGTGGTTACAAGACGGGATATCGGGTGCTTACATGTTGGTTTTATTGGCCGACAATTTTCAAGGATGCATGTGAGTTTGCCCGGAATTGTCTAAATTGCCAAAAGATGGAAAGTATTTCGAAAAGGGACGAGATGCTAATGCAACCCATTTTGGTGGTTGAGATTTTTGATGTATGGGGTATAGATTTTATAGGGCCTTTCCCGAGTTCGAATGGATTCTTGTACATTTTGGTTGCGGTGGACTATGTTTCAAAAATGGACTGAAGCCATACCGACAAGGACTAATGACCATTCGGTAGTTTGTAAGTTTGTGCAATCAAATATTTTTGCTCGCTTTGGGATCCCGAGGGTTATAATCAGCGATGGTGGTTCACATTTCAAAAATTTTAATTTTGGAAAATTGTTGAAGCGGTATAATGTGAATCACCGGATTGCCACGCCGTACCATCCACAAACTAGTGGACAAGTTGAAATGTCTAACCGTCAAATCAAAGAAATCCTAATGAATACGGTACGAACGGATAGGAAAGATTGGTCAAGCAAGTTGGATGATGCGTTGGGGGCATACCGAACGGCTTATAAAACTCCCATTGGTACAACTCCTTACCGGTTAGTGTATGGGAAAGGATGTCATTAACCAATGGAGTTAGCACATAGGATGCATTGGGCGATTAAAATGGTGAATGCGGATTACGATGAAGCGGGTAGAATTCGGAAGTTACAGTTGAACGAGATTGAAGAAATCTGAGACGAAGTGTATGAGTGTGCGGCGGCGTATAAGGATAAGCTTAAAAAGGTCCACGATGCAAAGATCCGGAAACGAACTTTTGAAGTGTGTCAAAAGGTTTGGTTGTACAACTCAAGATTAAAGCTGTTTGTAGGAAAGTTGAAAAGTAAATGGATGGGTCCTTATGTAATCACAAGAGTGGGCAGGTTTGGAGATGTAGATATTATTGATGTTCATACAAACACAAAGCAAACAATGAATGGCCATTAGCTCAAACCGTATTTGGAAGGGAACGACATCAAACCTCTCGAGCTTGACAAAGTGGGCTTTATTCTACGCCCGTTGGATGCGGATTAAGCATAAGAGGTCTAGGTTTGGTAGTGTAAATATTTAGTTTAGTTGTTTAGTCAGTTTGTTTTCAAGTAATTATCCGTACTCATTTTGACTTGCGTTTGACACAAGTGTGGGGAAGTTCTTATGAATTTCTCAAACATAGTGTTGAGGAGAACACGGGTCTTTCGAGGGGGTAGTAGTATAATGTTTATGTTTAAAAATTATAAAAACTGATGTTAAAAAATCCTAATAAAAAATGCCCGGATACCGTTGTAGCAAGCTTACGGCCCCCGTCGTAGCTTACGGTGGCTTCAAATGCTAAGCTCCTGTCTTACAGCCTCATTTTTTATTAGTGGCCACCGTAGCTTACGGTGACCAACGTAGCTTACGGTGGCCACTAGGCGTGGGTCCGCCGTAATGAAATAAAGATTTTTAACCTAAACCACTCAATTTCCGCACATCTTTTAGCCACATATTTCTTTTTCTTCTTCTCTAATTCCTTTCAAGAACATAACTTCAACACTTCACCAATTATTTATATCTTCACCAAATCGAGTGATTTTTGGGTCAATCTTGACTAAAGTTTCGCAAGGATTCTGAAATTGTGCTTGCATTTTAAAGAATCAACGTTTGGGTGGTCGATTTTAGACATTTTGGTCCGAAAATTTAGGGTTCTTGGTGGGTTTTGGTTAATCTTGAAGTTCTTAGTATTGTTATGTTCTATAAAGCAAAGGTATGCATTTTCTTACATTATTGATGATGCATTGTAGAATTGTAAGTGTTATGTTACCTTTGATTCCATACTTGCTTGTAGTTGTTATGTTGAAATGAATTTGATGGGTTTTGAATGGTTGTGGTATGGAAGCTAAGATATTTGGTAAAAATGTGATTTTTGGGCAAAATTTTACTAAGTTGGGGAAATCTTGTTCAATTTTTTGCAAATGATAAACATGAGATTTAGCTTTTATCCATAACCATAGTGATAAGCAAGTGTGTGGATATTGTGGGCTAATGAGAAGAGGAATGATTTGTGTTCTTTGTTTCTATGCATTGCAGAATTAACATGGGACGTAAAGGTAAAGAGAAGATTGGATCCTCAAGTAATCCAACTCAAAGAAAAAGGAGGTTGGTTTTGCAAAGTGATGTTGAAGAAGAACATGAAGAAGAAGTACCGGATCGGGGTCCTAAACCAAAGTGGACATCTGGGCCCTTGCACGATCAGCCATCTGAAAGGCAAGCCGAGTTATTCAATGATCAAATCAACAAGTTAGCTCAACGGAAGGAAGCTTTTATATGCGAAAAAGAGGTTAGAGAAGTAGACTTTGGTCCGTTTGGGATTACTGAGAAGTTTCGAGCTTTAGGTTGGGAAGCGGGATTAAAGTGCTATGATTATGAGGGGACAAATTTGTATGACGCCGAAATTCAAGAGTAGATGGCCACTCTAAGATGTCCTTCATTCAAGGGTGCATCAAAGATGAGGCTGATCGGAATCGTCAATGGCATTGATGTGGAGATGTCGTTCGATTCATTGCAGAGGGTGGCAAAGTTTGATAAAAACCGGTGAATCAACACATGATCCCAAGGTTGGAGGATTTATACTTTGAGCGAGAGAAACACCGAAGGTGGAACACCATGTTGGACTATTTGTTTTTACTGGGTACTACTCATGGGAAGCTTTACCGTAAGAATCTGAGAATTGAAGGGAAGTTGATGTTGGCAATATGTTTGCAGAATGTCATTCCACGCTGGGGTGACATAGCTGAGGTTCGGCGTCCGGAAGTGCTATACACTTTGTTGATCGGGGCCCCATTGTTTCCGTTTCGATTTCTTGTGCTGAATAATGTTTGGATTAGTAGAAACAGTGATCAGCGGAAGATCATCCTGCACTGTAGGCTCATCACAGCGCTACTAAAGATGTATGGGGTAATTGGTGCGGACGATAACGTGTCTTACAAAAAGTTCAAGCCGTTTGATATTAAGCAGTGGGGGCTTGGTTGAAATACACCGAATCTGAAAGGTATCATAAGCTGAAAAGTGAGGGTCAGAGATGGAGATTGTTGAAAGCCGATACGTGGCCGTTAAAACCAGGGAAGGATGATGAGCCGAAAGTGAAGAAGAGGGTCCAAGTTGTGATGAAGATTATATGGATTATCCATATGTGGCCCCCATGAATGTGGATCATGAGGGTTCGAGTAGTGGTCATACTGGGGGTTTCTTCGACTTTTCAGGTATCCTTATGAGCCAAATTGGGCTCATGAAGGAACAATGCAGGAGGTGATTGAAAATCAACGTCCGCCTATATTCGATAGTTGGAGTGGGTCCGAAAGGACATTTTTTGATCATCAGTATGGAACGTGCTTTAAGGCACAATTTCGACCGACAAGAGTCATGGAACCGTACCCATGCTTATGCTTTTGAACAGGAGATAAATAATCGGTACCTTGATGATCAAAACCGGCGCATGCACGCTAATTGGCATGCGGGCGGACCGGTGGTTGTGGACCCACCGCTAGTTGACTACTCGACTTTGCCACCCTATGATGCTAGCGTTTCTTACCCCACACCACCGATGCATCATTCACAGTGGGTGGACCCCCGATACGGTCAGCAGCAGGGCGATCAACAGCACCAAGGAGGTGAAGGTGGGAGTGGTAGTGGAAGCGGAGGGTTTGCATCGGAGAGTTTTTAGAGACGATGACATCCATCTTTGGACCTCCTCAGCCGCGCTACTATTAGTCAAGTGGTGTTCTTCCTTTGTATATCATTGTAAACATTAGTTTGGTTTTGTTGATGGTCGGGCGGAAGGGTGGTGTATTGTGGTTAATTTTCATGTTATGGGTTTTGGTAGTATTGGTGGTGTTTATTTGTGTTTATAAAAAAAACCAAAAAAAGAAATTTAGGATTTAAGAGTTGAGCTGAAAGTGAGGTTGAGGTAGCTTTAGCGATCGTTTCCTTTAAACCAATACATCGAGGTCAATGTTCGCAAGTGTGGGGATGGGGGAAATTTTTGAGCTTCTAAAAAAAAATTAAACCAAGCACAACAATTGTCAAATTTGAAATTTAACCTTAATTCACATGACATATCGGTATCCTTTTTATCCTTTCATGGTGAGTTTTGGGCCACATGGGTGCTTACTAGAAATTAATTCTTTGGTTTGAGTGGAAGTGTGTGATTTGTGTTAATAGAACTTGTGTAATATATGCTTGTCGAAACCTAGGTCTAACATGCTTGTGAAGATGATAAGGGCATTTAAGTAGCCTCGTCTAGATGTGTGAGAGTGTGGGTTTGGGGGGTTGGACCTCATAAGATAAATTTATGAGCTTGGTAGTGAGAGGGACGGGGGTTTGGTCAATAGTAGCCAAAATTGAGCTTAAAACCATTCATTTGTAGCCCAAGCCTATGTCCTACGAATATTCTACCTATTGATCGACCCGGTTTAGGAGTTTAGTATTAGTGTTGATGTTGATGTGTATTGTATGTGTTCTTTGTTCAATGTTTGTAGTTTAAAAAAATAAAAAAATATATGAAAAGAAAAAAAAAATAAGGAAAAAGATAGTGAAGTTGTGTAAGTAGTAATGGTTGTTTTCGTTTATTTGTAGTAATAAAAACTGGCCGGTTCAATGAGCTACATATATATATATCCCACAAATTCTCACCCTTACACATAGCCTTGTTACAACCCGAAAGTCCTTTTGATTCGTAATTTGCAGGTGGAGATTTGATTATTACACAAGCTTATTGTCGGACAATCACGCACTCGCATTGAGTGATCTAGCACAATCTTGCTAGTAACTTTTTTGTCACTGAGAGCAGAGTTATTGTGAGGGTGTGTCATTTGGTATGATGGTGAATTGACAATTGGACAAAATGTTTGTGTTTCGCTCACACTTCGATCACTTTTAAGCTTGTAAAGGTTTTTGATGTGTTGCTTGGGGCAAGCAACGGTTAAGTGTGGGGATGTGACGGGTGGTCCATTGGACAACCCTCAAGTGCTTTAAATCGATCAATATTCGCACTTAATTTGGTTAATATTTAGGATTTCATAACTATGGTGTATATGGCTTTGCAAGTACCGAAGAGCATAAACAAGCGATTTTAACGTGCTTTGATGGGAGCTTGCATTTGACTAAGAGGAGATGAAGACTTGGAGAATTGATTAAAAAAACAAAAATGGAAAAAACCGTAGCTTAAGGTGGTGTCTGATCCTTCTATGCACCGTAAGCCAGTCTCTTGGGGCCGTAAGGAATTTTTTTACCACCGTAGCTTAGGGTGACCGCCGTATCTTACGATGGTGACCTGCGAGAAAAGTGTAATTTGCCTCTTTAAACCGGTTTTCAGGAGTCTTTTGGATATCCATCACTGGAGACGTTTTGGCAGAGTCTAGGAGGCGATTTGGAGTGCGTTACTTGGTCTAAGAACAATTTCTAACATTTTGTTTGGTTTTTTATGATTCCAATGAACATAACATTTTGAAGGTGTGATGATTTGCAAGACCATAAGTGACTAAACTCATTGTGATCATCCTAGGTATAAGGTTTGCTTGAAACAATTGTGTTTTTACCTTTAATTTCTAGAATAATAGACTTGCAATGTTTGTAGTTTATTATGGTGTTTGAATATTTGTTTGTAAGTTGTTGATTGATGTTTTGATCTTAGCCTTAATCGTACGTTCTTGGTGTCGTTGATAACTAAGATATCACGGGAGGATTTAGGGTTGGATATTGGTTAATTGGTCATCGGGTAACAACCTCGCATATTTGTAATCCGAGTAGTTAGTTCCCTTTTATCACGAATAAATAGTCATACACGAGTCATGTCTATGTGATTCTTTCTAGTTTGATTTAAAACACAAGTGTTAATTGAAACCGAAAACTTAGGATGATTACTTGCTTTTAATATGTTTGACAACCAATAGTTGAATTGCAATTTATTTAATTTTTAAACCAAATCACCAAAAATCTTGAATTCATTTTCTTGCATTTAGATTAATTAGTCAATTTAGTATAAAATTAAAATAGCACATATTCCACAAACTCTCTGTGTTCGATACCCACTTACCGCTAGCTATTAGTAGTAGTTGGATTAAATTTACGTGAGACTACAATTCGTTGCAAACATTACTTGGTCCTCTTTCTCGCACCTACTTCTTATAAACACGGCCTCCATGTTGGAAATCCATCTTTGGCATAAGATAGGATCAATTTTTCCATCATACGTTGCGGGTTACAAGCCATGAAGTCCCGATATGTGCATCTACAGGTCCCCTTTTTATTTTGCACCCCGCCCATCCATTCTTTCAGCTCTTCTATTTTGCCAGTCATGATAGCTTCTACTGTTTCCAAGACATGGCTTTCTACCTCTTGCGCTAATTGAGGAAGATTGGCTTGCATAGCTTTGCAACCTCCTCTGAGATTTTTCATTCATTGCTTTTTGACTTGCCAAATCGTTATCATTCAAATCTCTATCATCTTCCATCTACGTAGGTATTATTATACTTCCATTAGGATATTCATTTGTTAACCTTGTTATGATCATTCGTATCAACTGTTATTATCATTCATACTTGAAATGTTCATTTCATAAAAAATGATAAAAAATGGTCTGGAGTCTTTTACGTGTTCTCAATAATTCAAAAGACTTATTCTTTCATATATTCTTATTCTTCGTCTCGGAACGTCACATTCTCAACATATCTTATCATGATTCAATTAATATTTACACAACTTCTTATAGTTAAATTTCACCTTTCAGGTTCTTAATGGGTTATGGATCGTGTTTTAGGAGATTCGGAACTTGTGATGTGAAAAGAATGCATGTTCAGCTTATGAGGGGCGTCGGCGACTCACCCAGTTTGTTGCGTCGAGTATTAGTTGCGTAGACATTGGGTTTAGCTGTCGGGAGTTATAGGCAGCATCGGCGACGCCCCATCTGTATTGTAGACGCTGTTTTATCTTATTTCAGCTCATGCAACCCGTTTACAGGCCACTTTCCAACCCAAACTGATCCAAAATGTCTGTAACATCCCATAACACTCCATAGTCATCCCATATATTAATCCATCATATATTTATACTTAATACGTAAAAGACACTTACTTGAATGATGCCTCGAAATGAACACATTTATGCACGAGCCTTCGGTTTGAGTTCAAGCACTTCATAAAACTTAAACTTGGGCTCTGATACCAACTTGTAACGTCCGTCCCTTGCAAACGTTAAAACTTCATAAAACTTAAACCTTCGCATTATAAGGAGAAATTTTGACCAAAATACCCATGATGCGAATTTGTACAAAACAAACATAAACATTAATTACAAGGAGTTTTCAACTACATGACGATTCCCAAAATACAAACTTTAAGGTTATGCATAAAAGATATATAGGTGTCTAAAGAAAACGAAGTTTATATCCCAAAAGTATTTGTTTTGACCCGTTAATCCATCCAAGCTTGAACTAGAAACGTGTAAAGGGCAAGTAGTGTGTTCCGAGTGAGGCGCAACAAGGCGCAACATTAAGTAGAAGTTTTACCTAAACATCACATCAAGTTCGATTAACATTTCGTGTTAATTCAAGTAACTACTAATAATAAATTTAAACAATCATTTTATCATCACATACTTTAACCTTAAATTATTTTCTTGACTTTAACAACATTAAGTTGTTGACCCATTCATATTGATTCAACTCATAACCATTATTAAACCTTTCCCGTTCTTATTCGGATGACCTGTTCTAAACAAGTCAACGTGAATCCATTCCTTTGCTTTTACATTCTTATCCGGTTGACCCATTTTATAGAAGTTAACGCGAATCCATTCTTTTACTATTACATTCTTATCCAGTTGACCCGTTCTATACAAGTCAACGCGATCCATTCTTTTACTTTTACATTCTTATCCAGTTGACACATTCTGGTCAAAATCATAGAAATTCTCTAATATAACATTCCAAATTTTTGACTCATTTATATTGAGTCATTAACAACAATTCTTCCCTAGCTTGACATTTTAATCGATAAACTTAATTTCACTAAACGATAGTAAAATCATTCCTTCAAATATTAGAATAAAAGTAGTGCTACTAATAAGTTTGGGTTCGATAAGTAACATACCTCGGTTTTGGCTTCCTTGTCGTTTCGTGTTGTCCGAACCTTCTTCCTTTATCCCTATACATCGATGTTTATATTTAGGTCTCAATTCCATACTTACTACTCATTCATTCTAGAGTAAGGTGTTGCAAAACTCAACATATGTATCATTTATATACTCAATTCATAATCTTTATATAGGGTTCGAAGTCAAATCACAAAATTCCTAGTTAAGGCATTTCATCAAACACTTGGTGAGCGTACCATCAACAAAGCATTATGTACAAGTATCCAAAGCATATTTCTACTAGTTAACATCATAGATCATCATAATCCACTGATTTCACCAAATCCTCAACAATTATCTAGTAATCTCTAATATCTACAAACTTATACTTTAACATTACATCTATGATTACTTCTACATAATCATCACATTTTCATTTCAAGTAGGTTTTCAATATAAACCTTCAAAGGGGGCAATTTCAAGCATAACTCTTATTCTATAGTGTGGTTCTAACTTATATTCGTACTAATTTCACATAAATTTATGGATTGAATTCAATCCACTTTCTACAAAATCACTCAAATCATGAAATTCAACTTACCTTATGTTAAGAACTCTTATATGATAATGAATTGGTGTTCATGCATCAATTTTAGCTTCAATTCTCTTTCAATTTGAAGGATTGTGATGAAACAAGGGTTTACCCCCTTGTTTTTTCTTTGCTCTAGTCGAACACACACGCATGTGTTGAAGAGTGTGTGTTTTTTATTTTTATTTTCATTATATAAGTCCATTTTTCTTACATCCCCTATTTAACCCCTCAAGTTTGCCACTTATGATGTTCTTACATGTTAATTTCTTTATTCTTATAATGGTTATTTTCCTAATTATGACAACCATTCTTTGTTACCAATTTCATGTTAATACACATACTCTGAAAATATTTTATTTGATTCAGGATGCTAGTTACTATATCTCATCCTAAGTCATGACCGTATAAATTTAAAATATGAGCAATTTGGGGCGTTACAAAAAACCAACTTATGACCAAATCCAATGGCATCATGTGCTATCTTGACCGTATTTGGATTCCAAACCGTGATAATCTTCGTGACCTCTTGATGAGTGAAGCTCATAAGTCTCGGTATTTTATTCATCCTGACGCCGATAAGATGTATCATGACCTTCGCGCTTGATGGCATGGAATGAAGAAAGATATCGCCTGTTACGTTTCAAAGTGCATTACTTATTCCAAGGTAAAGGCCGGACATCAACGTCCCTCTGGCTTGCTCAAGCAACCATAAATTCTTGTTTGGAAATGGGAGAGTATGGTTATGGATTTCATTACCATACTCCATCGTACGTCGTCTGGTCACGATAGTATTTGGGTGATCATCGACCGTCTGACCAAGTCTGCTCATTTCCTTCCCATACGTGAAGACTATCGAGTCGAGAAATTGGCTCGTATCTACACAGATGAAGTCATATGTCGTCATGGTGTCCCTGTTGATATTATTTCAAACCGTGATGGTCGTTTCACTTCCTGTCTTTGGCAGATGTTTCAAAAAGCTATTGGTACTCACCTCAATCTCAGTACTGCTTTCCATCCACAGTCTGATGGTCAAACCGAGCATACTATCCAACTCTAGAGGACATGCTTCGTTCTTGCGTAATCGATTTTGGTGGCAACTGGGACATGCACTTGCCTTTGGTTAAATTCTCGTACAATAACAGTTACCACGCGAGAATTCAAATGGCACCTTTCGAGGCATTGTATGGACGCAAGTGTCGATTGCCTATTTGTTGGCACGAGATCGGAGAAGCTTAAATCACTGGTCCCGAGCTTATACAACAGACGATGGACAATATTTTGCAGATTCGAGACAACTTAATCAAAGCTAGAAGCCGACAAAAGAGTTACGCAGATAAAAGACGCAAGCCCTTGGAATTCAACGTTGGTGACTTTGTACTTCTCAAGGTATCCCCTTGGAAGGTTGGGTTCGTTTCGGAAAGAAAGGAAAGCTCGCTCCTCGCTATGTGGGTCCTTTCAAGATTCTCGAAAGGGTTGGCAAGGTAGCAAACCAACTGGACCTACCACAAGAGCTCAACAACGTTCACCTTACCTTCCATGTCTCAAACTTGAAGAGATGTCTCGCCGAAGAAGGACTCTAAGTCCCACTTGAAGACCTTCAAATTAATGAGATCCTACACTTCATGGCGAAACCAGTCGAAATCATGGATCGAGGCACTAAGCAACTACGGCACAGTGGAATTCGTGAAGGTTCGATGGGAAGGAAAGCGTGGCGCTGAGTTTACTTGCGAACTTGAAAGCGACATGAAGACTAAGTATCCGCATTTGTTCATTGCATCTTCCTAAATATCGGGACAAAATTACCTAAAGAGGGGAGACTGTTACACTTCGCATTGTAACTTTCCGATTTTAGTAAGTTTGCTTCATGTTTCTATTTTTGGAAAGTCCAAACCTTGTAATCATATCAATTTTCGAATCATTGTAAATCCAAGGCTTGGTTATAATCAAAATTGATCAAATATGCGAAACTCACAATCTTTATGCGTGCTTATACATATGAATGAACACTTACGCGTTATTTGATTTATCCATTTAACTTCAGCACATGGATTCTCGTTGTGCACTTTGTAAAATCTTAAACATTTCAAAGCAAGCAAGACGATCGGTGATCTAAGCACCATGTGTATAAACAATTGGCACCTCGCAAACTTTGTCACGTTTATGTTATTTGGTTACAACATAACAAGTTCTTTTTAGGACTTTGAAACATCATTACACTTGATTATTTAATTACCAAGCAAACCACACTTGTACTACATAAAAGGTTTAACAAATAAACATCAAACAACCTACCAATATTTATTAAATAACAAAAAGAAAAGGAGGGCAGCTTGCGGCCGCAAGCTGCCAAGCCTCCATCCACTTCTTGTTTCAAGCCAAAGACTCACCTAAACACATTAATGCAACCCTAACTTAAACCCTAATCCCTCCTCTATATAAACAAGCATTCCCCCATCCATTTTCCACTTTTACAAGCCTCCAAACACTCCAAAAACTCTCTCAAATTTCAAAACTTTCTGCTGAAAAACTTCAGCTTGCAAGTGAGATTCAACTCACTTCCCTCTTTGTTTAAACCTTTTTTCCTCTTCTAACACCCTTGGATAACCTCTAAGAAGGTTCTCACAAGTTTTCTTGGGCAAACTAAGGTGAAACCCCACCATTTTGAGGTCCAAAAGTGTGTTAAACTTTCTGCCCATTTTTATTCCTCAAAGTTTTCTTCATGTTTTCTTCCTCAACATTGTTTGCTAAGCCCCATGGGATGTTACCATAGGTTTTTCCATGGAAAACCAAGGTGGAACAATACCATTTTTAGGGCCAAACTTTCTGTTTTGGAAGTTAAACTTATAAACTTTTCTTAAACTTGTTTTAAACTTAATAACTCTATGCTACTTGTGCCTCTAATCAAGTTTATGGTTAGTGAGCTAGCTAGACTTGTTCCGTACAAAATCAAGAGGTAGAACATGCCTCTAAACTTGCGGTTTTTACTAGGGTTTTAAACCCACAAGTATTGAGCCATACAAGCTTACAAGCTTGTGTCTAGTGAAGGTGTGATTACATGGAGGCCTTGGCCATCCAACTTTTCAATCCACCTCTCACTTGATGATTTCTATCCAGTATGCTATGGTTCACTTTCACTAGAGTAACCGGGCTATGACACGTCCCCGAACGTTGCCATGTTCGGGATGCATGCACCTAGCTTGCTTATTCGGTTCGAAGCGTAGCTTAGTGAAGTACCTTATTCTTGACCATCCGGATTGCCCTTATGGCAATTTATGTATTGGTGAATCTTACGAAAGAGGTTTAGGACGGTTATCCTCCTACCTCCATGCATGACTTCTATGACTTATATGATATCCATGACTTATATGAAATCTATGATAACTTGTAATAAGATATGTAAACTATAAATGTAAGTAATAAATATACCCGAACCTTTGACGATGACCATATGGTTACTTGTCCTAATATTAGGTTATTTAATCTAAGACCTAACCATCGTTACGATTCTATTGGGCATGACCCATAAAACACAAACACCCTTCGGGTCTTATAGTGTCAAAAACGACCGTTAACGTCTAGATAAATACATTCGACTAAACATTCTTTTTACGTACTTTAAATTCTAAAATTACCGAACTCCAACGTCATTCCAATACTCACACACCTATGTTTCCTTGTGTAGGATAACTCGGTGTTCGTCCCCCTAATCAACCTAAACGCTTTCACGGAATTAACTTTGCAAAACAATGAGTACACTCGAACACCCTTTTTACACTTTACACTTTTGGGTGCAATATGTTAACCTATCAAAATACACGCAATCACACTTATACTTTTATGCAATCACACAAACAATCTATCATACATGCTATAGTTATGTGATACTTGAATTGTTTACTTGGAATATTCTTATGTGATACTAATTGTCATTAACTTCGATCAAGCCTCCCTTAACATGTATAGCGCTATAGGAGTAACGCACCGCCCGTATTCTTGTGGTCAATGTTAAGTTTTTAATCTATTATGCGCTACACTAGAGGATTGACTTGTAGTTCACATCGTTGTTTACATTTATCTCGTATACTAGCTTATCATGTGGATTTGTTTAAACGTTTTTATTACTTATGCTATGATATCAAACTTGTGTACTCACCAATACTTTGTTATTGAACTATACTTTCTAACATGTTGCAGGTTGATGAGATTGACATGACGAAACTTAGTAGGATCGGCATAGAAACATGCTTAGAATGCTAAGTCATTTAATATGTTTTTGCTGAACATGACTCATATGTTGTTGTTTCGTATTTGAATTATATTGTATTTGACAATTTGGTGATTTGAAATGTAATGAGTTGTTTAATTAAATATTATCACAATTAGTGTTATAATACCTCGAGCAATCTCGTTCGTCTCACTCCGATGTTTCCGTCATCGGTTAGGGTGTGACATACTCTCTATGATAGATAATACAAATTTACTTACATAATTACTCTACATATATATGATAGGTACTCAAATTAAAAAAAAAATACCTCAAATAAACCTTTTCCAACTAATAAATACCTCAAATAAACCTTTTCCAACTAATAAAGAACCTTGCTTACTCTCATTCTTCTTTGACGTTAACTGAAAAGTATTTCTCAAAACTAGCAAGTATTTCATCTTAAGCGTAAAAAATATTGTCTTGTATACAACTTAGCAGCATGTCGTTCAAGAGGTGAATCAATCCAACATTTAGGTATAGTAATACGCGTATCATGATCGTTTTTTTATGTGTATATTTTTTAGTTTCAATTGTCATATTGAAATGAGTAAAAAACTCAACAAGAGTCAATTGCGAGTTTGAAACAAGACTAAACAATTGATTCACTTTCAGACCAGACCTTGAGGTAGTATGCATAAGCCCCGACGTATGCTCATCATGATAAAACGCATGAAACGACACTGATCTTAAGCCAAACATAGTTG
Source organism: Scalesia atractyloides (assembly GCA_947069175.1). Taxonomy (NCBI): domain Eukaryota; kingdom Viridiplantae; phylum Streptophyta; class Magnoliopsida; order Asterales; family Asteraceae; genus Scalesia; species Scalesia atractyloides. The sequence goes on along the minus strand of CAMTDV010000007.1, from coordinate 52,487,576 downwards.
CTATCCAAATATTATGTATAAGACAAAATTCACTCATTATTTCTTATCATTTCTTCTCAAACATTTCATGTTCAATCGCATATGTACAAACAATATTGCAAACACGTCGCTTAATAGTATCATCATTGCAGAATACATACCCAACCAATAGAAAAGGAAACAACAAATTTGCATATGTGATTATTTACAAAAATCTGATAATAAAAAAACAATTCGCCTAGTTGCAACATAATTACTCTAGACTTACTTAATTCTACAACAATACTTAATTACTATACAACCTTTTTAATTACTCTAATTAACGTAATTACTCTACACTTACTTAATTCCAGTAATTACTCTACAGTACTTAATGATTACCTTAATTAATATAAGGGGAAGTGAATATGTGGTTGTTACACATACAAGTTAGATGTGAAACTCAAAACGAGGTCGTTTTGATTAAAGTCTATTAAATCATATATCTTCCTATCTTATCTCCTATTCAATCTCCATGTTTTTAAGAATGTCGATATTCTGAGAATTTATTGCAACAAACCAATCCCTTATGTATAATCAAAATTGACGGCGACTAGGAATTTATACCTGCTGCTGGTCACTTTTCTCAACAAAAAATCACACATACTCCTAATACTTGTTCTCAAAATTGATCGCTTGGCACTTTATTCAGTGCCTTCTTTCTTTCTTATGTTAGATACAAGGTTTTGTATTATGCGTTAATTTTAATTTGAAAATTGAGATTCTTATTTTCCATTACTATACACTTTGAATATACACATAAAATCCCCAATATTTTAAAAACACTCATATTTCTGTATATTTAGGTAATGGAAGTGTGTATTAATCTTCATCTCAAGTCTAACCAAAAGGCTGCATTTTTCGTTGTATTTGTACTCTTTAATAGGGGATTATTGATCTTTTGAAATACTCGATCAATTATGAAAGTGAGCAGCGATCCGTTTTGAGAACGAGTATTAGCAGCTGTATCAATGTATTTTTTGTTTATTTTTTAGAATGGTGATCAGCAGCGTGTATCAATTTCTTGTTGCCGTCAATTTCGATTATATATAAGGGATTGGTTTGTTGCAATCAGTTGTAAGAAAGAATATGATCGGAAGGTATAGATATTCTTAAAAAAAATTAGAGATTGAATAGGAGATAAAATAGGAAGATAAATGATTTAATAGATTTTAATCAAAACGACGTCTTTTTGATGGGTTTCGCATGTAACTTGTATGTGTAACAACCTCATATTCACTTACCCCTTAACATAATTACTCTACACTTCATTAATTACTCAAATTAACATAATCACTCTATAGTACTTAATAATTACTCTAATTAAGTTGACCAAACCAACTTATCAGCTACTTTCTTCATGATATGCTACATACATAATCTATGTCGACTCTCTATAAAAACAGTTTCAAATACTAACTTCATAGCGGCATCTTGATCAGTAACTACAACTTTTGGTTGACGACTAAATGCACTAAAAAATCATGTTAATAACCACACATAAGATTCAGTAGTTTCTTTTGGAATTAGACTAGCTCCAAGATTGACATTATGAAAGTGATTATCAAAACTGTGAATGGTACAAAACCATTTTGTATCCTGATAAAAAAAATTAAGAATAAAATTGATAAAAAATATACAATAAACTTACTTATTCGTTTTGAAAGTTGCATCAAACAATATTACATCACCAAAGTCAAATAATTCATTTTAGAGACTTCATATGCCCAAAATAACCTTGTTAAACAACCATTTGAATGTACAGTATATTCAAAATAAAAATCCTGAAGATATTCTTTCATATTCTCTAATAAAACATTTTAAATCTCTTTTAAAATTCTTGCAGTCCACAGCAGTTGCACCAACCTCTTTAAAAAGACAATATTCTGTTTAATAATATGAAATGATTTCATAGGACCTAGATTTAACGTTGACAAAGAACATATCCTCTTTTGTTTATTGATGAAGGAACAAACTGCGTATCTTCTTGAGAAATCAAAATATGATTATGTTCTTCTACAAACTTGTATAAACTATATGAGTTACCATCATAAGAGGATAATAAAATATATGCTTGACAACCCGTACAAATGGAGGGGTTAATCCTACCCTTTCTCAGTTTTTTTTTTCATCTTTAGCAACTTCTAAAGGATCATCAAACTTCCAAAATGGCTTATGACCCTCCTTTAAACATGTAAAGTACTTATATGCCATGAAACCATTCTTTTCCTTACTCAACCCCCCCCCCCCCCCTCTGGCATACGTTTGATAAAACTTAAAGATGAGAAAATTATGCCAACAAGCGGTGTTATTGAAGAAAATACACTAGGTTTGAAAGTCCTTTCAATAGAAGACGACAAACGCTGAAAACCCGCAATTATATCTTCTACTCGAATATCTGAAATTAAAACATATGTATAATTACTCTATAAATTATAAATTATTCTACTAGTATAAAATAACCCTACATAAATTCTTCTTTAAAATTATTCTCCACTGATGTATAATTAATCTACTTATTTGAGCAAATATATCCACATAAAATTACTCTAGCATTAATTATACTTTTGATATGCATAATGTTCCCTAGCCATAATTGCACTATTGATATGCATATATGTTAAAATAAACCCTACATAAATTACTCTATAAAAATTACTATACTGATTTAACATTAGTTTAACTATATCAATTCCTACTATAAAAACAATAAAAACAACACAAATCAATGCGAATCAATCAAAAAAGCTACAAATCTTGCAAATTAGAGTTCATATGTTTACCCATTGATGATGAAAACGACAACGCAATCGATCGATTTGAGATAATACAAAATCGCCGACTAAAGCCTAGCAATAAAATGTGGCTCCTCAATCTGATTAAATCATGGGAGAATATGAAATAGAATCAGGGACGTTAATTTTTAGGTTAGTACCCTTGGCATGAGAAAAATTCAGATACATGGTATTTACGATTTTGTCACCGCCATTTTTTACTTTTCATGCCATTCGTACGTCTTGTACGATAACACTCTTTGTATTTGATCTTTTGCCTATAAGTATATCGCAAAGAGAAACTGGAATCTTATAAAACATATTATTTTAAGAGTTATTAACAGTAAAAAGTTATATAATAAAATACTACATTTGTGTTTTGATGACTTGTACATTCATATTCGCAAGTGGGTTTGAGTATTGTTTATATCAAGGCACACAATAATTAAGCACGTTACAACGACATACTCGTAAGTGTTTTATCTTGAAAGTCGAAAAAAACAAACTATATTTATTAGCACTTATAGTATTATAAAAATAGAATATATTGTTTCTAAGGATAAAGGAGTCACCATTCTAGTAGTATTGTAATTTAATCGTTACTAAAATACAAATAATGCTAACGAAAGATGATATTATAAAATTATTTACAAAGTTAAATTAATATGTCATTTTCAATAAAATATTTTCACGGTAGACCACTATGCAATCGTGCCTAACTATTATATTATTTCTTTTGTTTGATTGGATGGCAACAAATAGGAGAAACTGAGATAACTCGGTGTGGGGTCGTCTGACCTGGTCCGGCGACGTCTTAAACACCGTTCTGGGTGGTTCGGTGTCGTCTTGGGGGTCTCCTAGGAGACGTTAAAGACGGGGCTAATATTTAAAAAATGTAGCCGTTGAACGGCTATAATATTAAAAAAATTAAATTAATAAATTTACCTATAAATACACCAAAACCATCCCACTTTTTACACACTTTAACCACTTCTCTCTCTCAAATTTATATAATCATTCCCATTTTTTACAATTCTTCTACCTTTTATACAATTATTCCACTTTTGTCATGGATCAATACAACCCGAACAACCCGAAGAACCCAAACGCGAACCCAAACCCAAACCAAAATATTCTCTCGGTACCTGGCTACTATCCTAGTATGGAACCGAGTTGGTCAACCTCGCAATTTTCGTACAACGCTTTTGAGGGTTTTCAACAAACCCCAACGCGTTTTCACAAATGAGCCAACTGCAATCAATGCAACAAATGCAGTCGGTGCAACAATGATGATGTGAAATCCGTTCAATTCGCAATTTCTATCTCAACCACAATATTCCCCAACACCGGAGTCTCCCTAACCACAACCCGAAGAAGATGGCGTTCAAAAATTTGTGACAGAGACGCAACCGTAATCCTCAAAATAAAAAAAAAGGAAGTAACATATGGTTGAAAAAGATCAACCTTCGAAAGGGAAGGCAAAACTTTGGACGAAGATGAAGGAGGAGGCGTTAGCCAAGGCGTGGGTTAGCACTTCAAAAAGCCTCATTATCGGTATATAAAAATATATAAATTTTATACCAAAACTTTATAGGTTATACTTTTTCTTAATATAACTTTTGCTACATTTTAAAAATATAGGTAACAAACAAACCGGCGAAGGGTTTTGGAAAGACATACTATCGAAGTTTCTTGTGATAATAGAACAAGGTCATCATCGCGACATCGATTCCATCTCTTCGAAGTGGCCAAAGATGCATCCGGTCGTTAACCGGTTTTCAACGATTTATAATAACTTGTATACTGGTCGCCGTAGTGGGATGACTGATGAAGACGTTTTCAAAGAGGCGATGCGTAGATACGAAGATACGCATTGGACCGTTTTCCCCCACGTACGTGCTTGGGAAGTTTTGCGAACCAGTAACAAGTGGGTGCCGGTTCCAAATGAGGTTGCAACGGCTACACAAACAAAAACCTCAGAGACCGGTAGTTATAGTGCGGGGGGCTCGGACGCACGATGCAAAATAAATATAAACGACGAGCCAGAATTTGACGATGAAGAGTTTTTGGTTCGAGAGGAGGAACATACCCCGGGCAGGGACAAATTCAAAGGCGATAGCTGCAAAAAAACAAGCCGCGACGGGGGGCAGTTCCAAAATGGACGAGTTTATGGCTCAGTTCAACGCGTTCACCGAGGTCACGACCCAAAAGGAAAAGGCGAAGAAACGTGAGGTGGAAGAACGGGTTCGGTTGAAGCATGAGAAAAACGAGTATAAAGAGTGGGAGATAATGACAGCCGACATAAACTCGTATCCGGAAGAAAAACGACCGGTTTTGCGAAGAATGAAAGAAAAAATCGCAAAAAGTGGAGTTCATAGGATTTTTTTAGGTTATGTAATGTGTGGTTTTAATACTAATGGTTTTATTTTATATTAGTAAATGTTAAAAACTAGTTTAATTTAAAAAAAGAAAATTGAATTATCTAGGTGGGGTAGTGTCGTCACCCATTTCCTTAGTTCTATTCTTGGAGGGGCGTCTTCCAAGGACTCTGACGTGGATACTGACGTGACGGGTCGTCCTCCAGAAAGGCCCGTCACCCACACCGAATAGCCTGAGGTTAATTCACATATAAAATTTGGATATCAGTACGTTAGGAAATATAATTTATTCATTTTGATAACCTTTTAGTTTTATAATGTAATGAAGCCTTAAAACTTTGATGGTGTTAATTATGTTAGGTTTAACATGTTAGCATGTTTAACGGCTGGTGAGTTGAATTTATTATATATTTATTCATGCTAATTAAACACGTATATCATAACTCGGAAACTGAATATCTAGTAAATCAAAGACGATGGGGTGTAAGCAGGGTCAAACATTTAAAACGGTTTGTAAATGGGTTAAACTGTAACAAAGTTTGAAAACTGATTGGTATGGAATCACAGTCCATCTATTTAGTTTACACAACCTGTCACAATAATTTAATTCTAATCTTATGGCCTTTATTGAATGTAAACTGTTGTAATGCAAAACTGAAAATATAACTAGCTAGGAAACTATATCCATACAATACAAATGCTTTTAACAAACGACTCAATCTTGCTCATAAAAGCTGCTCTCTAATTCATCTCTAGATATGGAAATAAACGCATCCAATTGTTTGGCTGGAAGGGAGATACCGATTTCAATATCAGCGGGTGAATCTTTGCACGCGTTTACGGATATAGACCCGTTGTAATCAATAGACGGAGTCTCATGCTTTTTCACCTTCCCCCATCCAAAATCAACATCGTAAATCTTGAGCTTTGGGGTTCCAGAGACTCCAATCGTTGGCACCGGGTCGTAGGCTTTCTCAAGCCAGGTTTCGGCATCTTTCATCAGTGCATCCTTATTTTTTATCGTCTCGCATAGCGCTTTTCCAAATACTTCAGCAGCTGTACGGAATCCGGATTTACTTGTTAATAGTGTACTTTTTGTTGGTGTACAAAAACATGGACCAACACAATTACCAAAATATGTTTTAGGGAGTGGTGGATGGATTCTGGATCTCCAATCTACAGCACATAAAAACCTTTCTAGATCGTCATCACCTGCTTGCCCAAACATTTCTAGCACGCGATTTCGCTATGCAACTCCACACATAAGCACATACCACAGAAAATGAAGATACATATTCGAGTGTTGGCAGTTGGAGCGATAACCATTTCTTTAACCTGTTGATGTGGGCTTGGGTTAAAACAAGCGTGGCCCGAGCTTTATCGGTGTCACCTACAAGCTGAGGTAGTTTGTATTCCTCATCAATGGTTTCAATCCCTGGTTGATTGCAATAAATTTCATCTAAAGATTCTGGATACTTGATCACTCTCTCATAGAACGGCAAAGATCCACTTGCTACGAAGAACTCATCCGTACCATGTTTAGCGATGGATGTCCACGCGTTTAAGAAGTTAAAGCGTGTGGTCGCGTCACAAAGGCAATGGTGGTTCGTGAGCCCAATCGAGATCCCCTTATTCGGGAAAAGTGTTACTTGCACTGAGAATAGAGGGATGGTGACATGATTAGATACTTTTGATGGTTGTCCCAATAAAGGTATAAGTGGATAGAACTTGTGACATTCACGAGGATGATTTCCTACGATATCATCAAAATCAAGATCACATTCTGCGAACGTAAGCGCAACTGCACCACCTTCGACATGACGGATTTCTGGTCTTTTTGCATTCGGTGAACGATTTGGATTAGGAAACACAATCAGGTTCCCCGCGAACGGGAAAAAGTGTTGAAGAGTTATGGATAATGAGTGTTTAAGTTTAGGAACTATTGTTTCGAGGAAACATGAGGTAGGATGAGGGAACTCGTAAAAGAAAACTTGGTGTATCGGGAAGAAGAGTAGCCATGCTGTATCAAAGAAAGTAAGTGGTAGAGATCTGTCCCCGATGGCGCCAGGTGGTGGAGATATTCGACACTTTTCAAGAACATTCAACATCTTGGTGTTGGGTTCCTTGAATCTTTTTGTTTGGTTTGTGTCAATGTTGTTACCGTAATCAATTATATAATCAAGACTAGCAATCAGGAAGTCACACTTGCACTCCACTTTCAATATAATAAAGTATTAATTCAAGAACATTCACGTCTTGGTGTTGGGTTCCTTGAATCTCTTTGTTTGGTTTGTGTCAATGATGTTACCGTAATCAATTATATAATCAAGACTAGCAATCAGGAACTCACACTTGCACTCCACTTTCAATATAATAAAGGATTAATAGTTAAAGTATTAAATTCTAAAATTGACGTGTTCATAAGAGCGTCCATAGTGGTCGTAAGCTAGGCTAGTCCGGATCTTCGTGAAGGCTCGTAGAGAGGGCTTCTTACAAAGATAAATTTAGACTGTGTTATGAGGTTTGATTGAGGACTTAGTAATTAGGTAATCACTATTAAATTGGAATTATTTTGTATTTATATAAAAATTATGTAAAAACAATTAGTTTAAAACTCCAAATAAATATAAATTCACGTATATTTAGAACTAAACTAATAATAAAATAAAATTGTTAGTAAAATTAATGACAAACTGATACATAAATCTATAAATATTAACTGAAATAATATATGATAGCATACTTAATATTTTAATAATAAAAAAAAACAAAATCTAAATCATTAACTATTATCGTTAAAAAGATTATACAAATTAAATATGATAATTAAAATTCAACAAATAATATTGACTAAAAATAATAAGTAATGAGTAGAAATATTTAAATAATAGTTAAAATGAGATAAATGCTAAAGGGACACGTAAGCAAGATGTGAAAGAAAACAGCATCAATGTATAAAATAGTATAAGGGTGAATATTTGACTAGGTAAACTAAAGTTGTGCCTTATGTATTGCATAATTCAACTTGGTGCATAATGTCACTTTTAGATATATAATTTATATATGTCTTTTTTATACAATCATTTATTTACGCAGACAATATTGAATATAACAAGTAAACTAAAGTTGTACTTTATCATCCTATCACGAAAAGGTTTAAATATGTTTACATATAATACCTTAAGTGTTATACTCTCAAAATCTGATTATCTGTTATAAAAGGTTATAAGATCTTAGACTAACAAATCTTATGTAACCATTTCTCATTTTATCTAATGAAAAAAGAAGATTGCTTATAAAGAGAAACAAGATAGAAATTTTTAATTTGCCAGATCTGAGATATGCTTATGTATCATAATATCACATGAAAAGTTTGAAATGATTTCTTAATTGGGTGAGTGCATAAATAATGGAAAGCCATAAAGCTTGTTTTAGTTTTACTCTATTCCTTGGGTAACTAGAAAGCTATGAAGCTTGTTTTAATTTCATTTCATTTCTTGGGTGACTGAGTATATAAAAGAAAGTTATGTAGCTTGTTTTACTTTTACTCAATGAATGTGACTATATAATGATCTTTGAAATACGGTGATCATTGATATAATTGCGAAATTGTGATAATGCTCATTTTAATTATGAGAATAATGGAAAGACATGAAGTTTGTTTTAGTTTTACTCGATTCCTTGGGTAACTGGAAAGCTATGAAGCTTGTTTTAATTTTATTTCATTCCTTGGTTGAAAGTTATGTAGCTTGTTTTAGTTTTACTCCATTCCTTTAAATGAATGTGACTATATAATAATCTTTGAAATACTTTGATCATGGATATAATTAAGAAAATTGTGATAATGGTCATGTGAAGTATGAGATTAACCATCACAACTTATAATTAGAGCCAAGTTTATTACAAGAATCGACTATCAAAATTGTAATGATAGTCATAATGAGATTGACTTTTACAAGTTAATTAGGTACCTGAAAAAAGAGATATTATGACTAGAAATGTATGGAATCGAATTAAAATCGGCATCGTTATACTTTTGTATATAATGTAGCACTTGAAATAATAGAATGACAGGGGTCAACATTAAAGCTCTGCGTCTATGACTGAAAACATATAATGATTGGCCAAAATACGAAGATGCAAATAAGGTAAGAGTTGAACTCTCTAATGAAACAGGAAGTTTTCCAACCAGTAGTCCATACAACTTAAGTTGAATAATATGTTAGATATAAAACAGGTCTTTCTTGCAAATTATGATTGAAAATAAAATTAAGTGATAAAGGGAATTTGGCGACAAATAGGTTTCGCAAAGACATATGATTGATTATGATGTGATGTATTCTTTAGTAGTGCATGCAACGATCTCCCAATATCTTATTAGTCTGGAAACGCAAGAGAGAATTAATCTAAGTCTTATAAAGGTTGTGATACTTAAAGTATACATAAAAGCTACTGAAGTCAAGGGCAGGCCTATGTATATAGTAGGCTATGGATTTACAAGAACCAACTGAGTTTCGAATTTTTAACAGGCGATACATACAAAAAATACTAAGTGTACCAACAAGTAAACTTGAGAGGAACCCATATTACAATAAAGGAAGGGTTGTAGTGATCGTGCGGTTGATTAAAAAGAAAAAGGTTAATTTAATAAAACAATGTACTAATTGTTTAAAAACACAAAATTCAATTCAATGTTTCATTGTGAAGATTTTTTTTTAACTGATTCGAAAATTTTAACGGATGGTTGTGACAAATTTAAGCATAAAAAGGGGAACCCACAAGAATAAAAATTATGGATCAGCTACCGCCTCAAGGATTTAAATTATCAAAGTCATGTATCATAACTATAGAACATTGTGATCACTTCATATATATTTAGATTTGAATACTTGACATAGTTATTATCTCGAGAAATGTTCTACAAAGTTTAAAAGATCTGTAAGGACTAAAATAGTTGGGTCAAGTGCATCATACTCGACCTAATGATTATATCAGAAAGAGATATACATATGATGTTGTTGGTCCATGCATTTTAAATGAGGTTTATAAGGATTAAAAGATATGTTTTTAATATCAATCTGTCTCCTTAAGAGATCAAAATAAGCTCAAATATTAAAGCAAGAATTTTCAAATTAAAGATGGTATTACAAATTTGTGGCTCGATATATAGAAGGGATATTTGTATTATTGTTAGTACAATAATCTCTAATGCAAGCGTCATTTGTAATGCTCATTTTGTATATAGGGCGATACGATTGTTGAGTTAGTTTATGTTTGGATTTGAAATGTAAACTACTTATACGCACGCAATAGTCATGCGCAGCGTATGAGTAGCATGTGCGCAAGAATCATACACCTATAAATAGGTTAGCTCATGCGCTTGCAAATTAGTTGTCACAGTTGGAGCATTTTGTAAGGTTTGAGCATGTAATGAAGTGATGCCCAAATTAATACAGTGCGTTATTTGGATCTATGAGCATAACACATCAACATTATATGGATCCTTACATATAATGTTGTTGTAGATTACGTTTGTATCGTATTCAACGTTTAATTACGTCTAGTGCATCAATTCCTGAACTTTATGGTGGTATCAAAGCAATGGAAATGATATCTACTTATGCTTGTGCTTAGGAGTGAAGAATTTGGCATCATATTTTCGTTCATTTGCAATTTGAAGCATGTTCACGGTCAAAAAGTTCAAACTTTCTTCTAAGAAGCTTTCTTTTTCATTTTTGTTCAATTAAAAAACATGTCCAAAATGTCAAAATCTTCCGCACGCAAGATTACAAATTTGTGGCTCGATATATAGAAGGGATATTTGTATTATTGTTAGTACAATAATCTCTAATGCAAGCGTCATTTGTAATGCTCATTTTGTATGTAGGGCGATACGATTGTTGAGTTAGTTTTTGTTTGGATTTGAAATGTAAACTACTCATACGCACGCAATAGTCATGCGCAGCATATGAGTAGCATGTGCGCAAGAATCATACACCTATAAATAGGTTAGCTCATGCGCTTGCAAATTAGTTGTCACATTTGGAGCATTTTGTAAGGTTTGAGCATGTAATGAAGTGATGCCCAAATTAATACAGTGCGTTATTTGGATCTATGAGCATAACACATCAACATTATATGGATCCTTACATATAATGTTGTTGTAGATTACGTTTGTATCGTATTCCACGTTTAATTACGTCTAGTGCATCAATTCCTGAACTTTATGGTGGTATCAAAGCAATGGAAGTGATATCTACTTATGCTTGTGCTTAGGAGTGAAGAATTTGGCATCATATTTTCGTTCATTTGCAATTTGAAGCATGTTCACGGTCAAAAAGTTCAAACTTTCTTCTAAGAAGCTTTCTTTTTCATTTTTGTTCAATTAAAAAACATGTCCAAAATGTCAAAATCTTCCGCACGCAAGAGCGTAAAGCGCAGGACTGATACGTTTCAAGTTTGAGTGCAAGATTTATTGACCGTAGGAGTAATACGCTTTGACTTTCTATTGTTGGGTTATATACGCACAGGAGACGTCTGCGCGTAGAGGTCTTTTGGGGGAATTTTTTTGTAAATTTTAAAGTGTTTGTGAAGAAGAATAGTCAAGATGGAAGATTTTAGAGCATTAGTGACTAATGCACCCACTACTGTTATTCAAAAGCTAAACCTCGGCAATGTGATCGTAATAAGTAGCAAAGCACTAAAGTTACTCAAAATGGAAGACTACCCAAGATAGAGAGATAGATTTTAAAACTTACATTCAAGCATTTGATATGGAATTGTGGGTAGCTATTGAAGAAGAATATCACGTACCTCATCATGAAACGACAGGAATGCCACTTCCCTTTCCATCATTGACACATGACGATAGAAAACTTTATGAACGAGACTGTAAAATGTACAATCTTCTACAATAATCAATAACCTATGATATGGTAAATTTACTGAAAAATAATCAAACGTCAAAGAGGTTATGGCGGGCTCTTTAAAAATATTATGGACACCAAGAAATGAATGACAACAAACCGAATTGATCAAAAAGGAGTTTGATATTTTACAAGTTTGAAGGGAGAAACTTTATATTAGGTTATAGAAAGGTTTTGCCACTTGTTTGCAGAGTTGGAATAGTATAGAATTGTGAAGACAAATCTTGAAATAAAAAACAAACTAGCAAATGTGTTACCAGATGGGGACTAGGGAAGTTTCTTGATGGTGATCGAAGGAAACAAGAGCATAGTGGTTATTAAGTGAATCAATTTAGCGGTGAACTCGAAGCACATGATCTAAAGATCCGGAAGAAAGCTAAGATAAAATCCTAGATGGTACTTCAAGATATTTGTTTGCATTATATAAATGTAGAAGTTCAAGATCTCACGATATAAACAACATTCAATACAAATGTTGGATGTTTGAACAAGTACATGTATATTGGTAGCTAAGCGAAATGGTGGTTTTACATATTCAGCTATACCTATTAAGGAGTCAAGTTCAATTGGGAATGTGTGTGTTGGAAATGGTTCAGGAAATTCGTATTCTCATTTTCGACATCAACAAAACTAACCACAACAATATCCACAACAAAATCAGCAAGTTACACGGAATCAAAATTCAGGGAATCTTCAATGCTACGTATCTATGAATCTAACCAATCTACAAAACTCGTCAATTTCAAATGCCAAAGAACACGTGACACTACTTGCACCGGTGCTACAATCCTACGAACTTCTAGTTACTAGGAATATTGGGAATTATAATCTAGTAAAAAAGACTATGATCAAATTGATCTTAAGGAAATGGAACTAATCGACATACGTTGGTGTATGACGATGTGATGAGGGAGGGCACAGAGATTCTCATGGAAATTACAGGCCGAAAAGATTTGGTAGGAGAAAGTACAAAATTAGGTTTTGATAAGTCAAAGGTAACTTGCTAAAAACCCAAGGTTAAAGGAAATTATAATCCGTTCGAAAGAAGTGATTACTGTCAAAGAGCATATCAGCACCGTCAACAACCACTGAATCAAAATCAAAGTCAAGCATCTTCAAACCGAGTTATTCCAATTAAAAGTTCATTATCAAACGAGAAAGTGTTGATGGTTGTTCAAGGAGATGAAGGTTTTAACTAGAATAGTGTGGTTCAAAAGCCTGAGGAAGTTGCTCTTATTGTTGCGATCAAAGACACTGAACCGACACCTGTTGTCGAAGAGGAGACAAAATCTGAATCTTTTCAATTTCAAATATTTAAATATGTGTTTCCTGCTGATTTTGCAGAAATTTATGCAGGATGCTTCACCGAAAGATCTTCACTAGGTAAGTTGAATCTTGATGAAGAAATTTCAGATGAGATGATCAATGTGTAAGATTGTTCATCAAATTCAATTGAAGAAATTGCTCAACATGCTATGATAGTTAAAAACATATTCTGAAACTGATTCTTATATAAAATTGATGGTAAATTTGAAAGGTGGTTACAATGTTATTCCTTCATTATGTATTGCAAAATACATCTATCTTCGATGTGCAGTTTGTATAGTTTTTTTATAAGTTTTTGGTCGTCTTAAGTAGATTTTAGCTTCGCACTTGGTAGTTTGTATTTTACTGGGGTCCGAAGGAAAAAGGAAATGAAAACGAGTTAAAATGAAGAAAACTGAGCATCCGGATGTGTCACAAAGTGATTGGGAAGTGAAATGAAGAAAAATGTGAGAAAAAAGCCCCAAGGTGGAGCCATAGCCCTTGTATGACGCTAGGGGGAAACTAACTTGCATATTTTTGCTATTGTCGCGTCACGCGACAATTGAAGCCAATGGCCGTCACGCGACGTAACGAGCTCGAATTACGGGAAAAGTGTTTTGTTGATCTAGTTTGATAGTTTAAAACCCTATTACGACTTTTGTTGAATAGGGACATTACTTTCGACGAACATACAGCTGCTAAGGGCGAACTTGAAGGTTCAAGGAGCAAAATTTAGAGACTTGGACTTATGGGATCATGAATCATCGAGTTTTCATCATTCAGTTTCTCCCTTCCTTGTTACTCATATTCTGAAACATGATTGTTAAACCCTATGTTGTGTAAATGCACTATTTGGTGATAAGTGTTGGATTTACCTTATTGAAGATGTCAAGGGTCATAATTGTAAACTTGGAATTGTTTGAGTCTTTTATTACATTCTGAGTTTCTTAAAATAGGTTGTATGTAATCCGAGTTTATATGTTAAACTCGGAAGTTCTGTATTTTGTGTATGTCTGAGTTTATAAGTTAAACTCGGATAGGTTGTTTGGTTAATGTTTTCCGATTTTGTCAAGTTAAACTCGGATAGGTTGTTTGGATTTACGTTGTCCGAGTTTGTTTTGTTAATTCGGAACGTCGGTGTTCCGGATTTGGTCTGTAACGCCTCGCTTTTTCGTACTTTCCTTAATTAGAAAGTATAATCGTATTTCTATTTTTGGAAACTTGTATTCAAATTTACTTTTCTCAATTTTGTAATCCAGGACTTGAATCGTAATAAAAATTCATACTTGATATATATACCTATCTTACATGCATTCAATCGTTTAAACTGATACTTGTTATACGTGCAAAGACTCACATTCACACTCAATACTCAAAACATACTCACATACGTTATACACATGCAAAAATGACAAGTTATGAAAGATAAAACTAAGCACAAGGACTAAAAATGTCAAAAATCAAAGAAGCTTCTAGAATTACACACCTCGTGGCTTGTGACCGACCTCTTGGTAATCTCTCGCGGCCCGCCAAGCTCCTTGCGGCCCGCGACCGCCTCTTCTTCACTTTCTCGTGGCCCGTGAGAGGGGCATAATCCGGGGAAAGTGGTTTCTAGCCCATGGATTGATCCAGTTTGTGTTTTCTGCATTAAATGCACCTAACTAACAACACCTAAACCTCAATTATAAATACCATCTCCTCCCACTCTCATTTCACACCTCAAACACTTCTCTCTTTTTCTCTTAAGCTATCTCTCTCTCTCTCTCTCTGAAAGTTCAAGACTTTCAAAGTGAGTTCTAACTCACCCTTACCTCCCTTCTTTGATTTTTCTTCCTTCTTAACACTTGAATCGCCTCTAGGAATGTTTCCATATGTTTTCCATGGAAAACCAACTTGGAACATCACCATATTTAAGGTCTCAAGTGTAAGAGCTTTTTATTTTAATAGGGGTTTTAACCCACAAGTGTTGTATCCTTCCAAGCTTGTTCTTGAAACAAGACTTGAGTTGGTAGTGTGTAATTACTTGAAAGCCTTGGCTATCCTACCTTCAATCCACTACCTCACTTGATGATTTTGATTATTTTTCGTCTTTTACTTTTATGTTAACATATTCATGATCATCCTTGTCGTCCTCGTAACGACTTGTGCATTGGTGAACTATACGAAAGAGGTTAAAGGAAGGTTATCTTCCTACTTCCATGCATGACTTCTATGAACTTCCATGTTAAATAAGATTACGCATAATATATATATATATACACACACACACTAATCAAACTCTTGATGGTAATCGAATGATTATCCGTCATGGTACTAGGTTACATCACCTAAGTACTTAATTTCTCGTTACGATTCTAATGGGTATCCTAACCCATGAAAACACATCAACCCGAATGGGTATTATAGTGTCAAGAATGAGTATTAAGTCTAGATGATTATTTTCCCGTAGACATACTTTAGTGTATTTAAATTCCTAATCCTCTGTTATCATTCGAATGCTTACCAACCTACGTTTTCCTCTTGTAGGATAACTCGGGGCTCCATCCTCCAAACTCCCCCAACACTTCACGGAAATGCCAAGTGGAAGCTTGCAAAACCGTGAGTACACTCGAACACCCTTTTTACGCTTTACACCTTTGGGTGCAACATGTTAGTCCATCAAAATACACGCAATCACACTTATACTTGTATGCAATCACACAAACAATCTATCATACATGCTATAGTTATATGATACACGATTTGTATACTTGGAACATTCTTATGTGATGCTATCTGTCATTAACTACGTACGAGCATCCCCATAACATGTATCGAGCTATAGGAGTAACGCACCTCCTGTATTCTTGAGGTCATGTTAAGTTTTATTCTATTTTGCGGTGACACGCGAGGGTTGAATTATAGATCGCATGCCATGTTTACATTAATCTAGTATGCTAGCATACATGTGGATCTGTTTAAATCTTTTCATACTTATGCTATATCAAACTTGTGTACTCGCCAATACTTTTGTATTGAACTTGTCACACCCCGATCCGCATCGGAACTAAAAGTCGGGGCATAATTGGGTTATCACCAAAGCTCATGACAGTTACTAATAAGTTTCATATTTATTAAATGTAATTAAAACTTCAAATATTCAAACACAAGGAATCATACAAGCACAAGAAAAATCAAGACATTGTTCAGAACATAATAGATTGGTTTAATCTTCTAAGGCCATTCCTATATGTTTCTCTCCTCAGCTTGTTCACCTGTATCATGCGTAAAACAAAGGATTGGGTCAACAAAAGTTGGCGAGTGAATCTAGGTAAAAACATTTTAAACAATTCTTATATTAGCTAATTACATAAAAATTGTGCGTAATCATAAGTAGCATATGCATATGTAGAAACAATCACCAACCACACAATATCTAGCATGACCATATGACAAGATGAATGATAAACTTGAGATCAAGGCTCAATCAAACGGAGCCGATCTAATGAGGCACCTGATGCTCAACTCGTATCCCACGAGGAACTGATGAGCCTTAAATGAATGTTTGCACTGAAATGATAAAAGGTAACCACACATAACCACACCAACCAAAAATACACTTTTGATCACATAATGATGTTAGCACAAGTGTTTAAATAAACAAATAAAAATGTGTGACACATGATACACCCCAAAACGTGATTAAAAAAAGAGTTTGTAAGGATTCACTCACCGTGGGTGCATTCCTTGCTTGATAATGAATGCGCACGAATGTGTGAAATTAATCAACGAAGGAGACTAACCCAGATAATAACGATACATATTAATATTTTGGTTTAATACTTTTTGTTAGGTTTAGGTCATTTTTTTGTAGTATTTATTGGGATTTTTATCCTAAGAAAAATTGTGTTTTTTAAGTGTTCTAAATAAATCTTTAGATATAAAATAATATTGTTTAAAATAAAAATAAATAACAAAAAAAATTAATCATGTCAGACTGACAGGTGACCGGTTCGGTCATGGACTTAAGGCGCTAAGGGTGAGATTCGAACTTGAGACCTCCCGTACGTGTGCACGTAGCTCTTCCGACTGAGCTACGTGTCTAACCCTTTAGAGTTATGATTTTTATGATACTTATATGCTTGTTACCTTATTTCAGAAATTGTTTTATTTAAAAAGCTTTAAAATAGGCAAATTGATAAACCACCCAGGATTCGAACTTGCAACCAGCGATATACCATGCACCCAACCCTACCAATTGGGCTGGGTGTCTAACCCGTTAATCACCAAGGTTTTATTATACTTATATACAAAATAACTTCATCTTCTTCAATTAAGCAGAAACCAGAACTTGAATCCAACCCATATGAAATTGTAACTGTTCTGGTTTAATGGTGGGTAATCAAAACAAATTAAACATGAAGTATTGAAGGATTTAGAGATCCATACCAAACAGGAACCAGGAAAGAACTCGTTTTTTTCTCCGGTGATTAATTCTGGCGAAGACAAGAACTTCCGATGAACAGAGCTTCCAAAAGGCAACAAGTAATTGATGAACGAATTTGGGCGAATGGTGGTATGAGAACATGAGGTATTTATAGTGTGGGCAAACATTCATCGATTTTCAGTTTCAAAAGAGGGATTAAAGATCAAATAATTTCTTTCGGTTATACATCACTTGATTTCGAATCTTTCGGGTATAACGTTTGGGAGTTGACTGTTACAACATACATCTCGCGCATTGATTCTCATTCAAACCTCCGGCGGTTACCGAATTTGCCAGTTTGAAAAGGATTACAGACTTCCGACTCTATATAACTTATTTATTTCGGTTTTAAACACCAAAGTGTGTGTGCGGATCAGCGGTGTTTTGCGTGTGTGTGAAAGCGGGAGACCCGGGTTCGATTCCAGTTGAGACCTTTTTGCTTTATTATATATTTTCTTTTATTCATTAATCTTTTGCTATTCATAATTTCTTTTATTCCATTATTAGATTTAAATTTTATTTATTATTATTATTATTATTATTTATTCATTAATTATAAGCTTGCAATATTAATTAACTACGAAACTTTGAGATAACTTATAGAATATAATCAATACCTGGTTAATAAACGGTGCGGGTTTTCAGAATCCGTTTTACACAAATGATACAGTATCCCCTACTTTTAGAAATTTCGTCCGAAATTTAAGTAGCAGTAGTAACTGGGAAAAGATGCGGGTATTTCACGCGCATTGAGTCTTCACGTTCCCAAGTAAACCCATAGGTCCTCGTTTTGACTCCCAACGCACCCTAATACGACTTCATCTCAAGCGCTTTTTACTGAAATCCATGATGTCAATTGGTCTTTCAACGAAGTGCATTGATTCATCAATTTGAATATATTCTAAAGGAATATAGAGATTTTCATCGGCAAGACACTTTTTCAAGTTTGATACGTGAAATGTTGGATGAATTCTGTTGAGTTCTTCTGGTAGGTCAAGCTTGTATGCTACAGAACCTACTCTTTCGAGTATCTTGAATGGTCCCACATAGCGTGGTGCTAGCTTGCCCTTTTGACCAAAAAGAATCACTCCCTTCCACAGTGATACTTTCAAAAGTACTCGATCACCAACACAAAACTCCAATGGCTTGCGTCGTTTGTCTGCGTCACTCTTTTGACGACTTCGAGCTGTTAGAAGATTACTTCGGATTTGGAGGATTTTGTCAGTCGTTTCTTGAATCAATTCAGGTCCAGTGATTTGTGCTTCACCAATTTGGTGCCAACATACAGGGGATCGACACTTTCGCCATATAAGGCTTCAAAAGGAGCCATACCGATGCTTGAATGATAGTTATTGTTGTACGAAAATTCCACTAACGGTAGATGAGTGTCCCAATTTCCTTTGAAGTCTATGACACATGCTCGCAACATGTCTTCAAGGGTTTGTATGGTGCGCTCAGGTTGACCATCAGTTTGAGGGTGAAAGGCAGTGCTGAGATCTAGACATGTACCCAAAGCAGATTGTACGGCTTGCCATGTTCGTGAAGTGAAACGACCGTCTCGATCTGAAATGATACTTAAAGGTACGCCATGACGGCTTACAATTTCATTGATATAGATACGAGCTAGCTTCTCATTCTTGAAATCTTCGCGGATGGGAATGAAATGAGCTGATTTGGTGAGACGATCAATAATAACCCAAATGGTGTCATACCCACTGGAGGTGCGAGGTAACCCGGTAATGAAATCCATGGTTATATTTTCCCACTTCCATACAGATATTTCGGGTTGAACAAGAAGTCCTGAAAGTCTTTGATGCTCAGCTTTCACCTTGGAACATGTAAGGCACTTGGAAACAAATATAGCGATATCTTTCTTCATGCCAGACCACCAATAGGAGTATCGTATATCTTGGTACATCTTATCGGCTCCTGGATGTATAGAGTATCGAGTTTTGTGTGCCTCATTCATGAGAAAAACACGAAGATCATCACGATCAGGTACCCAAATACGATTCAATTAATAGAGAATACCATCTGACTTGGATTCTAGTTTGGTTTCAGCTCCACAAGATAATTCATCTCACACATCATTTTCCGTGACGGAAATATGTTGAGCTGCTCTAATTCGATTTTGGAGATTGGTCACAATTTGAGAACACAAAAGACGGACTGAGTTTGCATACTCCTTTCGACTGAGTGCGTCAGCCACAACATTAGCCTTGCCAGGATGATATCGAATTTCACAATCATAGTCATTTAGGAGTTTGACCCATCGTCGTTGCCTCATGTTCAACTCTTTTTGATTGAAGACATGTTGAAGGCTCTCACATACACGTGTAAATCTCACACTTGGTACCATAGAGATAGTGTCTCCATATCTTTAGAGCGAACACGACTGCTCCAAGTTCTAGGTCGTGAGTAGTATAGTTCTTCTCATGTACTTTGAGTTGCATTGAGACATAGGCTATCACCTTTCCTCTTTGCATTAGAATGCAACCTAAGCCTTGCCCTGACGCGCCACAATTAAACCACAAAGTCTTCGCAACCATCAGGAAATGTGAGTATTGGTGCATCACAAAGCTTTTGCTTCAACGCTTGAAAAGCCTCTTCTTGTTTGGGTCCCCAGATAAAGGGTTTTCCCTTGTGAGTCAAGGGTGTGAGTGGGACGGCGATACGAGAACAATTAGCAATGAAACGACGATAATAACCAGCTAGACCAAGAAATGATCTAACTTCGGTAGGAGTACGGGGCGCTTGCCATTCTTGCACGGCTTTGATCTTCGCAGGGTCGACATGTATCCCTTTGTCAGTAACGACATGACCAAGGAATTTTACCTCTTTTAACCAAAACTTGCATTTTGAGAACTTAGCATAAAGCTTTTCGGTTCTCAAGAGTGTTAGAATAAGTCGAAGATGTCGCTTATGATCGGATTTTGTCTTGGGGTATTAAAGAATATCATCAATGAAAACAATAACGAAACGATCAAGGTAGGGTTTGCACACCCTATTCATCAAATCCATAAAGACAGCGGGGGCATTGGTCAAACCAAAAGGCATAACCATGAATTCATAGTGACCATAACGAGTAGGGGTGCTAAACGGGTCGTGTTCGCGGGCTGGCGGGTTCAACCCAACCCGAACCTGAAAATTTTACACCAACCCGAACCCGACCCGAACCCGAAAATCGTATCATATATATAAACCCGAACAAGACCCGAAGTTTTGTGGGTTGACCCGAACACGACCCGTTTAACCCGAATTTTTTAATTTTGTTTCTAAAACTAATATATTAAAATTAAAAATTACTTAAAAAACACAAATGTATATAATAATATCATATTTAAATTATAAAATCTAAGTTAATTTCTCCTTTTAAATTATAATCATGGCAGAAAATACACGCCCCATTTAATTTATGAGATAAAATATATTGTAAAAAAATATAATATAGTATAAATGTGTTAAACGGGTCAACACGCCAACCCGACCAGGTTGACCCGAACCTGACCCGTAAACCTAAACGGGTTCGTGTGTTCAACCCGAAACTGACCTGAACCCGTTTAGACGAAACCTAAACCCGCGAATTTCGTGTTAGGTTCGTGTCAGGTTTCCGAGTCGTGTCAGAAATTCACACCCCTAATAACGAGTTCGAAAATTAGTCTTTGGAATATCTTCTTCCCGCACTCTAAGTTGGTGATAACCAGAACGAAGGTCGATTTTTGTAAAAAAAGTGGCACCTTGAAGTTGATCTAGAAGATCGTCAATTCGAGTTAATGGATAGTGATTCTTGATGGTCAGCTTGTTGAGTTCTCTAAATCGATATACATGCGGAAAGACCTATCTTTCTTCTTTACAAAGAGAACAGGCGCACCCCAAGGTGATGAGCTAGGACGTATAAATCCTTTGTCACTCAACTCTTGCAACTGACTAGCTAACTCTTGCATCTCGGACGGGGCTAAACGATAAGGAGATTTTGCGATTGGTGTAGCACCAGGTACAACTTGAGGAAGTCCTGAAACGTCGTCGGGAAAAACTTGAGGAAATTCTTTAACGATGGGAATATCTTCGAGCTTCCTTTCCTTGCCTTCCTTCTCAACGATATGAGCTAGAAACGCGATATAGTCTTTGCGAAGGTATCTACGAGCTTGGAGGCATGACATCAATTTAAGTCCTTTAGAAGGAGCTTCACCAAAGATACGCAAATTTTGACCATCAGCGAGAGGAATTCGAATAAACTTCTCGTGGCAAACAACTTCGGCGTAATGCTGACAGTCCATACGGATGATAATATCGAAACTACCCAACTTCATAGGAATAAGATCAGTTGAGAAATCGTGGTCATTAAGAGTAAGAGAACAATCACGAATGATCGAGTCTAACGTAATAGGTTCACCATTAGCAACTTCCACCGTGAATGGTTTAGCGAGATTAACGCGAGGTACATCAAGAATGGATTAAAATTCTAAAGACACGAAACTCTTATCCGCACCAGTATCAAATAATATGGATGTATAACTACCGTTAATAGGAAACGTACCATTGACTACATTGTTATCAGCCCTAGCTTGGTTAGCGTTAAAGTTGAAAACCCTTCCTCAAATTGTAGGTGGATTAGCTTGGTTGGCTTGATTCACCGGACTGGCTTGAGCTTGGACGTTTATGATGTTCACCAGACGTGGGCATGTATTACGAAAATGGGTTGGATCGCCACAGTTGAAGCATGCTCTAACAGGTTGCATCATTGGATAATTGGGTTGGTAATAGGGTTGAGTCATGGGTTGAGCAGGTGGTAAAAGTAAGGGTTGTTGGTTTTGGGCTTGGCCCACCACTTGATTATTGGTTTGGGCTTGAGGCTGGTTGCGGTTTGGCTTTTGGAGGATACGGCAAGCTTGAATTGTGTGACCTGCACGACCACAACTTGTGCAGTATTGGCAGGGGTTCTCAGGAGGATGGTG
Organism: Scalesia atractyloides; assembly: GCA_947069175.1. NCBI lineage: Eukaryota > Viridiplantae > Streptophyta > Magnoliopsida > Asterales > Asteraceae > Scalesia > Scalesia atractyloides. The sequence goes on along the minus strand of CAMTDV010000007.1, from coordinate 52,464,755 downwards.
CTATTGGCATCGGTTGCATTTTGGGTGAGGACCAGTGTATGGGTTCTTGAATGGGCCGGCTTGAGGGGCGACTTGTGTGATTGGGGCAGCAGTGATAGGGGAATTGGTTTGGGTGACGGCGAAATTCTTCCCATTGCGCTTCCTTTTTCCAGCAAATTTGGAAGACGAACCTGCTGGAGTGGGGGTTGGAATTTCAGCAGGTACCTTATCTTTCTTTTTCTCATCTTTAAAATCGCCATTTCGAATGCGATTTTCCGTAAGTTCAGTAGCCAGCTCCATGGCAGCTTCGAGTGTTGCAGGTGAAGTACTTAACATAGAATCTTGAATTTTCGAGGGAAGACCTCGAATGTAATGCTCGATTAGACGATAGAGCGGAGTGAACAGGTTAGGGACCATCTGATTCAACTCGAGGAACCTCTTGTTAGATGGTGTGGTCTCCCTCCTTTTGTTTCAAAGCATAAAACTCATCTTCTAACTTCTTGATTTCGCTTCTTGGGCAGAAACGTCTTGTCATGATTTCCCTCAACTCATCCCAAGTCAAGGCCATAGCAATTTCAACACCTCGCTTACCCTTTTTTGTGTTCCACTAGGTAAGTGCTACTCCAAACAACCGACCAGTAGCACAGCGCACCTTGCGATCATCGGGACAATCACAATTGAGAAAAATGCTTTCCATCTCCTCAAACCAACGGAGGAGAGCAGTGACATCTTCAGTCCCCTTCGTATATTGGGGGATCGCAGGATTTGAAATGCTTGTAGGTACATTTGGTGGTGTTGGGAGGAGGATTGGCGATATTTTGCCCTTATTGGTTGGTGGGGTTGATGGGATTGGCGGCAAGTGCTTGTTGAACTTGCACAACGATATCAGGAAGTACGACAGCCATCTGTTGAGCGATTTGAGTGGCCATACGTTCGCTAGATCTTCCTGACCTTCTATCGCCTCGAGAGTGTCTAGCAGATATCTACAGGAATTATGTAGCGAGATTATGAATCGAACGTTTTTAGGTGTCATGTGTCGTAAAAAGTGAAAACATCATTCAAAATAAATGAAAACAAGAAATTAACTACATCCATAGGATGTCTTGGGCTTGCTTAGGATTGGGCCTCCAAATGTCTCCCATACTTCGGCCTTGGTAGTCACGTGGGCCCCTATGACTACTGGGCTTGGTAGGGTTCACATTGATGTTGGCCTGTTAATGCTTGCATCACCCGAATGAAAATCGTAAAACATAATTGTAAGGTATAAGGTCAGAATGTGTCCAGGTATAGACACAATGACAACTCAAAGTGGGGTTAGTTCACACGACGTTTGGTGTGGCATGCTTTGGCCTAATAGGTGCTTCGTACTCTCATCGTTAGTCCCCAGGTAGGCAAACTGGTCCATTATTTTGGATTTACACGAATGCCAATCCTAGACAGGACGTTCCAACTACCGGTACTTGTACCCTTCCAGTTACTACATGCCCGTCATAGAACTCACTTTGATGTGATTGAAAAACATGAAAACATTGAAAAACCTTTGAGAAGAAAATCATGAAAAAAATTGTGAAATTGTGATGTGTGTGCTTGCGTAGGCATGATATGCTAACAATATGTATAGACTATAATAAACATCACACTTTAACATGTAATAGTGAAAGTGTTTGCGTATATTTGTGTGTGAAATAAACACGAAACACTTAAACATCATGAGTTTTGCATGTAACACACAAACAATTAACATCTAATCAACTATAGTATAGGCTCTAAGGGTCTAATAACCTATCCTATATCCCTCCAGTCACAGGCTCTGATACCAATCTGCCACACCCCGACCCGCAGCGGAAATAAAAGTCGGGGCATAATTGGGTTATCACCAGGCTCATGACATTTACTAATAAGTTTCATATTTATTAAATGTAAATTAAAACTTCAAATATTCAAACACAAGGAATCATACAAGCACAAGAAAAATCAAAACATTGTTCAGAACATAATAGATTGGTTTAATCTTCTAAGGCCATTCCTATATGTTTCTCTCCTCAGCTTGTTCACCTGTATCATGCGTAAAACAAAGGATTGGGTCAATAAAAGTTGGCGAGTGAATCTAGGTAAAAACAATTTAAACAATTCTTATATTACCTAATTACATAAAAATAAAAATTGTGTGTAAATCATAAGTGAGCATATGCATATGTATAAACAATCACCAACCACACAATATCCGCAATGACCATATGACAAGATGAATGATGAACTTGAGATCAAGGCTCAATCAAATGGAGACGATCTAATGAGGCACCTGATGCTCAACTCGTATCCCACGAGGAACTGATAAGCCTTAAATTAATGTTTGCACTGAAATGATAAAACGTAACCACACATAACCACACCAACCAAAAATACACATTTGATCACATAATGATGTTATCACAAGTGTTTAAATAAATAAGTAAAACATGTACGACACGTGATACACCTCGAAACATGATTAAAAAGAGAGTTTGTAAGGATTCACTCACCGTGGGTGCGTTCCTTGCTTGATAATTAATGCGCACGAATGTGAGAAATTAACCAACGAAGGAGACTAACCTAAATAATAACGACAAATATTATTATTTTGGTTTAATACTTTTTGTTAGGTTTAGGTTATTTTTTTGTAGTATTTATTGGGATTTTTATCCTAAGAAAAATTGTATTTTTTAAGTGTTCTAAATAAATTTTTAGATATAAAATAATATTGTTTAAAAAAAATAAAAATAAATAATCAAAAAATTAATCCTATCAGACTGACAGGGGAATCTGACCGATTCGGTCATGGACTTAAGGCGCTGAGGGTGAGATTCGAACTTGAGACCTCCCGTACGTGTGCACGCGGCTCTTCCAACTGAGCTACGTGTCTAACCCATTAGAGTTGTGATTTTTATGATACTTATATGCTTGTTACCTTATTTCAGAAATTGTTTTATTTAGAAAGCTTTAAAGTAGGCGAACTGATAGACCACCCCAGGATATACCATGCACCCAGCACTACCAACTGGGTTGGGTGTCTAACCCGTTAATCACCAAGGTTTTATTATACTTATATACAAAATAACTTCATCTTCTTCAATTAAACCAGAAACCAGAACTTGAATACGACCCATATGAAATTGTAACTGTTCTGGTTTAATGGTGGGTAATCAAAACAAATTAAACATGCAGTATTGAAGGATTTAGAGATCCATACCAAACAGGAACCAGGAAAGAACTCGGTTTTTTTCTCCGGTGATTAATTATGGCGAAGACAAGAACTTCCGACGAACAGAGCTTCCAAAAGGCAACAGGTAATTGATGAACGAATTTGGGCAAATGGTGGTATGAGAACAAGAGGTATTTATAGCGTGGGCAAACATTCATCGATTTTCAGTTTCAAAAGAGGGATTAAAGATCAAATAATTTCTTTCGGTTATACATCATTTGATTTCGAATCTTTCGGGTATAACCGTTTGGGAGTTGACTGTTACAACATACATCTCGCGCATTGATTCTCATTCAAACCTCCGGAGGTTACTGACTTGCCAGTTTGAAAAGGATTACAGACTTCCGACTCTATATAACTTATTTATTTCGATTTAAACACCAAAGTGTGTGTGGATCAGCGGTGTTTTACGTGTGTGTGAAAGCGGGAGACCCGGGTTCGATTCCGGTTGAGCCCTTTTTGCTTTATTATATATTTTCTTTTATTCATTAATCTTTTGCTATTCATAATTTCTTTTATTCCATTATTAGATTTAAATTTTATTTATTATTATTATTATTATTATTCATTAATTATAAGCTTGCAATATTAATTAACTACGAAACTTTAAAATAACTTATGGAATATAATCAATACCCGGTTAATAAACGGTGCGAGTTTTCGGAACCCGTTTTACACAAATGTTACAGAACTATACTTTTAACATGTTGCAGGTTAAGGATGTTGATCATGATGAAACTTAGTAGGGACGACATATATACACATCTAGAATGATAGGATTTATGTTCTTGAACTTATTGTATTTGACTTTTGTTTTGTAATTGATAATTTTGTTATGAAATGAAATGAGTTTGATTTAATTATTGTCGCAAATAGTGTTATGATGCCTTGAGAAATCTATTTCATCTCACTCCGATGTTTCCGCCATCGGTTGAGGTGTGACATGTTAATTTTATATATATGGAAAGTTAATGCAATGATGAAGAGACTTTCAGGGGAAACATTCTTGTGCATGAAACTTAGAGAAAGAAACCCTATTCTACCCACCGTGTGTGACGATTGAATATCTGAGAATACACAATATTCTCAGATTGTGCTCATCTCTGTTTTCTACTCCTTCTTGTTCTTTACCTAGGCGGTGTGTGCGCGTGGTGGTTTCCGAACATCACGCGAATGTTGTTCGAGCGAAAGATTTATGTTCGGGAGGCTTAGGTGACCTTACATGTTGAATACTATTTACAGTTTTAAGATGATTCTAGGCTACACTCCATGTAGCTACCTAGGTTTTGAGATGGTCTATTCAATCATCATTGATTTTTCTCATGTTTTTTGGTAATATGTTTCAGTAACGTGTCTTGTTCATAATTTAGATATTATTGCATGCGTAATTATACTTTATTTTTATTCACTTTTTCTACTTATGTTTTTGTGATGGTGTGTCATGTATAAATTCTAGTTAGGTTGCCTACTATATGTTTATGATTAGTTTACGATTATTTTGATGATTCCTGTAGGAACTGTGTCTAAGGATTTAAAGGTTTTAAGTGTTTTGCCTAGTCTAATAGCTGTGAGGTGAGGATTAGTTACGTTTGTCTTCGTCACTAGATGGTCAGGGTTTGATCGGCTGTGAACGAGTCTTCCTTTATTGTCTTTTGATAGTTGCTACCTAAATCTGAATAAGTGTTCATAGAGTACCCCTTTACATTTTAGGGTGCATTGAGATTGTCATGATGTGAGGCATACCATCTAGCGGGTACTTTAGCATTGTTAGATTTGTTATGAGGCAATTTGACTAACCGGTGGGTTTAACAGCTTTTAGGATTCTTTTTGGACACCTTGAGAAAGGTCGAGGATCCTTTAGGATTCCCTATCAGTTTAGTATCATAGATCCTGATTCCATCCTAGTTACCAATATTGTTTGAAAACCATGATGCACGAATAGGATTCGAACCTAGGTAGTACTTTTAACATCATCTGATTACACCTACAATCATAGTTTTGTCTGAGTTCGAGTTGGTTAATATTTTCATTAATTGCATTAGGTCTTTAAAAACCCCCCTCAAAACATAGAAATAATTAAAATCAGTAGTGTAGATAAGTAAATCGAGTATAGTTAACGTTTTCAATAGGAGTCTCATGTGTTCGATATCTGGACTTACTTTAGCTTTACGCGAGCAGATGGGTTCACTTGCCTACAGTTTTTTAGTTTTAGAGAGTCTAGAGTGTACTTAGTGTCTAGTTTAGGGTTATTTAGTTAATATTAGTTAAACTACTTATAACACATCAAGTTTTTGGCGCCGTTTCCTGGGACTCTTAGGCGATTGCGTTTATTAGCTTTGATTACACTTATCTGAAAAATCTATGCTACGTGTCTTTTTGTTTTGTTTTGAGTCAGTCTAGTTCATTATTTCACCATTCTTATTTTGTTTGCAGTGTATTCCACATCTCCGCTCGCTGGGATCGCCGCCAAGACCATCATCGTTGGATAATTGTGCGCTCATGGTTTTTGAACCAAAGGTTAGTGTTTCTTCTTCGAGCTTAGCCCTTCCTGACTCTACTCCACAATCGTAACCACTTTTTTTTTACTTTACTCCATATTCTTCTCCACCACCCAGTCCAAAACCCACTCATCAACAAATGGCCAATCGTCGTACCATTCACCGACAATCTACATAGGCTTCACGGGAGTCAACTCTCCCATCACATGCATGTCCATCAACAATGAAACCTCTTGGCAAATCCATTCATACATCATGACTGCAATCACTAACTCATGTTAGTTTCATGGTCGTGATGATGAGGATGCCCCCACCCAAATTTCCCACCTTACTCGCATTTATGGCACCTTCAAGCTTCAAGGTGCCTATGGTGATGCCATCTTCCTTCACTTGTTTCCATTCTCGCTTGGGGGACAAGCTGCTACATGGCTCGATTCTCAACAAATACTTTCCACCCGCTAAAGCATCCCAATTCCATGATCAAATTCACTTGATCTGAATGGAACTCGAGGATCGTTACTACCTTTCATTGGAGCGTTTCCAAAACCTACTTAGCAAGATGCTCTCAGAATGGTTTGTCTAACTGAGCCCTTGTAGAGAAATTCTACAATGTTTCAAAGTTTTTTTTGATAAGTTTTGATTGATCAAAATTGAAAAACCAAACAAAAGGTCATAATTATCTTCAAGTAACAAAAGTTTTGTCTTCCTGTGGGCATAACTCCTCCAATTTAATCCAAAAGACCTTATTCTTTTTGCAAAACTTGATTTTAGGAGTCTAGAAGAAAACTAACTGAATCTTGCATGATTTGGTTAAAGGTTTAATTTTTACCAATTTTATACAATTTATAACTCTAGAAAATACTTATTGCTACATTTTTGTTTAATTAAATTATTTAGGACCTTTAAGTTTTCAAAAATTTTGAGAAAAAAAATTTAATGCAACAAGACTTTGGAGCTAATATACAAAACTTTCAGAATTTTGTTCGGTTAAAAAATAAAATCCCTAAACACAACCTTAAATCTGATGTAAACTCAGATTCCAGTAACTTACCAAACCTTCAATTTTTGAACATGGTGAACCATGGTTTGATGTGTAACATATGCGAAAACCCTAGCACACATTTCATGACACTAAATTGTCATGGATTCCTGAATTTGACATTTAAACTTCTATATTGACACTTAAACACTAACGAAAACGTCACCGTTCACTTTAATGTTTTATCCTTTAGTTTAAACTAGTCTTTATGTGTGACACATATGCGTAGGACGTCTTTCTCAACTCATTTGTGAAATTTGTTTGGGTTATCCAATCATACTATCAGGTGAATTCATTGCCCCCTCTCTTTTTTTACAATGTTTACAACTTTTAGGGTGAAAAACGTGCTCATAACAGCAAGAATAGATTTCACACATAATCAAACAACAGTGTTCACATACCTATATACATTTAAGTGTCTTTACATGTTGCAACAGTACATTTGACACGTGTACAAAAGTCCTCCTAATTACAATAATACACACCATAAACTTTGAGAAGCCAACGGTAGTACGTTGATAAAGCTTTTTGTTTGACGAACCCATCTAATGTTCCCTAGTTTGGATTTGGATGTTAGAAATCTGACACAAAGTTTGACGACCCTATATCATGGAGTCATATATTAGGGGGTACATTATACAGTCACTACGAATTGGTTGTGGACAACATGTATTAAATTACTTGTATGCCTTAAACTTGTTTATGATTTTGTACTATGCAACGTTATTTAATCAAACAAGCCTATGTTCTCACCAACTATTTATAAGTTTCCTTGTGTGTGCAATTCGTCATGTCTCGGCGATCCGACTTAGGTTGGGGGTGTGATATCTGTAGATTTGTGTTCTAATTAGTTGTATACTAGTACTACAACTCAGTTTTGAAACAAACAAATATCAAGAGGTAGATAAAAATAGACATGTCACAATGGGATACTTGGAACTTATAAAATATCGCATATTAAAAGTTATAAAAGAAAAACAAAGCATATAATTTTGTTACATAATAATAAAAGTTTAGGTGATTATAATTTTTAAAACATATGGTACAATGTTTTAATACATTTTACCTCCGATCTTTATTTGTAAACCATCATTTCCATACTTTAATATCTTTTTTAAAAAGTAACATTATGAAAAGGAACATTACATCCTCTTTAATCTAAGTATGGTATTGTTATAATGTTTTAGGAATAATGGATCTAAATAATCTCAACTATTGTTATATTGGCCACCACCGGTACTAACTACAAAAAAAAAATACCTCCAGCAGTCTCAACTAGGCCTTGCAATAAAAACCCAACATGATCCATCCTTAATTAAGGAATAATGATTTTAAGATATATATTTAAAATAATTTGTGGATCACGATGGATATTATTTTGAGTAAGTGAGTAACCTTAAAAAGAGCATCACAATCAAACTCTTCATCCTGTTTGAGTGTTCATAGACGTTGACTGTGACTTTACAAAGCAAAAATAATAAAAAAATAAAAAAAAATATCAGGAAAAATCAAAAGAAAAACAAATTCAAAAAATCCTAAAAAAATAGAACAAAATTAAAACTTTAAAAAATAGTAAATGTTAAAAAAAGTAAATAAGAAAATTATAAACAATTAAAAAATCAAAATATCCTAAAAAAATAAAAAAAAAGTTCATAAAATTGTTAATTTTAAAAAATTGGGAAAACCAATTTTAACACACTTTCCTCAACATCGGCCACTCTTGAAACAAATGTGTTTTAGTTTTTTATTTTTTATTTTTTATATTTAAAATTTTTTATTATTATATTTATTTTTTTGTTTTATATTTTATATTTTTTTAATTTTTGTATTTTTAACTTTTTCTTGTTTTTAAATTTTTTAATTTGTTTTGATTTGTTGATTTTTATAATTTTTTATATTTTTTTATTTTGTATGTTTTTTAATTTTTAATTTTTTGTTTATTTAATTAGTTTTATGTTATTTTGTGAAGTCATAGTTGTGAAGGCTAACGTCTAAGAACAATTTCACATTGTGATGCGCTTTTTATTATTTATTTTTTGGATTTTTTTCTTTTTTTTATTTTATTTTTAGTCTATCGTAACTTAAACCCATGTTGTCCTAATCCATCCTCACCTTTTTCTTAAAGTTATTTTATGTTCTTGATCTTTTTCTTTTTAGTTTTAATTATTTTTTTAGTTTTTTTACTTTTATTTATTTTTTATTTTTGATTTTTATTTTTATTTATTTTTTTAATTTTTTTTTAGGTTTTAACATTTTTATTATTTTTTGGATTTTGTGTATTTTAATTACTTCTTATTTTATTTTTATTTGTGAAGTTACAGTTGTGAAGGCTAACGTCCACAAACACTCTAACACGATGAAGAATTTGATTGTAATGTGCTTTTTAATTTATTTTAATTTTTTGGATATTTTTATTTGTTTTTAGTTTTCTTTTTTATCTTTGTAGGCTATTATGATTGAAACCAATCTTGACTCAAACCCATCCGATTTAAAAAAAAAACTCATCTTGATCCCTACCCAAACCTGCCCAACCCATCTATTTTGCCACCTATTATCTCAACTATTAATATATTGGCCTCTAATTGACTATGACTAACGGAACTCTAACGTCGTTAGTTGTCGGAAAAAGGTTTTTAGCTGAAAAACTCCACATTTTCATTCCAAACCTCTTTGTAACCTTAGATTGGACCTTTAGTAACATTTTTAAAGTAAAATGCCTACATTTTAAGGTCGCTAGAAAAAAAAATTTCACCGGAAAACTCAATGTTGGCGAGAAAACTTAATATTTCCGTCCCAAACCTCTTTGTACCTTACATCGAACTTTAAGAAAAACAAATCTTACCAAAAACATTTTCCTGGTGACTAACAACATTAGGGTTTCATTAATCAAGTTTTATTGGAGGCTAATATGTTAATACTTGAGGCTACGAATGGTGGTTGTTGAAGTTGTGACCGATGACGGCCAATTAATATAGTTGGAATTATTTAAATTTAATGTTCCTTTCTTTATAAGATAAAAGAAAACTTAACATGTTACGTGATTATCACCCTTCTATTGTGTATATATATTATTATTAACTTAAATAATTGTCAATTATAAATCTTTCTAGCTAGTGTGTGTATATATTATTATTATTAACTTAAATATTATTAATTATAAATCTTAAGCACAAAATTTTAATTTAATAATTAATTTGTTCTTTTTCTATATTTTAAAAGTTTTAAGTTTTAATTTTCTAAATTTTGAAGTTTATTTTTTAAAATCCCACTAAACGATTATATTTTTAAGTTTCTAAGAGCGGACGGTAGGGAGCGTGGAAAGGATGGCATAGGACTTCATCCACGTGGCACACCACCTATTCCTATGGCATGGTGATGGCATGGCTTTGTTGGCGTGGGAAATTCGCTCGGCGTGGAGGGATGTGAGGATGGCAGTGATGGATTGGTGGAGAAGAACTAGCCATTCTAAACACTTACTTTTAAAAAAAATTAATTATAAAAAATTAAACAATCTCTATTAACCTAAACCCATTCAACCATTTTTTAACCAAAATCTCTAGTTTAAATGTATCTCCACAATCATTTATTTGACTCAAACAACCTGTTTTGTTACGCAGGCGTTTAGTGTTTATATAGAAAAAATGAAAGGAGGGACTTTCAAATTTCTTATTTTTGGGATGTGGCGACACACTCCTCAAAAGCGGCAGAGTACCTCTAGGGGAATCGTCATCTAAAAATGACGAAAACAAGTTCCTCTATTAATCGCCCGGATACTCATACCGAGTATGATATAAACTTAAGCGACGACAGCGTTGTGTAACACCCCAAATTTTAATTATGTCTAGTTTTATATATGTTATTAGAAGGTACCACAAGTAGTAACTAGAAACATGACTATAGTTAGTGTATAAGTTAAAATGTGCTAAATATAAGTGGTCATACTAGAGGGCCAAAAGAGGTAATAGAAGAAAGATTAGTTTTATAAACAGAAAACTTCACACACCACACACACATCTGATGTGTGTGGCGAACTGAACAAGACCAAGGGAAGAAGAAAACCTCCCTTTACAAAAAAAATCAAGAGAATCAAGAAGGAATTCAAGTCCACTCTCTCGCATGAACACTTAATCTTAATCATCTCAACTAGTCTAACAAGAGGTAAGTTAAATTTTGTGATTTGATGAAGTTTCATAAGTGGGTTATGAACAATCTATGAAACTAGATAAAATTAGTATGAATAATTGATATAACACGATATAGAAGATGAAATGTGCTTGAATTTTTTATTATATTGATGATTCATGATGAAACCCATTTGTGATAGAACTAGGATGATGAATGATGGTCATGTTAGTGCAAATTCATATAGTGTTAATGTAAAATTGAATGTAGTAGAGCATTAGTTAGATGGTTGTGTGCTAGATGATGACCATTGTGTGAATTTGATCGATTATGAAAGTTTATGTAATGAAGTAGGAAGAATGTGCATAGAATACTTGTACCTTATGCTTTGATCTTGGTGCGCACACCAAGTGTTTGATGAAATGCTTAGAATAGAGGTTTTTATGTGATTTCAATGATCAAATGTAATTATGGTACTAATTGGTTTATGTCAAGAATGTGAGGAATCACTAATATGCTATGTCAAGAAAAGAATGAGTTGAAAACGTAAGATTTAAGCATGTTAAATTTGAAATTTTAGGAGTGAAAAAAGAAAGTACGAGCTCTTCTAGATCACCATCAAAACGGGACAAAGGTAAGTTCTTGCACTTACTAGTATTGGTAATTTATAATGTTTTATTATGTTTAATCTAAGTTTAAGTTGTAAACTTAAATGTCATAAACGGACAAGCAAGTAGAAGTATGGTGATGAATGTGATCCCGTTCCAAACGGGTCAATGAATGAAAGATTTTATAAAGAATGAATAACACGATTGTGTAAATCAGTGATATGAAATTAAAAGTGAATTGATATTGATTTTGTGATTGTGGTGTAGGTAAAGTTGACTTTTAAGGCAAGCGAAGCTCGGATCGAACACACTCCAAGTTACTTTCATCACGCTTCCGTATTTTAAATCTACCAAACGGGTCAAGATATTTTGATGAATATGTTTTGAAAGTGATAATGTTTAAGTATCTAAACTTTTGTTTGCTATAATTTTTGTACATGATGGGTACTTAATACTAAACAAACGGTTAATCCGTTAGTAAATTAAGACTTTTAGAATGGTATCAAAATATCGAAACTTTATCCGAAATTTTGTGTTTAAAATTCTCGTTCTTGACCAATCTTAACGATGAGCGTCTCAAGTTGGTATTAGAGCCAAGGTTTGAGGGATTCAAGTGATAAAGCTAGTGTACTTTAGCTCAAACCGAGAGCTCATGCAAAAGTGTGTTCGTTTCGAGGCATTATACTAGTAAGTATTCTTAAGAAATTTTAATATTCTTGTTTATAGATGTTAAAACGGGAAGGGGTTTATAGGGATTTAACATAATATTATGACTAATGAAGTCACGAGATGTTATGAAATGGTTTCGGCTGGGAAAAAGGTTAGATAACAGACTAATGGCTGAAACAAAATTTGCAGCGTCAAAGAGATTGGGCAAGGCGTCGACGACGGGCTCTTTATGCGTCGCCGACGGCCCTTCTTTGTTCCGACGCACTAATGGACTGTCTACGCAATAATCACAACGACGTAACTTTCTGGAGTGCGTCGGCGATGCGATGTTGGGCCGTCGCCGAAGCCAGTTACCGAAGCATGTCGCTGATTCATTATTTTATTATATTAAAACTTTTAATCAAGTCCCGAACCCTCGTTAAACTCTAGAAAGGGCACCAGAATATAAATGAAACCATGATGGCAATCTAGTTAACCTATATATATAAAGAATGTGCGAATGAATAAGAAAGTTGAGTGCACATACGGAAGTATATTGCAATTGGTACGTCAAGAATGTTGTGATAAGAATTATTTGAACTTGTAACCTACAAGAATGAGGTTTTGAGATTATGCAATGTATAGAATGATATATGTATATAGATGTATACATACATATGAATGAATAGTATCATATCTAACATAAGTATGTGATTGTAGATGACGGATGAAGGAGGTTCAAATGCTACAGAACAAATAAGTCAGAATGAATTAAATAAGCTGATTGCAAATGAAGTAGTAAAGACACTTGATGCAAACATCCTCGTATAGCACAAGAAGTAGAAAGTCAAGTGCTAAAAATAGTAGAAACTATGATGACCAGCAAGATAGACGAACTGAAGGAAATGATAAGTGGAATACAAGGCAAGAAAGAAGCACGTCGGTGCACGTACAAGGAATTCATGGCGTGTAAACCTACATCTTATAATGGGGAAATAGATCCCATAGAATGTCAAAGATGAATCTCCAACATAGAAGGGGAGTTCATTCGAAGCCATTGTGAAAAGGAAGATCAAGTGATGTTCGCCACAGGGCAACTTCAACGACAAGCGAAGGATTGGTGGGATGCGTATAGTAAGGAGACAGGTGAGGATAAGCTACAAACTCTTACATGGCAAGAATTCGAAGAACCTTTCATGAAATATCATTGTCCGCAATCGGCTGTAAATCGGATTCAAGAAGACTTTCTCCGTCTTCGACAAAAGAATGAAACAATCGATGAAATTACAAACATTTTCCTTCACAAAATAAAGTTTTGCAAGGAATTCACAAGGACGGAGAGGATGAAGATTAACCGTTACCATGATATGCTAAAGGCCGAGTACAGAGAGTTCATCACCCCTTCTAAATGTGAAACTTTGAATGAGCTCATTAATTGAGCAAGGATAGGGAGATCGAATCGAAGAGGCAAGAAGAATGAGGAGAGAAAAGACAAATTGAAAAGGGGTCAATTCAAGGTACTCCTGAAAGGCCCAAGATTCAAGATCATAGTAAGAAGGAAACTCCGAAAGGAGGACTTCCACGATGTAAGACATGTGGGAAACTTCATTCGGGTGAATGCTTAATGGGAAAAAAAGGGATGCTATAACTGTGGTCAAGAAGGGCATCCATACTACAAAAGTCCTAATCCTAAGAGAGTATGTTACAACAGTAACGAGTCAGGCCATGTGAAAGCCGAATGCCCAAAACTCAAACAAGGAACAAGAAAAGAAGGAAAGAAGGAAGAACCCATCAAAGCCAAAGGCAGAATGTTCCAAATTTCGACGGAAGAGGCAAAGACACACCCGAATGTTGTATCAGGTATATTTATGCTAAACTCTATACCAACATATGTATTATATGATACGGGAGCTAGTAGGTCATTTGTGTCAAGTGAAATAATACATTCCCCCTTATTTGTAATAGAAAGAATGCCCATACCTGTAGAAGTAGAAATAGCCGATTGCAAAAGTTATTTGTTACATGAGATATGTAGAAAGTGTAAGATCACCATAGAGGATGAAGAATTTGATATCGATCTTATTCCTATGGTTTTGGGAGAATTCAAGGCGGTGATAGGTATGGATTGGCTATCCCTTCACCATGCGGAAATTTTATGTGAAAGCAAGATCATACATGTTATGTCTCCTAAAGGGAAGCGGGTAAGCATTTATGGGGAAAGAAGAGTAGAGACTAAATTATGCACCATTGTTGAAGCAGTTAAGTATGTACGAAATGGAAGTAAAGCCTTTTTAGCCTATGTAGTTGATACTAAGCAAGCTATTTCAAGAACAGAATACACAAGAATTATGAATAAATATCCGGATGTATTTCCGGATGATTTGTCGGGTCTTCCACCTGAGCGAGAAGTAGAACTCCGGATCCAATTGGAACCAAACGCCAAACTTGTAGCCAAAGCCCCTTACCAATTGGCACCCACTGAAGTATGGGAATTAATGGTTCAATTGCAAGAACTTTTAGATAAAGGATTTATACGTCCTAGTGTATCTCCTTGGGGGGCACCAGTCTTGTTTGTGAAAAAGAAGGATGGTTCGATGCATATGTGTATCGACTATCGTGAGCTTAATAAACTCACGGTAAAGAATCAATACCCCTTACCAAGAATAGATGATCTCTTCGAACTACAAGGGGCAAGTTGGTTTTCAAAAATTGTCTTGCATTTGGGATATCACCAGTTACGGGTAAGGGAAGAAGATGTAGCTAAGACCGCGTTTATAACTCGTTACGGACATTATGAGTTTTTAGTAATGTCTTTCGGGTTAACTAACGCTCCGGCTGCATTTATGATTTGATGAATAGAGTATGTCGAAATATGTTAGACAAGTTTGTAATAGTGTTTATAGACGAAATTCAGGTATACTCTCGAAGTGAGTTCGAACATGCTCATCACTTACGAGAAGTACTTGAGACACTCTAGAAAGAAAGGTTATACGCTAAGTTTTCCAAATATGCATTCTGGCTCAGAGAGGTACAATTCTTAGGCCATGTGATTAATGAGAAAGGAATTTCAGTAGATCTATCTAAAGTAGAGGCTGTGATTAAATGGTTACCCCCAAAGAATGTTAATGAAGTACAAAGTTTTCTAGGCTTAGCTGGCTATTATAGGAGATTTATTCAAGATTTCTCTAAAATAGCCTTGCCTATAACTAGATTAACGAAGAAAGAAGAAAACTTTTCATGGGGTCTCGAACAAGAGAAGGCTTTCCAAATGCTAAAAGAAAAATTGTCAAGTTCTCCAGTGTTAACCTTACCAGAAGGAATGGAAGATTTGGTAGTATACACGGATGCATCACACCAAGGGTTAGGGTGTGTCTTAATGCAACGAGGTAAGGTCATTGCCTATGCTTCAAGGCAACTTAAACAACACGAAGGCAATTATCCGACTCATGATTTAGAGTTGGCAGTTGTGGTTTTTGCATTGAAGATTTGGAGACACTATTTTTACGGAACGAAATGTACAATCTACTCAGATCACAAGAATCTCAAATACTTCTTTGAACAAAAAGACCTTAATATGAGACAAAGAAGATGGCTAGAATTGATTAAAGATTATGATTGTGACATTCTTTACCATCCAGGTAAGGCTAATGTCGTGGCAGACGCTTTAAGCCGGAAGGAATATCCGCCGCCAATCCGAGTAAAATTAATGAGAATGATAGTAACACCTAACCTTATCGAAGCAATAAAGGAAGCTCAAACTAAGTCGTTGAATGCGAAAGATCAAAAAAGCGAAAGGACAAAAGGGTTCATCGACGAGCTTGAAACGAATGCAAGCGGAATTAAGACAAGGTATGGCCGGACTTGGATACCACGCCACTGTGATGTAAAGACCCTATTATTATAAGAAGCGCACAAGTCCCGCAACTCGTTTCACCCGGGAGCCACCAAAATGTATCGAGATCTAAAAGGAAATTATTGGTGGCCGGGAATGAGATGCGACATTGTTAAGTAGGTATCCAAATGCTTAACATGCTCACAAGAGAAGGAGGAACATCAGAAGCCATATGAGAAATTACAACCGTTGGAAAATCCAGTATGGAAGTGGGAAAACATAGCCATGGATTTGGTGACCAAACTTCCAAAAACAAAGAAAGGTCACGACACTATCTGGGTTGTTGTCGATCGTCTCACGAAAAGTGCTCATTTCTTACCCCTACAGGAGACTTACTCGTTAGAAAGGATGGCGGAAATATATGTGAATGAAATAGTTTCTCGCCATGGAGTACATGTGCCTATCGTTTCAGATCGTGACGCCAGATTTATTTCTCGTTATTGGAAAAAAGTTCCATGAAGATACGGGTACCAAAATACACTTGAATACCGCATACCATCCTCAAACGGATGGCCAATCAGAAAGAACCATATAAACATTGGTTGATATGCTAAGAGCATGTGTGTTGGAATTTAGGGGAAATTGGGATGACCATTTACCACTAGTAGAGTTCTCGTACAACAATAGCTATTAAAGTAGTATTCAAATGGCGCCATACGAGATGTTATATGGAAGAAAATGTAGAACTCCTATTTGTTGGGGAGAAGTTGGACAAAGAGAACTAGCCCCCAAGGATGTAATAGCAAGAACTAATGAAAAGATTGATCTAGAACGTGTCACACCCCGACCCACAGCGGAAAAGGTGATCGGGGCATGATTGGGTTATCATCAAAGCTCATGACATTTATTATGCGTTTCATATTCATTAATACAATTTAATGGAAATTTACAATAAATGTTACAACATGTTCTAACTATCAATCTAAGCTTCTTTGTTCTCTTCTAAGGCATTTCCTATGTTTTCCTTGCTTCAACCTGTTCACCTGTATCATGTGTAAAAGGGTTTTTGGATCAACATAATGTTGGCGAGTGAATCTATGGAAAACATTTGAACAAGTTTATTTAAATTGATTATGAAATATGTGCACAACCAAACATGAGTAAAAATAGATGTAAACTTATTCAACAATCATAAGATATTAAATAAAGCACACATGAACAATAATGGAACATTTAGAGGCACGCGTTGCTCAACTCGTCTCTCACGAGGAACTGCTGGGCCTAATGAATGAATTGCATAAACATGATAATATGAATGACACAACCACAAACAATATAAACTCAATGATACACACATGAACAATAACGAATTGGTTTTGAGGCACGCGTTGTTCTACTCGTCTCTCACGAGGAACTGATGGGCTTAATGAATGAATTCCATATAATTTGACAGAATGAAATAAGTAATCACAACAATATAAACAATCTAAATTTAGATCACGATATGGTATGGCACAAGTTTAAATAAACGAGTTAATTATTTTTAAGACACATGACACACCCCAAAACGTGTAATTTAAAAGGGGGAGTTGTAAGATTCACTCACAGTGGGTGCGTTCGGTTGATGATGTTGAATGCACGCGAAGTGGTTTTAACCACGAGTGAGATTAACCTAGATAAATCGCATTATGGTTTGGTAAGTAAACGGATTTTATTAATCTATTTTAGTAGGATTGTTGGGTGTATTTTTGTGAGTTTAAGGCTATTTTTCTAACCTTAAAAATGTTATTTTTAAGTATTTTTAATTGATTTTTAATTAAATTAATTAAATAAAAATAATAATAAAAAATTTGATTTTTTTGCTACAGTGACCGTTGACTTTGACCGGTTGACCGTTGACTGACCGTTGACCGGTTCGTATGCGTATTGTTGTGCGCTGAGTGAGGCTCGAACCCGAGACCTCCCGTACGCGTGCACGCAGCTCTACCAACTGAGCTACGTGTCTAACCCGTTATATATCCGTTTTTAATTATATATATATATTAATTATGTTAAACAGAAAATTCCTTTATTTTTAAAAACGATTTTAATTGATTCGGACGGTGCGCTCCACAGGTCTGAACCCGGGACCTGTGGGTTATGATAACACACAGTCCACCGCTGGACTGTGTGTACAACTTGTTAACTTAACTGATTTTTGTTATACTTAAACACAAATTAGTTATTTCCTTTTCTGTCTTATTTTAAAAAAAATAGATAATTGTCCGAGTCGGTGCAGTAGCCCGGACTCGAACTCGTGACCTGTGATATAAACATACACACAGTCCACCACTGGACTGTGTGTCTAACTTGGTTATTATTCCGGTTATTAATATACTTAACATATAACAGTGTGACTTCCGGTTCGGTTAACAAAAAAAAGGCGTTTTATTAAGGCAGCGTGTGTTGAACAAGATTCGAACTCGAGACGTTAGTGTGTTTATTGTGCACACAGTCCACCGCTGGACTGTGTGTCTAACCCGAGTTATTTCTTGATTTAAATTATACTTATGAGTTACCGAACTTCATCTTCTTCGTTGAGTTTTAACCAGAATCGATAACTGACTGGTTCAATGTTTTAATCGGTTTCTTAGCGTGTTTTAGTTCATTACGGTGAGATATAAGTGAAAAGAAAAAGAAAGTAGGCGAAGAAGTATACCGACTGAACTCCTCTGTTTTCCGGCAGAACTCCGGCGACAGCAATCAGTTCCGGCGACTGTGTCTTGCAGCAGCGAGCCTTCAGAAAGTTTGAAAAAGGTATGGGTGACTTCGGTATAAGCTTAGGGGGTTCAATAAGGCTCGGAAATGGAGAACCCGGTTTTCCGGCGACAAACAGAAGAATTCCGGCGAGTGGGTTTTCGCCGAGAAAGGGTGTGGTTTTGAGCGAAAAGGTTTGCAGAGGTTCGAGGGGTATTTATAGGGCAAATTATCGATGAACTTGGTCTGATTTGCGACTGGATTCGTCGGTTATAAAAACTCCGGCGGTTATAACTTTGGTCGCGGACCCAGACGTCGGTTATAACCGATGTCTTAGTAATTGTTTACATTATAACGAAAGTTGTCGTTAAAACTCGCGAGATTGCCGGGATTTCCGACGACTGAACTTTTGGGCGCCGGTTTTGAATTCGGAAAGTCAAGATATCAATTAAATGATTCCATTATTTAACAAGGAACATCAGTGGCGCAGTGGTTTGTGTGTTGAGTGCTAAGTCTGTTTGCACCGTGACTCGGCGACTGACCGGGTTCGAAACCCGGCAGGAACAATTTATTTTTATTTTGCGATTTTCAACAGTTTTTCAAAAACTAGTTATATATTCCCATATAATAATTGATTATGTATCGTTTAAAATTATTTTGAGCATTTAATTCGCAACGAAAATTTTAACTGACTGTTCGGTTGATAAACGGAGCGGGTTTGGTAAATCCGTTTTTGACGGATGTTCTAGTATCCCCTGCTTTTTAGAAATTTCGTCCCGAAATTTAAATTGTGATATATTTGACTAAAAGAATGATGGTGTTTAGTTTGACAGTTATATGCTTAGAAGAATAAGGGTTTAAGTTTTTGTTCGAGGCGGTAACGTTCCTTGTAAGGGTTAAGTACCCTATTACAGGAATCGCTTTTTGTTGCCTACTGTATAAGTATTGATAAGCAGGAATGATTCGCTAAAAATGATATCATGCATAAGAGTTTAGGTACGTTTGGAAAAGTATGGTTTATCCTAAGGCAAAACTTCTAACACTACAACCTACATGGAAACATAAATAAAACAGCTGATATTTGAACATAATTAAACACACAGCTAATATTTGAACATAAATAAGCACAACAGCTAATATTTGAATCCACATTCTGATTGCATATATGTTTGAATGGTGGAAGTTCCTCTCTCGTTTGTTATGATGGAGAGGTTAGTTTATGTAGAAATGGAACACAATCCAATCTCTTTAAATAGCAAGATGATATAAATGTAACACAAATTCCAACCAAGGCAATACTAAATCCTACATGGAACTTCTCATAACCGCCTGATAATGCCTCTGATCCTTTGGCAAGAATACTTATATATAGGAAGTACCAGCGGCGTATCCACCATATTCTTGCCAAATTTTCATTAGTTTTATCCACAAGTTATGATTAGTTACCAAGAACTAATAAATCCTACATAGAACTTCTCATAACCGTCCGACAATGCCTCTGATCCTTTGACAAAAATACTTATATATAGGAAGTACCAGCGGCGTATCCACCATATTCTTGTCAAATTTTCATTGGTTTTATCAGTGAATTATGATTAGTCCTATAATTCTACAACCAATACAACAAACATAAAATACTGAAATGAAATATATCTGTGCGATCAAGGCTCAATCAAACGGAGCCGAACGTATTGAAGGTACTGAAATTGAAATTGTCTGTGCGCTCAAGGCTCAATCAAACGGAGCCGAACGTATTGTATGTACTGAAAATGAATAACTTAATCTAAACATCAATCAATCACACAAACAGCCTATGCATGGAACCTCTCATAACCGCCTGATAATGCCTCCGATCATTTGACAAGAATACTTATATATAGGAAGTACCAGCGGCGTATCCACCATATTCTTGTCAAATTCTCATTGACTTTATCCGCAAGTTATGATTAGTTCTATGCGACTCTACAACAAACACAACAACCACAAGATACTGATAATGAAATTGTCTGTGCGCTCAAGGCTCAATCAAACGGAGCCGAACGTATTGCATCTACTGAAAATGAAATTGTATGTGCGCTCAAGGCTCAATCAAACGGAGCCGAACGTATTGCATGTACTGAAAATGAAATTGTATGTGCGCTCAAGGCTCAATCAAACGTAGCTGAACGTATTGCATGTATTGAAAATGAACAACTTAATCTAAACAACAATCACACAAAGCCTATGCATGGAACCTCTCATAACCGCCTGATAATGCCTCCGATCATTTGACAAGAATACTTATATATAGGAAGTACCAGCGGCGTATCCACCATATTCTTGTCAAATTCTCATTGACTTTATCCGCAAGTTATGATTAGTTCTATGCGACTCTACAACAAAACACAAGATACTGATAATGAAATTGTCTGCGCGCTCAAGGCTCAATCAAACGGAGCCGAGCGTATTGCATGTACTGAAAATGTAAAATGAACTGTGCGCTCAAGGCTTAATCAAACGGAGCCGAGCGTATTGCATGTAATGAAAATGTAAAATGAACTGATCGATCAAGGCTCAATCAAACGGAGCCGATCGTGCGGGCACGCCACAGTTCAACCGCATAATAAAATGGGGAAACAAGCTCAAACCTCATGGATGGGGAGCTGCGGCCTCGGCAAATGCATATACTGAAAACAATAACCAATAATTACTCTAATAGTCTACACATGGAACCTCTCATAACTGCCAGATAATGCTTCTGATCATTTGACAAGAATACTTATATATAGGAAGTACCAGCGGCGTATCCAGCGTATTCTTGTCAAAGTTTCATTGGCTTTATCCTTAAGTTATGATTGGTTTGATGTGATAAAGAAAAACATAAAACTAAACGATAGGAGTTGAATCTGGATCTTCGGTGAAGAGAACTAGTTGGGTATCTTCGTTTGGGCCGTCATTATCTTCGACAAGATTGGCGTTGATGTTGAAGACTCTTCCTCTTGCTGGCGGCCTAGCGGTTGGGTTTTCTTGGTTTACTTGGTTAACTGGGTTTGATTGGGCTTGAGTATTGATGACGTTAACCAATTGAGGGCATGTGTTTCTAAAGTGGGTAGGGTCGCCACAATTGAAACAAGCTCGAGCATATGGAACATGGGGTATTGGGATTGTTGATAGGTTTGGTTTATGGTTTGAGTAGGGGAAAAGGTTTGGTTTTGAAAGGTGCGACAAACCTTGCTCAAATGACCATAGCGTCCACAAGCTGTACATAGACGACAAGGTAGGGTATGGGGATGGTGATAAAAACAGTTGTTGCATCGAGGGTGAGGTCCAAGATATGGTTTCTTATTTGGGTAAGTTGAGTTGGGTGCCACTTGAGTGATTGGGATAGCTTGGATGGGTATGGCGTGTAAAACTGGTTGATTTCGTTGGGTAGCAGCGAAAAGTTGCCCGTCTCTTCTTCTCTTAGGATTGGGTTGAGAAGGGGATTCGGTTTGGGTGTAGTCGGAGGTTTCAGTCGATTCTTTATCCTTCTTCTTCTCCTCCTTGAAGTCTTTGTTTCGGATTCGATTCTCGGTGAGCTCTGTTGCTAGCTCCATTGCTGCTTCCAAAGTTGCAGGCTTGGTACTTATTACAGGGTCTTGAATCTTTGACGGAAGACCACGAATGTAGTGCTCGATCAAACGGTAGAGGGGAGTGAACATGTTAGGAACCATTTGATGTAACTCGAGGAATCTTTTGTTGTATGTGGTGTGATCTCCTTCCTTTTGCTTCAACGAATAAAATTCATCTTCTAATTTCTTGATTTCGCTCCTTGGGCAAAATCGTCTGGTCATGATTTCCTTCAATTCGTTCCAAGTTAAAGTCATAGCATCTTCAACACCTCGTTTGGTCTTCTCTGTATTCCACCAAGTAAGTGCTATCCCATATAATCGACCGGTAGCATATCGCACTTTGCGATCGTCAGGGCAATCGCAATTTAGAAAAATGTTCTCCATTTCTTCAAACCAATGGAGGAGAGCAGTGACGCCTTCAGTTCCTTTGTATTTCGGAGGGTCGCATGATTTGAAATGCTTGTAGGTGCATTTAGTGATATTTGAGGGAGAGTTGATAATGTTTTGGTTTTCTTGATTGACAGGATTAGCGGTGAGTGCTTGTTGTACTTGGATTACAATGTTGGGTATTACGGCAGCCATTTGTTGAGCGATTAAGGCAGCCATGCGTTCGCGGGCTTTTCTTGCTCTCGTCTTCCTACGGGCGAGGTTAGAAGACATCTACAAGGAATACATAACAAGAGTATGAGTTGGATGTTTTGGGTTCATGGGTCACACTAGGAATGAACATTCATAAAATAATTATAGAAAAATAAATCTACTACATCCATAGGATGTCTTGGGCTTTGCTCGCCATTAGGCCCTACATGCCGCCATACTTTACCTGTGTAATCATGTGGGCCCCCATGAATACCGGTTTTTCATATGGTTCGCACGGGTTTGCCAGGTTGCGTACACAAAAACCCGGAGAAAATCGAGAAATATGTATACAACGTGTGATATTCGGAATGTGTCCAGGTGTAGACACGGTGACACCTCAAAGTGGGTTAGTTCGAACGACGTTTGGTGTGGCATGCTTTGGCCTAATAGGTCCTTCGTACTCTCATCGTTGGTCCCCAGGTAGGCAAACTGGTCCGTTATATTGGATTTATACGAATGCCAACCTAGACAGGACGTTCCGACTACCGGTACTTGTACCCTTCCAGTTACTACATGCCCGTCGCAGAACTTACTTTGATGAGATTTGAAAATTGCAACAAAGCCTTTGAATAATGAGAGTATGAAAATAAATTGAATACATGAACATCGATATATGTATAATGAATATGTATATAAGCATGTATGTTTGACTGTAAATGTAAACAAATATGAAACAAATAAATATCACAAGTTTGTATGTAACCACCTAATCAATTAAAATTTAGGCAGACTATAGTATAGGGTCTAATAACCTATCCTATATCCCTATAGTCATGGCTCTGATACCAATCTGTCACACCCCGACCCGCAGCGGAAAAGGTGATCGGGGCATGATTGGGTTATCATCAAAGCTCATGACATTTATTATGCGTTTCATATTCATTAATACAATTTAATGGAAATTTACAATAAATGTTACAACATGTTCTAACTATCAATCTAAGCTTCTTTGTTCTCTTCTAAGGCATTTCCTATGTTTTCCTTGCTTCAACATGTTCACCTGTATCATGTGTAAAAGGGTTTTTGGATCAACATAATGTTGGCGAGTGAATCCTATGGAAAACATTTGAACAAGTTTATTTAAATTGATTATGAAATATGTGCACAACCAAACATGAGTAAAAATAGATGTAAACTTATTCAACAATCATAAGATATTAAATAAAGCACACATGAACAATAATGGAACATTTAGAGGCACGCGTTGCTCAACTCGTCTCTCACGAGGAACTGCTGGGCCTAATGAATGAATTGCATAAACATGATAATATGAATGACACAACCACAAACAATATAAACTTAATGATACACACATGAACAATAACGAATTGGTTTTGAGGCACGCGTTGTTCTACTCGTCTCTCACGAGGAACTGATGGGCTTAATGAATGAATTCCATATAATTTGACAGAATGAAATAAGTAATCACAACAATATAAACAATCTAAATTTAGATCACGATATGGTATGGCACAAGTTTAAATAAACGAGTTAATTATTTTTAAGACACATGACACACCCCAAAACGTGTAATTTAAAAGGGGGAGTTGTAAGATTCACTCATAGTGGGTGCGTTCGGTTGATGATGTTGAATGCACGCGAAGTGGTTTTAACCACGAGTGAGATTAACCTAGATAAATCGCATTATGGTTTGGTAAGTAAACGGATTTTATTAATCTATTTTAGTAGGATTGTTGGGTGTATTTTTGTGAGTTTAAGGCTATTTTTCTAACCTTAAAAATGTTATTTTTAAGTATTTTTAATTGATTTTTAATTAAATTAATTAAATAAAAATAATAATAAAAAATTTGATTTTTTTGCTACAGTGACCGTTGACTTTGACCGGTTGACCGTTGACTGACCGTTGACCGGTTCGTATGCGTATTGTTTTGCGCTGAGTGAGGCTCGAACCCGAGACCTCCCGTACGCGTGCACGCAGCTCTACCAACTGAGCTACGTGTCTAACCCGTTATATATCCGTTTTTAATTATATATATATATTAATTATGTTAAACAGAAAATTCCTTTATTTTTAAAAACGATTTTAATTGATTCGGACGGTGCGCTCCACAGGTCTCGAACCCGGACCTGTGGGTTATGATAACACACAGTCCACCGCTGGACTGTGTGTACAACTTGTTAACTTAACTGATTTTTGTTATACTTAAACACAAATTAGTTATTTCCTTTTCTGTCTTATTTTAAAAAAAATAGATAATTGTCCGAGTCGGTGCAGTAGCCCGGACTCGAACTCGTGACCTGTGATATAAACATACACACAGTCCACCACTGGACTGTGTGTCTAACTTGGTTATTATTCCGGTTATTAATATACTTAACATATAACAGTGTGACTTCCGGTTCGGTTAACAAAAAAAAGGCGTTTTATTAAGGCAGCGTGTGTTGAACAAGATTCGAACTCGAGACGTTAGTGTGTTTATTGTGCACACAGTCCACCGCTGGACTGTGTGTCTAACCCGAGTTATTTCTTGATTTAAATTATACTTATAAGTTACCGAACTTCATCTTCTTCGTTGAGTTTTAACCAGAATCGATAACTGACTGGTTCAATGTTTTAATCGGTTTCTTAGCGTGTTTTAGTTCATTACGGTGAGATATAAGTGAAAAGAAAAAGAAAGTAGGCAAAGAAGTATACCGACTGAACTCCTCTGTTTTCCGGCAGAACTCCGGCGACAGCAATCACTTCCGGCGACGTGTGTCTTGCAGCAGCGAGCCTTCAGAAAGTTTGAAAAAGGTATGGGTGACTTCGGTATAAGCTTAGGGGGTTCAATAAGGCTCGGAAATGGAGAACCCGGTTTTCCGGCGACAAACAGAAGAATTCCGGCGAGTGGGTTTTCGCCGAGAAAGGGTGTGGTTTTGAGCGAAAAGGTTTGCAGAGGTTCGAGGGGGTATTTATAGGGCAAATTATCGATGAACTTGGTCTGATTTGCGACTGGATTCGTCGGTTATAAAAACTCCGGCGGTTATAACTTTGGTCGCGGACCAGACGTCGGTTATAACCGAAGTCTTAGTAATTGTTTACATTATAACGAAAGTTGTCGTTAAAACTCGCGAGATTGCCGGGATTTCCGACGACTGAACTTTTGGGCGCCGGTTTTGAATTCGGAAAGTCAAGATATCAATTAAATGATTCCATTATTTAACAAGGAACATCAGTGGCGCAGTGGTTTGTATGTTGAGTGCTAAGTCTGTTTGCACCGTGACTCGGCGACTGACCCGGGTTCGAAACCCGGCAGGAACAATTTATTTTTGTTTTCGATTTTCAACAGTTTTTCAAAAACTATTATATATTCCCATATAATAATTGATTATGTATCGTTTAAAATTATTTTGAGCATTTAATTCGCAACGAAAATTTTAACTGACTGTTCGGTTGATAAATGGAGCGGGTTTGGTAAATCCGTTTTTGACGGATGTTACAGTACGAGCTCGATTAAAAGCAGCGCAAGATCGACAAAAGTCCTATGCGGACAAAAGGAGACGTCCAATTGAATTCCAAGTAGGAGACCGAGTATTATTGATAGTCTCTCCATGGAAAGGCGTAATATGATTCCATAAACGAGGGAAGTTGGGTCCTCGATACATTGGGCCGTTTAAAATTCTAGCTCGTATTGGAAAAGTTGCATATCATTAGAACTGCCTCCAACATTAGATGGCATTCACAATACCTTTCACGTGTCGCAAAGGAAGTGCCTTACGGATGAAACAACACACATACCTGTTGATGACCTTGTGTTGGACGAAAGAATGAATTACATTGAAAGACCGGTAGCTATAAAAGATTCCAAAGTAAAGACCCTTCGTAACAAAGAAGTTAAACAAGTATTAGTTCAAAACAGGAAATGGTCGGATCTCACTTGGGAACCGGAGGATGAAATGCGAAAGTTTTAACCAACCTTATTTGGTATGTATTCAGGTTTCAGGGACGAAACCTCCCTTAAGGAGGGTGGACTTGTAACACCCTAAATTTTAATTATGTCTAGTTATATATATGTTATTAGAAGGTACCACAAGTAGTAACTAGAAATATGACTATAGTTAGTGTATAAGTTAAAAAGTGCTAAACATAAGTGTTCATACTAAAGGGGCCAAAAGAGGTAATAGAAGAAAGATTAATTTTATAAACAAAAAACTTCACACACCTCACACACATCTGATGTGTGTGGCGTACAGAACAAGACCAAGGGAAGAAGAAAACCTCCCTCTATACAAAAAAAAAATCAAGAGAATCAAGAAGTAATTCAAGGCCAATCTCTCGCATGAACACTTAATCTTAATCATCTCAACTAGGCTAACAAGAGGTAAGTTAAATTTTGTGATTTGATGAAGTTTCATAAGTGGGTTATCAACAATCTATGAAATTAGATAAAATTAGTATGAATAATTGATATAATCACTATATAGAAGATGAAATGTGCTTGAATTTTTTATTATCTTGATGATTTATGATGAAACTCATTTGTGATAGAACTAGAATAATGAATGATGGTCATGTTAGTGCAAATTCATATAGTGTTAATGCAAAGTTGAATGTAGTAGAGCATTAGTTAGATGGCTGTGTGCTAGATGATGACCATTGTGTGAATTTCATCGATTATGAAAGTTTATGTAATGAAGTAGAAAGAATGTGCATAGAATACTTGTGCCTTATACTTTGATCTTGGTGCGCACATTAAGTGTTTGATGAAATGCTTATAATAGAGGTTTTTATGTGATTTAATGATCAAATGTAATTATGGTACTAATTGGTTTATGTCAAGAATGTGAGGAATCACTAATATGCTATGTCAAGAAAAGAATGAGTTGAAAACATAAGATTTAAGCATGTTAAATTTGAAATTTTAGGAGTAAAAGAAGATAGTGCGAGCTATTCTGGATCACCATCAAAACGGGACAAAGAATGAAAGATTTATTGTGTTTTATTATGTTTAATCTAAGTTCAAGTTGTAAACTTAAATGTCATAAACGGACAAGTAGAAGTATGGTGATGAATGTGATCCGTTCCAAATGGGTCAATGAATGAAAGATTTCATAAAGAATGAATAACACGATTGTGTAAATTAGTGACATGAATTAAAAGTGAGTTGATATTGATTTTGTGATTGTGGTGTAGGTAAAGTTGAGTTTTAAGGCAATCGACGCTCGGATCGAACACACTCCAAGTTACTTTCATCACGCTTCCGTATTTTAAATCTACCAAACGGGTCAAGATATTTTGATGAATATGTTTGGAAAGTGATAATGTTTAAGTATCTAAACTTGTGTTTGCTATAATTTTTTGTAAATAATGGGTAGTTAATACTAAACAAACGGTTAATCCGTTAGTAAATTAAGACTTTTAGAATGGTATCAAAATGTTGAAACTTTATCCGAAATTTTGTGTTTAAAATTCTCGTTCTCGACCAATCTTAAGGATGAGCGTCTCATGTTAAGGTTGAAGTAGAACTGCCACCGGGTAGAGGTAAATCCAAAAAGATGGCGTAAAAATCACATACTTCAGATGTGGACTACATTGAAAGTATAACCGACCTAAATGAATGTATTAGTACATTCATTAGCATCCAATAACAAAGAAATGCCCAAAAAGAAAATGTTATCGAGCTTTCTGAACAAAACGTACGTTTGAAAATTAGAAGATTTGGTGAAAGAAAAACGAGAATATATGAAATTGTTTGCTATGAAAACCGATCACCTTGATAGATAAATAGAGACATGTACAAACAACTGAAAAAATATATCAAGAAAACATAACTTAGTTAGTTTGTTTTTTATTTTTATTAATTTTGTTTTTATGATTTCATTTTTTTAAGATTATGTAATGTTTATTTTAAGTTAATGTAATGTTTTATTATTAATGTTATTTATTTTTTTAATATTAATGTGTTTTTTAATTTAATATATTTGTTTTATTTTTAAGCATAAATTAAATAAAAATAATAATTGTCACGTGTCGTTTCACGCCTCATCTGACCCAACTTTTTTGGAGACTTGAAAGAGAAATCCTACTCTATTAACATGGCTGTCACATGACACTTCATATCCCATCTTCAAACCTCTATATCCCGAATAGTTTAATGAATGTATTTCCCGCCAAACAACTATTATTTACTATATATACAACAACTAACCTTTCATTTTCTCTACCTCTTCATTTCATTAACTATAAATACAACCACTACCTTTCATTTTCTCTACCTCTTCATTTCTTCCTAACTTTCATCGTTAACCTTTTTTCTCATTGTTTCCAATTCTTACACAAAAATGAGTATGAGAGATAATTAAAGTGTGTACCTCCAAGTTCACCATTTATATATTTAACCAGTATCGTAACAAATAAATAATATCACGTGTGCATACATTATACTTGCATTACCGTTTAGACTATCTTAAATTGATCGGGTGTTGACAATGAAGATGGGCACCATCTTAAGCAATGAGAGCCCCACAACATTTGGACAATACTTAAAGATGTTCAAAGATTTACACATCGGGCTTATCATGCATGTCGTGATGATTTGTATAAATCGCACACATTCTATGTTCTACTCCTAAATCTACACATTTAAATACTATGAAACTTACCCTAAAGTTTTAAAAACCGGTTTTAAACCAGCTCGTAGTACTGGTTAAATCGTCCGGTACATCCGATTGAACCGTTTTTAAGCGTAATCCGGTATGACAAGGCGCACCTTTCCATATAACTTTGACTGTTCTACAAGCCCTTTTTGGTAATAAAAAAAAGTAATTGTTATAGAAAAAAAAACCAAAAAAATTATGTATCATATGTCGATTATAATACGTAACTCGAGTCAACTCAACTGAAACGTTTCTCTTTGAAAAAAGCAAGATGAAATACTGTGGGGTGAAGCTGTTCATGAAGAAATTAGAGCAGGTAATTAATGGTACTGATATTCCACAGATCAGCAACCACCAATCAATTTTCTCTATAAGGCCTCAGTTACAGTTGCTTTATGAAGTGCATGGATCGAGAAAGGAAGCGTTGACCTAAATAAGTTTGAAGAAGTAAGAAATATGAAGGGAAGATTCAAAGATGTAGTAGAAGAGGCACACGATATGGTTGATCTGTTTGTGCTCGATACCAACTTCATATTCAAAATCCGAATATTAAAACCAAATTTTCATAACGTTGACTTCCCTCTGGTTATTGAGGATGTTTTGAGATCAATCAAGTCAATCAAGGAGGATTCCTTTAGAATCCTCCATAACATGAAGGATGGAAACCAACTCCAAGAACCGGCAAAACGAAAACCCAATCTGCCGCTTCTAGTGCTACTTCCTCCAAAAATTCACCAGTATAGGATGAATTCGTAGTGGGTCTTGATCATGATATCAATCTAATATGAGGCAAACTTGTGGAAGATACAAGGAAGCTGGATGTTGTATCTATTGTAGGCATGGGAGGAATAGGTAAGACTACCCTTGCCACTGAAGTATTCAATGATCGTTTTCTTGTTTATCATTTCCGGGTATGTTAAAAAGAAATAATTCAAAGATTGTCAAGTGGGTTTTTAAGATTCTGTTTCTAGGTTTGGGAATATTCGAATAAGTCTAGTCAGTTCCTAGTATGTTGGCTAGTTCCGAGTCATAGGAGTAGGTTGTTATTTGATTTTGAATTTGTCAAGAGTTGTTGTACTTGCTACTATATATAGTAGCCGTTTCCCTATTGAATAAAGTATCTCTGAAATTTGCATTATATTGGTATCACTTTTAACAAAGTGGTATCAGAGCTAGGACTTTTAAAGAGTGTGTGCGAGAATTTCAAGATCATGTTGTCTGCAAATACTCAAGCTTCACAACCAATCCTTCCTGTTTTCAAGGGGAAGGATATGAGTTTTGGAGTATTCGTGTGAAGACGGTACTCAGGTCTCAAGATTGTGGGATATGGTGTCAAAGGGCTTTTCTGAAGAAGATGACGATGCTGGAAGGCTTAGAGAAAATCAGAAGAAAGATGCAAGGGCTTTGGCTCTCATCCAGCAAGCTGTGCATGATAGTATTTTTTTTCCAGGATAGCTGCAGCGACGACCGCGAAGAGTGCATGGACCGTATTGCAGACCGAATACCAAGGAGATTCAAATGTCAAAACAGTGAAATTGCAGGGTTTACGGCGAGAGTTTGAAACTCTTCAAATGAAAGATGGCGAGGCAATAGCTGATTTTCTCTCAAAAGTTATGCGGATAGTGAATAAAAAACGTGCCTGTGGTGATGATGTATCAGATCAGCAAGTTGTTGAAAAAGTGCTGAGAAGTTTACCCACAAAGTGGGACCATGTCGTCACAGCAATAGAAGAGTCCAAGGATCTTTCGGTGCTCACGTTTGATCAGTTAATGGGATCTCTTCAATCACGTGAAGCAAGGGTGAATCAAAGTGTTGACCATGGTGAAGAGGAGAAAGTCTTTCAAGTAAGGGAGATAGACAATACATATAGAAGAGGTAGAGGCCGTTGTGGACCACGAGGTGGTCGTGGTAGAGGTAGAGGAAGATCAGGAGGACAAGGCAGAAGTGGGGTGCAGTGTTACAACTGTAACCGTATGGGATATATCAGGTCTGAATGTTGGTATGAGCCTCAAGCAAGTGCAGCCGTGGAGCAAGACGAAGACGATGATGATTGCCAGTTGTTCTTGGCAGTAGATGCTGCTGGTGATAAGCCAGAACATGAAGTGTTTGAACCTACTGTGCTTATGGCGAAAACTGAAGATGATGATCATGCAAGTGTTTGGTTTGTAGACAGTGGGTGTTCAAACCATATGACGGGTCATAAACGGTTGTTTAAGAATCTAGATAAAAAGAAAAGGTTGAAGTAAAGATGGGAAATGGAAAAGGAATCCAAGTTGAAGGCAAAGGTGTAGTGAAGCTGTCTATGGGAAATGGTCAGTCTAAAACTTTGGATGATGTTCAGTTTGCACCTGAATTGGGTTATAATTTACTCAGTGTAGGGCAACTATTGAGGAAAGGGTATCGTGTTCTCTTTGATGATGAGTCATGCACCATTACTCATAAGGAAAGTGGAAAAGTTGTTTGCATAGTTCCAATGTCTGTAAACAACACCTTCCCTTTTAATGTAAAAGGCAAAGTTGATACAGCTATAGTAGTTGAAGGGAGTGATTCTACTTTATGGCATAATAGGTATGGTCATTTGCATGAACAAGGTCTGAAACAATTAAGTACAAGTGCTATGGTCAATGGTTTACCAGCCATAGGAAACATTGGTCAATGTGAAAGTTGTACTCTTGGAAAGCAGACAAGAAAGCCCTTTCCTGATTGAATCTGGACAACATCATACCCTCTTCAATTAGTGCATGTTGATCTAGTTAGACCCATGCAGACAAAGTCCTTGGGAGGTAACTTTTATTTTTTCTTGTTAACTGATGATTACTCCCGCATGAGTTGGGTTTATTTTCTAAACAAGAAATCAGAAAGTTTAGAGATGTTCAATAAATTCAAAATAAAAGTTGAAAAGGAAAGTGGGTATGAGATAAAAGTTCTAAGAACGGACCGGGGTGGTGAGTTCATTGGTAAATTGTTCAATGAGTTTTGTTCAGATCATGGAATACGTCGAGATTTGACGGCACCATACACACCGGAGCAAAATGGGATAGCAGAGAGAAAGAATAGAACCGTGGTGGAGATGGCACGGTGCATGCTTCAGGCAAAACATTTGCCAAATCAGTTTTGGGGGGAAGCGGTTGCCACCGCTATTTATCTAACTTCCTTGACTCCTACGGCTGCTGTTCCAGGCAAGACTCCTTATGAACGATGGTATGGACGCAAGCCATCTGTAAGTCACCTTAAAGTGTTCGGGTGTGTAGCATATGCTCTAGTACCTTCTCAAGTAAGAAGAAAACTCGATGCAAAGTCACGAAAGTGCTTGTTTATTGGGTATGCACCTAACTCTAAGGCATACAGACTGTATGATCCAGTAAAGAAAGAAATTGTAACAAGTAGGGATGTTGTGTTTTATGAGTATGCAACCTGGAGTAATGATGAACGGAATGGTTTACAATATTGTAACCAGCATGAAGAAGTGTCATTTGTAAGAGGCATGGTGTTTCATGATGAAGCAGGGAATAGTAGTACAATAAATGAAGAAAATTCAGAAGGCTCGTTATAGTAACGATGTTCATTCAAGTGCAGGGTCTTTTTCATCTGGTTCTTCGAATAATAATGATAGTAGTCCAAGTGCTCCTTTATCAAGTGATCCGAATGTCGGTGATAAGTCACAAATGTCAAGTACTGAGTCCAGTTCAAGTGATTCTGCACATCACAGATGTAACATCAATGAAATCTATAATGCTACTTCTCCTATGCTAGATTATGAGGCGTGTCAGTTTGCGCTCTCTGCCGTGGAGCCATCTACACATCATGAAGCAATTGCAATAAAGGAGTGGAAAGCTGTTATGGAAGAAGAGATTGCAGCCATGGAGAGACACCAAACTTGGAGTTTAACTGAGTTGCCACATGATAAGAAGGCCATAGGACTTAAGTGGGTATTCAAGCTTAAGTTCAATGCAGATGGGAAGATACAGAAGCATAAAGCACGGATTGTAGCTAAGGGGTATGCTCAAAAAAGTGGCATCGACTATGAAGAAACGTTCTCTCCGGTGGCTAGATTTGAAACTATTCGCCTGGTTCTTGCGTTGGCTGCTCAAAAGGGTTGGATGGCGCATCAATTTGATGTTAAATCTGCTTTTTTGAATGGGATCCTGAATGAAGAAGTTTACGTTGTGCAACCTCCAGGTTTTGAAAAGAAAGGTGAAGAACACAAAGTTTTTAAGCTGCACAAAGCTCTTTATGGACTTAAGCAAGCCCCTCGGGCTTGGTACAGTCGAATTGACGGTTATTTAGTGTAGCATGGATATAAAAGAAGTCAGAACGAGCCAACTTTCAAAATGAGTGGACCAGGTGATGTTATTGTAGTATGTCTATATGTTGATGATATTGTGTATGCAAGTTCTTCAAAGAAGCTGTTGTTGGAATTCAAGAGTAAGATGATTAATGAGTTTGAAATGAACGATATTGGAGTGCTAATCTATTTTCTGGGTCTGGAAGTGATTCAGCGACCGGATGGAGTATTTCTTTCACAACAGAAATATGCAAGAGATCTATTGAAGCGTTTTGGTATGGATAATTGCAAGGTGGTGCCTACACCGATGATAAGCTGCAAGCAAATGATGGAGCATGTGCTGTGGGAATAATTTCAAGATATATGCAAAGGCCTTCAGTTTATCACATGGGAGCTGCGAAGCGTGTTTTAAGATACGTGGCTGGAACAATAAATATAGAATTGTGGTATCGTAAACATGACTGTATAAGCTTGATGGGGTATACTGATAGTGATTAGGCCAATTCACTTGAAGATAGAAAAAGTTTGTCAGCACATGTGTTCTCAGTTGGAACCGCTGCAGTTGCTTGGAGTTCGAAGAAACAGGAAATTGTGGCTTTGTCAACCAGTGAAGCAGAGTATGTTGCTGCAACATCAGCAGCATGCCAAGCTACTTGGATGAGGAAGGTTTTGCGTGAGTTGGGTCAAGATCAAGAGGGGGCCACGCCTATTTTTTGCGACAATCAGTCAGCAGTTTTTTTGTCAAAGAATCAGGGTTGTCATGGGCGTAGTAAACATATTGATACTAGGTTTCACTTTATTCGAAATTGGGTTGAAGGAAATCAGACTGAATTAAAGGCATACATGTCAGAAGAGCAGGTTGCGGACATTTTAACCAAGTCATTGACAACTGAACAGTTTGTATACTTAAGAGGAAAGCTGGGCTTAACTACTCTTTGAATTAAGAGGGGGTGTTAAAAAGAAATAATTCAAAGATTGTCAAGTGGGTTTTTAAGATTCTGTTTCTAGGTTTGGGAATTTTCGAATAAGTCTAGTCAGTTCCTAGTATGTTGGCTAATTCCGAGTCATAGGAGTAGGTTGTTATTTGATTTTGAATTTGTCAAGAGTCGTTGTACTTGCTACTATATATAGTAGCTGTTTCCCTATTGAATAAAGTATCTCTGAAATTTGCATTATATTGGTATCACTTTTAACAGGGTACATGGATGGGTCACTGTTTCTCAAACATATGAAAAAACGGATCTTTTAAATCAGATATTGGCTTCCACAGGAGTTGAAATAGTACCTGATAAAAGGGATAGTTACTATCATCTATGTGAAAAGTTACACAAGCGCCTTATGGGCCAGAGATATCTTGTTGTCATTGATGATATCTGGTACACTCAGGCTTGGGATGACTTGAAAGTTATATTCCCTGATCATAACAATGGAAGTCGACTTCTGCTCACCAGTCGCCATGAAATTGTTGCTTTACATGCAAAACCACATGGTTTCATCCATCAGTTAAGATGTTCGGCAGATGAAGAAAGCTGGGAGTTGCTGCATAAGAAGGTGTTCCATGGAAATCATAATTTCCCCTACTGGTTGCATGGAGCTGGAATGCGAATTGCAAGAAACTGTCGTGCATTGCTACTTGCTGTGGTTGTCATAGCAGGAGTTCTAGCAAAAGAACCAGTAATCAGAAAGTCATGGGAAAAAATTGCCCAGAGTAGCAAATTATTAACTGTCAAAGGACACATGGAATCACTGGCTTTTGAGTTTGAACCATTTACTTTCTCACTTGAGAAACTGCTTTCTTTATCTAGGAGGCTTCCCATAAGATTATAGGTTTCAAGTAACAACGTTGATTTGGTTATGGATTGCTGCAGGATTCATACAAGAAGCCAGAAATCAAAGCTTGGAGGAAACTGCAATGGAATACCTGATGGAAACTACTCGACAGAAATCTTGTAGTTATAAAGGTTTAGCATAAAAGTACTAGGATGGAAAAATAGTATAATTGCGCCTTATAAGACAAGCCACCAATTCATACCCCCATACAAAAAGTGTTTGTTACTTAGGCCACTTTGGCCCCTTGACAATTACTCATATGAGTACGCATATGCCAGTTACATCAGTCTGAAGTGTTCCCGTTCTTGGAGGCTCTTGACGGTGCTGGATCTAAAACAATCAACAACATATTTTCCAAATGGGATATTATTATTAGTTAACTTAAGGTACCTTGCAATTCGCAATGATTATGGAAACTTCCAATCCCCAACATGTGATCTTTTGAGCCTTCAAACCCTCATTATTGAAGGGAATTCAGATGATCCTTTGGCGCTCCCATATACCGTATCAAACTTGGTGAATCTAAGGAACTTGAAGTATCGCCGGATAATTAAGTTTCATCCACTTCGGATGCCGTTTATGAATTTGCAGACCATTTCCAATGTGGCATTGGAACATGAGCCTAGAAGTTGGGTGTACTATTTTCCAAGTGTTTAGAAGCTATCGTGTTCCATTTACGGAGATAGGATATATGATTTTAAAAAACTCACCTTCCTTGAGACACTGAAGATAAGATGTACTACATCCAAAACTACACGAGGATTCGAAGAAAAAAGCATGATCAGGTTTCCTGTTTCGTTGAAAAAGCTTACATTAAAAGGATGCCATCTTCCATGGAGTAACATGTCTTTTATTCAGTCTTTACCAAATCTCAAGGCTCTAAAATTACTAGAAGATGCCTTCGTGTGACCCCAATGGGACGCGGGTGAGGAACCATTTCAACAACTAAAATTATTGGAAATCATGTTTGGATATCCAACAGTGGGAAGCCATAAGCATCAACTTCCCATGTCTCAAACAATTAATGTTGTACCATTGCTCTTCCCTTGAGGGGATTCCACTTGACATGAAGTACATCCCAACTCTAGAGGATATCCAAATTGATAGTTGCAGCAAGTCTGTTGTCGAATCCGCCTACGAAATACAAGAGGAGCAGCACAATGATGGAAACTATGACCTAAAGATCAGAGTTGAGAGCAGTCAGAGCACCCCACCAGCAACTTTGTTACAATTGTGTGTCTCTCATAAAATATCCTTGCAGGAACTGGAAGAATTTCTATCTGACCACGTAGCTCAAAGGAAAAGAGTATCAAGTAACATGATAATCAGAACAGGCACATCAATAAATCTTCTAACACCTCACGAGCTAGAGACGTTGGGACTACCAATTAACAAACCACCAGCACACCACCATATACGCAGGAGTAGGATATGGAACGACGGCAGATCCAAATGTCATCCAATCAAACCGAAAATTCTTAAAGAAGTTCGATATTAACGGTTATAATTTACCGGCCAAATTTACCACTAATTTTTTAGGTTAACGTATATTTGTGGCTTCTTACAACCCTCAACTGCATATTTGTTGAATGTTATGTTCTCTGGATGGGTTGAAGGAGCAATTATGTATTGTAGGCTTCTTGGATCCAGTTTGTCAATAATTCTGAAGGGAAAGCAGATATAATCATAATATGTACACACCAATAACATAGAAACAAAATTTATATATAATAAATATACCGATTTATATTTCTCTAGTCAAACAAAAGAGATTAAAATAATTAATCTTAAATTTTAAAGATTAGTGAATATGAAGACTAAAGCATCTCTCCAATGAGTTGGGTTTGAAATCCAAATAGCCAAATCATCCCAAACCTCAACCATTTCAAACTCATCTTTTCCTATAATAATAAACCATTCTAAACCCCTATCTCATGATACACCTCATCACTTACTTTTCCTTTTATTTTATCTATATCCAATTTAGTTAATATATTTATAAATTATTTATAATAATGTTATTTCATTTATATTAAAAAAATAAAAGAACAATCTATTATTAAAAGGGGGAATTTCATATATACCCCTACAAACTTGCAAAATATCATATATACCCCTGCAAAATTATAAATATCGTATATACACTACAAAGTAGTTGAAATATCATATATACCCAATTCTGTCGATTATTCAGTCGATTCCTTCAGTCCAACAATTAGGGTATAAAGATGTTAAATGTGGTTTGTAACTCAACATTTTCTTTTTTGTTTTTTTTATTAATAAAAGGCCATGTAAGTGGCATTTGCTGCTACACCGGTTTTAAATCTCTTTTTGTAAAAAATATCACAATTTGAAGGGCTTTAATATTCAAAGTTGAGTTGAGTAACTTTTATAATAAAAACTTGAAAGTATTTGTTTTTCTTGGTATTTGCCAAGAAAATAAAGTCATAGAATAAGTTCACATGAATCTATACTTAATTAGTTTTTGTTTGGTTTTGTTGGTTTTGAGAGACAATAAGCTAAAGCGATACAACATAAATTTTTGATGATCAAACTGTTGATTTGCTTGATAAGTAAGATGGTGAACTTCCAACTAAACCCATCGTTAGTTACAAATTGAATATGAAGCACTAGAAGACGTTGCAACAGTTCTGGGAAGCCATAATCATTAATCAAGAATAAAAAAAAGATGGTGATTTCAACTAAAAAATAGGTGAACCGAAGAATTAAAGAAATGTTCTCGTGGGCTGTTATAATGGGTGTCAGAAAAACTTAATTTGCTGGGCTTATATTTAGTAACTGGGCTTGTCCACAAGATGCAAATGGCTAATATAATCCAGCTGATGAGACATTAAGGGATTTGGCGGGACGGGTGGGTGTTGATGGAAGAAATTAGTAGAAAAGATGGGAGCACATAAACACCATTCGGTATACACCCTCTCACTCGACGTCACTGTCGTAAAGTACATTTTACCTCACCATATTACTTTCGTTTACTTTTTTTCACTAAATAACTATGGTTTGACTATCCACTACCTATTAAAAATAATATTATTTTTAATTAATTTAAAGAACAAAAAAAATTATGATCCGTTAATAAAGCATGGGTCACCACCTTATCTCATCCCTCACGCTAGAGGAGTACAAAAAATCTGAATCTAAACCGATCCAAAAAGTAATTCGAAACCAATCTGATGGGGAAACCAGATTTTATAAAACCGGATCCAATCCGAATTTCAGAATTTTAAACCCACCGGATTTTTTCCGGATCTTCTCGCATCGGATCCAATCCGGATTTCTTGAATCTGGATTTAAAAAAATCCGGTTTCTTATTTTTCATATAAATTTTATTGAGTCTATCTTATATATGTATTATTTGCTTGGTATATTTTTTTATCAGGCTATCTTATATTACTTGTAAAAATCTATAAAGACGAACTTTGGTGAGTTTACTTTGTTTATTTATTAATTTTTATATATTTTAACGAATTCATGTTGTATTAGTAATAAAAAGTTTAAAAACAAATAATATATAATCTTTTAGTTTAAAATATATATTTATTTGTTTGTTTTAAATGTTTTTATAAAGAATCCTAAATCCGGATTTTTTTATAGAATCCGGTTTCCGATAATCCGATCCGGTGTATAGGATCGAGTTATATGAACCTTCGAACCGGATAAAATCCGATAAGGATTTTCATAATCCGGTTTTGATCATCGTTTGACTTTATTCGGATCGAATAAAATCCGATCCAGTTTTCAAAAACAAATCCTATTTGTGCGCCTCTACCTCACGCTACCCCCTTCAAGCCCCCTCCCACGGGGTGCCCCTTCAAGCCCCTCCCGTGGTGTTTAAGGCCTTCACGCCAGTTTAACATGCCATATCATTATGGGAGTGACTATATTGTAAATGGTCTGACCTCCTTAATTAATTTAAGCTACAAGACTGGAATATAGGTGCATCAATTTAGTATAAGTCTATTAGCTGAATTATTTTCTATCGTTTTCATTAACTACTGAAACGGTAACATTAATTTTACGTTATGTAAGGTTATTAAAGGTTTGTTTGCTATATCATTTGGGTTTAGATGAGACTTTGAATGATCCTTGACTATTTTTATATGAAGTATTGGCATGTTTACCTATTCTTATTTGTTTATTCGGTTTTCGTAAGGTTGACACTAGACGAGGTGCTTCCATACTTAGGGTTGACTTTTTGGGATGCGGGCATTTCAATGTTAGCACGGTATTTGAGGTTTTTGGGTTGGATCCAGGGTGTTGTTCAAATTTTTTGAAAACTCAACGCAAAATGAAATTTTGAGACCATTTATCTTCTTTGGTTATTATAAGTGACATTACTTTATCCTTGTATTGAATTAAATAAAAATCTAATACAATTATAACACATAGTGGTTTGCTTGTATAAGGAATCAAACAAATCTTAAATAATAAGTTTACACTAATATGAATAGTTAGCATATTAATTTCCTTTTAAGTGGAGGCCCTATTTTTTGGAGACACTAGACCAAAACCTAGGTTAATTATATTATAGGTCCGGCCCTAGTTGGATCACGTCTTGTGGTTTTCATTTCTTGGTGTTGTTGTGGAATGTATATCTAGCATATTGCTGGGTTTTTTAAGTGTAGGCCCTATTTTTTGATGGGCTTGGGTTAGTCAACATTGTCTGCGGTAACGAGCGTATGGGTCATCTTTCATTATTGGGTTACCCGGTTAGTGGACCTTTATTTCGTTGCCCATTAACAAAAAGTAACGTGTAAACGAATATGTTTATTATTTAGGTTTCTAGATAAATTTAAGGGCATTAATCCTTACATGACTTTTTTCAGTGGCTCCAACCGTCTCAAAAATTTGTGATGCTAAGAACGCGGGGTGGGGGTGGGTAGGGGCGGGGGAAGCCAAGCAACGTCGGTTCAGTCATACCGGGTCAGTGTGAGTTGTGGCATTGCCCGCTGGCATGGCTATGAAGCCTGGCGTGGGACAGGAGGGAGATGATGTGGATGGCTGTGGTTGGCTGGTAACATTGGACCGTTGGGCTAGCCGCTTGTCAACGGCTATTTAAAAATATCTTTATAAATTTTACCATATAAATCAAACAATCTTACTACATATTACTATCCAAATATTCAAAATCACCTCCTATCACCAAAAAATATATTCAACGAA
Organism: Scalesia atractyloides; assembly: GCA_947069175.1. NCBI lineage: Eukaryota > Viridiplantae > Streptophyta > Magnoliopsida > Asterales > Asteraceae > Scalesia > Scalesia atractyloides. The sequence continues at coordinate 52,423,927 of CAMTDV010000007.1, read as the reverse complement.
TTCTTCAAGTTCAAATGATTTGTCTGATAGTTATGATTCGTCATCCTTATCGAAACGACGGGGCGGAAATATTATTATCACGAGTGGCGACTGTCCTGAAAGCTATCGTTGTAGATTCAGAAGAAGAGACTTCCCAACCCCAACCCAAATGGAGGAAATATATTGTTCGTGAACGCGCAATCGCTAACGACTTGCTGGTAAGCGATTATTTGTCACCCGAACCAACGTGTGATGAAATAATGTTTAGGCGTCGTTTTCGTATGAGTAAAAAAATTATTTTTTAAAATATCAAAGGATTTAGAGGATAATTATGATTTTTTTTCCAACAAAGACCCGATGCACGTGGTAATTTTTACGGCCACCCTAAGACAATTGGCTTACGGGATTAGTTCCGAGAAATGGACAACTATTTAAAAATGTCGGCACGAGTGGCTAGGGAACGTCTTCACAATTTTTGTACGTATATCATTGAACTATATATGAAAAAAATACCTGAGAAAACCAACGTTTAGTTATATGGAACAAATTATGGAACATCACGATGAATATCATGGTCTCCCCGGGATGATAGGTAGTTTAGATTGTAGGAAATGTGAATCAGAACTTTATCCAACTGCATGGCAAGGCTCTCACACAAGCGGATATCATGGAATGCCGGCTATGATTCTTGAAGCTGTTGCATCACAAGATTTTTGGATATGTCATGCATTCTTTGGTATGCCCGGTTCACATAACGATATAAAAATTATTCATCACTCGCCCCTTTTCAATGATCTAATAAACGGTGTTGGGCCTAAAGGAACATTTTTGTAAATGATGTTGTTAACCAATATGGGTACTATCTTGTTGATGGAATTTACCCTGGGTAGGCTGTTTTTATGAAATCATGTTTAAAAGATGGAACCCTAGATCCTAAAAGCGTAAAGTTTAACAAAGTTCAGATGGCGGCATGCAAAGACGTCGAGCGAGCATTTGGTGTTTTGTAGAAAAGGTGGCGCATTTTGAGCATACCTTGTCAAATGTATGAAAAAGATCAAATAAGAAACGTGATGTACGCGTGCAACATTCTACACAACATGATTTTAGAGGATGAAAGGCCGGCAATAGGTGAATATTATCCCGAGGAGACCGAATCAAATAACTAAGACATTAGTGACGTACAGAGAACACAAAACCAAAATTTGATCGAGTCAAGACAAATAAATTCAAATCTTCGAGGTAATTTGATAGAACATGTTTCAACACTTCCTAGATTCGACTACATTGAAGACCAAGATGAAGATGATTGATTTTGTTTTTGATGTATCGTATTTTTTTTGTTGTAGTTATTTAATATAAATAAAATTAAATTCTATGATTAAAATAAAAAATAAAAATAAAAGAAAATTAGATGCCTAATGGCATCTTACGCTGCCTAGCCACAACCCTTTTACACCCCACTATTTTAAGTGTGGACTGGTGGAACCCACAAATACCGACCCAAGCCGACTACGAGTGTTGAGAGGTTTTTTAAGCGTCCTTGTTGTCTAATAGGGACAAAATTATGTATTATTTAAGTTTCTGGATTTTTGGGGTATAAATCATTAAATGACTTTTTTCAGTGGCTCCCATGTGTCCCTTAAATTTGTGATGCTAAGACTACGAGTATTGGACGGTTTCCAAACGTTCTAAAATCTCCTCCAATAGCGACAAAATAAGGAATTATTTAGAGTGCCAAAGTGTCAAAGATCAAACTTTTTTTTTATGAACGGCAAATTCACTGATGAATTGTTGTAGTAGATCGTGCCACTAGTAGAATTATCTGATCATATTCATTTTCATTAGGTATTATGCTTATACACAAATCTAGAAGAAAACTAATAAATATGTGAAAACCCTCTCTTTGGGAATCAAACATATGACCTATTGATACCAAAGCCTTAACCCACCCCCAAAATGCCACTAGTCATAGATCAAACTAGTGGAGAACATGGAAATGTAATGGAAATTTACATAAAGAAAATTATCGCAATTTGCATTTGGAAGATGTCACGTATGCGATTTCTCTACAATTTTTGTTCCATAACTAACTAGTGGGTAACTCTTGTATTACGGCGATATCGCTACTTTACTGCATTGTACTTGTTTGCCGTTAGTTGATTAATTTGTAAGATACGACTTACAACGACTCGCATCAAAAGGTACTTTGAGGCCATCAAAGAAACCAGTCAGGTGACTGACCTTAGTTAATCCTTCGGTATACAATTTTCTTAGTTCTTTCCAACCATATTAAAACCAATAAAATTCAATTAGAGAAAACACAAAAAAGTGTTGGTATACCCGTTCGGTCTCGTTACCCAACTTTGTTGTCCAACCCAGTTTGTCCAGCTGTGTATCGAACAATATGATGAAGAAAAAAAATTATTATAATACTAATCTATTTATTAAGGAATAAAGAGATATAAAAGGTCATAAGTAAGGTTGTATATCAGTTCACGTGATAATTCATTTTCAGAAAGTTGGTTGAGCCAACTTGAAACCGGGATTAGTCTGATTGATTGACAGGCAATTCATCTACCACCGGTTTAAGGCCACTCCCACACTTTCTAGCCGATGAAAAAAAAATCTCTTCTTGTTAGACCTGAACAATTTAATTATAAAAATACTATAAGAGATGGTTAAATGAGCAGGTTGCATACTGGTCGGAATGATGTCTGGTAATAATGAACAACTTTTAACATAGGTTAAAAACTCAAAACAAATCAGGTTGCTTAGGTATGTCCACAAACATCCCTCTTTCTATTTCATTCTCAAATCATATAAATATAAAATGTATTGAATATAATTAAGGAAACAAAGTTATTAACATACTAGTTTAATTTATAATGTTAAAAGAGATATAATAGGTTGTTAGCATAAAATTAAATATATTTTTGGTCAATTTTGACGGATTCTATAAAATCAATATATGTTTGGGGAATCTATTTACCTATCTATTAAAAATTAGATATTGTTTACATAGCTTACAGCGTTGAAGTTAATTTCTAAGCCTTCAAGCATAAACCCAGGTCTAGATTCTAAGCACATGGGTTCAACTCCGTCACCTGATTTTCAAGATCAATGGTTGAGATCAAGTGATTCTCAAATATGGAATTCACAATAAATAAAAACAAGGAAAACAAATGGGGAAAAGACAAAGCAGTATAATCCAATATTGTTGACCTATTACCCATTTCTCCTTGGATTTTTTAAACGGCTATAACTTTTTCATTACGTTAATATTTTTTTAAAAAATTAACCGTATTAATGAGCATTTCATTCTCTTTAATTCGAGCAGCTTATTACTATAGTTTTCTTAAAAATAATTTGCAGGATTTTGACTACCTATTACGTGATTTTAAATAGCTAGTAAGTGACTATGTGATCTTGAATACCCATTACATGATTACTTGATTTCATTATAATATTTTATGTGAAACTCACTATGTGGTTACGTAATTATGTAACTATAGTTGACTACGTATAATTACGTGACTACGTGATTTTAAATACTTTTCGTGATTACATGATTTTATTATAGTGTTTATGTGAATCCATACCGAGTGATTATGTAAAAACAAAACATGTAATACATTATATTTTGAATCGAATACCTAATATCTCAGGTATAACATATATTACGGATAAATTATATACAAAACATTAGCCAAACCAGCCTATAATAGCAACATAATTTCGTATATTAGAGTCAAACCAACCTATAATAACAACATAATGTCGTATATTAGAGATTTAACCATGTAATAAAACATAAACAATCAAGTTCTTATTATTTACTGTGTAATCACGTAATAAGCATAATTGTATTAACATTAGTTATAACAAATCATATTGAATGTGTAATCACATAATGAATTTACATTGAATGTGTAATCACGTAATGGTTATTCCAAAATCACGTAGTCATATATGTAACAGGTATTCAAAATCACATAATCACATAATGAGTATTGGATATTCAAAATCACGTAATAAGTATTCAAAGTGCTGTAATTTTTTTAGAAAACTATAGCAAGGGTGAAAAGACGATCATACCCTTCCTTCTTTAAATTGAGAAAGACAAATGTATGGTCATGATTCTCTTCTACACTTTGTATGAAATTCCTCTCTTATACATGAGCTCATATCACATCGATACATGCCCCTTTAATCATAATGTGAAATTCAAATCATGATTTATTACCATATTGAAAACACCTATCATACAAGAAAAACCCATATCCGTGGATACCTTCAATAGTCCAGAACCAACTCCACTATGATGGTCTTTAAAAGGCAAAAAGTACAAATACAGTTGCAACAATGAACGATTAAAAACAATCATATATATACACATATACATAACTACATATTTCAAATTGAATGAGAAAACCATGATGAGCTACGTATTTCGAATCGACCATTGATTCAGACCACTTGTAAAAAGCTCATTAACATTTCATTTAGCTAAAACCACAAATCAACACTAAAATTCTCCGATCTAAATAAGGCTCAGTTGTATTAAAGGAACAAAACTGATCTTAATCTCAGGCTACCTTGTCGTTGCTGGCTTCGAACAGATGTTTAATTTCCAAAAAATGCTCCATTCTAAGAAAGGCTCGGCTGTGGTTTTTTATACCTGTTGGAGGAAACAAAATCAAGTTAGAAAGGACGAACATTGACCCAATGAAGGAGACACGATTCAGTTGCAGAAATCATTATAATACTAATCTATTTATTAATGAATAAAGAGATATAAAAGGTCATAAGTAAGGTTGTACATCAGTTCACGTGATAATTCATTTTCAGAAAGTTAGTGGAGCCAACCTGAAACCGGGATCAGTCTGATTGACTGGCAAGTCATCTACCAACGGTCTAAGACCACTCGCACCCTTTTTAGTCGATGAAAAAACCTCTTCTTGTTGGACCTGAACAATTTAATCATAAACATAATATAAGAGGTGGTTAAATGGGCAGGTTGAATACTGGGTCGGAATGATGTCTCGTAATATTAATATGGGTTAAAGACTCAAACCAAATCAGGTTGCTTAGGTATGTCCACAAACATCCCTCTTTCTATTTCATTCTCAAATCATATAAATAAAAAATGTATTGAATATAATTAAGGAAACAAAGTTATTAACATACTAGTTTAATTTAAAATGTTAAAAAAGATATAATAGGCTGTTAGCATAAAATTAAATATATTTTTGGTCACTTTTGTCCATTCCTTAAAATCATTATATCATTGGGGAATCTATTTACCTATCCATTAAGAATTAGATATTGCTTACTAAGCTTACAGAGTTGAAGTTAATTTCTAAGCCTTCAAGCACAAACCCGGGTCTAGATTCTAAGCACATTGGTTCAACTCCACCACCTGTTGGTTAACAATATACATTGATACGAGAAAGGTTATTGTACAAGAGGGAAAAGGTGTACGAAGTGTAGGAGTGAAGTTTGGCCATGGTATCACTGGTTGAGATTAAGTGGTTACTAAATATTGAAATTACATAACTAAAAACAACGGAAACAAATGGGGAAAAGGGCAAAACTGAAAAATCCAATATTGTTGACTCATAAAACACTTCTCCTTTGATGTTTAAATGACTATAACTTTTTCATACGTTAATATTTCTTATATAAAATACACCGTGTATTAACGAGTATTCTCTTTAATTCGAGCAGCCTATTGCTATAGTTTTCTTAAAAATAATTGTAGAATTTTGAATACCTATTACTTGATTACGTGATTTTGAATACCCAGTAACTAACTATGTGATATTGAATACCCATTACATGATTACTTGATTTCACTATAATGTTTTATGTGAAACTCACTATGTGGTTACGTAATTATGTAACAATAGTTGACTATGTATAATTACGTGATTTTGAATACTTATTTCGTGATTACATGATTTTATGATAGTGTTTATGTGAATCCATATTGAGTGATTACGTAAAAACAAAACATGTAATACATTATATTTCGAATAGAATACCTAATATCTCAGGTATAATCATGTATTACGGATAAGTTATATGCAAAACATTAGCCAAACCAGCCTATAATAACAACATAATGTCGTATATTAGAGTCAAACGACATATAATAACAACATAATGTCGTATATTAGAGATTTAACCACCGATAAAGCATAATTGTATTAACATTAGTTATAACAGATCATATTGAATGTGTAATCACATAATGAATTTACATTGAATGTGTAATCACATAATGGGTATTCCAAAATCACGTAGTCATGTATGTAACGGGTATTCAAAATCACGTAATCACATAGTGAGTATTGGGTATTCAAAATCACGTAATGGGTATTCAAAGTGCTATTAATAATTTTTAGAAAACTATAGCAAGGGAGAAAAGATGACCATACCCTTCCCTCCTTAAATTGAGAAAGACAAATGTGTGGTCATGATTCTCTTCTACACTTTCTATGAAATTCCTCTCTTGTACATATCTCTTTATCACATTGATACATGCCCCTTTTATCATAATGTGAATTCTAATCATGATTTATTACCATATTGAAAACGCCCATCATACCAGAAAACACCCATCTCCATAGATACCTACAATGGTCCAGAACCAACTCCACTATGATGGTCTTTAAAGGCTAAAATTACAAATACAGTTGCAACAATGAATGATTAAAAACAATCATATATCTACACATATACATAACTACACATTTCGAATTGATTGAGAAAAAACGAACCATGATTGAGCTACATATTTCGAATCGGCCATTGATTCTGACTACTTGTAAAAAGATTATTAACATTTCATTTAGCTAAAACCACAAATCAACGCTAAAAATGATTGGATCTAACTAAGGCTCAGTTGTCGTAAAGGAACAAAATTGACCTTAATCTCTGGCTACCTTGTCGTTGCTGGCTCCAAACGGATGTTTAATTTCCAAAAGAAATGCTCCATTCTAAGAAAGGCTCGGCTGTGGTTTTTTATACTTGTTGGATGAAACAAAATCAAGTTAGAAAGGACGAACATCGACCCATTGAAGGAGACACGATTCAGTTGCAGAAATTGATAATCGCGTTCAATAGTATGAATTGATTACCACCAAGAAATCCAGTCACCTTTAGATAAGAACAAAACAGGTCACATTGTTAACATTAAAAAGCAAGAATAAAAAAAATCAAGATCCAACTACTTACCTTTAATTAAAGCCACACTCTTTTTAACCCAGAACTTTAAACAACGAAGTGGCGTATGGAAATGCTAAAAATGATTGGAAAAAATAAGGTGAATTAAGAGTTAAGGGGGGTATTTGTTTATCATAACTTGGCTCAGGGGTATGAGTGAAACTGGGCGGGTCGGGTTAGTTGCGCAGCAAGTTGGAACTCGTTCAGGTTAAAACTAGCCGCTGTTAAAAAAATCATGTGAAATTGATTCGGGTCAAAATGGGTTGAGTCAAATTATCGACAAAATCCTACATATCAACACTTGGAAAAATGTGATTAGGTCAGCACATGGATATAACAAATAAAGACCATAACCTGTTATGAAATGAATATGAAACATTGTAATTATGATATATTATTTAAACTAAAGTTACTGTTGCTTTTAACTTTTCCACCGTTTGGATTTTCTTTGGTATAACATGAAAATGAAATGAAGATGAAATATAGTGGATCTATTCTATAACACTTGCTCGGTCCGCTACAAAATTCAATGTGTCCATTAAAATCAAAAAATATTATTGAACAAACTGTCAACTTGTCTAGAAATATCCTTGGTCTGAAATACTACCAAATGCCCTTAATAATAGAATATTACATACACATGATGATTCTATATCTTAAACTAATAATGTAATCATAAAGAGATAACTAATACTAATATTTCTCTAAGAAACAACATAATTATGATAAACTCAAAACATTTGGAAATAAAACCAACAGTTACACATACTTGTCTTGAACGGGCAGACATAACTGATACGCAGGGGTAGCCTCCGCTACCCCTTGGCGCTCCGGCGGTAGTGTAAATTTTGGAAAAATTTGACATTTTTTTATGTTTTTTCGATTTCGTTACCCTTTTTTTATAAAACGTTACCCCTACGAATATTTTCTAGATTCGCCATTGCTTGAACCACGGGTTGATAAACCGTTTCGAGAGGGACTACACAAGTATGACCCTACTTCCATTCCATGTCAAAGAGAGAAACAACCCATTATAGTTTTACATATAACTGCAAATGAATCATCTGCAATCAAGACCTAACATGCTTTCAATAGATAAATTACTATCTCCAATCAAAAGTTCACATAATACATATAACATAGTCAATATTCACTCAAAATAAAAGCACATGAATCATCTGCAATCAAGACCTAACATGCTTTCAATAGATAAATTACTATCTCCAATCAAAAGTTCACATAATACATATAACATAGTCAATATTCACTCAAAATAAAAGCACATGTAATAATTAAAAGGACCTTTTGAGTCAAGTTAAACAAGTCCCATCTCAAAATCTAACCGTCAAGGCTCGGTAAAAACAACCTACCAGCCGCTACACCTCCGGAACCTGAACCACACCATACGTGTTGCGAAACTATCAAATTAGAGTTTCCCTATATTGTCTATACCGATATGAACTCAAAATCAAGACTTCAATGGTTCATCAACAGGGGGATGCATGTTCAAATCTAGAAATTGTTTTAATTTTCTTGTACACTGGACACAACCTCCTCTTGCTCATTAAATCAGGAACGCATTAGTAAATAATCAAAATAACAAGTAATTTAATCTAATAACTGTTACCGGATCGGTTTCGGGCACCCATGACTCGCTAGAATATGGCCCAAATAAATAGTTGTCGTCCCAGAATGATATGATGACATTTATAGTGTGTTGAATTAATAAGGCTATCTTTTAGCACCTTTGAATTAAATCAAATAGAAGGCAAAGCAAAGAGTTGTGGCGATGGTTGAAGAATGCTCTGCATGTCCCTATTTCAACAGTTTGAATTACAAGGTATACGCCGCGTACAGCTCTATAGCTAGCGTATTACTTAGTTCACGTGCCGGACAACATAGTCAAATCAGTCCTCAAGACGCCTCGCCTATGCCTGTACGCAGCGTCCTCCTCTATCTTTTAAGTCCATTGTCTAGACCAATACGTGGTGTACAAAGTGATTGACTTGACTTGGTGCAAGGTTGACCAACAGGTCAGAGACTTCAACCCTAGACGCCCTGTATAGGCCTATACACTTAAAGGGTGTGGAAATAGGCCTTTTGGATGTGTGAATATGTAAACCCCACAAAAATAAAGCCTCTATGTCCGTAGCCCAAGTGTTAATCCAGCCCAAGGTTTAGATCTATCTTTAAGTCCTACTACAAATGAGTCGAGCTATTCGTGAGCCACTCATGAGTTATTAGAGCACGGTTAGAAAGAAAGCTCGAAAAAAGCCGAGCATAAACGGGCTCGAGCCCAAGCCTAAAAACGAGCTCGTTGAGCCCCGAGCTTCGCTTATCAAGCTCGTTCCAACTCGCGAGCCTAACTGAACCCACTGTCTATAAAATTTTAAATTAATATTATATATATATATTATATAGAATAACAATTAATATTTATAGATTATTAAAAAATGTACTATATTATATAAAAATAATACTTATAATTAATATAAATTACTTAATAAATAATACATGAGCCGAACTTGAGCTTGAAAACCATCTAAGAGCCAAGCTCGACCTGTAGAAAGAAATCTCAAATCAAACCGAGCTCGAGCTCAAGCTTAAGCTTTTATAAGTTAACCAAGCTCCATCAAGAGGCTACTCGAGCTTGGGCTCAACTCGTAATTTGCACCATAGGTCTTGACGATCTTTTGTGCATATCCAACCAACTGCATAACCCGACCCACTATGGTGACCCATGTATCCCTCTCCTTCGGATCCTATATTACCTATTTTTTAACTCAATGTCTTAACCTCATATTAGCCAAAGAAGTTTCCGGGTCACAGGGTGAAAATACAACTTGATGAATTCGTCAAGCCTGGTGGTGTGTTGGAGTTGCCAAACTCAAAGGGGTCCCTTGAGTCAACTGGAATTAATAAATCCAAAATTCATGGGTGTAACCACAATGTTTGGTCTCACCACCAACAACGAATAATCGAATGAGTAACTATATTGAATGTGAAAGTATAAGCGATTCTGATGATTACAATTGAAACATACAAACCTATTTATACTAAACGAATAGGTACGATTGTAGAGACGTGTCTCTTCACAAAAGGTTGTGTCTCTGATCTTGTGGATGTGATTAAACATGAAGAGGTGTGTCTCTTGAATCCAAAAGTCGTGTCCCCTTGTTTCCATGAGGTTGCCGATCGAATGGGTGTGTCCAAAGGAGACACATCTATTCCCTTAGGGGTGTCGGTTACAAACTTTTGACTTGACACCTTTGGTCCCCGAACTTCATAACTACCTCTAAACTTACTCTATACTATATACTAATTAACCCTTCTACTATAGGATGTGAGGGTTTAGAACTTCATCAGACCCACATCAACTAATTATATGAAAATCCACAAAATTCCAATATGTGATAACCGCAATTATAATACACGAATTTATATTTAACAAATTCCCATCTATCTTTGCTTTTGGTCATGATTAAGCTCCTGTTTTAAGATTTGTGTTATTACCTTTTAACTTCAATTCGGAAATTTTTTATTAGTATGTTTAGTTCTTAATACAATTTTCTATTGTTTTGTAATTTAAACAGTTCATATCCATCCATAATAAACAAACGAGCCAAGCCCGAGCCAAATTCAAGTGTGAAAAGGTACTAATGAGCAGAGCTCGTTCTTTAGATACATATCCTCATATCAGACAAGCTGGAGCTTAGGCTAACTTGAACTCAACTCGAGTCGTTTGCACCCTTATTCATACTCAATTAGCATGTGTATTAAGTAAACATTATTCTAACTTTGGAAAGCCATACAACTTTTAGATACCTGGGATTATTCTACTTTGGAAAACTAAACGTCAAACAGGAGTCCTACCAAGAAATTTCCATATTTTAATTTGATTGTTCTAATCTGACTCAGACCCACGTCAAATTATATGAAAATCAACTAAGCTCCAATATAATACACTACTTTATTTCTAACATGTTCACATCAATAAGCTATGACAAGGAAAAAGGCCGGCCTGGTTTATAATCATTAGTTTTGAATACTCCGAACCTAAGAATTATGTTTAGAGAGAGAAAAAGAAATAAGGTAACTAAGATGGCAAACGCTGGTCTAGATTTGTTGATGGACAACTTAAAGAAGCTAATATGCTATGACAGCACTCCATTGATCAATAATAACCCGTGTGTTCAAAACAAAAGGCCTCAGTTCCAGTTTCTGAATCAGGAACTTGAATCCCTAAGGTCCTTTGTTCTTAATATGGAGATCACAAAGGGACCCCATGATCAGGAGAAAACTAGAAATTTAGAGAGAAGGCTTCGAGATGTTGTGGAGGAAGTTGAAGACATTGTTGATCTATTTCTGACTAGAGCTTTCATAAGAAATAACACAAGCATGACAATCTGTGGTGCTGATGTCAGCTGTCACCTCCCAAACGTTGATAGTGCTACTGAAAATATCAAATCCACTAAAAAAGAACTTATGGATACCAAGACACAGTCTCAGAGTGAAGTCCTACATCCCACTGCTGGAACTTTGCCAAGCAAAAGTGCAGTAGTTAAAGAAGAAGTCATTGTAGGCCTTGATGACGACTCAATGGTTTTGGCGGACAGGCTCAGTGGAAATCAAAAGCAATTAGATCTCATATCCATTGTTGGTATGGGAGGACTAGGGAAGACAACTTTGGCAACAAGAGTATTCAATGATCCATTTATGGTATATCATTTTCATGTCCGCGCGTGGATTTAAGTGTCCCAATTGTATACTAAGAAGGATCTTTTAATCTCCCTGCTAACATCCATCTCTAAACTAGCACTTGAAAATATCAAGAAGTTGAGGGGAGAAAAAATCTCAGAATTGTTGTATAAGAGCTTGAAGGGCAAGAGATATTTAATTGTAATCGATGATTTATGGAGTGCTAAAGTATGGGATGATATGACACCCGCAGTAGAATTGTGCTTACCACTCGCCTCTCTGAAATTGACTTCTATGCAAAACCAGGCGGTTTCACTTACAATCTACAATTTCTGACCAATGAGGAGACTTGGGAGTTATTGTGCAGGAAAGTATTTGGAGAAGATGGCTGTCCTGAAGATTGATCAAGCCTGGAATACAAATTGCTAAAAAATGTCAGGGGCTACCACTAGCATTGGTTGTCATAGCAGGACTTCTAATGAAGGAGGAGAGGAGCCCAGAGTTGTGGGAAAAGGTTGCTGAAAGTGTAATTTCATACATTGTTGGTGACCCGAAAGGATATCTGGATAAATTGGCTTTGAGTTTAGACCGTTTACCTCGTCACTTAAGAGATTGTTTTCTCTACGTAGGAGGTTTCCCAGAAGACTGTACAATTCCTGTGCGAATGTTGATCTGGTTATGGATCTCAGAGGGAATTATACTTGAAGATGGTCAAAAACCCTTGGAAGAAGTGGCTGAATAATACTTGTTGGATCTAGTAGATAGAAGTCTATTGATTGTCGCCAAACGAAGGTCAAATGGTGGGATCAAAGCATGCCGTATCCATGATCTATTAAGGGAGCTATGTTTGAAGAAAGCTAGAGAAGAGAATTTCTTCTTGAAAACATCCAGGTCAGGTTACCTTTCATCATCTAAGTTCATTTCATGTACAGATAAGCAACGACGTCTTTTTGCAGACTCAAACTTTTTTTCTGAGATCTCTTCAGACCATTCTGCCCCACATATTCGCTCGTTTGTGTGCTTTAACAAGGAATGGTACTTCAGTCTAGGGGTCCAGAGGTGTTTCCATCCCTTTCTACTTGTTAGGGTACTAGATCTACAAACTATTCACACACCCACAGTCCCCCTTGCCTTAGAACTGCTGGTTCATCTTAGGCACTTAGCACTTTGGTCTGAGGTCACAAGGCTCCCCTCCTCAGTGTGTAATTTATGGAACCTTCAAACCCTTATTCTTAAAGAAAATTACTCCGGTTTCATGAAGTTACCAGAAAACTTAGCCAACATGGTAAACTTGAGGCATTTATGGATTGAAATGATCATTTCTATTCCAGAAACTCACAACCCAACCCACTCTGGTGTATTTTTTAACTTGCAAACTGTTTCTATGCTAAGATTACACGGTAGAGCCGAAAGTTTGTTGAAAAGGATTCCTAATATCAGAAAGCTTGGGTGTGCTGTCTATGAGGATAAAAAGGAAGATTCATTCCTGAGTTTTGGTTTATTAAATCACCTTGAAACTTTAAAGGGATACAACCGGAAGTGAAATTATTGTTGTCGAATAAGCATATTAGTTTCCCTGCGACCTTGAGAAAACTTACGTTATCAGGATGTCGTTTTCCTTGGTTTGATATGTCGAATATCCAATGGTTGCCAAACCTTGAAGTTCTCAAGTTGCTAAATTATGCTTTTAAAGGACCCTTATGGGACACAGGGGAGGGACAGTTTCGCCAATTAAAGTTCTTAAAATTGCAGAACCTGGATATTCAACAGTGGAACACCTACGGTACTAATTTTCCATGCCTTAAACGATTGGTGTTGCTAGAATGCCACTATCTTAAGGGTATTCCAGATGAACTGGGGGACATCCACACCCTTGAGACGATTGATGTTGATAAAAGGAACCACTCTGTTGTCAAATCTGCTAAAAAAATTCAAGAAGAGCAGCACGCTATGGGAAATTATGAACTAAAGATGAATACTATAGGGTTTTTCACCTCAATAAGATGATTTCCAGGTTTTTGTTTACATCACAAAAGCATGTAAATATTCAGCATATTTAATATTTATTTATGTTCTGAATGTGATTGTTGCTATAGATGTTTTATTTATTTGATATTTGGGAATTGTACTTTCTATATTGTAATCGGGATTACACATGTGATGTGGTTATATAGATGTACATATTACAATACTAGTCCCTAAAGTATCACTAATATAACTAATGGTCTAATAATACTTCCCCACAAGCTAAGGGCGAAAGCAGGGGCGGATGTATAGTAATAAGGGGTAGCCTCCGCTACCTCTTGGCACTTCAGCGGTAGTGTAAGTTTTGAAAAAATTTGACGTTTTTTCGATTTCATTACCCCTTTCTTTTAAAACGTTACCCCTTGGCACTCCAGCTAGATCTGCCACTGGGCGAAAGCAATTCAAGCTTGGAAATATAAAAACCAAAGAATACTATATTAAACCAGATCCAGATCTCCTACTAACAATTCCATCTAATTGAGTTCCACTTTTAGAACATTTAAGTACCAACCCACATCATTTCATTCTTCCCCACATTACCAGGTTTTTAAATTGCAATTAAATTTGTTTGACTTGTTCTTTGTGTATTCACCTTTCTTCTTTCCATGTGAAAACAAAAAAGGCTTTTGCAAAGTTCCCTTCTCCACCACAAAAGAACAAATCATCCAAAGTTAAAAACCTTTAGTGTAGTTTCCATCCGAAAAATCTTACCTTATGTTGTTTCCTTCTTTTCTATTGTGTTTCTATTTCCGGTGACCACTGGCAAAATTTTGCTCCCAGCTCAAGTGAAATGTTTCACCGCCACCTTGTACCAGTTCCATTCCCACTCTTGTATAGCATCATATGGCGTTAACTTCGCATTGGGATGACTAGTGATGACACCTAGGGCTCCATATGTAGGTTGTTTTTGTGAACCCTAGCAAGTTGCAGGTAACGGAAACTATGGTTTAGGGGCACAATGGTCAACGATAACAGGCTCATATGATGTCATTTAGAAGTCGGATCATCCTCTTGGCTTTGCATTGGAGAAGAGGTTTGGGTACATGAGTAACGAAAGACAAAGCCATGAGTCTCGACAAAGGTTTTAAATGCTTGATTCTCAAACTTGCCCCCTTAGTCACGTTGAAGACTCATATATTTTCATTGAGTTTGAATTAATTTGTGGAATGTGATGAAGTTAGTAAGCGTCTTAGATATTTAATTTAATGGATATGCCCAAGCATATTGTGTAAAGTTATCGGTTAGGACCATATGACATTTTGTAACTGGTTTTACTAGGTATTGGGGATTTCCATAAACCACAATGTATAATATAAAATGGTGCAACAGTTACAAATCTGAAAAAAAAAGAGGGTAGACTTTGCTACTAGAAATCAAACAAGAATGACAAAGACCACTAGAGTTTTGTTTATTATACGAAATGAAGTAACAAGAAGAAAACAAATATAAAACTTGAGCTCCATGATGACCATGCCAATTAGTTGGTGAAGACGCAAGAAAATACAATTGAGCTCCATGTGAACGATATAAGTCGCCTAAATTATCATGTCTAGAAAGGGCCCTTCCAGTCTTGGCATCCTTCAAGGTAAAGCCAAACAGATCAAACTCCATGAAAACTAAATCCACGTCGTATAGATAAAAGTCTTTTGACAATGTATGGTGCTAAAAGGTTATTATTTAGGCGAAAAGTGTGGGTGGGTGCTTTGTGGTAGTCATTGCCTGATCCGATAACATATAAAGTCTGGTAATTCCCAACAAATATGTTACTTTGAGAAGATAAAGGTAAGAGAGAAGTAATCATAATACCTATGTCAGATGTGAGGAGGGAAAAAGACACCCAAATCCATATACCATGATTGATCCAGATGATTGTACATTTTAGTGTGAAAAGTGTTGGTGCACGGATAATGTCAATAGCTGGGAGATTACGTTTTAGTGTATTGAGTCCTATTTGTATCGAGTTGTGATTTGTATAGAGTTTGGTTATTAGGTGATTCGCATGTTACTAAGGGTTTAGAAATGAGTTCTCATTCACAGAGGAATTTCTTAGTAAATATTCACTAAGAATTTTCACCAAGAAATTACTTAGTGAATGGCACATCATTTATAGACGCTAAGCTAATTTGCTAATTGTCATAACAACCCTAAGAAACCAACTAAAACTCTCTAGAATCCTAAACCATACAATCTCAATTCTTGCATCTCGCAATAAAACTTTTCTGTGAATCAATACAAATCAGTGTTATTTAGATTGTGCATTTGGTAGATCGGTCAGTGGATTCCAGACATTAATGGATTGGTAATTGGTTGAATACATTGTGTTGTTCATTTTTGTGAATAACAAGATCAAATCCTGGAATTTTACTTATGTATCAGAGCTATGGAGCTCGATTAAACCTTAATCCAATGTTACACAACGATTATAGAACTTGTTTGAAGTGTTTAGAACAGAAATTCATAAAAAATGGATAAAAATTACATCAGATTTACGTTCAACATCACTTTGAATCAAATATTCAAAATTAGTTGTTGAAATCTAAAGTCGAACATCAATAAGTGTTTATAATCATACATGAAAATTCTCGAAGAAAAAAGGGATTTCGGTTTTTTGGTGTTTTGGTCACCGCAGAGTTGATTTTTGGCCAGAATCTGAACAAAAACCTTCATTAGGTTCCAGAATCATTATATGCTCTTCATTCATCAATCTTGCATTCCATTTGCTAGAGAAAACCTGATCCGCTACCATTTACCCTCATTTGTTGGTTCATTGGTCAAAAATAATCTTCATTTGTTACATTGAATCTCCATTCGCTAGATTGTCTTCACATTTGCTAGAAGTCTTCACATTCACTAAGACTGACTCAAATCACTTAAAAGACCTCCATTCACTATGATCATCATCTTCATGCGCTAAAAATGAAGTCTCTATTTGCTAATAAATCATACTTAACTTGTCTCTCTATTTGCTAATAAATCATACTTAACTTGTCTCATCAAGTTTCATTCGCTATATAAATTGACCAGATGTGAAAAGGTTTTGCAGGTTTTGTTGTTAAACACTTGTTGATAATGAACGTAGTTTGGATTTGAAAAAGTGGTGACCGTAATAAAACTTTTGTGTTTTTAGATTATACCATGAATAAAGGTAGGGTTACGGATTATTGTTGTGAGTGACAAATTATTGTTGTGGGTTTCTTGTTCGTGTTTGTGGCGTAAAGAAGAAAGATGAAGGATTGTTTGAACGGTGACGGCTGATAAATAAAACTAGAGTTTGTTAGTTTGTTGTTATTATTATTTTTGAACAGTCAGCAAAATTACTTTACTAAAATTAATGATGACAAAACTATTAACACCACTACATTACATTATAGTACATAACTCACCAAGCGATATACACCCATACTAGACAACTCAAAATTACATCAAGCTTCCCAAGATAAATAATGAGCTTTAGTGCTATTTCTTAGCCAAATATAACCCAACGAACTTGCTTCCTCCACCACTCTCACCGGACATAGTTTGCACCTGCTGAAAACTGACTCGATCATTCCAATTCTCCCAAAGATACCACATCACTCTCTGGATAACGGTATAGACTGCTTTCTTCCATCTTTGAACCCCGAAGACTATTATCAGTGACGATCAAATCTGAGGCACCAAAAAAGAACAGGTTCGGAATCCTAACCCATTGAGCCATAAGATCCCATACTACCTAATAGAAATCACATGCTACAACTAGATGGTTCGTTGATTCATCCTGGTCCTCCCATAACCCACACATAAGTGGCGGCACATGAATGTTGTGTTTAGCTAATGCTATCTTAGTTACCAATTGATCAACACCCATTCTCCAAACCATGATATTAACTTTGATAGGAACCAAATTGTTCCACAGGTAATTGTATCCTGAACTCCACTGATTATTTTGATGAAACTTAGTCCTTAAGATTTTAACGAAAACTCTAAGAAAGAATCCAAAACCCAAGCCCAATTATCCTCTTCCTAGCATATATTCTTAATGCACCAAGACAACCACTCAAATTCATGCAACTCCTAAAAATTGATTGCAGTTGTCTTACCCAATGAAACCATTGCACCCTTACTCATTGGGTCGTGGTCACTCAATCTGCAATCGTTGGCAACTTAAACTTTTCTAAGGCAACCAAATGAGGAAATTTGGATGCCAGTGGAATGTCAAGAATCCAATAATCTGACCAAAAAGTCACGTCTCTGTAATGAGCATTACGCATGGTCTAAAGTCTTCGGAGTTGGTGAATTAATGTGTTGAAAAGCCAACGTTAAAAATTCCATTTAATGAGATTTGAATTTCAACATTTTGTTGTTTTGTAATGAGATTTGAAGTTCAACATTTTGTTGACCAACACAAGTTGGTCAAAGTTAGAAAATGTCAACTGTTACACAAAAAATTTCACTATCAATGCCGCTGAATAAAGAAGAATATAACGAGTTGAAATGGAAGTTTGAGTTTTTCGTTAACGAATTGGATTCATGAATGTGGGTTTATATAACTGAAATAGGCTACAAACGACCACTTGAAGAAGGCTCAAAGAAAGAATTACAAATATCAAAGTTCAACATAGAACAAAAAGCCGAATGTGATTACTAGAAAAAAAAACATATTCATTTTGACTAAGGCGTTACCAAGAAATATTTTATCTCAGTTTACTAAATACAAGATTTCAAAAGCACTTTGGGATGCGTTGAACGAGAAGTTTGGAAGTTTGAGTGAACTGAAATCTAAGAAATCTTTTGGTTTGATTTTAGAGGTATCCTCACAATCTGAGTTTTCTTCTGAATCTTGTTCTGAGTCTTTATGTAATACAGGTATAAGGACCACAACCTCAAACTAATTGAGAACTTTAAATTTGGAAAAAAACAAATTGGAAGCTTAAAGAAGATGAAAAACTTTATAAGGAAAGAATTGAAGTTTTAACAAAAGATGCATCTGGATTGGAAATCAGTGTTTTGAGAAAAACCAGATGTAATAAACAACTATTTGGAACAAATTGATAAAAATTACAGAGTATATAATTGTTCAATGTGAACTTTCAAGTTTAAAAAACAAATATGAAAGATACACATATTCATCTTATGTTGGATAACTGGATCGGTCCGATTAATTAACGCGGCCCACAGAGTTATGACCCGTAAGAGTTACACCGTGGCCAACGAACTAAATCCACTTAACTAGTTTAACTGGTAATTACGTCATAATTAAATTTATGATCGTGAATTGGTTTATATCATTAATACTCGTTATTAATAATATAAAATGTTTATCTTAATTAATAAACATGTTGCGGGTATTAACTGAGAGACATGTACTTGGACCGGGTGAGACGGCTACACTCACCTCGCCACTTGTTGTGCATGCTCCCTTACTGCGCCACTTGTTGCACATGCACCCACGCTACGCCACTTGTCGCACATGCATAGCCTCTCTGCCACTTGTCTCGTATGCAAAGAACCTTGGCCACTTGTCGCACATGCATGTGCATGTCCGCCACTTGGCAAACATGCTTGAACCTCCGTATCATATTTAAACAAGAGCATGGAGTTGGCCATAGGGTTAGAGAAATTAGAGAAGAACTCTCAAGACATTCACACCCGTTCCTGAGGCCAGTCCGCGGCTGCCGCTCCTCGTCACCGGCCACTGCCGCTAGGCTGCCGTCGGGGCTATACCCGCATTCCGTCAGTTCGTGTCACTAGCACCTGTTCGTTGAACCTAAGTGTCTCAATTGGTTAGTTATTAACCAAGGTATATCTTTCTCATCGTTAGTTAATTTTTTATAACTATGCTCGTATTTGCATGTAACCGGATCCTGTCGAGATTCAGTTATTGTTGATCACTTGTTTATTTTCCGTTGCGTTTTATTAATTAACTCGCTTATTTAATTGACTATTATTTATTGAACCGGTTTTGATAAATAAAATTTTAACTGATCGCCACGAAAACCAGTGGTATCAGAGCCTTCGTTACGAGTCGGTACCGGTATCTTCACCGGAATTAAAACACAAGTTTTAATTATTTTTCTGTTCTATGTGTTTTTAAAGGGCAACTTTAATTTTGGTCAATATTTTATTTGTTTTGCTTGACCAAAAGATTTCCCGGTTTATTTTGTGATTGTTGTGGAATATGTAATTCTAAACCGACCTTGTTTTGTGGTTATATATTTTATTCGGTTCTGTTATTATGGTTTTTGGCCAACCTAGTGGTTCAAAGTTGTAATAGATAGGGTTCCTTCCTTTATTGTATTTTTAAATATTGTAATAAACGTAGACCGGAGACACAACGGAGGACGCTAAACAGGAGTCATGAAGTCGGTGGGAGTTGCTCGAGACGATCAGATGCACTCAAGTCCATGCTCGTGGTTGTTTGTGTGTTGTGACCCATGACCGTTTGATCTAGCTAGTAGACTCTAGCAAGATCGAACAATTAATAGCCATATACATTTACATATTTGTCTTGCTATTGTGGTTGCTTTTATCTTATAAGTTGTTATAACATAACCAACCTAAATACCAACATGATTTTAAAAAGAGTTTTAAAATATTGAAACAATCACATTAAAACAAGTTCTAAATTGTTTTTACAACTTGTTAAAATTTTGTTATAAAACAAAGTTTGTTTTTAAAACAAACAAATAACCAATTAAGTTTTGCAAATTAAACTAGATTTATTTTTCCAAAGTTATTAAATTAATAGATTTCTATTAACTTAAAATTGGTTAAATAAGTTGCGACAAACTTAGTTTTAATAATTTATTTAAAACTAAGTGTCCTGGGAGATGAAAGGGTTATCAAGATGTCACGACTAAAAATATATACTAAAATTGGGTCGTACAACCCTATTTGGTAAATATTAAAACTAACACATAACTAAAATCAATAGTCTATGCCATCCTATCACAAGCTACACTTGGAACGTAATGCGAACCATCAGTATTTGGAGCAGCACCGCACTTGATGTCTAGCTTATCCTTCCAAGTAGCAAGGGTTTCCTTGACACATCCGGCCCTTTCACAAGTACCTCTTTTAGGACGGATATTACCTTTTCTTTTCTCATCACATGCTCCAGCTGTCTTGAAAGATGAGGCTAAACGTATCAATGCATAGACAAAAGTTGTCTTAGCGGCCTCATACTTGAGAGTTGTGCAGTTTTCACAATTGACACTCGTTGTCTATCTGCCTAGTCACTTACTAAAGTGTATGCCACAGCTGTCTTTACTACTGACATAACCAGATTCTCATTCCTTGTTCTAATTACTGGGTCATTAATTAAATAAAGAAATATACATCGAAAATACTAATTAAGATCCTTTGCTTATATAACAGATGTCTAATGAAAACAACTTCTTCATTCTCAAGTCTATACTTGGAAAGGAAAAATTGAATAACACCAACTTTCTCGAATGGCATCGTAATCTGAGAATAGTTCTCAAGATGGCGAAAAAACTATATATCTTAGATGGCCTAGCCCCTACCGAGCCTGAAGTAACACTACTGTTGCTCGCAAGGCACTGGAAAAACATAACGAGGATGGCGTTGAGGTAGCCTGCCTTATGCAAGCCACCATGTCTTCTGAACTTCAGAAGAACATGGAAGATAAAGATGCTTATGACATGATCCAGCAACTTAAAGGCATGTTTCAGAAACAAGCCCAACAGGAGCGATATCAAAGACCCATGATCTTAGGGCCAGATCGAACAATACTTAACATTCAAAAACATGTGTTTACCATAAATCATTATGATACTTTTCGATGCGTAGAGTTTCACACATCAATGGGTCGATTTGGGTAATTATAATCTCTAATGACTAACATCACATGTGTAAAACGCATATAGAAACGAGATGAAATTGTCAAGCAAGTCGAATTCACATAAAGTGTGAATTTAAAGAAGAGCCCTAAATCGTTTTATACAATAAAATTATATCAGTGCAATCAAAGTATAGTTTTTGTAACTATATGTAAGAAAATAATGGATTATAAAAAAAATTAGGACAAAAGTTCCCAGAATAACCCAACCTTTGCTTGGAACTATCAAAGGTTTTGACCAGCATAGATATTGCCCGTTTATACCCATTTTAAGCCGCTTGGCCCACCCATTTTGCCACCTCACATACCATGTATTCAACAGAATACTACGGAAAAAAAATTTAGAAAACTGACCTTAAAGTTGACAATCAGGGAGAGCAGCAGAAGAAAACTTTTATTGGGCTGAGTAGGCATGCAATGCAACCCAATTTATAAGACCATTCAAAAACAAAGATTCCAATATCCAAAAGCTTTTGAGATTCAAATATACAAAATTCAGTTACCTTCAAACGAAACGGTCATGAGTTGCATATATACAAAATTATGTTAGCTTTAAATGAAAAGGTGATGACAAATCAAAAGATCCTCGTCCTTCAGTGATGGCATACAGGATTTGCTTGTGCATCATCTCCTGAATGTAACCACTTGTTAGCAACAGCCAAAGTAGTTAAATTGATATCACCAAGGGTTATTTAGTTCTGTTATTCAAACTAGAAAGACCACAAGTGCAAGACATTTAATATTATTGATACAAAAAATTAGTTTTTTTTGACAGAGTTCCCTTACTTAACCCGTCCAAGTTCAGTTGTACCAAAATTACCTGTCTTGACATGGGTTCATTTATAACCAGTTACCCATCCATTTATATCCTAATAATGCCAAGTTTCAGAATCATGGCAAAAGTTTTCGAGTTTAATAGGAAGGATCACACCCCTGATTTATATCCTAATAAAAGGTATTTTATAGGAAGGATCACACCCCTGATTTATATCCTTATAATGCCAAGTTTCAGAATCATGCCAGGAACCGAATATTTATAAAAAGGTTAAGGAAAAGAATTTATAATTATTAAAAAAGGTAAGACGGTAGACATGTCAACATTTAAAAAAAATAACTTGAAGACACCTTGCACTAATAGAAAAGAGATCTTTAATGATGCACATTGCATGTCATTAAAGGATAGATATGACACACTAAAGAGTGTCAAGGAAGCCTATGTCATTAATTGAAGATGACATGCACTTTTATGTCATACTTTAATGACACCTTAATGACAAACTTTAATAACACGTGTTTATGACAAACCTTAATGACACGCGTTTGTGACATATTTACAACACATTTATGACACGCTTTAATAACACACATTTATGACATGCGTGTCATTGTTTTAATTGTTTTAAAAATATATTTATTTTTAGAATTTTTACCTAGAGAATCAAAATAATATATAAATCAATTCCATAACAAAATACACATCTACCAAAACAATTCATTTTATAATCATGTTAAATATATTACAAATATCTTAGACTAAAAAAAATTATTTGACATACATACTTCAACATCTAAAATAATCACTTAAAAAACAATGCCTAATACTAAAAACACTCTTTAAGTATTCCATCAATATCCTCATCCCTGTCTACAACTTTGTCTCCCTCCTGAAAACAAAATTAAAGAACTTAAATACATGCACTTTGACATGAAAAATAATTGATGACATAAACAAAATTAGCTTAGTGGATGTTGTTCTCAAAATAGCTCGATCGAGCCGAGCTTGAGCTTTGGGTTTTACTCGCGAGCCAAACTCGAGCTTCATAAAAACATAATGAGCTCGAGCTTAGTTGGGCTCAACCTGGCTCATTTACATCCCTAGTTCTATACTGGCTTAATCTCAGCAACGCTGAGTAACATATGTACAAAACTTAACATGTTACCTGAGATTATGACTTTGAATATGAATATGATGACTCTATTCCTTTACAAAAAATAACCCGACGATCTCAATAGAAACCAATGGTAACTCACTAAGCCTCTTTCATAGTAGTTCCAATATCATCGCGACACTGATTGAGGGTTCTTTCAAGTAACTAAAATATATAAATTCAATTGTTAGCATCAGATAAGATTACTTATGTAATGCCCCAAACCTTAATGTACTTGTTATAAACATGTTAAAAATGTAGTTTATATTTCATATATTGTTGAACGAGTAAGTAACGAGTAAAATGGTAATGTGGAATATCAACTATATTAACGAGCTTTGGCTATAATAGGATATCGTTTAATATTAATAATAAAATATATTATTTTGACCTTACTCCGTGTTAATTAAACTTAGGTTAAAACGTAGATAAAAATGAGTTCGTTTCATTCACATATTTATTGTTTTTAAAAACATTATATTTTAAAAGTTATAAGATACAAACAAATGAGGCAGCTGAATTAATTTTAGTATATAAAATATAATAACATTCATCAAAACCTTACCTTACGTAAACATATAAGCAAGGAGACACACATGACAACTCTAGTCCTACATCGATGAATTTTCTAAAGCCCCGTCCTTTGCCTAGTATATATAGAACCTTCAATACATGCCGGTTAGAATTATAAGTTTCATTTTGGAAACGCTCTAGTATAGAGAATCTTACGATACCCGTTAGGTGTTGTTCGTAATTGTTTTTAGAGTACGAGTATGGCTAGGAGCTCGAGTAGGGAGACTCTACATCAAATTGCCATAGATAGTTTTAAGAGATGTTCTTCTTTAAGTTTATGTTCATTATTTATTTTTTATTTTTAGTAGTTAATATTAGTATTATTATTAGTAGTAGTGTTGTTCTTATTACTTTTAGATACTAGGGTTATTGTCGGGGCAGGTAAACTAGCCTTAAACAAGGTAGCATTTACCAATATTCAGCCACGATAATGACTAGTTAGGTGTACATTATCTAACCTAGGATTACGTAATTGTGTCAGGACCTTGAGATATAACCCGATCGGACTAGTGGCTATTAAGCAATTGCTAATAAGGTGAGTCATCATACATGTCTTTTAAACTATGATAGTATACTCTTCCATAACTAGCAATAATGAGAATGTTGCAGTATGCATGTGTCAGTATGGTATGGGTATATGGGATCCTATTATGCTTACTGGGGTGTGTCGCTCTAGGAAGGGTAATAATGTGTTGTACCCACAGGCACTTAGTGCTTATAAGGTGGAACGACACACACTCATACCAATGTGATGGCTGTAAGGGGGCACTGTTGGAGTTCAAGTATGTCCCTTGTACGGTGGTTTGTGACAAGTCAAATGTATCCAATAAGGTTCAATGAGGCACAACCTAACTATAATGTGATCACAGGCCCATATTGTGTATGCATATAATGTAAACTGTGGTCTGTCTTTATAAAATTGTATAGTATGAGCTCACAAGTATATAGCTGACGTCATTTTGAGTATACTTATCTTAGGTGAGCCATGAGGAAAGCTATAGGAACTACTTGACCATTGTGGAGTTCATCAAGGAGTTCTTAGTTGCTAAAATTTTGTAAATAAATAAAGTGTTGTACTCAGTCTGTTATAAGTTTTAATAAAAGTTTAGTTTGCTTCTGTTGTAAGTGTGTCAATAGCACACTCAGACTAGGCCAAGTAACATGTTCTTAGGAAAAGTACTTGCATAGTCAATTGAGTGACACTAGAAGAAGTAAACTATGTTGTGTCTTTTTATGTGCTCTATATATATATATATATATATATATATATATATATATATATATATATATATATATATATATATTATATTTGTGTGATGTATATAATTGTTATATTATAATGATGTATTATACATATTAGTTACTCTGTACAATCATATTCTTATAGGAAGGAGACAATGTCTGAACATAGAGATGAACAAGGATCTAGAAATGAACAGAATAACAGAAGGAGAGATGAAGGTTCTCATAGGACTCAAACTCCCTCTCACAGTGTCAAATCCTGGTCTACTATAAGCATGTATCTAAATGTTGAAGATATCCACATTATAGCTGTGGAAGTGGCTAAGGTAATAACAAATGCATAAACCGGTAATGTTAACCAGTCAGGAGAACGACTTAAAGAAAGCTTAGTTGTCTCCATGCCAGTACAAAGGGAAAGAGCGGGCGAAAAGAAAAAGACTATTGCAACCATGCCACTAGAAAGGAAAAGGTGAATATTCCAATTCAAAGGAATGTACATATAAGAACTTCATGTCCTGTAAACCTCAGTCCTTTGACGGAAGAAAGGGAGCAATAGAAGCCCAGTACTAGCTCAACTAGATGGAGTCAATATTAGACATATGTGAGTGTGATGACCGCATCAAAGTACGATTTGCCGTGCATATATTTAAAGTTGAAGCCCTTCACTGGTGGAACATTGTGGTTCGAACAGAGGGCAAAGAAAAAGTTAAGGAGGTGAAATGGGAAGAGTTTATCCATAAGTTCCTCACTAAGTTTTGTCCTCTTAGTGAGATTGAGCAACTGGAAATGGAATTTTTTCAGTTGAAAATGGGAAATAAAAGATACCGAGAGTATGTTTCTCGTTTCAACGACATATCTGGACTGGTTTCTTATTTAGCCTTGACTGAGGAACAACAGATCAATAGGTTTATTTGGGGTCTACCCTCCAAAATGAGGGTGTTTATCAAATCTAAATCACCCAAGACATTTGTAGAAACTATTGAGGCTGGTGCCGTCATGGCTGCCGAGATGATTTTGCGACAGGCTGAATCTCCCGCACCAAAAAGGAAGTGGGAAGAAAGAAAGAGGGACACCCAGAATAACAACTTTAAAAGGTTTAAAACATTTCCTCAATGTCAAATTTGCAAATGCTTTCATACGGGGGAATGCCATTTTCCTTATCCAAATTGTAAAAGAAGGGTCATGCTCTTCAAGAATCTAAGGAAAAGAGAAGTGTTTTGAATGTGGAGACCCTAACCACATGAGATCTGAATGCCCCAAACTCAAAAGGAATGATAGGACACAACCAAATCAGCCAAAAGGGCGTTCATTTGTACTCACCACAGAAGAAGCCAAGACCACTACAGACGTTATCATGGCACGTATCTCATATTGATGTATATGCACGTGTGTTAGTTGATACTGGTGCAAATAGAAGTACAGTGTTGACTACCTTTAGACCTTACTTGAACCAGACGTCCCAAAACCTAGATCATACTTTATAGTAGAAATGGTTGATGGAAGTTAAAAAGAGATAGTTAACTTGTTAAGAATCTTAAAATAAGGCTAAAACCTTGTTGTCCCTATAGACCTAATGCCTATGGAACTTGGAGAATTCGACATAGTTATAGAATGGACTGGTTGGCACCATATGACCCGGAAGTTATATGTGACAAAAGGATTGTCCGACTCTGATTAGCCAACGGAAAATGGCTAACCGTACCGGGAGACCGCACTAACAAGACTAAGAACCTCATCACGATAACGCAAGCACATAAATGCCTAAGGAAAGGGTATGTTGGTTTTTTAGCATATGTCATAAACACTACAGAAAGAAGGTCGAGGACGTGCCAGTAGTACGAGAACACCCCGAAGTGTTTCCCGATGAACTCCCGGGACTACCACCAGATAGACAAGTTGAGTTTCGCATTGACCTTGTCCCAGGTACATCACTGATTACTAAGTCACCATATAGATTGGCCCTGAAAGAGATGCAAGAACTCAAGAAGCAATTGTAGGAGTTACTTGACAAGGGGTTTATCCTACCCAGTTCGTCGCCTTGGGGAGCACCATCCTATATGTCAAGAAGAAAGATGGGATGATGCGTATGTGCATCCATTATAAAGACTTGAATAAAGCTACTATAAAGAATAAATACCCTTTGCTTAGGATCGATGACTTGTTTGATCAATTACAAGGGGCAAGCTATTTCTCTAAAATAGACTTGAGGTCTAGATACCACCAAGTGAAAGTTGCACCAGAATACTTACCTAAGACTGCCTTCAGGACTAGGTATGGTCATTATGAATTTTTGGTAATGTCATTTGGATTAACCAACGCACCAACAGTGTTCATGGACCTCATGAACAAGGTTTGTAAACCTTACCTCGATAAGTTTCTGATCATTTTCATTGACGATACCCTTATCTACTCTACGAATGAGGTAAAACACAAACAATACCTCAGAGCAGTCCTTGAATTGCTCAAGAAAGAAAAAACTATATACAAAGTTCTCTAAGTGTGAATTTTGGATACGTGAGGTGCAATTCTTAGGCCACGTAATAAATGAACATGGAATACAAGTTGACCCTACAAAGATCAAGGCCATCAAGAAATTGGAAGTACCGAAGAATCCTGTTGAAATCAGAAGATTTCCAGGGTTAGCAGGATACTATAGAAGGTTTATTCAAGACTTCTCAAAGATTGCAACACCATTAACCAACTAACCCAGAAAGCATCAAAGTTTAATTAGAAACCTAAACAAGAAGAAGCCTTTAACACGTTAAAAAAAAGTTATGTAGCGCCCCAATACTGTCACTTCCTGAGTGAATTAATGATTTTGTCGTCTATTGTGATGCATCTCATTATGGCATGGGATGTGTACTCATGCAAAGAGGCAAAGTATTGCCTAAGCCTCTAAACAGTTGAGGATTCACGAACGGAACTACACAATCCATGATTTGGAACTTGGTGTCGTAGTGTTCACATTGAAAATTTGGAGACATTATCTTTATGGTACAAATCAAACTTTTAATCAGGTTGAAAAATGATAATCCCTTCTCTTTTTCTATTTTAGTAGTCTTACGCGGTCTGGCCATAAAAGTTTAAAACACATATTCGAGCAAAAGGAGCTCAATATGCGTCAGAGACGATGGATGGAATTATTAAGTGATTACGATTATGAGATCCAATACCATCTAGGTAAGGCAAACGTAGTAGTAGATGCTCTAAGTAGAAAAGAGAAACCACAACCAATAAGGATTCGTGCAACCAAAATAGAGGTTAAAAGTAGTCTCTTAGATCAAATTAAGAATATACAACGAGAAGCCTTAAAAGAGAATCATATTGTAAAAGAAAGAATGATTGGGAGACTGAAGCTACTGATAATGGGAAACGATAATATCCTTAGGTTCAACAATAGGATATGGGTTCTGAATTTTGGGGGATTGTGGAATAGAATCTTAGAGGAATCCCACAAGTCTAAGTATTTGATTCACCCTGGGAGTGACAAGATGTATAAGGATTTAAGGAATAACTATTGGTGGCCGGGAATGAAGCGATCTATTGCCCATCATGTGGAAAGGTGTCTTACATGCCTTAAGGTGAAGGCAAAACATCAAAAGCCCTCTGGATACTTGCAACAACCAAAGATTCTAAAATGTAAATAGGAGAAAATCACCATGGAGTTTATCACGAAGCTCCCAAGGTCAAGTCACGTTTGTGATACTATATGGGTAATAGTGGACAGACTGACCAAGTCTACACACTTCTTGCCAATTCGGGAGGACTATAAGATGAACAACCTAGCTCAGATTTACATCAAAGAAATAGTCTCACGAAATGGGGTGCCTGTATTGATCATATCAGATAGAGATAGTCATTTCACATCTAAATTTGGCAAAGTTTCCAACAGGAGCTGGGAACAAAGCTTAACCTAAGCACTACCTATCACCCTCAGACAGATGTGCAGAAGGAACGAACTGTCCAGACGTTAGAAGATATGCTTCGGGCTTGTGTAATTGACTTTGGTAGAAGTTGGGACAATCACCTATCACTCATCCAATTAGCTTACAACAATAGCTATCATGCCAGCATTAGGGTTGCACCGTATGAAGCTTTACACGGAAGAAAGTGTCGAACTCCTATCTGTTGGACGAAAGTAGGGGAAAGTCAACTATAAGGACCAAAAATCGTTATGGAGACTAAAGAAAAGATTCAGCAGATCAAGGAAAGGATGAAAAGCGCACAAGATCGATAAAAGAGTTATGCGGATCAAAGGCGTAAACCCTAGAGTTCCAAATAGGGGATAAAGTAATGATTAATCACCTCTGAAAGGAGTTATTCAGTTTAGAAATAAAGGAAAGTCGAAACTCCGATACATTGGGCCGTTTGAAGTAACAAGTAGAGTAAGACCAGTTTCTTATCTGCTAAAACTTCCTGAACAGCTGGCAGGAATACATAATACTTTTCATGTATTGTTGAACCTAAAGATATTGTAAGGAAGTGCCTACTAGATGAAGCTCAACAAATACCCTTGGAAGACGTACACGTTGACAAACAACTCAACTTCATTGAAGAACCACTACAGATCAAAGACAGGAAGATTAGAAAGTTACCCAAGAAGGAAATCCCATCCCGTTAGTCAAAGTCAAGTGGAATGCACGTCATGAGCCCAACTTTACATGGGAATTAGGAAACGTAATGAAAGAAAAGTACCCTCATAAAAAGATGACAAATTTGGAGGATGAAAATTTTGTAAGGAGGGGAGGATGTAATACCCCGAACCTTAATATACTGGTTATAAACATGTTTAAAATGTAGTTTATATTTCATATATTGTTGAACGAGTAAGTAACGAGTAGAATGGTTGTGTGAAATATGAATTATCTGAACGAGCTTTGGCTATTATAAGAGACCGTATAATATTAATAATAAAATATATTATTTTTAAGCTTACTCCGTTTAATGAAACTTAGGTTAAAACGTAGATAAAAGTGAGCTCGTCTAAATGATATATTCATCCTTTTATAAAAAAATATATTTTAAAAGTTATAAAGATAAACGAGTAAAACAGCTAAATTAATTACAATATGTAAAATATAATATAATAACATTCATCAAAACGTTAGCTTACGTAAACATATAAGCAAGCAAATATACATACAACTCTAGTCCCACATCGATGAATTTTCTAAAGCCACCGTCCATTGTCTAGTATGTATAGAACTTTCAGTATCTCAGAATTATAACTTTTTTTGGAACATTCTAGTATAGAGAATCCTATGATACCCATTGGGTGTTGTTCGTAGTCGTTTTTGGAGTACGAGTACGAGTAGGAGCTTGAGTAGGGAGACTCTACATCAAATTGTTGTAAATGATATTAGTATTATTAGTAGTAGTGTTAGTATTACTTTTAGATACTAGGGCTATTGTCAGGGTATTGGGTAACCTAACCTTAGTTAGGCATGGACTCATCAACCATACTTAAACAAGGTAGCGTTAACCAATATCTAACTACGATAATGACTAGTTAGGTGTATCATTACCTAAACTAGGATTATGTAGTTGTGTCAGGACCTTGAGACATAACCCGATCGAACTAGCGGCTACTAAGCAATTGTTAATAATGTGAGTCATCATACTTGTCTTTTAAACTATGATAGTATACTCATCCATAACTGGTAATAATGAGAATGCTGCCGTATGCATGTGTAAGTAGGGGTATATGGGATCCTATTATGTTTAATGGGGTGTATCAATCTAGGAAGAGCCGCAGGACTTCGTGCATATAAGGTCCAGCAACACACACTCATACCTATGTGACGACCATAAGGGAGCACAGCTGACTATAATGTGGTTTGTGATAAGGCAAATGTGGCCTATAAGGTTCAATGAGGCCCAACATGACTATAATGTGGTCACAAACCCATATTGTGTATGCATATAATGTAAACTGTGGTCTTTCTTTATAAAATTGTATAGTATGAGCTCACCAGTATATAGCTGACGTCGTTTTGAGTATACTTATCTCAGGTGAGCCGTGAGGAAAGCTATAGGAACTTCTTGATCGTTGTGGAGTTTAGAAGATCAAGGAGTTCTTAGTTACTAAAAGCTTGTAAATAAATAAAGTGTTGTACTTAGACTATTATAAGTTTTAATGAAAGTTTAGTTTGTTTCCGTTGTAGGTGTATCAATTATACATAATCACCCAGGTTACGGGTGAGGGTGTTACAACTTAATTCTCGAAAAATTCTATGCAAATGCATAGTTTCACATGCTAAGCCGCTCAGGTTTACAATTTGAACTCCACCTATACCCAAAAGAGAAATCTTAGTGTCAAACAAATCATCACACCTGCTTAAGTATTAAAAAGCGCCTAGGCATTATTTCATTTTGTACAAAACATGAACTTCAAAAGTGTATCAGCATTCAAATACTAGGATCTGAAGTCACATTATATGATTAATAACATAAATTGAAGCCGATACTGGACATACTAATACGGTATACTATGAACACCAAAATAATAAATAAATACTTAAACAATCAACTAGCCAGCTTATCCATGTCAAAAAATGATGTAATGAGAGGATCAAGAGCCGGCAACCAACAAAAAATTTCGGCAACTTCCTAAAATTTTACCGGTTCAATATATAAAATTAACATACCAATTCCAAACTATTTTTAACCTACTGAGCAAAATACAACCTGACACTTGACAAATACACCTGCTGTTAACACACTTTAGTTGCTAAACTTGCAATACACTTGAAGAATTTGATATTCAATAAAAAATTTAAGGTTACACCATCCTGTAGGTTCAAAATTTGAGTCCAGCATATTAAGTTAGGCATCATAACCCTTCTTTGATGACTATAAGGGCATGAACAAGCTCATCCAAGTGAGAGAGAGGCCAACAATTCCTCTTTTTCTTCTTCCCTTGCCATTGTTCTTCTACCTCTGTACAAAACAAGAGATCCCCTTATACATTCAATAATAATGTTTCTCTCTGATTCTATATCTTTGTTCAGTACCACAAATATGTTCAACAAATAAAGTACACAATCAGTTAAACAATTTCCACCCTTAAATAGAGCTTATTAATGTGGTTACACTCCACAAGTCTAAAGAAACAACATTTTATTACAATCAAAATCACATGGGAGAATGCACATAAAACCTTGAATCAATCATCAACAATAGGCATATATTGAATTGCCTATAAATACCAAAGACAAACAAACAAGTTATTTTACAATAAAATCAACCACCTGTGAAACCATACCTGACAGAGAACATCCATGGTACTCAAACCCCCACTTTCAACCAAAAACTTAAACCTAAAATTCTGCAGCCCACCTTTAACATCCTCACGCGTCTACGCCTTCGGTATCGCCTTCACAATCTTCGGAGACAACACAGACCAAACCTCCAAACCCTCAACCACTTGATTCAAACATAGAATCACCCAAATCCAGCCTCTTTCCATGTTATGGGAGGAAGGAGGGACATAATTAGGTTAGAGTTGGTGAGGAGAAAGGAGATTAGAAGTTTAGGAAGAAGGGAGATTTAGGTTAGGGTTAGTGAGGAGGAAGGAAATTAGAAGTTTTTAGGAAGGAGGGAGATTTAATTTTTCTGGAAAAATAAAAGCGTGAAATGTAATTCTTTATATTAAGTTTGGCGGGGTTTATGAAAATTTAACTTAACTTAATAAAAAAAACATAAAACAAATTATATGGGTTAACAAGGTGTCACATCACCCCGTTAACAAACCCACAGACAGCGCAGCTTTGTTATGGCCTTTTGTTATTGAGGACATCACGATTGGGATGGCGACCGTTTTTGATTGCATGTGTGTGGGGGAATGAAAACGAGGTCAATTTGACTGTTTGGAAGGGCGGATTAGGATTTTATTATGACCAAATAGAAAACCTTAAAAGATTACATCGAGTTCTAATGTGTCGTATCATGTCGTAAAGGGCAATAACTTATCGTACATGTCTTCATGGGTCATATTTGCCCTTAATAGATTTTTAATGGGTCCATATTGGTTTTAGTATGCCATGTAAGGTCTAAAAGGGATATAACATAATGTAGTGATTCATAGTATGCCATAAATGGTAATAATAGATCGTACATATCTCATTAGACAATATTAGGCCTTAATAGATCCCATTGGCCCACAACCAGCTAATTGTGTCATATTATATATCTTAGAGAGTTATATTGGGTTGTAATGAATCATGCTCGATTGTAACGGGATATAACAAGTGACACATGTCTAAATGACCTTATTGGGCCTTGATAGTTCCCAATGGCGAATAAGGGGCTTTATTGTGGTCTTAACCATTATATCATGCTATAAGGAGTCATGATATGTCATCATTGACCATCACTGGGTATAGTTGACCCGAACTTAAAGATGAGTATTTTGGACCTAATATCGGTACAGTAGCGATACCATATAGATATTGTAAATTAAAATATTGATGTTGATCGAATATATTTGATATGGTATTTAGTTTTAGATATAGCTCAGTTTCAATATTCGTACTAAGCGATAAAGTATAAGTTCAAGATTTCTAAGGATACGGTACCATACCGGTACCAAGCAAACATGTATAGTACAAAATTCAGTTTTGATTTTAGCTAAACTTCGGTAGCAATACTATGTGGTATGGTAATTTGTCGACACACTGCCAATACTAATCTCATCCCTACCCTAACCGACCAATGTTAACTCATATTGAACCAAGTTAACCACCATGGCCCAATAATGATCCTACTTGACTACTATTGACCCTAACTAACAATTGTTGACCACAATTTGCCAATGTTGGCCCTAAATTTTTTTAAAGACAAGATTAAGAAAAAAAAGAAAAAAAACAGAATAATAATCAACACAAACTTTTCAATGTTGATCCTAGTCGACAATCATTATAACGATGCATGTAAACTCGTTATAATGATATGTCTAAGTTGTTGGTAGGAAATATAATTTTATTTTTCTTTTAAGATCTATCTGATCATTGTGATCTAAAACTTATAATATTTAGAGTTGCTAATAATTTGAATTTGTAAACAAAATGTAATATTTGTTTTTTCATTATTGTTAATTAATAATATTTGGAGAGTTTTTGGAGGGGAAATTGAAAGGGATAAAATTAAATAGAAGGTCTAGATGGAAAATCAGAGTAGCTAGTAGAAATAATTAGAGGGAAATACAAAAATCATAAAAAGTAAAAACATTATACATGTAATAAAAAAAATTGGAACCCATAGATGTAAATTTTCAAACGAAAAGTATATATATACACACATGTGTATATAATGCATAGTGAATTTTGCAAAAAAAAACAAAAAACAAAAAAAACTATTATTTTAATTGGATCACCAATGACTGATAAAACTTATAAATCAAGAAAATAATGAAGTCTAATTTATTTGATGGAATTTATTTGAGAGGGAGCAAATTATACACGTTTTATTTTGATGACATACAACAATCACACACAAAAATAAGTGTTATAAAAATTATAAGATGAGACACATACTTTAATGTGTTTTATTTTTACATTTAAACCATGACACACAAATATAAGTGTCATAAAAATTATAAAATGACATAAGACACACATATTTTAATGTGTTTTATTTTTATTAAATGACATTTAAATTATGACACACAAATATAAGTGTCATAAAATATTCAATTTCACCTACGATGACGTATTTTTAATGACACACGCGTTTGTGTGTTATAAAATTAGTGTGTTATTGTTATATGTCATTAAAGGTCTTTTTTCTAGTAGTATTGGAAAATACTTGAACGTGATATCAAAACTTTGAACTTGAGATTTTAGCTTAGGAAATGATAAAGTGCGAGTGATTGAGAGGGGACGGTGAAAGAAGGCTTGAGAGGGTTTTTAATATTTTGAAAATTGAAATGTACATATGGTGCGGTTATATTGGGAGTCTCTAGTGTGCATGCTTTGCATGGAAACAAGAAATGCCATTTTGGTGAATGGCACGTTCTAGCTTCTCATTCCATGCAACATATTGTTGACTTTCGAAAGTGTGTGTAGGATAGTAACTTTGGTTGGTGATCAAAAATCTCAAAGAGGACACCACGTGGGTAGATTGATTTGTTAAACTATTTAGTAAATGCACACATATAGAACTGTACATATAAATACTGTTAATGTGACGAGTTTTCTGAAAAACGATTCTAAGTACAAGTATTTGTAGGTATGGGTGAGTTTTCTATTGTTTGTTTTAATATTACTTTCAAATTCCAACAACATGTGCATGCATTGTATAATATATAAAGATATAAATCATTCACACACATTCACTTACGCATGTATACATATAATTTTGGTTTTTTTTACTTTAATAATAGTATATATATATATCTATACTTTTATATAACAGAGATAGGAAAGAGAACTTAAATTTAAGAGAGTTTACAATTTATATACCATTTATATAACACAAGATATAACAACATATTGCACCCATCTTTTTGTTTATTTCTATACCACTCTTAATGTATGTTGTACAAATATTCAAACACCATAAATTACATCACATAGATGACAATATCCACCCTACATTCTTATACACTACATCACACGGATTTCAATCCAAACTATGCATTTTTATTCCCTCTCTCTCAAAACATGTTGGGTTATATAAAATTTGTTAATGATGAAAGTCAAAACCTAAAGGATCCATCATCCTTGCCTTACCTGAATAAGTTAAAATATAATTAACAAGTCCAAAAGTTTCTCTCCCTTTAAAAGTTTCTCAAAACAGTTGCCCCAACTACTACTGCATCAAACTACTACCTTCAAATATCAGAGTTTAGATTAACATGTGTTGATTGTCAAAGTGCTTGTCAATAAATCAATAATCAAGGTCAACTAAAGTCAAGGGCTCAAGACTAGAAGATCAAGTCAGCAAGTTAAAGATAGAAGGTCTAGATTTCCAGAAGTGATGCTTCCCAACTAGTTCTGTGAAATCCAGTTGTTCATACTAACTCACAAAAAAAAACAATAGTTCAATGCAATAGTGTAACTATCCTTCAAAACTCCTAGCAGTTGCATCATTTAATAAAGCTATTAAAGGTCGCTTTCAAGATGATGTCACTAGCAGTTCACGCCTCTTACATATAGTTTTGTTTGTTTTTTTGTAATTTCTTAGCCCTTGAAGCCTAGAGCACAAATAAAGTGAGAGTGTCTCCACCTGGTGAGGGTGAGTACTTTGTGTACCTTTGTGATTGTATAACATCATTTGAATTCAATATGAATCATTTACAGTCATTCACAAATCCAAAAGTGATAGTTTGATGTGTTTGTTTATTACTGTTTGATTGAATTTTTAATTTGATTAATTATATATAAGAATACACATACCATACACACACTCAGATCCAATAATTGATATCAGAGCAAGGTTCACTGAATTGACTTCACTGTTGATTCAGAAGATAATCTAGCTCATATTAACAACTAATTAAGTGATCAAAGGACATTAAGAAGAATTAGACCAATCAGATCAACAAGTTATTTCTGATACTCTGTTTTCTGAATTAAAATTCAATAAAACTCGACATGCCAATCACTCAGGTTCCTCACAATACCGAATCAGCAAACAAGCCTTCGAAGCCCACAAAATACTTAGAGTAGGACTTCCAAATGTTTGAGCTCGACGTTAAAGCATTCGAGATAGGCCATGGCCTAACCCAACAAAATCTATGCAAGATTGCTCTATTGTGAGAATACCAAGGAGTTGTGGGATGCTTTGAGCTAAAATTTGGTGGTACAGATGAAGTTCAAGGGAACAACAGAGAAATATTCAATCGACAGTATTTAACATTTGCTCATATCAAGGGAGAATCTCTGACTCAACAGTTTAAGCGATTTAACTGCCTTATCAGTGAACTAAAGCTTGCATATAAGATCTATACAATTCTACTCTAAGTCACAGGTTCATGAGATCTTCCTAATAAATGGGATATAGCTACTTATCTGTTGAGAACTCTGTTGGTTTTAAGGAGATGACTCTAACACAACTTCATGGCAAACTCCTCAATTATGAGAGAGAGTTTGACCAGAATCAAAAGTTGATGTCATCAGACAAAACTACTGATGATTATACATTTGGTAACACAACCTTGATGAGCAAGATGAGTCATCATCATCTTACAAAGTAAATGAACATAATTATAATCGCTTTATTGATATAACTGTTAGTTTAAATTCTCAAAATGACACATCACATGTGGCAAATTAGAATTATGCTTTGATGATGTATAATCATAGATCAATGGACCCTATTGACCAGGAAGAATTTGACTTCCTTGACTAGCTTGCTTTATTGAGTGTTAAGTCTAATCAATTTTATACAAAACTAGTAGGAAGTTTCCTAGAGTAGAGGTAAGGGTAAATTTGAGAGGCATAAATCCAGGATTGAGTGCTATAGATGTCACAGGTTAGGTCACTTTACAAAACTCAATACCAATTATGACTTATCCTAATTAAATGAATTAAATAACTCCTGGTCAATATCTAGGATTTCAAAATACATATCAAAAAAATTTCAAAAATTCCCTTGGTCCCAAGACACAATCTACATCACATTGTGCACATCCACCCATTCATATTTCATATCCACATGTGAATGTTCCCTCTCAATATCACACACCACATGTTAACATGTCACAAGCAAAGGTTCAAACACCCTCACAAGCACAAACTCAATCCCAGGCTCACTTACTAGTAGTTTCTCAAACTAAAGAAACTACTAGTTCCCTTGCGCCAGCAACTACTCAACAAAGCTTTTTCACTCAAAGCATTGTAGATTGGAGCAGTCTATCTAAGGGCTTGAATGATGAACACTCTTGCATGCTTGCACTTAATAATGGTTACCAAAATTTTGCACTAGTTACTCTGGAAGCATTAAATGACACATCAGATTATAGCACTACTGAAATTGCTAGTTTGTGTATTATTCTACTTGCAGCATCAATAACAGCTAGACCATCTCTACATGTTGATATATCCCCATAAATACTATCAAAACTTTGTTTTGAAAAGTACATTCAAGCATTTGAGGATATCAAAGTAGTGAATATCATGTTACTTGAGGAATCTGAACACTCGAGAAACTACTAGCACAAACCATCAAGTCTCACAAACAGGTTTTGAAAGAAAAGGATCAAGTCATTTAGGATTTAAAACATGAAGTTTCAAATCATTCTGCGTAATTAGAATCACTTTTTTCAAAATATCAATTATGTCCAAAATAACTTGAATTAACTCAAGTAAATTGTCAAAAATGGGTTTAATCATGCAAAGGTTTTGAAATGTTGTTAAATCAGCAATAAAAAAGCAATGTGATGTTTGGTCTAGGGTTTAATCCCACATAAGAACCAAATGATTACACTCCAAAAATTCAAGTTCATGACACTAAATCCAATTCTCTCACTGAAAAGAAGTTTGTAAACACTGATTGTGGTTCTCATCACAAATTTCTTGATCAACACAAATACTAAATGGTCAAATGAGATTGTGTTGACAAAAAATTTAAACCAATGACCGTTGTGACTTCTAATGTAACAATACTGAGGATTGTTACATGGTCATAGCTTATGAGAAAAACAAGGTTCAAAATCTAGAAAACTTTTATGAAAAGCCAGTCTTCTATCCATGTAGTGATTCCAACTACTATGAATCCACTTGTTCATTTAAGGTTATTATAACTGTTGAAAATCCTGTTACATTGGCCCTGAATCATAAAAAAATCATTGGACCAGCACAAGTTACTGATGCACCTCCTGCAAACATCTTGCCAAAACTGAAGCATTCCCATTCTACCCCTAATCAGTACAAGCTAAGGAGATCTGATCAAAGTGTTGACATAAAAGTATTAGCAAAGAACCAAACAAAGTTGATTAGGATGGTACAAAAGTTGCAATGGGTCAAAATAGTGGTCAAAGTGATTAAACAAGTTGTGATGAAACTAGGCCTGCATGTCATAAGGCATGGGTTCCAAAATCTCATCATTGAAGTGTTTTGCAACTAGAAAAAGGAAACTACTACTTTTATTCACTTTTGTACATTGTACACAAAACTGCTAGCTTGACTCAGCAGTTTGCCAAATTCCAGCCATTTCTTTTTTACCATTATCCATCCCTTATAAATTAGCTTCAACTCAAAGATGCAGAAGGGGTTGAGAGTTTTCAAAAATCTGAGATGGATTTAAAGTTCATTTAACAGGGTTACTAAGGTAATACCAAATATGCCACTTATGAGAAGAAATATTGTGGTCCTACTCTAAAATTCCTCTTCCACACACTTATGCAGTGTTTGTCAAGTAAATCAGGTTCTTGGAACGAAGTTCCACAGTTAACATAATGCATACTCCATTTTGATTGAATCAAAACTTAAACTTTCAAATAAAATTTTTAAACAATTTGTTTCTAATGTTAACTCAACTTTAAAACTTTTGATGTAACCCAGACTAATTATGGCAATACTACATATAGAATTGTTTGATGAGATATATAAAAGGGGTGTGATCCTTCCTATCAAATCACGTTTGAGCCAAAACTTGTTGACGAAGAAGCTGAGCATGTGCAAGGCAATGATCCTACACGGCTAGAAGTTAAGGAACAACAAATACCTGAGCCACTTCTCTTGCTAACTAAAGGGAACAACCCACCCCTTATGAACCCACAACAATAAACACCAAAAAAAGGAAGAATTATCCAGCACAAAATACTTCCAAAGCCTCTAAGTCTACTACCAAAGCCACCCCGTCAAAGAAAACCAAAATAAAGACTACTCAGGAAGTTGAGGTCCTTGATAGTCGGCCTAAAATACAAACTCAGCTAAAGACTGTAGTTACTTATTCTCTATAGTCTCTAGTGCCCCAACCAGCTAATCCAGCCTAACCAGCACTTTTACAAAAAGACTCATGGACGTACATCTTCTTATATATCAAAAAAGGAACTTCTTAACCACAAATCATTGAGAGGGAGCCCCAAAATGAAGCCCCAATACATATGGAATCTAGAACTTACCCACATGAGGAAGAGACTCATCCCTACCAGGTAAATCTTGATGAGGTGATCGCAGTGGTGGCTTCCACTATTTAAAGAACCAACTAGTTTTCAAGAAGACAATGGGAACAAAGCTAAGACCACCTTGCACGCAATAGCAGTAGAGCTACTCCATGCAGCTAAAATATTTGAGGGCCAAATTGGTGGAAGTCCTTGGTACTAAGAAAAAGGGGCATCAGAAAGTATTCTTGTGATTGAAAAGACACAAATACCTACTGATACAACCACCTCAGGTGTGGGGGGCAGATGAGTCTATTCATTTGGATGATGCCCAAAACCAACAGTTAGGTGCTGCATCTTCAAACTTATGGAAGTTGGTCACTAAGATGTCTCAAGCTAAAGTCTAGCTTAAACAAGAATACACAAAAAAGTTGGCCTCCTCAAAAAAGGAACTTAGCCAAATACTCAGCTCACTCTCAAATCAGCCACCAGCCACACAAAGCCAAACTGCTGGTGAGGTTTTAGCCACCTCATCATTGCCAGTAGGAGAGCACAAAATGCCTCCAATGATATCCTAGAACTTATGTTCAAGGATTACCTAACCACCTTTGATGTCAGTATTCAGATCCTTTGCCCCCAGACCTTGGTTAATCACTTCATGCAAAAACTGAAAACTGTTGATGTCAAAAAGGGGGAGAAGGTTGGCACGATTCAGGCTGGATCGATACAAGACTGACTAATCAACCTAGGTGGCGTAATCCCCTTGATAGATCAACGAATTCAAAAACAAGTATTAAGATGAAGAACACACAAATTCCCTGTCACACCATGTTTATGCGTGACAATTGATAAAAATCATTCGCATATAGCACATCAGAAGTCTTGGGATTATAAATTAATATTACAAAGTACAATCGTCCCAGAGTTCAAAAATAAATATACAAACCGAAAGTACTTAAGAAGATCCACAGGTGGATCGAAATAAAAAATTGAATATTAAGACTACTAGGCCTTACATGGAGTCGCAAATTCCATTATGCTTAGACTGACAGCTCCTACCTATTCCGTACTTGGTAATAAACTTGCGTTTAGTCTTTTGAAAATACGTCCGTTTTCATGGTAAATACAATTAACCGACACATTTTGAAAGTCTTTTCAAAATCATTTTATACCATTTGGTATATCATTTTAAAATAAATTCAGACAAAGTGATATCTCTTGTTACCAAATTTACATGCTTGTCAATACATATGGGCCTCGGAACTAAAATCTGATACATGATTAACCAACACACCTCATTTCAATAAAAATATAATATAGCATGTGTCTGTTAGGTGTATGCCTACACCCTTCGCTTAGGTCATGGCCACTTGCAATTAAGTGAGCCGAGGATATCCAGGACACTGTCGCATTAACCCCCAATGTTTAAGTTATCAAGCAAAATGGATTAAAATGGTTTATTTAAATTTTAAGCATCATTCGCCCATGATGTAATATCTGACCAAGCGGCTAGTGCCGTATCCCAAGCCCATATAGGGAAAAGGCTAAGAGTATTTACCTATACTTTTCGTTACAAATCAAGGATGCTAAAGCACAACTGTAATCAAAACAACCCATGCGCAATTTACTGAAGGCTCCCAGTCTGGAATGGACTCCGTTAGACGTTAACGGGTCTTATTCAAGTCATTTGACTTAGACCGGTTAACTTATAAGAATTATGTACAGTTCACTAGATTAAGCGGAGACCGGTAGAATGTGGTTTAAGCCCTTACAAGTACAATGACCCGAGTCAAATAACCTTAGAACTGATTTGGAAAGCTTTTGACTCGATTCGACTAACTTATATAAACTATGCTATATAAGTCAACCGTGCGTGCATAGGCGGCATCGGGTGATGAGATAGGTCTATGGTAAGTCCAATATGCCAAAACATGTTTATTATAATGTTACATCAGTTTCAAACTTAGATTACATAATCATGATGTTTCAAAATCATTCTATGCGAAAATGGCGTTTTAGGCATTATTTAGGCATAATGTAAGGACTTGCATAAAACCTGACAAACGATATGGTCAGAAGGTATAACCTTTAGGGGTTATTCCCAACAATAATACAATCATATAACAACTTCAAATCAATATCTAAACTATCTCAAACGGGTCAGAATCGAAAGTAAAAGCAGAAGTGAAACTGTTTAACTTTCGGTTGCGAACCGAGCTCTAAGCAGGAAATGACGGGTTGCACATGATCTAACAAGTCTTAATATGTTACATAAACTATTATAATGTCAAAGTTAAGGTTTCGATACTTAGAAGTTCATTCAATATTAATTACAAAAATCTGCGTTTTTTACGTTTATTTAATAAAACTTTAAAGAATCTGTCACACCAGCTCGTAGGCGGAAGAGCACGGTGTGATCTGATTGGTTCTCATTGCATATAACATAAGTAGCAAACTATATGAACAAAACATTCTCCATATGCCATTACTGAAATTGTTTCAAATGCAACATAAGTTAAGTATATTGTTACAAGCCATTAAATTGTCAAATTGTTAAGTAACCAAAATTCAAGATTTTAAAATAATAAGGTTTTGCCCTTTATATCACCGCAAGCAGGCAGGATATACCGGACAAATCCTTCAAAAATGGCATTGGAGACTTGATGCTTGTTTCTTGATTGAACTTCTTGCAAAGATCCACTAATTACCTGAAATACATGTTAAATTGAAAATCAACAAAAGTTGGCGAGTTCATGTGTTTTAACTGTATGCGTTATGTCCATAAAATGTATAAGTATTTGTATCAAAACCCGGTATGTAAAGTGTCAATGAAATCGTTGATCATTAATGTTTTGCAAGGACATTAATATGTGTGACGACATAGGAAGCAATCAAAACCTAGACGATTTATGTCGATTAACTTCGACTGGGACGACAAATGCACTCTTCTGTGTGGGTCCATGACGAAGAGTGGGGCTTGCCAACAACCGCTAGATCTAACCTTTGTACCGTGGTCTTAAATAAGATTAATGGTGCTTAAGTTCCACCCTATTCGCACATGATCTAAGTTGTTTCATTCCTTAGCTTATCATACCATTGAACATGTATTTCCCCGATAGTTGTAAAACAGTAAAACATTTAAGATGAAAAGGGGGACATGAACTCACTGTTTTGCTTTCTGCTTTCCTTGATTATCTCAAATACTTTTCTTTGAATTCGTAACACAATCTACAAACACGTTAGGTTTTTGTTAGACACTTCGGTCTTTGAATGATTCTTGTTCTTGTTTCTTGTCTTAAACATTCGTTAAGACTTGTTCAGTGTTTTGTTCCATTTGGATGTATTTTTCAATGTACGATGCTCCGCCGAGATGCGATTTCGATGCATGATGTCAATATATATATTTCCTCAAATATATATATATATATATATATATAATATATATATATATATATATCTTTGCATCTTAAGTGTCGTGTGCCCGGGCCTAGCCCGTTAGTCTCCATGCCTCGCACGAGTAAATGTATGTGTCTCATGTCTTCACATTATTGGATTCCACCCGTTTGCCTCGACGATACCATCGTCGGATATGTTCCTTATATAATTTTTATTAATTATATAATATTCCAAGATCGATGCGTTAGTTAAAATATTATATTTTAACTTGTATTTTTGGAATGTGCTACTTTATAAATATCATTTTGTTTACGATGGGTTTAAAAAATAATATATTTTTAACGTGTCTTGATATATATAATTACTTCATTGGTTTCATGGTTTACTTATCCATGTTTAATAATTGTCAAGTATTATACTCTTGTATTTCCCCCCAAGTATAGGTATTCTTGTACTGTGTATT
This sequence comes from Scalesia atractyloides, assembly GCA_947069175.1. Lineage (NCBI taxonomy): Eukaryota > Viridiplantae > Streptophyta > Magnoliopsida > Asterales > Asteraceae > Scalesia > Scalesia atractyloides. The sequence continues at coordinate 52,379,510 of CAMTDV010000007.1, read as the reverse complement.
TGTGTATCCCTATTTGTATTCTCATGGTTAAGTACAATACTTGTATAAATGTATTTTCACCAATTATTAATGGTATATGTTGACATGTATTTGTATGTATACGGATACGTATATTTCTTGTATTTATCACCCCCATTTTTGTGTATTCTTAAGTTATATAATTTTAAGATATATTCAAATTAGTGTAAGTATTATTATGCTTGGTAAGTGTATGCATCCAAAATAATATATATTTTTGCGATTAGTTCTAGAAAATATATGTTTTAGTTTCCACAAAAATAATATATTTTTAGGAGGTTTACCGAATATATATTTTTATACACTTCGAAAATTATATGTTTTTAGCGTTGCCGAAATACCCTATGGTTTCTATATTTGTAAGAATACATATTTTGTCACTTGTTCGGTTTTGAAAATAATATTACCAAGCTTCGATATATTATATATTTTTAGTCCCTAATTTATATATAGTCCAATGTCCGAATAGTCCATATTTGTTGCCATGTATGCTTATGGATGGGTATATATATTTTTTGTAATTCTTTGTTTGTCAATTATTATGTATTTATTTGTATAATTTATTTGCAAGTTTCTAACTATATACATATGTAATACAATTAACAAACATATAAATTGGGATTCTTATGATCACTAAATATATATATTTTTCCAAAATATATATTTATGCCCATTTTTATCTTTATAAAAATCATGTCTTCTTGAACTTACATTTTATACACAAAAATGGGAGTTTTTATGTTTATGGTTTTTGAACAAGTTTACTTGTAAGAACTTTAAAACCATATATTTTTCTAAGTGTTTAATTTTTATAAAAATTTTGCCATAGTTTCCCCTAGATTTAGAAGGTTTCCCATGTTTTTAAAACATGTGTTAAGCTTCAAAACTCATCAATTTACCCACCACAACTTCAACAATTATTCTTAACCATATTTATGCATCTTTTGATCAAGATGAACATGGAACTTTACCAAAACATGTAGTCTTTTATTTTTATGATCAAGATGTTCATACTTCTTCAAAAATGGATTTAGTTACTATTATTCACTAACTTTGTTAAAATTCATTTTTAACAACTTACTTATATATATTTTTAGAAAAACATTACTAGTCACTTTAATGACATTTTCAAGATCATCCATTATGTTAACACATATTCATCAAGCTCTTTATTATTTTTAACCATATGATCATCCAACATTTCAAGAATCTTACAAACCATTTTATCCACTTTAAAAGTCCATTTATTATATATATCATGCTCATCACTTCTTTGATCATGGATCTTGTAAGATCCATGTGTATACTTGTTAGATCATGTTTTTAATCATCATCTAACAAGTTCACATATGATTGATATGATCCATAGCACAAAATAAACATCTATATCTTTATTACATCTTCAAGATGGCTTTGTTTCTTTTAGATTATGTTACTTGTTCTTATGTTCATCTTTTTAAGTTGATAATTTGCATGGTGTAACTTATATATTATCAAAATACTAGTAACAAGATATCAAATGAAAGACTAAAAGGCTCACTACTAGCTCTTGTGGCTAGGGAAGTGGCAAGATGAACACTTGAAGAAGATGATGCAAAATCGGTGGATAAAAGCTCCCTTGGGTGGTCCTTGAGCTTCCAAGACTTGCACCTTCCTTAGTTAGGCTAGATGCACCTTAGGATCACATTAGATTACCTTGGAATGGCTTGAAAATGGATGTGTAGTGGAGGTGTATGGTGGCCGTGAATGGTGAAGGAAAGGAAGAAGAAGATGAATTGTTTTCTTGGTTGGTGAAAGTGAAAGATGATGTTGGATCAAGGTAAGGTTTATAACAACATGCTTAAGCTTCTACCACTAAACTAATCTTTTATCCATCAAGGTATCATCCAACATTTGGAGACAACATGGGGCTTGTGGGCCCCATGTGTGACCGTCCACAAGATGGGGGTCTAGTTGAGTTTTAATTCTTAGTTATCTATTTAGTTAGAACATTAGGTGTTTAGTTAGGGGGTTTTGATGAATTAGGGGTTTTGATGCATTTTAAGATACAAGATGTTATACTCTAGTTTAATATTGTTAAATAACATTAACTAGTTTATATTTATGTCTAGTTCGTGTTTGGTTGCTTAACGGGTGCTCGGTTCTTTAACAGGTCCTTAAACGGGAGTTCAAGCAACTTGTATGGAATTTAGGGATTTTAAATCAAAACAATGTGTTTAATTATTTTAACTAGTCATATGATGTTAAAATATTGTTAACTAGTTCATATGCTGTTTCAGATTGTGTCAGGGTGTTCGTTTCGTTACCGGTTCGTTAAAACGTTAACTTTCACGACTTTTATGATATGTTATGTTATTGTGCCAAACAATACTTTCAATGTCTTTTAAGCAATGCAGGATGTTTAACAATAATTCTGCATATTATATGAGCTTGTATTGCTGATTTTTTGCTGTGTTTTGCTGGATTTTGCTGAATTGCTGTTTAGTGTACAGTTCAGGCAGTTTAAATTGCATACATTGTTTTCGGAGAGTGTTAGCCTTAATCCTTGCTTTCCGCACATGGGGTTTAATATACAGTTTGCATTGGACTCTCATCTAGGTCCTAAATCTGCAGTTTAACTGCGTACCGACACTACGCTGCCGCAGTTAGTCTAATAGTCGTTTCCGATGCACTGTTTCAGTCAGTTTTTAAATGGTAACCACTAAACAAATAATATGCATCATATAACATATTCAGTGCACTTTCTAGATTGATGTCATGCAATTCACGCAGTTTAACTGTTCAAAACACGTAGTTATATCACATAATTCATTGTTTAATTGTACAAAATTATCCCAATAGTGACAGTTGTCACACATCATTTGACCAACTTTTATGATTAAGTATATGTTGGAGACTTTTATGATAGGTATATATAACATATTTCGTACCATAAAGGTAATATCTCCATAACTTTAGTGCAAATACAGCAACACCCAATTCCAGATCATGGGTGGTGTAGTTCTTTTCATGCACCTTAAGTTGTGATACGTAGGCAATCACCTTGCCCTTTGCATCAATACACATCCTAATCCTATATGCGAAGCGTCACAATAGACTACAAAATCTTCAATTCCATCGGGTAATGATAAGACTGGGTCGTTACTCAATTTCTATTTAAGAATCTCAAAGGATTCTTTTTGCTTTGGTCCCAATCAAACTTAGCATTCTTGCGAGTCAACGTAGTTAATTGAGTGGCTATTCTTGAGAAGTTCTCAATGAACCTCCTATAATAACCTGCCAATCCCAAAAAGTTGCGGATTTCAGAAGGAGTCTTGGGTGCGTCCCAATTCATGATCGCTTCTATCTTAGCTGGATGCACTTGGATTCCATGTTCACTAATCACATGTCCTAATAATTGGACTTCTCTAAACCAAAACTCGCACTTAGATAATTTCCCATAAAGCTTCTCTTGCTTTAGCAATTCAAGAATACATCTATGATTTTTCTCTTGATCGTTCTTATTACGGGAATAGATAAGTATATCATCTATAAAGACAATGACAAACTTATCCAAATAAGGTTTGTAGACTCTATTCATGAGATCTATGAAGGCTGCTGGAGCATTAGTGAGTCCAAATTGTGTAACTTGGCAATTGATAACGATTCTTGATTGCTATCTTATTTAGCTCACGGTAATCAATGCACATCCGCATTGAACATATTCCGAGTTACATTTAATCGGCTAGGCCCATATTACATTTAATCACCAATTCGGAATAACTAATACAAAGGCATAAACTCAGACTAAAACACTAAACTCGGAATTATCCTTGTATTCACAAACTTGGAATTATCTTCATATGCCAAACTGGGAACATGCCTTGTGTAACAAACTCGGAACTTCACATGTCCTTAAACTCGAAATAGCTTCAATCCTAAACTCAAACTCGAACATTCCTCAAACTCGGACATCTTTAATTCCTCTGTAAACTCGTAAACACTTTAGCAAACTCGGAATCCTTCATTATCTTCAATTCCTGTAACCAAGTTTAGTTTAAGATATCAAAAGACCAAAACCAAGTTGTTGTCACATAACATTGACCAACAAGAAAGAAGGGCAAAGAAAAGAGTTGTAGAAGCCAAAGCCAAGGCCATGAAAGAAGCAGAAAGGAGTTGATGAAGGAGATGATGATCATGCTGAGAGAATCAAAAAGTTCAAACAAGATCAAAGGGATCTACATGATGTCTTAGTAAAAAGTAAAATAGAAAAACAAAAAGAGTTGAAGAAAGAGCTACAAAACAAGACCCTAGATCATATAAGCTGTGAAGATTGACATGAGGTCACCAACTCTGATCCAAAAGGCTAAAACCACTGAAAAGTTGGAAGCCAAAAGAAGATAAGCCCATCAAGGTCAAGTAGAAGTTGCAAAAGCACAAACAGCTAGTCCCAAAAGATAAAAACTGGTCTAGGTCAAACAACTGGAGTGCAAACTCAAACAGTTGGACCAGGCAAAACTACTAGTTCTCAATCTTCTTCTACTCCACCATCAACACCGTCATCATCAATGACACAATCTAGGAGTAAGCCAATTATCAAAACTACTAGTAAACTACCTAGCAAAAAGCAAGTAGTTTCACCAAAACCATTAGTTTATGGCAAACAAGAAGTTCCTAAAGAAACAACTGCCCAACCTTCAAGCAAAAGGAAGCTGGTATTGTAAGAAGAACTAGAAGAAGAATTAGCAACAACTGAGTTGTGGTCCCGTGGGCGGCGGTTCTAGATGGAGGTTTTGGGTATAGTATCGATTCGGTAGAACTATATTGATAGTGAGTAGGAACAAATGCAGCGGAAGCTTTTCATTTCATTCATTCATACCGAAAGAGTATACATCTTGACTGAATGGCAGAGTTCCTGGAGAGAATCCGCCAGCGTTTCCCCTAAGGGAACTTCCAAAACTTTACAAACAATGAACACGCAACACCTATTTATAGACATGACAGCTCGTGCGAACTGAGCATGTTGTCACTCATACGAAGGGTCATTCGTACGAGTGAGATGTTATCACTCGTACGAATAACAAAGTCACTCGTACGAAGCACATTGTAACTCGTACGAGGCACATGTCACTCGTACGAGACAGTACTCGTTCGCACTTGGGTCGTGTGTTTGTATCTAATCTATACAATATTCAATACACACTCTTTCTAGCCTATTCGCACAGTGACGGCCATAAAGTGCATCAAGTATTTCCCCCTTGGATGTCACTGTCAAAGCTTGAACTTGAACTTGAAATCTGAGAGTTGTGTTTGAATATTCTGCAACTTCAATCAGGTGTCTGTTGACGTCGTAATTCCCTCTTGATTGAAGATCCGGGTTTGCATTATCTATGTTAAGCAACATTCCCCCTGAAATAATTTTCTCCAGAAATTAATCTTCATGTCATTGTTTGCATGGTTCAAGACCTCCTTTGATTTGCTTGATCTGCAAATTTTCTCGAATGATCACCAACTTGAAATTGAACAATGCAGCTTCTCCGTTTCGATGTTAACCATATCCTTGTTTGGTTTAGCGCACTCCCCTGATGCTCGATCCTCCGATCTTCAAAACCAAACCGGCAATTGATAAAAACTTTGAAATACCACACCGAAAAACTTCAAACTAAGAAATATCCGCAAAAATCTTCTCAATCAACAAATCATCTGAAACAAACTATCTAGTAACACATCGAATCTAAGAGACACTCTTCGGCAATTAGAATCACATTCTTACTTTTTAGTCATCATAACAGATATATAGCTATCTCCGCTGGAATGGGGCATCTAAAACTACAAGACATCCGTGTTTTCTGGCGGTTAGTCCGAAAAACATTTCATATGCAATAGAGAGTTAATGATAGGCAGTCGTACGTGCTTCTGATTCCACATCGGTGATCAGGTAGTTAGCCCTTGAGCATCAATCTGAATCATGATCTGAAAATTCTGAACATTCTTTGATCACACATTCCAAATGTATAGTCTATGTCGTGAATAGACTTAAACGTTATCTCATCTCTAATGAATCTTTGGTACTCTATGTTTCCTGATAATCTGCAGTCTGAACCACCCGGATACTGTTGCAGCGTCACGAATTTCAAAAATGCCAGAATTCTAAATATACGTGAAAATTTTTATTCCCCCTCATTTTTGCAAATTCTGACGTCTTGAGTTCTTATGGGAATGAAGATTATGGCACGACTGTAGCATATGGTACCAAAATTGAAGTTCTGATCAAATGCTGATTTAACGTTAAGGCCCATTAATAATCACTACACCAGATGATCAACGTTTTGCGTAGGTATTAGTGACTACCCCAAAATCTTCATCCTTTTGTGACCGTATCATCAAATATATACTCTGAAGCTCTAGATGGTGTCCCCGAACAACCCGAATTAGACGTTAAAATTTCGAAAAAATTTGTAATCACCAATTTTTTTTTTGGACACTCGTCTCGTCAATACATCAAAATATGCCTTTTTTATCACCACTTCATACGAGTTGCTTCGTACGAGTGGTTTGCTTCACGAGTGATACTTCGTATGAGTGACTAATTGTCACTCGTACGAGCCACAGAGGCTCACTCGTACGGAAGAAACTGATAACGTCTTTTCGGTCCAGAATCTTCATTTCTTCGAATTTCAACGTGATTTTTTGCACAGATCTGGTCAAAAATCAGTTTCTAACAATCCTATGGTTTCAGTTTTACATTATTTCCGTGGGTTGTCCGTTTATTTGATGTTTTTTACATCTAAAACCCCTTATACGTCCAATAGTACATGAGCGTAGGTGATTCATCAACTGTTAGATTGAATGAATCGGTACCGTAGCTCTGATACCAGTTGTGGTCCCGTGGGCGGCGGTTCTAGACGGATGTTTTGGGGATAGTACCGATTCGATAGAACGATATTGGCAGTGAGTAGGAACAGAATCTGCGGAAGCTTTTCATTTCATTCATTCATACCGAAAGAGCATACATCTTGACTGGCTGGCGGAGTTCCTGGAGAGAATCCGCCATATTTCCCCTAAGGGAACTTCCAAAACTTTACAAACAATGAACACACAACACCTATTTATAGACATGACAGCTCGTGCGAACCGAGCATGTTGTCACTAGTACGAAGGGTCATTCGTACGAGTCAGATATTTCACTCGTACGAGTAACAAAGTCACTCGTATGAAGCACATTGTCACTCGTACGAGGCACATGTCACTCGTATGAGACAGTAACTCGTTCGCACTTGGATCGTGTGTTCGTATCTAATCTATACATTATTCAATACACACTCTTTCTAGCCTATTCGCACAGTGACGGCAATATACTTCATCAACATGAGCTTGTGACAACATCAGTTTTCACAGGGCCATTTGCTAAAGAGCCTCCTCATTCCTCAAGATTCATTACTTCACTTCAACAATTACCTCTTCTAAATATACATGAAAAGCTCAACAATGAAGAAAATACAAAGAAGGTGGAAGAAGAAGCTATCAAAGAATTCATAGAACATCATGGGAAGATAACCTATGGGAAAGCTCAATACATAATGGATAGGTAGATGAGGAATATCGGGAATTATGAACAACACATGTTTCAAAAAATCATGGCCAATGCTTCAAATCAAGAATGCATTGAATGGCTCAAAAAGAATGCCCCTTATCCCATGAAGAATTTCTATGTGTTCAAAAACTAGGATGCACAAAAATTGTTTGGGGAAATGGAAAGGGTAAAGAAGATGGTGGCAGACCCAACAATAAAGATCACTCCTCCAAATTGGAATCTTAGCAATAAAAGAAAGTTAATACCATAAGAGGCAACAAGATCTTTAAAATGAAGCAAGAGTTAATAGAAGTTGAATGGGTTGCAAAGAGCTCAACGATATGGTGGAAGGACATAACTATATGTCAAAGGAATTCATGGATTATATGGATGCAAGATAAAGACATTCAAAAAAATTCCCACCAAGCCCAAATTGGAGAACACAAAGATCTACCTTGCTGAGAAAAAGGAGTGTGTTGTTGTTCCTTTTAAACCCCATGAAATCTACTCATACAATCCAAAAATCATGGAGAACTAGATGAACATAATGAAAAAGAAATATGGTTATGCTAACTGGATTGTGAAGAACTGATGTTCGGAACCATGCTCACATCTTGAAGTCAGAAGAAACCCGATTGATGCTAGCGTTAGTCTCCTGTTGGAATGCGTGGGTGCTAGTAGCCATTTGTTTGTTTAAAAGGGTCAAAGTATAGAATAGTAATTTCACCATTTTGTACTCAACCAAATCATCAAAAAACCCCTACATACGTCAACAAGGTCTACCTTACCCCCCAACCAATTCACACTTATCTTCCCTTTTACTCATACGCCGGTAACGAGACGATCAAAACACTGACGATTTAAGGCATGACGTTCTTCGTTGAGGATGCCGATTAGGATGATCATAGGGAACATTTTGAGGAAGATGTCATGTATGTTTCACCTTTTCCTAGCTCGACTCCAACTGCGGATCTTGTATAAATTTGATGTTTCAATGCCTTAGATTATAGCACATTGGGTTATGTTTGTATGGTTAATTTTGGTGAATGTGGTTTGAAACAGGGTTGTATCAAATAAGGGTTTACTATTCATTGTTTTTGGGAAATGTCGACTAAAATAGGGGTGTTCATGATGTTCATTGTTCGTGGGAAACCTTAACTGAAACAGGGGTGTTCCTGATGTTCATCGTTTTCGGGTTTATAGTTAATATTGTTGTGTTTGAATCGACTGATATTAGTTCTCTTATTGAAAAATTTCAAAGTATTATACTATGTTCAAATGTGAAAAGTATTATACTATGTTCAAATGTGATTAAACTAACTGTGTATGGTTTTTATAGTTGATGTGAGGATGAACATTTCCGTCACAACTCTTGTCATCCACGTGGTGGTGAATCTGTATGGTCGCCCATTCCTCCACTTCCAGTTTCCACATGGAAATCAAAGGATTAAATAGTCTAACTCATAAGTGAAGTGTAGGAGTATTATGGACTAACCAAATTTGAGTAGTTTAATTATGGATGATTGTGTAATTTAACTTATTTTGGATTATGGATGATGTTTTGTTTGATTGATTATGGATGCAGTTGATTATGCTGTTTTGTTTGACTAATTTAACTAATTATGGGTTAGTAACCATTGTGTGAATTGTATGTTTGACCAATTTAACTGATAGTCAAACCTTGATTAGGATTACATGTTCATTCATAACAGGGATTGGATTGTATATGTGGATCCTTTGTGGATACATGTTCATTCATAACAGAAATTGTATGATTAGATATTGTCTAGTTTAATTAGGAAACTATATGATTAGGAATTGTTTGTGGATTATGCTTTAGAAACGTTATACATTTCTTCTGGAAAGATCAACATGAATTGGGTTTTCAATTTTAGGCTTTCACTTTGCCAGGGTTAAACAATTTAGGCGGGAATGAATATTAATAATGCAGAGTGTAAACCATTTTCTTGTTACAAAGAACATGGGGTAAGAAGAAAGGGTAACATTGTAATTTTGCATCACAATTAACAAAATGTTTATAACATCTGACAGCGGGGTCCAAGATTGATGAAAATAGAACTTGTTGGGGATAAGGCAACATTTTTTTGAAAATAGGGGGTAAGGGTATTAGCGGGCATTAACCTCGGGGGGTAATTTTGTAGTTTACTCAAGAATCAAGTTTAGAAAAACAAGTGTTGATGGTCAAAGTGCTGGTAAAACAAATCAAGAGTCAAAGTCAACCAAAGTCAAAGATTTAAGATTATAAGACCAATTCAATAAGTCAAAGATAGAAATTCATGATTTCTAGAAGTAGCTGGTTCCAACCAGTAGTTTTGTGAAATCCATCCGTTCTCACTAAACTTACAAAAGAGCAGCAGTTTGGTGTAACAATGTAACAATCCAGCAATTTCACAACTACTGGCAGTTACATCATTTTTGAAGTTGTTAAGGGTCGCTTTCAAGATAAATTCACCAGCGGTTCACACACTCTATATATAGTTTTATTTGTTCGTTGTAACTTCTTAACACTTAAGTCCAAGAGCATAAAAACTAAGTGAGAGCGTGTTCACCTAGTGAGGGGAGTATGTGTACTTGTGTGATTGTATTACATGATTTGAATTTTATATGAATCATTTGCAATCATTCTCAAATCCAACTGTTGTAGTTTGATGTGTTTATTTATTACTATTTGATTAAATTTTCAATTTGATTAACTATTTTATAAGAAAAAAACACACACTACACACACTCAATCCAACACTTCTTTTGACATCTTTGGTTTCGATGGAGGTTTCACCGATGACTTCTTCTTCCCTATTTCTTAACTTCACTCACGAACTCCCAAGGTTTTAAGGAACTTGGTTTGACTTTTCTTCTAGGGGGTGTTTGGCTTAGCTTTTCCACACCTCCTTATAACTTCTTGACTTTTATAAGAATTTAATAAGGGGAAAAAGTGTTTGCCGCACTCAAAATGACTTTTAAAAATGACTTCTTTTATGGAGAGGAAAAGTCAGTTTTGAAAAGTTAGAACATTGTGTATTTTTGAAGCTTCTTATAAACTTTTCATAAAAAAATTACAAAAATGCCGTAAGTTAGAACATTGTGACATTTTGAAGCTTCTTATAAAATAATCTCTTTTAGTCATTTTACATGAATAAGCTAATCTAAACACTTTTTAAAAAAACAACTTTTTGACTTATTGGTTATTCCCATCACATAAGTTAATCCAAACATTTTTTTAAAAACTCTTTTTCAAAAAGAAATAAATCAATAAGTCCTTTTAACAAAAAGTTCTTTTAAGTTAAATAAGTTTAGCCAAATACCCCCTTAGTTAAAGTTAATTAATTTTACCTTTCGGTTTATTGGCAAAATTAATGTTTACTGATTTTTATTTTTTTGTTGAAGGTTTATTGATTTCTTTTATAAAATCAAAATATTTTTTGATTTTATTTTAATAAAAGTTAATATTTACGTAAAGGCCTTTGAATTTAAAAAATAAATTTTGTTAAATAAACAGCGTTTATTCCTTAAAAGCAAAATATATATATAGATATATATATATCCTTCACAAATAAAAGTCAAAATTTGACTTTTCCCTTTCCCTTTTCCCTTTTCGATTAGGTTTGTTAAGGGTCTCGATGCGTTTAATAGGCCACACGACAATGTTGTACTGGAGATGCTAGAAATCACACTAGCACGAAAACGGAAAATCGTCAAAAAATATAATTGGCCATTTATTCTAAATATTTTATGTTTTTATTTTTTTATTGGGTTTAATTTTATGTAATTTTTTTAGTTAATGTAATTTTAGTTAGTTTTATTTAGTGTAATGTTTTTTTTAAGTAATTTTAGTTAGTTTTTTAATTTAATGTACTTTTATTTTATTAAAATTATGTTTCATTAGTTAATTAACGGTTTATAAAAAATGCAAAAAAATATAGTTTCCCCTCATCTGATGAGATGTATACCCCTTATGATTTTGAGAAAAGGAGAGTTAGAGAGGGTAACGAGCAATATATTCTAAAAATAAACAACCCCTATGGTTGACTTTTACCCATATGGTTGACTTTCAAAAGTCAATAACTGCCCAACGAAATAAATTGTCTGGTCGTCGTTATACTTCAAACTCAAACTATGATCGTCAGATCTTCTTCATTTTAATTCCCTTCCTTCTTTTCGTTTATGATTCCTTTAATCAGATTGCTTATGATTTTACTTCCCTTGATCGAATAGACCTTTTTGAAATCTGATCCACAGATCTTCAATGTTTTGAAATCAAAATCTTTTTGTTATTGTTGTTTCGAATCAGAGAACTTGAACATATTACAAGTTTTGCTTTTTATCTTGTTCTGTGCAAATGTTTTTTAATCCGAAACAGAGATTTAAGAAAGATATGATTTTTAATTTCAAATTTGTGATTCTTTAAACCACTGATGTGTTTCCTATTGCCGGAATTTCTAGTCGAAAAAACGGTTTGTCCGATTTTGGTTCTTTGAACGTGTTATGGGTCTAGCAGTTGATTCTCCCATAATCAACTGATGGGGCAACAATCTTTTACACGATAATAATGAATCAACCGGAAAAGTACTAAGTGAATCCTTAGTCCCAATGGAAAGCATATCACCCAACTGCGTCAATGCCTCAACCTGCTTCCCTTCTTTTCCATAGCCCTTAAACCCGAAAGCATCTTCTTTGTAGGTCCACCTGGAGGATTAAGATTAACCTATTTCCTTGTTGTTTAACACACATACGAGTGCGGAATCCAAGTGTATATGCAAACAAAAGCAAGAGCACAACCAATATAACGAAAGATATATCTTCAAATATTCACTATATTGATTTGTAGAGAGACCCAGTATATACACTATTGAATAAACTGCTTATCTCTCTATTGAACCCAGTTAACATGGGTTGGTATTTATAGGCCAAGACCTAGTGCAATTCACGAACTACCTACTGTGCCACAAAAAATATAGAGTCCCACGAAGAACTGATGTTTAGTCAAGAAGAACCGTGGTGATTCGTACGAATCAGTGGTGATTCGTGCGACTGAAGTTCTTCATATGAATCAGTGATGATTCATACGAATCAGTGGTCACTCGCACGAACAAGAAATGGTTCTTCTTGAATGGTCACTCGTACGAACAAGCAACTAGTTCTTCTTGAATGGTCACTCGTATGAACAAGCAACTGGCTCGCACGAAGAACAATTTACTCGTACGAAGGACAATTCAGTCGTACGAAGAACAATTCACTTGTGAGAAGAAGTGGTTCTTCAGGGAACCCTGCTAACAGACATACTGCACAGAAAACAAGATCAGAAACACAAAACTTAACAGTATGCACACATGCAACTGTTTTACAACACAAACAACTAAACGTCATACTAGATCAAGATAGGAGGATATCTTGATTCGGTCGACACGGCCAAAACTTTATAGACGCAACAAACAAAGACCGTACAATTACTGACGTAACTAAGAACAAGCGACAGACACAAAAGTGTATAAACAAACTCCCACTTGACTGTTGCTTGGTCTTCGGTCTTCATTTCTAATGGCCTGCTTCGGACCATGAGCTTCCGGCGTGAATACAGAACTTAGTCGAACCGAGCGGAACTGGGTCGCATCCACACAAATATGCATCAACAAACTCCCCCTTGGATGCTGCTCGTGATGGTTTGTTCTTCACACTGTCGGAATTTCAGATGACTTCACGTGTCACAGTCAGGAGGTGCATCAGCAAACTCCCCTTTGAATATATCTTGTGGTGTTGATAAATGGTCAGCTCTGAATTGATCTTCTTGATCCAGGCTTGCATTCATGTTGTGTCTTTACTCCCATAACTTTTACTTCAAACTCATTCCCTTTTCCTTTAGCTTGCTTGGATGCCACATCTGCACACACAACAAAGCTAAACGCATAATGAGAACAACCGCTAGGGATTTAATCAACCTTAGAGAATTTTCATTTGAAATTTTATGAAGGATTGATTTTAAGCAGAATTAGAAATGGCACACATGAGACCAACTCTCATTCAACTACCAACTGACAATATTTTAAGAGTTTTAAGACTGTTCAATTTTAATCCATTAACATTCAAAGCTTCTTAACTTCGACCATGAGACCAATAATCAGGATTTTAGGTAGGATAGACTCGAGTTCCAACATCGGTCAATCAAAAATAAACTAGAAGCAAAATCATTTTGGCTTTTATAAAATTTATATTAAAACTAACCTAAAATCATTTTGACATTTTTCAAGTATTTAAATGTAAAGACGGAAAACAACAAATAAATATTTACAAACATTCTTTTTACGAATTTCAAGGGTAAGAGAATCATATTAGTATACGGTCATGCTAAAACACACTTGTTGTTCTATTAGTTAGCATTTAGATAAGTATCCTATAACAATTATCGGTATTGTTGTCCACATAAGCTCAACTTATCAGATGTACTCGCGGTTAGGGGATACGATTAATGTATGATTTATACTTACCGATCAGTGTTAATCACTTCACGACACATTCCCGTATCAAGACATGCACGAGAGAAAATCTTACCGGTGAGCATACTGCTTATCATCTGTTTGGATGTACAGATTGTGAGATACTCACTTATTTTTTTATGAAAACAAGCTCTATGTGATTAAATCACTTACTTACGAGGAACTTGATTTTCAGATGCATGCAGGGCACAGGAGTAAGTCCGTGAACAGGTTAGTACCAACGTACCGACAAAGAGACGAACTTAACCCCCGCATAAAGCTGTGATATATTATCACTTATTTATTGGATGGATGTGATATGTTTATCACTTATTGATGGCCGTATGCAATATTTACACGTATGTATGGTATCATGGAACCATGATACCCAGATGATAAACAAGCATAAAGACCGCATATCTCAGAACCTCGGCATAATATCAAACGAAATTTCGGTACTAAGACCATATGCCAATGAATATTTCCCACCTGTCTTTCAGTCCGTTATGTTTATATCTCCATGTGCACACTTTAAAATGATTGCGAGCCTACCGATACATTGAATATAGAGCTACTTATCATTTTTCATTTTAAGTTCAAAGAGGTTTTGATAGACCACTAATTTACTATCATTTTCTCTTTTTCTTGCCAGGAAACTCATTTTTGTTTTTCTCTTGTTTTTGTCCTTTTTGACATTTTGCAATTTTTGTATTTTTCGGATTGAAATTTACTCCCCCTACAATGCAAAAAGTAAATTTAAACCTTTAAATACATCTTTTTGGATTTTCTTCAAGAAAATATTCACAAAAACGATTCCCAATGTGGATTAACTCATGTTTTACCTCGATGCCGTTCACCAAAATTAATTTAAAATAAAAGTAATATATCAAAATTTTAGAAAAATGAGTTGGCACGTTGGTAATCAGTGTGGACCAAAACAACATTGATGATTTCATATTGAAACAATCACGTGTGAGGTGATATTCGAGATCAATGTGTTTGGTCTGGAGTGTTGTACAAGATTTTAGAAATCTGTAAAGCAGCTTAAATATCGATAGAGATAGGGGAGATTAGAAAATTTAAAACCATAATCCTGAATTGCTACGTGCATTGCCAGGAATCTGTGCGCTCTCCCAACTGGATATCCACCTGGTGTGGATTTCAAGGTCGATTTTGCAGCTACTTCATATAACCAAGAAATCTATTCATAGGTACAAGATCATAAACCTCCAGGTCTGACTGGTAAGAAGCAAGAGAGCATGTGGGGAAGCTTGTACACATCATCTTTGGACGGTCCATACATGATGTTATCCACATGTTTTTGCACCAGCAAAGGTTTTGGTCTTTCTCCTTGAGAAGTAGTGTGCGGTTGTTCAATCCACGCCAAGGCATCCGCACACCTGGGTGGTTTGTTTAACCAAACACATTTTCTTCAATCACATCCATGGAGAAATGTACACTGCACGATCATCTTGTAAGCTTTGAACTTCTTGTGGAAGATATAAGACATGAATCTTCGATAATCTTCTGGATGCTCCACTATCAACACTTCTATGATTGTCAATAGTTCCTCCTGGAACATCCTGCACACTCATTAAAGATTAGTTGGAGATGGGGACCCAAGCCTTCATTGACTTGGGTCGTCCAACATCATCGACAAATGGAACTTCGTTTTCCCGATTATTCGGAATGGGCTCCCCTTGAAACCATTACCGGTTTTGGTTTCCAAAACTATTTTTGTTTCTCAATTTTAACATTTGGTTTTACCGATTATGTTTGGACAACCTCTAGTTTTAAAGCCTTTTCAATAGCTTTTTATTGTTTCTTTCTCTATTTCATTTCTTGTTGTTTAACAAGACGAGGGTCATGTTTTGGCAAAACAGATTTGGTATGGTAACGTTTACCATGGGGCGCGTCAATTTTTGCTTTTCCCTTTGTGAGATATGGACAGTTTTTGACAATGTGCCCATACTCACCGCACTCAAAGCATGATCTCCGCTCAACAAACCTCGGAGTATTATAAATGTTATAGCTTGATGATGAACTTTGTGATCTTGAGGTACTTGGTCCTACATTACAACAATTTGTGTGTTGTGTGTAGTTGTTCTGACTGTTTCTCTTCAAAATTTTATTTTTTAACAAAATCTGTGTTGGATTTGTTTTCAAAAGATTCAATTTTATCAGTCCCTCGGGATTTCACGAAGTTCACATTTTGAATATTCTTCTTGTTTTGGCTTAGTTTGATTTTTCCATTTCCTTAGTTAGCGTGATTTTGCTTTTGTTGATTGTTTTGAGGTTTCAATTTTTGATTTCCGTATTTCTTTCTAACTTCGGATTTTAGGAGAGGAGCACACTGAGTGACTACAACTCTTGGGCTCGAATTACCCAAAAACTTAATAGTAGAATCCTAAAAAACTTTATCAATCAAAGATTGATTGACATTTTTGATCGGAAAATCTTCGTTTGAGTAAACTTTGTCGGAACCAATCAATGTATAAAGCAAGTTCACGCTTTCACAAGTTTCAACATGAGCTCCAACAATCTTGACATGGGCAGTCACACACGGTTTCACTGGAGGATGACAGAGAATGTGATTTTCGAGAGGTATATTTTCCTCTTTTGTTATCGTATCTGACTGCTTAGGTTTGTCCTCATCCGACTCGTCATCCGAACTATCATAATCCTCAATAATGGGAGGATTTTGATCATTCATAGACTTTGAGTCATTGATGTCATCCAATTGATATTGACTTAAAGATGTGCCCTTAGGGAACCCTAGACCAGCTGAAATTCAGTTAGATCCAATGGAACGGTGGGTTCAAACTATGGCATATCTTTGTCATCTGGCATTTGGTGTAATTGTGCCTAACCGGAGGAGGACAAGCCTGATAACCAATGCATTTCACATCACCTTTCTTATTTTGAACATCCATGATGTGATCCAAAAATATCTTGAGTTGGAGTAACTGTCCAACTTAAGTTTGATTGTATCATGTTCACACTTTGCACAGGCTAACTCCTTTTTCGTTTCTTCAAGCATGTTAATCTAATTGTTAATGGTTGTTTGTTTTCTCAAAACATTCTTTGTTAATTCAGAAACATCTTTCTTTAAGGTTTTAATTGTTGCTTTAAATTCCTTTTCGTTTATCTTAAGAGTTGTGTTTGCCTCAGTGCACTTTGTCAAATCTACAATCAAACTCTGATGATGTTTCTTCGTGTGATCAAATTTACCTTCAAGTTCTAAGTATTTGCCTTTAAAACTATACACTCAAAACACTTAGACACAATAGGTTTATCAAAACTTACCTGACTGGATTGGCAATCTAAACGGGCCATAAATGTTGCACGAAGAGTGGACGAGCCGAATTGATGAGAGATGCTTGGAAAACTCATCAGATGACCCTTCAGTTTCATGCTCCAAATTTGCTTCGTCGCTATCCGTTGATTTAGTTTGAGTAATCACATCATCTACTTCAGCATTAACATCTTTAGATCGATCTTCACTCGAAGTCAATTCTGCTTCATCTGAACTGCTGCTATCCCATGAACTGTCATCATTTCTGGACGATTCTCCATCGTTATCATTATTTGCAATTTTGGCATGGTATGCAGTTCCTCCTCCACACTGTTTCCCAATTGAACAGACCAATCACAGCTTTCATCTACTTGAACAATCAAAGCTCGGTTGCATTGTTTGCGGGAACCATTGCTCTTTCGTTGTTAGTAACTTGATTTCTGTTGAAAGAATGTTGATTTCTTTGCTTTGGAGGCTTCATGCATTCTCTTCTAAAATGCCCCTTTTCTCTACAGTTGAAACAAGTAACCTTCCTTTTGTCAAAACCGTATGGAGTATCCTTGTTGCTCTCCAGATTAGTTCTTCCCGTTTTCTCCATAAAATCTTTTGCCCTTCTCACTGCACTTGCAAACGCCCATTTGATATCAGTCAACTCCATCTCCTCCTTAATAATTTGTGCATAGTCTTCACTGGTTAGATTGATGTTACCAATTTGTCCAACTACTAATCCACATTAAGAACTCACCAAAGTGTTTAGAACTCCATGTGTTCCAGGGAAACTTCCACACTCACCTTATAAAGGTTTGATGTATCGAGTCTAACAGTGTTAGGGTTTGAGGGTTGAAAGTTTTTACTATAGAAAGCTTGTTGTGGAACTTATGGTGTAACATCTTGTGGTTGAGGAAGAAATGCTTTTGGATCAAATGCTTGTCCATAGACTTAAGCATTTGTTGGTCTAGCAAGTTGTGGTTGAGGAAGAAAAGCTTTTGGATCAAAATCTTTTCCATAGACTTGAGCACTTAAACAAACAGACTGGTCTGGTTGAACTTGCGGCAGAAAAGGATTTGCATTTGACATAAATGTTGTTTGAAGCTTCGGTTGCTGATTTGTACTTACACCTGTTTTAATGCCTCCAAAATACATCTCTGGATTTTGCAGAACTGGAATTCGTTTTGCTTTACCAATTTCTTCTTCATTTTTGTTTTCAAATTTCTGAACAAATTCATAAATGCTGATTACATCCAAAACACCGGCATGTTTTAGCAATTCAATAAATTGACTCCACTTAGGTGGTAAAGCATCAGCAAAATGCATAACAATCTCCTGTGGTGATGCGTTAACCTTGTATGAGTACATCTCACTAAGGAAATGTTAGAAACAAGTTGCCATATCACTTAGCGTTTCACTCTCCATAAACAGAAACCCTTCAAACTCTTTCTTTAAAAGATCATGTCGAATCTTTCTCGTTGCTGCATTTCCTTCCCCTCTTGATTCCAAAGTGTCCCACAAAGTTTTTGTAGTGGTACAATACATAAATTGATGATAAATATCCTTGTAGAGTGCTTGTGTAAGAATCACCAAGGCCTTCTTTTCTAGATCATAAGCCTTCTTATCATTCTCGTCCAATTCGGCTAAAGAGGTTGAATTTGATACTACTTCTTCGAGAGATTCTTTGTACAGAGTAGTAAAACATGTCCACAACTCGGTATTCTGACCAAGAACATACGTATGAAAACGACTTTTCTATGAAGAATAATCGTTCATATGATTCAACTTTGGTGGACGGTTGTTACTTCCAGTTTCACTCTCGCTAATGAGAAGAGTTTGAACGCTTTGATTTTGATTTGTAACACACGCCCATGGATTAACGGTAATCATGGCCGTTTGTGGAGGCATTAAAGATTTTACCCATGAGGTTGCGGAGCTAGATTGTGATGCATCTTGGCTTGTACTTGAACTACACCCCCAATCCCAAGATTTTGCACCCATTTTAGTTGTTTGTTAATAAATATCAGCTTAAAAAATTAAAATTTCAAAGATTACCTTGAAATAAAAGTCTTCTATTAAAACTCACAATTTTAAAGGCCATGAAACATTATTCTCACAAACAACCTACCACGAAAAACCACAACCACGAACAATCTAAAAAGTCATGAAAAACTTGGTTCTTCGTGCAAACCTCTGATTCGTACGAACCACTGGTTCTTCGTGCGAACCACTGGTTCTTCGTACAAACCACTGGTTCTTCGTAGGGTGGATTATTCGCAGGGGGTCTTTCGTAGGTGTGGGGTCTTTCGCAGGGGTTGGTTGGTGAGAAGTTTCCTTTTGTATTAGAATCTTGTTTCTGAGTTTTTTGAAAGTTGGTAGTTGTTTAGACAGATTTGGTAAAAGCAAACATTCCAAAAACACCGTTTCAGTCAAATCTTAAGGTTCAGTCAACACTCAAGGAATATTCCTGTGAATTTCCGACAAGTGCTTCACCGGAAAATATGTCGAACTAAACTTGGATAGAAAATTTCAAGAAAACCGTATCCTAACATGGCTCGATGTATTTTAACAAGGTTTTTATATAAAATTTTCCAAAAACAACAAGTTTTACCTAAGTTTTAAACCACTTTTCTTGTAAAAACTTAAGTTTCTTGTTTGAAGTTCAAGAACACTTCCAGGAAGCTTCACAACTTGCTCAAACACAACACTATGCTTGGTTTTAAACAAGGAAGAGAGCCAAAGCTTTGATACCACTTGTAGGTCCACTTGGAGGATCAAGATTAACCTACTTCCTTGTTGTTTAACATACACACGAGTGCGGAATCCAAGTGTATATGCAAACCAAAGCAAGAGCACAACCAATATAACAAAAGATGTATCTTCAAATATTCACTATATTGATTTGTAGAGAGACCCAGTACATACACTATTGAATAAACTGCTTATCTCTCTATGCACTCTCTATTGAACCCAGTGAACATGGGTTGGTATTTATAGGCCAAGACCCAGTGCAACTCACGAACTACCTACTGTACCACGAACAATATAGAGTCCCAAGAAGAACTGATGTTTAGTCAAGAAGAACCTGGATTCGTACGAATCAATGGTATTCGTACGAATCAGTGGTTCTTCTTAAATGGTCACTCGCACGATAAACAAACGGTTTTTCTTGAATGGTCACTCGTACGAACAAGCAACAAGTTCTTCTTGAATGGTCACTCGTACGAACAAGCAACTGGTTCTTCTTGAATGGTTACTCGTATGAACAAGCAACTGGCTCGCACGAAGAACAATTTACTTGTACGAAGGATAATTCAGTCGTACGAAGGACAATTCACTTGTGAGAAGAAGTGGTTCTTCGGGGAACCCTGCTAATAGACATACTGCACAGACAACAAGATCAGAAACACAAAACTTAACAGTATGCACACATGCAACTGTTTTACAACACAAACAACTAAACGTCGCACTAGATCAAGATAGGAGGATATCTTGATTCGATTGACACAACCAAAACTTTACAGACATAACAAACAAAGACCATACAATTACTGACATAACTAAGAACAAGCGACATACACAAAAGTGTATCAACAATCTCCCCCTGGACTATTGCTTGGTCTTCGGTCTTCATTTCTAATGGCCTGCTTCGGACCATGAGCTTCCAGCATGAATACCGAACTGAGTCGCATCTACACAAATATGCATCAACATTCTTTAACCACCCACTCTACTTAGACGGCGAACCCAACACCATCTCCGACAACGGAAACAAATCATCCAACTCTGCACCAAGTTTCCTCAACAAACCCTGAAGTGCACTACTGGAAGATGTTAAATTATGATGCAAAACCCCCCACACCACCATCATTATCATTATCCACGTCATACTCCTCTTTAATTACCTTATGGTAATTATAATCTCTGAAATCATAGCTTATGTTACTCTCTCTAAACCAAATCCTAGGTTTAATTTCACTCTCTTTCTCTTTACCTTTATCCAAATTATCCTTTTCTAGTACCAAATGTAAATTATTTGTGTTTTTACCACTCCTACAGCCTCGGGCGGACCCGGACCCATACGGTTCGTTTATGGTAATATCCATATTAGAAGAACATGAACAAGTACAAACCGAATGACGACCGTTTGAGTCTGCAGAAGCGATACAACGATGTTTGTTGGAGCGAGTGGTCAGAGCGGCGGACTGTGACGAAGAAGGGCTGATGCGGTAGCCTCCACCCTCTTCCGGCTGCAAGTTTCAATACAAAATTTCAGAATTGCTTTTTGTATCGGTGATCAACGATGATTGAAGCTATAATGGATTTATTATCAACGCCCATTGTTGTAAGACCACACAGTGTGGAGAGGATTGAAGAGAGGGCATGGAGCAACACGTGGCAACCACGTTAACATGGTGGTGTGGAGAAAAAGCACAGGTGGGAAACTGACGTGGAAGAGAATAAAAAATATAAATAAAAATAAACATCAACCAATCAAAACAAACCTAACTACAACCACCAATCAATAGCCTTCACCTCACCCACACATTTGCCCCCACGCTGGTGGAAATCCTCAAGCCCCACCCACAACGCCGCCCACCACGCCATACACAGAGTGGTGTTCCCAGCGTGGAGGGGCTTCCACGCTCACATCGTATGGTCTAAGTTGTGGAATGTTGCAAATGATACCTGATTTTGGCGTGAATTTAGGTTTAAAATTGGGCTGAATTTGAGGGACCCTATGGGAATTGGTTTGGTGGATTAATGGAAGCTTTTTGTTTGTTTGAGTGTGTGTGACAGGGAAATTAAGAGGTGGAAGATGAAATCAAGCAACAGGCAGAGCTAGGATTGCAAATAGTTTAACAACATTTTCTAAACCGTTTGGTGGAATGTTCATTTGTGTTCGTCCATTTAAGAATGACCATCGTGTTTGTTCATTTATGTTCGCGAAAGTTTGATAACGTGTTCGTTTGTGCTCGATAGTTCATTAGTGTTTTTAGTTTTTATATTAATACTTCGAAAATCAAAAAATGAAACACTTAATAAGTATCAGTGTATTATATATTCTATTTATGAACACTTGTTTGTGCCAATTTGTGTCCATTTGTGTTCATGAACATTAGTTTGTGTTTATTTATGTTCATAAACGTTTCTTGCCTAAAATTAACAAAAGAACACAAACAAACACGAACATAAAATCTCGTTCGAGAAGTGTTTATGAGCAGTTCGTGAACATATATTTTTTAAAGAAACGCACACAAATAACCTTTTATTTGTATTCGTTCAATTATTTGTAGCCCTGTACAAAGGTAACAAGGGATAACCCTAGGTGGGTATAAGTTGTAACTTGTTGATATGTATTTGCCTTTTTTTCCTTGAATGAGAGCAGTACATGGATTTTGAGTAAGTTATAGAAAATTAAAGATATTATATTTTGTAGGTTTAGGAAAAATGAATTTAAATAGAATACCATGTAAATTTTATTATTTTAAACATTAAATTTTATGTAGTTTTCCTATATCTTGATAAAAACATAACATTACCATCTATTTAGAAAGAAGCTTGGGGGATAGTAAGAGGGTATTTGTTTTTTCTGAAAAGTTCTTCTTGTTCTCTTATGTTTGCGTTGCACATACCACTAGCCGACGTTGGGTCTGCATATTGTTTGTTTTCTCGAATACATTTCATTAAAAAAAGCTCTGCGTGTCCTCTTTTTGGTATAGATGTGAGATGGTCTCTTCTAAGCTCTTATTCTTGCCCTAATATCAAAACACAACATGAAACCCTAGCACCTCTCCTCCACCCCTCTCCTCTCCCTGCCGCCACCCTTCCCGCCGGCGACCCTCTTCACTGTCGTCTCCCTCTGCCACCTTCCCACTGTCGTCCTCTCTCACTCGCTACCTTCCTACCATCGTCCTCCACAACCACCACCTTCCCACCGTCGTCCTTTATAACCTCCACCCTCTTCACCGCCATCCTCCCTTTAGCCGACCAGCCCACCGCCACCCTCCGACCAGCCGACCTCTTCACCATCACCTTCCCTTCAGCATACCAGCCCACCGCCACCCTCCGACCAGCCAACCTCTTCACCGCCACCATACCTTTAGGTTTGGTTTAAGTTTAAAACTCTTATTTGACTATTATTATTTAAATTTGAATATTGAAAAATCCATTGTTTAAAAATTTAGTGTATTTAAATTTCAGTTTATTTCAGCAGCTTGCAAAAACAGTCTTTTTCTTACAGACTATCGAGGTTTAGTACACCTCTTTTGCTACAGATGTCTGCAGATGTGGTCCGCAGACTGCAGACATTTACCTCTAAAAAAACGAACAGCACCTAACCTGTTTGTATTGGTGAAGAGGGGCAACTAGTTAACAATGATTGACACTATTTATTTAAAAGGAAGTTAGAGGAATAATAACTGGTACTATTGGTGGAGAGGGGCGACTAACAAATCAACGGATACCATGTGGCATCCACTATGTTTCTTTATTATTTTTTTTCCCAATCTCAATAGTAATACATGTACATAAGAAAGCAAATTCTAATCCCAATCTCAAAAGTAATACATGTACACAACAAAGCAAATTTTAATACTATATGTGCAAATTGTGGAGTGGTTATCCTGTCACTTGCTATTTTGGTTCCCTTCTTTTGAAAAATGTTACATTTGACACTCCTGAATTGTATCATTTTTGTTTTCTCTTTCTTAAGTCATATAACGTTAATATTTTTTACTCTACAATTCCTAAACTTTAAAAATTATGTTTCCTTTGACGAGCATACTTTTAACTACGGCTCGATATATTTTTTTTCTCCAGATCGTGTTATGACTAGTAATGTACAAGTAATCAAAGCACAAACTTAGATGTTGTCAAACCAAAAATGATTCGGTTTAGCGTACCACGGTACAGATGAGATATAAAGCTAGTTGTATTCTATTGGGAAGAATAAATAGATGAGATAGCATTTGTTAAAGCATTATCATAAATAAGTAAATTTTCTCAATTAGATAAGAGTAAATTACAACAAAAAAAATAGTCCTATATATACCATTTTTCAAGGATTGTCTTTTGTCTTTAAAATTGATGGGATTTGTAATTTATGTTTCAAAATCTTGTACATTATGTAGTTTGCCCCTAACTCCTTTAGAATATTTGTTCCCTGTGGTTAGGGCTGTTCACGAGCCGAATCGAACCAGTTGGACCTTTGCTCGTGCTCCGTTCGTTTACAAACTAAACCGAGCATTTTTTTTCAACCGAGCCAAAGTTGAACGACCGCCTTTCGATCTGTGCATTTTTTGAACGCCTTTCGATCCGAGCATTTTTTGAACAAGCGTCGAGCGAGTATCGAGTATCACAGAACAAATTGGAAAGTGACAATGAGGGTATTACTTTTTAGAGAAAACTGCAGTTTTCGTCCCTTAGGTTTCGTACAATTAGAGAAAACCTTCACTGGTTCTACCAAGCTCATCTAAACGGAAAGATGGATCGTCTATCGATTGAAGCAAGACCCTAGGTAGTTGGCGTCTTAGTGACGGAGAATTCGGATAATGTTGGCTAATTCAGGGTTTAATTGGGATTGTGTACTTTTAAATTGAATGGTAGGGCGGGTTGACACTTAAGTATCGAACGACGTTTCACATTTCATTATTTGACATTTTGACTCAATTACTCAAGTGGACATTGACAATAGATTATTGGTATCGACCTTCAATTCTATGTTTAAATGGGCTCTATATGGATCTTGAAGCAAACACTATTAATGTGCATCTCTAGTTATTTAATATATATATATATATATATATAAGTAAATCGAGCCAACTGAGCCGAACTGAACTGAGCAAACCTTTGCTCATGCTCGGTTCATTTACAACCGAACACATCCGAACTGAGTGCGTGCTTCTTGCTATTTTGTTCTTACTTTCTATATATTTTTCTCTATGAGTGAGATTCTAATGTGGTGGTGTTTTTATTGTTTCCTCTATTATTTCCTCTATCTTATATAGAACAGAGGCTGCAATGTAAATGTGAATGCTCTAACAAACATTTGTGAACCACTTGGTGGAGTATTCGTTTGTTTAATGAACGAGCATGAACAGAGGTCGTTTTCGTTCATTTATATTCGTGAAATTTGGTATCGTGTTCATTTGTGTTCGATAGTTCATTAGTGTTTTTAGTTTTTATATTTAATATCCATTTTAGTCTGTAAGATTTGTTCCAAATTGCCATTTTAGTCCAATAGTTTTTGTCTCCTATGGGTCCCTGAGTTTTGGACTTTTTTTTGCCATTTTGGTCCAACACCCTAACTCTATCCAAAAATCTCAGTTAAGTGTGTTTTTGTCACTTTAAATTTATCTTTGGTTTTACCATTTTCATCAAGTTTCATAATCATCGACCACCACTATCTCATACCTCCACCGTTAACCACCATCTCATAACACCACCGTTCACCAACATCTTAGACCACCAATGTGCACAGTTCACCAAAATCAAAATCGAGCCCAAATTCAAACCAAATATCAAAATCAGACCTAAATCAAACCACTACTACTCTGCTCTTTGATGCCCTTAGACGTTGGAAAACCATGGGAGTCTTAGAGTTCTTAGTCTGTCACCACCGAGGTATAAAACTAGTTGTATTTTATTGGGAAGAACAAATAGATAGCATTTGATAAAGCACTGTCATAAACAAGTAAATTTTCTCAATTAGATAAGAGTAAATTACAATAAATAAAAAAAATATTCTCCTTTATGTATATACCACTTTTTAAGGATTGTCTGTTGTCCTTAAAATTGACGTGATTTATAGTTTATGTTTCAAAATCTTACACATTATATCCTTTATCCCTAACTCAATTAATGTATTTGTTCCCTATTATTTACAAGATGGTTAAACATGTGCTCCCTATCATAGACTGACGTTAGTTTATCAGTTAAATTCATATAAAAAAACTAAAATACCCTTAATATTATAAATAAAGAAATAAAACAATTCAGGTGAAACCCACCACCACCTTAAAGTATTATAAAATAAATATTAGAAATTATATGGGTCCACCATCTTCTTCTCCATACTGAACTAAAAAACCCAAACACCCCAACATTTGTCGTCATTAGGGGTGTTCAAAATCATCCGAATATCCGAATCCGAATAATCTAAAAGTTTGGATATTCAAAACTTTTTTTTGTTTTTGAAATTATAGTTGGATTCATTTTAGAACTCTAAATATTCACAGAACTTTCAGAATTGGTAATAAACAATCAGGATATTGAATTTAAATAAGCCCAACTTTCATCAATTGGTCGATATCACTCTCAACTTTCGATTTGTACACTCCCTGACTAACTAAACCCTAACCCATATAGTTTTTGCTGATGTGGTATCTGATGTGGCCCTTTTTGATGACGTGGCATATGACGTGGCAGCTGATGTGGCTTTTTTATGCATGGCAGCTATCATGGCATTTTTATGACGTGGCAGCTGATGTGGAAACTGACATGCATTCTTTGATGATGTGGCATCTGACATCAGTTAACTATGTTAGGCAATAAGTTGAAAGTTGGGAGTGCTAGTGTACAAATCGAAAATTAGAAGTGTTATCATCCAATTGGTAAAAGTTGATTTTATTTAAATCCAATATCCCTAAACAATTATTTTATTTATATATTTTGATATTCAACATTATTAAAGGACCCTTCTATCATTATTATATGTATTTTTATGATTACATATGAAAACCCAAATTATTTATCTGTAATAGCTAATTTACATATGTGTAAAGGAACTAATTTACATATAGGTAAATGAACCAATTTACACATATGTAATCATAAAATTAGAAAAGAAAAAATTATAGAACAGCTCTTAACACACATGGAATCATACTAAATGATAAAAAATACCCTTGTTAAATATGAAAACATATATGTAGAATGATAATTCATTAGGGGGTTTCAATTTAGAATTCTAATATATATATATAGAGAGAGAGGGGGGATTCGGTTCAAGTAAAACTAATTGAGTTGCAAGAACCATGAAAACTCATTCGGCCAATAATAATCTAACACATCATCACAATCAAATTTAAATAACAATGGTAATATGATAACTTAATCCACCTGTCACCTCTAGCTTCTCTCTCATCTTTTTATACATCACACTTCTTTATTATACACCAGATCTCAATCTCAAAACAATTTAATCTTCAAACCACTCACTCTTTTCTCAAAACCATTAGATCTTAAAGCTCAAAGGAGATGAAGAGTTGCTGAAAAAGATGATGACAGATCTACTATTGTTGCGCTGTTCAGATGGTGTGCACCCTGAATGCGAGAGAGATTAGGGAGAATAAAGGTTGCCGGCAACCGCGAGCGTCGGTTTGAGGTGACAGGTGGATTAAGTTACCATATTACCCTTCTATTTTTGTGTAATTGAAACAGGTTCTAAAGATATTTTTTGGTTGATTGTAGTCATGAAAGAGGGTAGTTTTATGCATTGGATCTCGGCGGTACGAAGGGATGAGCGGGTGATCGATACCAAATTTGAGCAAGTTTCTATATGACAAGACTTTGTGTATGGCACCTCTAAGGTATTCATCGACTATCAAACTTTTTTTGTTGTTGTTGATCAATACGTGTAATCATGGTTTGATGAACAAGTAACTTTTTGATTTTATAGCGACCGTGTTAGGAAAATTTACATACAAGATGCTGGTCAACCGAGTTGTAGATGTTTTCTCGATACGCTGCAACTTGGTGGTTCAAAAGGTTAGTCCATGAAAAGTTAAAGTTCATTTGATTGTAAACATGTTAGATTTTTAATTTATTTGTTCATGATAAATATAAATCAAGATTGGTTAGAATCATTTGTTAGCCGAGTTCGAGCTCAAATAAGTAAGCTCGAACTGACCCGAGCTTTATAAATACATGACAAACCGAGCTCGAACCTAGTCAGTGTAACAGAATTAAGTAATCAGCAGCGTCCGAGTAACATGATAAAAAATGTTTGACACTTGACACCGCACGTAAAAAAAACATTTTACATGTGAGTTTGACATTTGACATCGTCCAAAAATTTTTTGTTTGAGATTGGACACCGTACGTAAAAAAACATTTACGTTTGAGTTGGCATTCTATATTTGAAAAAAATAACCTTTACATTCGACAATGTGCGCAAATATTTTTTGACATTTGACATTGTACGCAAAATGTTTTGACATTCAACACCGTACGTAAAAAAACATTTTACGTGTGAGTTTATATCAAAAAAACATTTACATTCTCGACAAAGTGCGCAAATAATGATCTTGATAATTTTGCAAATTAGTCTATTGACTAAGAAGGTCAAATGTTTGTTGATTCGATGGTATGATGGGTTTGGGTGTATAATAGAGAGGGTTTTTTAACATGTTATGTTTTTAGTGAAGGTTAATTTAGGTAAACAATATATATGACTGAGGAAGTGAATCAGCAAAAATTCAACAACGTAAAAAAAATTATACAAACATTTTTACAATAGCAAAAAGAAATTCAATGTAAAAAAGTCTTGCAAAAACATTAACATTACAATAAAAATCAATATCAAACATTTTACACTAACTTTTACGTTGGCCTAAATTTATGTTTTTTTACATGGTAATTTTTTTACATTTTATTTTGTGTTTTTTACACTGCTGTAAAATAATGTAACCCAAATGGTTTTTTTTTTCCAAATTCCCATTTTGTTTTTTTTAATGCTAACGTAAATTGGGTTTACATTTTGATAGGTTTGTGGAAGGTTTTATCTGGGTTGGTGTAAATTTTTTTGAAATGCCGAACATTATTTTTAATTCGTTTTATAGGTGTATCTAACTTTAACATATGGCATAAATAATATTTTACGTTTGGAATAAAAAAATTAATTCGTTTTTGTTGTTGGTTTTTCTTGTAAATGTGAGTTCACATTCGACAATTCAAAAAACAGTTACATTCGACAATCGACCCGTGTGTAAGAAAATTTTTGACAACCCCGTGTGTAAAAAAATGTTTGGCAATCTACACCGTACGTAAATATCTTTTACATTCGACATCATACGTAAAAGTTGCATGTGCTTTTAATCGTACTTTTTTGTTTTTGATTATTTTACACTAGACATAAAATGTTAATATCCTAACACTCGTTTTCTTTGTGTTGATAGTTGTTGGCCCTTTTTTGTCGAAGATGAAGATACCGATCAAGAAAAGAAGAAAAGCTGTTTTTATATTTTTCTTGTTTTATTTATAATAGATTTTTGACGTTTGTTGTTACTACATACATTTATATTATTGTAAAATACACTAATGAAAATTTTGAATATTGATTCATTTAAAAGTTTCAAACTTTGTTTTTTTGTAAATGATAAAAAAAATACTTGACCAGTTGACTGACATGACATTGAAAGGAGAATGTAATGTAAATATACATGTCTACAATTTTGATATAACTAAACATTAAAAAAACTCTAAACAAATAAGACAAAAAAAGCTGAATTAAATCTTGGCCATTTATTAGTTAAACATCAAAGGCTATAATTAGTTTTTATCGTTTTCACAACTCATAAAATGTGTACAGATAAAATTATGCACGTTATAAAACTCAAAAACCTTAATCATTCATGTTGAAAACCATAATCACGCATGTTATATTTTCACAACGTACGTTAAGCAAAATTGTAAAATACACTTTCACTATATATATATATATATAAATATATATATATATTAGAATCACTAGGCTAATTGAGAAAGTTAAGAAGCATTCTTGATCACACATTTTCTCTAATTTTATCATAACACACACACACACACATATATATATATAGGGTTAAGATCGTATAAGAAGCACTAGACTAATTGATAAAGTTAAGAAGCATTCTTGATCAGACATTTTCTCTAATCTTATCATTATATACACACATGTATAGTTTAAAATTGAATATATACATATGTATATAAGTTAAGATTTGACAATATACATATATGTATATAGACAATTTTAAACTATACATATGTGTATATTACGAAAAACTTAGAAAAATATGTGGTCCAGAATGTTTCTCAAGTTTGTTAGGAACCCTAATAACCTTAATCTTTTCTCAGCTGATCCCCTAGTCCCACCTCCTTCCACATCCAAGAATCAAGATTTGCAAGATATCAAAACTGAAGATCGGAAAATACAAAGATCCAAGGTTTGTTTCCAAAAAAATGTGTAGCACAAAAATGGGTGTTCAGTTCAAAAGGGAGAAACAAAAATAGCACAATATAAGATATTTGAGAAAACACCACTAACTTTCTAAACATGGTTTATCTTAATTCTTTAAGCTTCGTTTACAATGAACACGATGTCTGGTGGTACGTTTAGTTTAGTTTAGTTTAGTTTTGTTTCGATGGATGGCTTCATAGAGGTGAGGTTTAACCGATTAAGTCATTAATCTCACACATATGCAAACACATACAAACCAATGTGTATTCTTATTCTTAGTATGGAGATAGAAAGGTGAATGAGAAGGGGATGATGGAATAGATCGAAATTAACAATGAGCACAAATTTGGACTGATCGAACCATAAACAAATGAACAGAAATCGAACAAATAAATAACCGATTATTTGGTTAATCCATTTTATAAAAGCCTAAAATTGTGGCTTGGTTTCGGTTTTGGCCTATGGCATACCCATTAACCATAACCATATATGTTATTCACTATTCAATTGCAGGTACTTCACAATAAACCAAACAAACCACACATTATCTCATAGCTTCTGAAAATTGAGAAGCAACAGATATCAAACTTACACAAATAAAACTTGTTAGTGCACGGTTTGTGTGGTCATATGTAAAAATCTAACTGTATATGAATTGTCAAGTGTCTTGAGTCTGTAAAATACGGGACAAATGTTTCACTAGGTTATGTTAGAATGTTTAGGTCAGGTTAGGTTTCGGTGTGTGTTGAGAGCGAGAATGATCAGACATGATGTAATCATTCTATATGATGACATCATATCATATGCATCATCAAGATATCCATGCAAACTTTGTAATTGAGATTTTCAAATCGTAGAGTGCATACAATCGATCCAGATCGCACGAGTTGGATTCTTTCTTTGGAGCGATGTGGAAAACACTATATATATCAATCGACTTCGCACAACAACACTCCGTACAAGCAGACATCATCAAGACTCTTCAAGTTCAAGTCTAGATAGGTGTTTTCCGTATCGATTCGATACCGTCGTAACTCTGTCTGGTTTACGATTAAAACGTAATAAGTTTGTAATTTACATCCGCGTAACGATTACGGTTCGGTTTAACGGATTCCGCACGTTAAACCTGATTAAACGCACAGCTTGTGTTCTTTGGTGAACTGATCCTGAACTCACAAGTGGTATCAGAGCTACGGAAGTTGTGCGTGTAAACGTGAGTCGAATCAGACGAGTTTCGGTGTATTCGGATCGTTTTCGGTTGATTTTCGGACTGTTTCTGTGATTTTCGGTTTGTTTTGATTGAAATTTCAATCATTCGAAATTCTATATCAAAGTTTCAATCATTTCAGATTTTTATCAACTTTTTTGGACTGATTTCATGGATAAAATCGATAAAAAAAATTTAATCACAGAAGGTTTCACGCGTAACTGACATTTTCGTACGTTACAGATCTGAATCGAAGTTACAATGTGTTGTGTTTCAATAAGAACTGAATCGGATTTGAGGTTGTATTTTGTGCAGTGATTAATTGGTTTTCAGATCTGAGAAGGAAAAAAAAAAACAAAAAAACGAAAAAGAGAATTTGCATATTACGAAAAAAAACAAGTTAGATTGAATCAGTTAATAAAGGCGGGATATTAGAATAGAAATCAAATAGGCCACATATTGAAATTTGTTTCGGTTGGGCCGTTTGATTGTGGGCTCGTGAAATCTGGTACATTTGGACCGAGAGTTGACTAAGTTTGGATTGAGTTGATATTGTGTGGGCCGAGTCTATTTGTAGGTTGAGTATCTTTGAATCAAGTTTTAGCTGCTACATCAATAATGGCCTCAATTTTTATACAAGTGCGTTAGTTCAATCTACAAATTAGTGGGCTGTAAAAATGTTTCACATTGGGTTTTTTTATTGGGCCGATACTAGTAGTTTTATTTTGGGCTAATCTAGTGGGCCGGGTTATCTGAATCATTTGGGTCATGATTTGGTGGACATTGGGCTACAAGTGTTTTGAACAAGGTTTTTAATCTGCAAAATTTTTGAGTTTGGCTATTAGGGTTCAAGAGACTAAAAATTATAAAATGGGAAATTATTCAAAAGAAAGACAGATGTTAAAAAATAGATTTGAAAATTGCACATTTTCACAAAATACATCAGTTACAAATACGACGGAACAGCACCTTGATTTAATATATGACATGAAAGAGTATGGTGTCCAGATTTCAAATACTGAGATGATATAAGTTTGTAGATTTGTTACCATCATAGTGGGATGAATTTGTGTTCATATTGAAGAAATATATAGATTTGTCTGAAGTTAGTGTATATGAGTTTCTTGAAAGCGTAAAACAACATAAACCGATAGCAAAATGGAAGAAGAGATGGAGAGAATTAAAGAGTCAATCACATCTACAAATGAGGCTTTAAGTTCTGAACCACTCTTCCCAAATTATGATAAAAATTAAAAAACCATGAAAAAGAATTTCAAAATCAAATAAAAATTTTAGAAAATGAAAAACTAGTTTTAAATGACAATATTTTTTCAAAACAAAAAGAAATAAATTCACATCTTGAAAGATAACTCAACTTGAAAAAGATGTTGAGATTGCTAAAAATAAAATTGAAGATTTAGAAAAGAAATTGAAAGGTTTGTTACTTCTTCGTTATTGCTAGATCATATAGTTCCAAAACCGATCAATAAAATAAAGATACTTCCTCTGTTGAAATTCCAAACACTGTCACAAATTATGACCATGTCATAATTGAGGATTGTGATAATTATACTGATGATAATAAAACTGATAAAAAAGAAATATTTTTAAAACTAAAAGAAAATTTTCAAAAAATTGTTCAACCATTTGATGAAAAAGGTGAATGTTCAACTTTTAAGCAAAATAGGGAACAAAATCAAAAACAAAAACAAGATGGTAAAAATTTTAATATTTTTTAAAATAATAATAAAAAAATCATCAAATCAATCGTCCAATCATTATAAAAATTCACAAAAATATCAAAATAAAAAATCACAAAAATTTGAAAATAACTGGTGCAGGTCGGACCACAATGCTTCAAAGTCAAATTAAATTTACAAAACAAGTAGGAAAGATGACTATTACACATCAAATCAATGTTATGATTTGAGTGTATGGTTTGATAGAGAAGAATGGTGTGATAACAGGGTGTGTTTCAATTGTGAAATAAGTGGACACATTGCTGTAAATTGTTTAAAGCATAGATTTGATACGAGAAGATGTTATAATTGTCAAATCAAAGGTCACATTGCCAAATATTTTCCAATGAGGACAAAGAAAGAATCGTTGGAAAAATATCACAAGAAGTTTAAGAAAACTGAAAGAACAGAAGAAAGCCCAAAGAACAGATAGTCAAGCTATCGCAAGTGCAAAAAGATAGATTGAGGAAAAAGAGGAAGAAAGCAAGAGAGTATTTGGAAAAGATTTTGTCCTCGGATACGACTGTTTCAGATAAAAGTTCTGAAAAATCGTTTTACTCTATAAAGAGTGATCAGTCAAGTAAAACGAATTCATCAGCAAATCTGAGGACAAAAGAGATAATAGTGGAGAAAAAAATGGTTAATCAAACAGTAAAAAATTAAAGAAAGTTAATTTTTCAGATAAAGTTTTTATTAAACTGTTTGAATATAAAAAAAGTGTGAATATTTGTTTGCTTCAGGTGTTAATGAATTTAGTAAACCGAATTCTATAATGGATTGGGTTCAATTCAAAACTAATTGAAGTTTGTTTGAATGTGCATGATAACCTAGCTTCAAGGAAAATGTCATTTTCAAAAGCAATAAGCAATGGTTGTTCGTGCAGTGGAAATGAGATGAGAGGTTTGGTGCTCCACACAAACAAAATGGTAGTTTCGTGTTCACATTCGTAAAAATTCGTTTAACGGTTAAAATGAGAGATTTTTATTTTCAATTTCGAAAAGATGTTTTCAATTTGAGGGGAGAAAAAATTGTATTCAAAATTTCTGTAAAATTGAAAAACATCAATTCAAAATCATGTTAAATAGATAAAAAAATTTCAAAAAGCCAAAAACAATAGAAAATCTCAAAATGTCAAAAACATTGAAAAACGAATAATGAGATTATTTGTGCAAAAAGAGGAGATGATAGTACATCAGTGGACTATCAATGCATGCTAAAGATATGTATAGTTTAAAATGGTTAAACAATCTCACTAAAGATGTGTCGGTAGGCTCAGCTAAACTAGTAGTTTTGCAAAACGATACAAACTTAAATAGAAAAAGCTTAGTTCTAGTAGGAAACGCGGTTGAAAGATTAGTACTTAGTTTTGTTCTTCGTGACCATGTACCTACTCGGTAATCGCTGAATGCTGAAAAGCATAAAAACCGGTCAGTTTGTGAACTTTCACAAGTTACTGAAAAGGTCAATACGGTTGTGTATTTCATTTTGCAAAGATTTAAACTTGTTTTATTTCTTTAATTTGTTTAAGCATTGGACATCTCTGCGTATACGAAAGTATTGAACTGGATGTTAGTGCCTGAACGTTTCAGCTTTATTTTACTTGGTGATTCATTTAAATCTTGGATAACCTCTGCGTATATGAGAATATCGAACTGGTGATTAAGAGTTAAACAACTTCAACTTGTTTTTATTTCTTACTTTGTTTAAACATTGAACTTTCTCTGCATAACGAAACATCGACCTGATTATTAATGTTTAAACATTCTGTTTTATTTTTCACATATATCACAGATGATGAAAGTTTAATGACATTACTTGAGTCAGTGTATTACATGATGAAGGTATATGCTGAGATCATTGGGTCCATAAGAACTTAGTGCAAATTAATGTACATTTACGTATTGGTAAGCATTACGAAAGTTTTTAGATTGAATTTAAGTGGAAAACAATACCGATAATCCATGTGAATTGTTTAAACTGAGTGTTTCATCAAGATCAACGGTGCAGCTGATATGTCTCAGTAAAAGTAAAACTGATATGATCTTCTAGCACGTTTTCTTACAATAATATAAACTGTAAATATTATATTTTAATATGTTTACATTTCATGTGTTCGGTATTAAAAATCCAAAAAGATTTTCTTTCAAAATCTTCCATGGAAACCTGATAATGTTGAATGTGAGTCGGACCAACGAGACTGTTAAGAAACTGTTTGTGTGTGTATACGTATGATTGTTTCTTAAAAGTCAAATCTTAGAGATTCAAAGCATCATTCAAAGGGAAGACTACGATTTCACTTAAAGATGTTATCCAAGGCAGATCAAGTCTAAACATCACAGATTTCTAGTTATGTCCAAGGGGAAGATTGTTAGTGCACTATTTGTGTGGTCATAGATAGAAATCTAACTGTATATGAATTGTCAAGTGTCTTGAGTCTTTAAAATACCGGATAAAGGTTTCACTAGGTTGTGTTAGAATTGTTTAGGTCAGGTTAGATTTTGGTACGACATGGTGCGTAAAAAGTGATAATGGATCAGACGTGATGTCATCATTCTATATGATGACATCATATCATATGCATCATCATTGCATCATCAAGATATTCATGCAAACTTTGTAATTGATATTTTCAAATCGTACAGAGTGCATACAATCGATCCAGATCGCACGAGTTGGATTCTTTCTTTGGAGCGATGTGGACAACACTATATATATCAATCGACTTCGCACAGCAACACTCCGTACAAGCAGACATCATCAAGACTCTTTCAAGTTTAAGTCTAGATTAGGTGTTTTTCGTATCGATTAGCGTCGAAACTCTGTCTGGGTTACGATTGAAACGTAATAAACGTTTGTTATTTATATTCGCGTAATGATTACGATTCAGTTTAACGGATTCCGCATGTTAAACTGGATTAAACGCAGAGCTTGTGTTCTTTGGTGAACCGATCATAAAGTCACAAAACTGTTACCATTCAAATTCTGTATTGTTTAGGTACATTCCAAAGATGTTATGATTCTTTTAGTTGTTTTCCAATTTTTACATGAAAAAAACCTATAAAAACATTTTTAAATAGAAAAAAATCGCTTTTTCATATATACTTTTTTGGAGTTTTTGCATATAAACACACGTAAATGCTATTCAAATAAAAATGATTTTTGTAATTTTTCTTTTACATTTTATTAAGCTGTTATTTTGATTTTTTTATTAAAACGCTTCACATTTTTTATATGCAAAAGTTTCAAAAAAGATTTTACAAAAAAGAAATTTTTACATATAAAAATGATTTTTTATAAGTTGTTTTACCATGGTTACCTGGTTCTCACTTTTTTTGTGGTTTCCCAATGAACTCACTCAAGAGAGAGTAGGTACTTGTGCATCTGCTCTTGAACTTCATATAATAGCCGCCTCATGCGGCGACTTAGATTGTCTTCTAAGTTAAGCCTTTGACCAATTATTATCCATATCGATAATAACTAAAGTCTAAGGTTCATAAAAGTAAAAGTGGTTATATGACTACAAAGATATATTAAAAGTATGCTTTACAATATCACATTTGAGAGTAGTGTGTTGATTTGGGTGGTTTGAAAATGATGCAAAAATCCATGTTTATACTAGCATTTGGTTGATTTCAAGATAATTCTTCTTTAGATGGATATTAGGCTATGTGTTATTGGTGCAGGGTTTCTATCATCGCTCACTTGTCAGGGGAGGAGCATGGTGTTTCCTGTCATCCCCCACCTCCCGCATAACTCAAATCCTTCTTATTGACACGTGATGAGTGGGGCTAAGGTGTCGATTACCCTGAAATTTCAAGGCAAGTGGGGAGGGGCGTGGTGTTCCCCGCCATCCCTCACCACCCTGCAAGATTCCTGATTGTTCCTTTTGTCGGTATAACACGCAACCTTTGGGTGGTGTTAAACCTGTCCCTCTCTATATTTCTTTTTTTTGTTGTACTCATCCTGGACTTTTGAGTTTTTTTTTTCTTTTTTGTTGTTATTGCTTCTGATGTTGTTGTTGGAGTAAAGTGCAATTTGGCTCCTCATGATTTAAGGGTGTTTGCATGATGCCTCCTTAACTTTCATTTTTATTGTAATATGCCCTTTAGTTACAAAACCTCACACTATGCCTTCCGCCCATTAGTGGATCGTTAGTTTTAGTTTAAAAAACGTTTGAAAAATAGTAAACTATCATTTTTCCAATAGAAGTATGCCTCCCTATGGTGTTATTAATATTACACACACGAAATTGTTTTTCTTTCCAAATTTCAAACCCTTCATGCTTTAATCTAGCCCACATAACACACATTTGTAGTTTGACTTTAATAAGTCAAAGATCAATTAAATCCATATCCATGGTCGACCCTTGGGGTGGGCGGGAAGGACCAACGGCCAGGGAACATTTCATCCATGGGCACACTTTTTTAATATATATATATACACACACATATATACACATAGAAACTCATATAAAACATAGACTTATAAGGCCATTTAAAACTATCAAAATTATAAGTTAAGTTCATCAGATGTTAGCCCAATACCCATTTTATTTAAAAAACCAATAATAACAATGAATTGGTAAACATCAAACGACGCAAAGCGCCGCGATAATTGAAGTCATATCATCGGCACATCAATCACCACTCACCACCATCACTCGCCAGTCACCATTATTCACTCATTACCACGCGTCCACACCGTAGTCGTTCGTCAATCACCATCAATCCAAGGTATGTGTGTTAAAAAAAATTCTACAATTTTAGCTCTAATTAATTATTTGGGTGTTATTTGTTAGAATTAGGTGAATGTTAAGCCTTAATCGAGTAATTGTTACATGTTAATTGTTATAAACTTTGTTAGAAATTGCGTTTTTTTTATCAAATTAGAATTGTTAGACTTTGTTATTAATAAATTTTTAGTCTTCTATTTTGTTACTTGTTGGCTTGTTAATATTCCAAAATAATGGTTACTAAACAAGCTCCGGATGTCAAAAACGTAAAATGAAAAAATGAGTTGACGAAATGGTCAAGTCTCTAACCGATTTTGAACAAAAGTATTTGGCGCCTATTGTAAATGTTAAAGAACATGTTGAAGAGCAAGAACATGTGTAAGTAGAACTAGAAAATGAGGAAGAGTAAGAACATGTTGAAGAGTTGATCCACCAATTTACTATCAAGAATGCAAGGAGAGCCTCACGAATCATTGGTTAGCTATTAGCCTATTACGATATGTTATTCATTCATTGGAATACTAAGATTTTGACATTTTAGTAATTGCAATGTAACGCTTCGCATTTGTATCTTCCTGTTTTTAGCAAGTCTGCTTTGTATTTCTATTTTTTTGGAAAGTCCAAACCTTGTAATCGTATTTCAATTTTCAATTCATTGGATTCTAAGGCTTTGATTGTAATTAACATTAATCAATTATACGAAATTCGCAAACCTTGTTCATGTTTAACCCTATGATCATACAATACTTTACTTCTTCATAAATCAATTCACAACAACATGTAAATGTTTGATGAATATTTATAAATCTTATACTAAACCTAAGAAAGACAACTAGTGATGTTATTCAAATAATTCAAGCTTCCATTATATAAAATCTTATCGCATTATGTTAAAAAAATATACTTATTACTTAGTTGTTGTTTTTTTGGGTTTTAAAACAATAATGTGCATAACATTAGGCCATTACAAGACCTATACATCTCACACATATAAAATACATTATTTAAATAACAATAAAACCATTTATATAAATTAATTAACAAAAAAAAAAACAAAAAAAAGTGGGCTGCCATATGTTGATGTTTTGGGTTTGTTTCAAGTTCAAACACCCACTAATCTTGTCCAAAGCCCAACCAATTGAAACCCTAATCCCTTCCCTATATAAACTACCTTTCCCCCATCCATTTCCCACTTTTACAAGCCTCCAAACACTTCAAAAACACTCTCAAAGTCCCTAACATATTCAAAAAACGTAGCAGCCATATTTGAGTTTTTTGTGAGTTCTAACTCACTTCTTCAACTAATTCTTCCTTATTTCTTCTTCTAAAACACTTGGATAACCTCTAGGAAGGTTTTCACAAGTTTTCTTGGCAAACTAAGGTGAAACCTCACCATTTTTTAAGTCCAAAGTGCCATAAATTTTCTGCCCATTTTTATCTTTTTAAACTTTAAGATTTTCGAAGTTTTCTTTATGTTTTCTTCCTCAACATTGTTTGCTAAGCCCTATGGGATGTTACCCTAGGTTTTCCATGGAAAACCAAGGTGGAACAATACCATTTTTGGGGCCAAACGTTCTGTTTTGGAAGATAAACTTATAAACTTTTTTTGAACTTGTTTTTTTAAAACATAACAACTCTATGCTACTTATGCCTCTAACCAAGTTTATGGTTAGTGAGCTAGCTAGACTTGTTCATAAAAAAATCAAAAGGCATAACATGCCTCTAAACTTGTGGTTTTTACTAGGGTTTCAAACCCACAAGTGTTGAGCCATCCAAGCTTACAAGCTTGTGTTGGTGTAGGTGTGATTACATGAAGGCCTTGGCCATTCAACTATTCAATCCACCCCTCACTTGATGATTTCCGTAATTCTTGACCATCCGGATTGTCCTTGTGTCAATCTTGTGTAATGGTGAATCTTATGAAAGAGGTTTAGGATGGTTAACCCCTACCTCCATGCATGACTTATATGGCTTACATGATATCTATGAAATACATGAACTATATGATAAATTAGTAATAATATAACTATATGTAAATACTTAATATAACCGAACCTTTGACCATGACCAAATGGTTAATTGTCTTAAAAGTATGTTATTTTATCTTAGACTTAACAATCGTTACGATTCTATTGGGCATGACCCATAAAAACACAAACACCCTTCGGGGCTTATTAATGTAAAAAACGAGTGTTAATTCTAGATAAATACTTTCGATTATACATACTTTCCTTATCTATTTTAAATTTCTAAACTCATTGAACTCCCCCGTCAATCTAATACTCTCACACCTACGTTTGCCTTGTGTAGGATAAACTTGGTGTTCCATCCCCTAAATCAACCTAACTCTCTCACGGATGATACTTTGCAAAACGGTGAGTACACTCGACCCTTTTTATGCTTTCCACTATTTGGGTGCAACATGATTAATTTACTAAATCTACACTAAATCACACTTTATACTATACACAAACAATCCATCAACATGCTTTAGTCTTATGCTACTTGAATTGTTACTTGGTACATTCTTATGTGATCTAAATGTCATTAACTTTGATCGAGCCTCCCTTAACATGTATAGCGCTATAGGAGTAACGCACCGCCCGTATTCTTGTGGTCATTGTTAAGTTGAAATCTATTTTGCGGTACACTAGAGGATTGACTTATAGATTCACATGCCTTGTTTACATTTATCTTGTATGCTAGCTAATCATGTGGATTTGTTTAATCCGATTTTATACTTATGCTATGACATTAAACTTGTGTACTCGCCAATACTTTGTTACTGAACTATACTTTTTAACATGTTGCAGGTTGATGAAGTTGTATGATGGAACTTAGTAGGAATGGCATAGAAACACGCGTAGAATACTAAGCTAAATATTATGTTATTGTTGAGCTTATTTCGTTGATGTTACTCTTATTTGGATTTTGTTGTAATATGACAATTGATGTTTTGAATGAAATGAAATTTGGTTGATTTAAATATTGTCGCAAATAGTGTTATGATGCAATGAACAATCTAGTCGTCTCACTCTGATGTTTCCGCCATCGGTTGGGGTGTGACAGATTGGTATCAGAGCCATAACTATAGGGAATTAGGTAGAATTGCCATGTTCGACCTAGTCTATAGTTTAAGTGACCAACTTGACCATTCTTGCTTCATGAATAAAATGTTAATTCTTCCTATTTGCTTCTTCCTATTTCTTTTGTCTTAAATATATATATATATATATATATATATATATATATATATATATATATATTATTACCAAACGAGGAGGTATTGCGACTCGTTGGCAAGGGTCCACTAGAGTTTGAGATGGATATTCCCATCAAAATGTGGATTTCACTCCTAACTTGATGGTGTAATTTCATGCAAAAATCAAATTCGCGGATTGAGAGTGATCACCAAAGTGCGAGTTTCACCCCTATTTTGGTAAGATCATCTCGATTGTAGTTTGAGTGTCTCAAGTCTTCAAGTGTGTAAATTGTGTAAGTGTCTTAGGAAAAACACACATAACCACATCTAGGGTACAATGTTGTCTAGTTAGGGGTGAAACCCACACCTTGTCAACTAGTCCCATTCCTCGATTTTCAATCTCGCCAAAGTTTCGATTTTTTCGATCGATTAGAGACGTGTAGTAATTGAAAGGGTAAAGTGTCGTTAATCGCTTCTCGACGAGAGCACTTTACCTATAGGCCAAAGCACGTTCCTCTAATTTGAAAGGATCTCGATTCACTTTGGAATAGTCGAACGTTTCTCAACCTGAAACACTCCAATATTTTATTGAGCCTATCTTTTATGCTATCTCAATTTCTGTGTGTTTTAATACTTGTTATCTCGTTCATTTCGAACCCGATGCACGATTCGCACGCCCTTCGTAACCAAAAACAATAATAATTCTCTGAACCAACTAAATTTATATTCCTTTACGCAAATCATACGTGTTTATGCTTTTTTTGAATGCCAACATGCTTATGCCATCTATGTGAAGTTATACGTGTTACATGATACTTATGTGCTCAAAACGGATACTTTTCTTTATAACAACACCTTACGATCAAAGCCTAAATCTATCTTTTGTTGTCAAACCCTTTTAGATGTCTTTCTCGCAAAGTGTTATGGGAAGAAGAAGGTCAAAGTCCAAGTCAAGGTCCCAATCCGACTCCATGTCGAAAAAGGACTGCATGAAATTTATGGCCGAGCAAATGGCTGAACACATGGCTAAGGTTATCCCCGAGATAGTCAGCAAGGTCCAGCCCCCACCTAACGCCGAATCACCTCATACCTCCGTCGAATCCAAACCCGAACCATCCAAGACCGCGTTCACCCATAAGCAATTCTGCTCCTGCAATCCCTTACCCTTCATCGGCGAGGGGGACGCCACTAAACTGCTGCAATGGTTCAACGCCGTTGAACTCACCTTCCTCCAAAGTGGTTGCCCTGATCACTTGCGCACCTTGAACGCCACGGGAGTATTCCGGTCGAGAGCCCTTGATTGGTGGACTTCCGAGCGTAGCGCGCTTGGCAACGAGGTCGCCCACGCCCTCCCTTGGGCCGAGCTCAAAAAGCGAATGGAAGGTGAATTCTGCCCCCCGCATGAACTCCAACAACTCGAGACTGAGTTTTCGAACCTCCGGAAAGTGGGGAATGACAACGCTGGCCTCACGGCCCGTTTCAAGCAACTGACCTCGATCTGCCCAAGTCAGGTCGACATCACTGAGAAAGCAGTCGCTAAATACATACGTTGCCTTCCTCCTAACCTTGCCGACCTGGTCGATGCCACTTCCCCCAGCACCCTCGAAGAAACCTTTCGGCTGGCTACTCGCTTGAACAACCGCCAAGTCCATCGTGAAGCCGCCAAGGCTCCACCGAGGAAAGCCCACCAAGCAACCACCGAATCCATTACCAAACATGCCTCGCCCAAACCCCCAAGAAGCAACATCAAGGGCAATAAGCGGAAGGCTTCGAGCCCAATTTGCGCGATAGTCACTCCGCCAAACCCCCACCAGCCAGCTTTGCCCGCACCCGAACCCATCAAGAAAGCGTACACCGGACCCCATCCCAAGTGCAACACCTGTCCCTTCCATCACCTGGTTACCTCCCCATGCTGCCTATGCACGATCTGCAATAGGTATGGGCACTTTGCCCAATAGTGCCGGAAT
This sequence comes from Scalesia atractyloides, assembly GCA_947069175.1. Lineage (NCBI taxonomy): Eukaryota > Viridiplantae > Streptophyta > Magnoliopsida > Asterales > Asteraceae > Scalesia > Scalesia atractyloides. The sequence goes on along the minus strand of CAMTDV010000007.1, from coordinate 52,336,100 downwards.
GCTCCGCAAGCCCCCATCAACCAAGCCCGAGCTATGACCACCACACCTCCTCAAAACCCTACCGGCAACCAAAACCGACCCCTTACTCCTGTCGCTCGTGCCTGCTTCAGATGCGGGGACCCAAATCACTTCGCCAACAACTGTCCGCAGTGTAACAACAACAATCAGCAGCAGTAAGCTTGCGGTCGAGCCTTTGTCATCACGGCTGCTCAAGTTCAGAACTCAAACGACGTCATATCGGGTACATTCCTTGTTAACATTGTTTACGCTACGTGTTTATTTGATACTGGTGCGGATAAAAGTTTTGTATCTGTTGAATTCGAACCTTTGCTTATGTGTAGTCGTTCTAAGTTGCCTAAACCATTCGAAGTTGAAGTCACCGACGGAAAATCCGTCGCCGTTGATTCTGTCCTTTCTAATTGTTCTTTGAACCTTAATGATCATATGTTTTCTATTGACCTCATACCCATGCCAGTGGGTAGTTTTGATATCATAGTAGGCATGGATTGGCTAGGGCGAGTCTGTGCTAAAGTTGTTTTTCGGAGAAGTGCATTAGCCTTCCCCTTCCCAACGATAATCCCTTGCACGTCTATGGCGAGAAACCTTCCAAAGGTCTCAAGCTTATGTCGTGTATTCAAGCGAACAAGTACTTGCGTAAGGAATACTTCGCCTTTCTTGCCCACATTGTGGAAAAGAAGGAGAAGGGTCCAAGCGTGAGTGAAGTTCCCGTTGTGCACGAATTCCCTGATGTCTTTCCCGAGGATCTTCCTGGTCCTCCTCCTGCTTGTTCTGTTGATTTCCACATAGACCTCATCCCTGGTGCAACTCCGGTCGCAAAATACCCCTATCGTCTAGCACCCTCGGAGATGCAAGAACTGTCCAGTCAACTTCAAGAGCTTCTTGAGAAGGGCTTCATACGCCCTAGCACATCTCCTTGGGGCGCTCCCGTTCTGTTCGTCAAAAAGAAAGACGGGTCATTTCGCATGTGCATTGACTATTGTGAGCTCAACAAGCTTACAGTCAAGAACCGTGACCCTCTTCCTCGCATCGACGACCTTTTTGATCAACTTCAAGGCGCGACTTGCTCCTCTAAAACCGACCTTCGCTCTGGTTAGATATACTCAAAACTGCGTTCCGAACACGTTATGGGCACTACGAGTTCGTAGTCATGCCATTCGGTCTGACCAACACACCCGCCGTGTTTATGGATTTGATGAATCGCGTGTGTAAGCCTTATCTTGACCGATTCGTGATCGTCTTTATTGACGATATCCTAATCTATTCCAAGACGCGAGAAGAGCATGAGCGACACTTGCGTCTTATCCTTCAGCTGTTGCGAACCCAACATCTCTACGCCAAGTTTTCCAAGTGTGAATTTTGGTTAAAAGAGGTTCAATTTCTTGGTCATGTCGTCAACGAACTTGGTATTCACGTCGACCACACAAAAATCAAGGCGGTGAAAAATTGGATTGCCCCTAAGACTCCGTCCGAAATTCGTTCGTTTCTCGGCTTAGTCGGTTATTACCGTCGTTTCATTTCGAACTTTTCAAAAATTCCCGTGCCTCTCACTTCCTTGACTCAAAAGGATAAACCTTTTGTTTGGGGTTCCGAACAAGAGGAGTCTTTTCAAACGCTCAAGGACATGCTTTGCAATGCTCATATCCTAACCCTTTCCGATGGTAACGACGATTTTGTCGTGTATTGTGATGCCTCAAGACTAGGTCTTGGTTGCGTTCTGATGCAACGAGATAAGGTTATCGCTTACGCATCAAGTCAACTCAAAATTCATGAGAAAAATTATACTACCCACGACCTTGAACTTGGTGCAGTTGTTTTTGCATTAAAGATATTGCGACACTACCTTTATGGTACAAAGTGTACGGTCTTCACCGACCATAAGAGCCTTCAGCACATCTTTAATCAAAAAGAACTCAACATGCGTCAGCGTCGTTGGGTAGAGTTGTTAAACGACTATGACTGCGATAACCGCTACCACCCTGGTAAAGCGAATGTCGTGGCCGACGCACTTAGTCGGAAAACTCATGCTAAGAGTGTACGTTGCTACCAAAATTTGGGAAAGCTTCAAGAGATGATTCGTGAGGCACAATACTCGACCGTTAATGAGGGCAACCTCGATAATGAGTTGAAGTGTGGTGCTGAAACCCAACTCGTGACCAAATCCGATGGCATCATGTGTTATCTCGACCGTATTTGGATTCCTAATCGTGATAATCTTCGTGATCTCTTGATGAGTGAAGCTCATGAGTCTTGATATTCAATTCACCCTGGCCCCGATAAGATGTATCACGACCTCCGAGCGTCATACTAGTGGCCTGGAATGAGGAAAGATATCACCTGCTATGTTTCGAAGTGCCTTACTTGCTCCAAGGTAAATGCCGAGCATCAAAGACCCTCTGGCTTACTCGAACAACCAGAAATTCCTGTTTGGAAATGGGAGAGTATTGCTATGGGTTTCATAATCAAGCTCCCTCGTACATCGTCTGGTCACGATAGTATTTGGGTAATCATCGACCGTTTGACCAAGTCTGCTCATTTCCTCCCCATACGTGAAGACTACTGAGTTGAGAAGTTAGCTCGTATCTACACGGATGAAATCATCTGTCGTCACGGCGTTCCCGTTGACATTATCTCCGACCGTGATGGTCGCTTCACTTCTCGCCTTTGGCAAACGTTTCAAAAAGCCCTTGGCACTCAGCTCAATCTTAGTACTGCTTTCCATCCTCAGACCGATGGTCAAACCGAGCGTACTATCCAACGTAATTGGTTTTGGTGGCAACTGGGACATACACTTGCCTTTGGTCGAATTCTCGTACAATAACAGTTACCACGCGAGTATTCAAATGGCACCATTCGAGGCATTGTATGGACGCAAGTGCCGATCGCCTATTTGTTGGCACAAGATCGAGGAAGCTCAAATCACCGGTCCCGAGCTTATACAACAGACGACGGACAAGATTTTGCAGATTCGGGACAACTTGCTGAAAGCTAGAAGCCGACAAAAGAGCTACGCAGATAAAAGACGCAAGCCCTTGGAATTCCACGTGGGTGACTTTGTACTTCTCAAGGTATCCCCTTGAAGGGTGTGGTTCGTTTCGGGAAAAAGGGAAGCTCGCTCCTCGCTACGTAGGTCCTTTCAAGATTCTCGAGAGGATTGGTAAGGTAGCCTACCGACTAGAACTACCGCAAGAGCTCAACAACGTTCATCCTACCTTCCACGTCTCAAACTTAAAAAGATGTCTCGCTGAAGAAGGGCTCCAAGTTCCGCTTGAAGATCTTCAAATCAATGAGACTTTGCATTTCGTGGAAAAACCAGTCGAAATCATGGACCGAGGTACTAACCAGCTAAGGCGCAGTCGAATTCCTATCGTAAAGGTTCGATGGGAAGGAAAACGTGGCGCTGAATATACTTAGGAACTTGAAAGCGACATGAAGTCTAAGCATCCGCATTTGTTCGTTGCATCTTCCTAAATTTCGGGACGAAATTCCCTAAAGGAGGGGAGATTGTAACGCTTCGCATTTGTATCTTCCCGTTTTTAGCAAGTCTGCTTCGTGTTTCTATTTTTTTGGAAAGTCCAAACCTTGTAATCGTATTTCTATTTTCAATTCATTGGATTCTAAGGCTTTGATTGTAATCAAGATTAATCAATTATACGAAATTCGCAAACCTTGTTCATGTTTAAACTTATGATCATACGATACTTTACTTCTTCATAAATCAGTTCACAACAACGTGTAAATGTTTGATGAATGTTTATAAATCTTATACTAAACCCAGGAAAGACAATTAGTGATGTTATTCAAAGAATTCAAGCTTCCATTATCATAAAATCTTGTCGCATTATGTTAAAAAAATATGCTTGTTACTTAGTTGTTTTTTTGGGTTTTAAAACAATAATGTGCATAACATTAGGCCATTACAAGACCTATACATGTCACACATACAAAATACATTATTTAAATAACAATTAAAACCATTTATATAAATTAATTAACAAAAAAAGACAAAAAAAGTGGGCTGCCATATGTTGATGTTTTGGGTTTGTTTCAAGTTTAAACACCCACTAATCTTGTCCAAAGCCCAACCCATTGAAACCCTAATCCCTTCCCTATATAAACCACCTTTCCCCCATCCATTTCCCACTTTTACAAGCCTCCAAACACTTCAAAAACACTCTCAAAGTCCCTAACATATTCAAAAAATGCAGCAGCCATATTTGAGTTTTTTTGTGAGTTCTAACTCACTTCTTCAACTAATTCTTCTTTATTTATTCTTCTAAAACACTTGGATAACCTCTTGGAAGGTTTTCAAAAGTTTTCTTGGCAAACTAAGATGAAACCTCACCATTTTTGAAGTCCAAAGTGCCATAAATTTTCTGCCCATTTTTATCTTTTTAAACTTTAAGATTTTCGAAGTTTTCTTTATGTTTTCTTCCTCAACATTGTTTGCTAAGCCCTATGGGATGTTACCATAGGTTTTCCATGGAAAACCAAGGTGAAACAATACCATTTTTAGGGCCAAACTTTCTGTTTTGAAAGATAAACTTATAAACTTTTTTTGAACTTGTTTTTTTAAAACATAACAACTCTATGCTACTTATGCCTCTAACCAAGTTTATGGTTAGTGAGCTAGCTAGACTTGTTCATACAAAATCAAGAGGCATAACATGCCTCTAAACTTGTGGTTTTTACTAGGGTTTCAAACCCACAAGTGTTGAGCCATCCAAGCTTACAAGCTTGTGTTGGTGTAGGTGTGATTACATGAAGGCCTTGGCCATTCAACTATTCAATCCACCCCTCACTTGATGATTTCCGTAATTCTTGACCATCCGGATTGTCCTTGTGTCAATCTTGTGTAATGGTGAATCTTATGAAAGAGGTTTAGGATGGTTATCCTCCTACCTCCATGCATGACTTATATGGCTTACATGATACCCATGAAATACATGAACTATATGATAAATTAGTAATAATATAACTATATGTAAATACTTAATATAACCGAACCTTTGACCATGACCAAATGGTTAATTGTTTTAAAAGTAGGTTATTTTATCTTAGACTTAACAATCGTTACGATTCTATTGGGCATGACCCATAAAAACACAAACACCCTTCGGGGCTTATTAGTGTTAAAAATGAGCGTTAATGTCTAGATAAATACTTTCGATTATACATACTTTCCTTACCTATTTTAAATTCCTAAACTCATTGAACTCCCCCGTCAATCTAATACTCACACACCTACGTTTGCCTTGTGTAGGATAAACTTGGTGTTCCATCCCCTAAATCAACATAACTCTCTCACGGATAATACTTTGCAAAACCGTGAGTACACTCGACCTTTTTTATGCTTTCCACTATTTGGGTGCAACATGATTAATTTACTAAAACTACACTAAATCACACTTTATTCTATACACAAACAATCCATCAACATGCTTTAGTCTTATGCTACTTGAATTGTTACTTGGTACATTCTTATGTCATCTAAATGTCATTAACTTTGATCGAGCCTCCCTTAACATGTATAGCGCTATAGGAGTAACGCACCGCCCGTATTCTTGTGGTCATTGTTAAGTTGAAATCTATTTTGCGGTACACTAGAGGATTGACTTGTAGATTCACATGCCTTGTTTACATTTATCTTGTATGCTAGCTAATCATGTGGATTTGTTTAATCCGATTTTATACTTATGCTATGATATTAAACTTATGTACTCGCCAATACTTTGTTACTGAACTATACTTTTTAACATGTTGCAGGTTGATGAAGTTATATGATGGAATTAGTAGGAATGGCATAGAAACACGCGTAGAATACTAAGCTAAATATTATGTTATTGTTGAACTTATTTCGTTGATGTTACTCTTATTTGGATTTTGTTGTAATATGCCAATTGATGTTTTGAATAAAATGAAATTTGGTTGATCTAAATATTGTCGCAAATAGTGTTATGATGCAATGAGCAATCTAGTCGTCTCACTCTGATGTTTCCGCCATCGGTTGGGGTGTGCCATGCAATGTTTATTGCTAAACTTTAATCATTGTTTAAAAAAATTGGTTACATTATCTATTTTATTAAGGCCTCAAGGGCACGTTTTTTCAGGCTTAGACAGGACACCTGTATTATCAGGATCGACCCTGCCCGTATCACATTAAAATGGTCACCAGACCATTAATGAAACCCATATCACATTACAATTTGACTTTAATAAGTCAAACTGGTGACCAATCCTTTGTTGTTTGACTTGAACATGTCAAGCATGACCCATTTCATATAACAACCTACCGTGTTTCATTTAACAACATGTCAAAGAACCTGCTGCAACAACATTTTATCTAAAAACCTGCTGCAACAACATAATGACCCATTTCATGCACCACACACAATTACCAAAGAACCTACTACACACAATTACAAAAGAACCTGCTACCCATTTCATATAACAACCTACCGTGTTTCATCTAACAACATGTCGAAGAACCTGTTGCAACAACATTTTATCTAACAACCTGCTACAACAACATAAGGACCCATTTCATGAACGTAATGACCCATTTCATGCACAACACATAATTACCAAAGAACCTGCTACACACAATTACAAAAGAACCTGCTACTCACAATTACCAAATAGTTTCAAATAGGTAATTAAGGTGAATTAACTTGGTAATTAAACAGTTTTAAGTAGGTAATTAACTTGGTGTTGTTAGATGAGCAATATTAAGGGTGTATCAATATGTAATATATAATGGATATATGCAATAGGACATGTATTTTAAGCCGTATGCAGGGTGTATAAGCAGTTGGATTTCTTAAATTTGGTCTTGCATATGTAAAATTTATATGTAAGTGCAATAGGACATATGTATTTTAATTTGAGATGAACAAGTGTTCGGATTGAACCCTTTGTCCACAAAAATTGCGGGGTAATCATGTAACCCATGGACATGATTAATATATATATATATATAAAGAACTTCTGTGAATGCAGTGTTCCTAAATATATAAGAACTCATCTAGGATAAGAAAACTAGGATAAAGGACTGTGAACACAATGTTCCTAAATACAATACAACTATGACACAATGCACAATCACAATGAACCATGACACAATGCATAGACATAATGCAACCATGAACACAAACCCAATGCATATAAACCATACACATATACACTATGCTCATGAACCATATGTAGACACATATGATAATTATACATTATAAAGTACGATACTTATACATGAAACCATTCAACATTCAATAATTTTACAAAAAAAACATACGATAATTATACATAATAAACTAATAAACTATACTAGTCTTGGTGAAGCCAGGAGACAATGGTGATGGCGAACCGGAGACAGTGGTCATGGCGAACCAGAGATGGTGGTGATGGTGGGCTAGTTGAAGAACCACCCTAAAACCTAAAATCGAACATCTGGTTGTTCAAGAAGCGTAGAACCACTATTAATTGGATTACCAGACAGTGGTTCGGGTCTCGCGACCCTGACTCCGGCTATAATCAAAGTGCAACAAGTAAAATCAAGTAAAATCTATAATGTTCTATACTTTGTACTTTCTAATTTTTGAGACTTGTACTCGTATTCCATTTCAATCATTGTAATCTAAGACTTAGATCATGACGGAAATTCACATCTTTATACATACATGTTATATTCATACTTATAATTGTTATTCAATCAAACATCAAATACATGCTTATGTGAAACCGAGACATTATTATACATACATATATTAACATTTATACACATACATACTGGGATACACCTTGCATACTTAGAAACATGTTAAAACACAAGTTTTTAGCTTAAAATAACATAACAATCAAGTTAAGGGGGGGGGGGGCAAAAATGAACAAAAGCCAACAAGTTTGGCATAACTCGTCCTCGTGTTATGCGCCCACCAATCCTTTTTTTGCCTTGCGACACGAGCAATCTGAATCTGCATAAAGGTGTTTCTCAATTCCGGGTTAGTTACCTTCTCCACCTCCATTCACCTCGAATCACCTTCTAACTCCATTAAAACACTAACCCTAATTCACCACTATATAACCAAGCTTCCCACACCTTCGTTTCACTTTTTCTCACACTCAAACCACTCTCTAAAAACTCCCAAGAGTCTGAAACTTGCAACTTTAGGGCAGATTATCTTCAAGTGTAAAAGTGAGCTTTAACTCACTTTCTCTTTCTCTTCTTCATGAATTCTTGCTTCATCTCACTTGGAACACCTCTAGGAATGTGTCCACATGTTTAACATGGTAAACTAAGTTGGAACATCACCATATTTGAGGTCCAAATTGGGTTACATTATATGTTTTTATAAAACTTTTACATCTTGTTTTGTTCCTTGTTCATCTTGTGGAAATCTTGCATCATCCTTGTTCCCAACTAAACTCATGTTGTGGGGTTTGTGTTATGATTAATTTCCAAAATATTAGAGGTTCATAACCTCAAATACTTGTTTCCCTCAAAGGTCCCAAGTGACCTACAAAATGTTGCAACCAAGTAAGCCTTCAACCTTCAATGTTGAAAGACTTGTGTTTTGGTTAGGTGTGAATAGTGGAAACTTTGGTCTCCAACGTAGATTCCAACACCTCACTTGTTACTTAGAAAAGTAGTTAGTTCGTTCCATAAGTCACCAAATGATTTTCAAGTAAACAAAGTGAACAAACTACACCAAGTCTACAAACACTATCCATGTTCAAAATGCACTCGTCTAGTTTACTCACTTGGTTGTCTTGGTGAATTAAGAGATTCAATTTTGTTCATAATCTTGACCAATCGGAATCATTAATTAAATTGATGATTTTGTGCTTTGGTGAATCCATATCATCATCGTACTCAGTAAATTCCACCAATAGCAAAGCTAAGGTAGGGCCTGAGGAGGGTAGAGGTAGACAACCTTACCTCTACCCCGTAGGAATAGAGAGGCTGCTTCCAGCGAGACCCCCAGATCGATTGTAGTTTTGTATCAAGCCTTGGACCTAAGGCACATAACACTCAAACAATTAGGTCAAAGATCGATTGGTGCATGTACCCCCGTGTCTTTCAGCTATCAACTCCACCACATGATGCATGATTAACCATCCGCCGCTTTTAAAGTATGTTCACGAAATTAGTAAAATAACATTAAATTTAGTACCATTTTACTTTTGCCCCCGAGCGCCCATACATGTATACATTATATGTGCACACCACAAGTAGGGCAACACTTTGGTGAATCGATATAATGAGGTAAAATGGATGGAATTCAACCTACATCATTGCATGACCACTACATGATACTCTAAGATACATATGACTATTATACATACTATATAACTACAAGATATATATCCAAAACCGAATAATAACACCAACCAAGCTCATGGTTGAATGTTATGCATTATGGTAAACATTAGCATGGATTAAGATTCCTTATACTTGGACTTCCAATAGGCGAGACAGTGTCCATGAAAAAACACATAAACATGGTGTCCAATTTGGGTGTTTAAACAAGATGAATTTTATGTAATTTCATACTAAGTTACAATTCCGCATACGAATTCCGAATCTAATCTGTCATACTTACACACCTTGTTTATCCTTGAAGGCTAACTCGGCGTTCCCAAACTCTCAAACACATCAACTCATTTACGTGGAACTTTTACGCAAGCCGTGAGTATACTCAAATCCCCTTGTTCACTTTAATTACCTTTTAAGGTGTAACATGTATTAAAAAATAAAACACACTCATGAACACAATCAAACTTATACAATCACTCAATCCACCAAGCATGTTATTGTCACGCCCTGTATTTCCAATCCAAACACCGGTGGGCCCGGGTGGGGAATATTGTGACGTAAGTTGATATCATCATAGTCAATTAAACACAGGACAACGGAAGTCTTGGAGTTAAATTACTATTACAAACCAAATGTTCAAAGTACGAAAAATAATATACAGACGACTTGTACCAGAAGATCCACAGGCGGATCGTAATTTAAGGATTTGCAAAATCCTCTTATATCGCTACTGAGCAGCTTCCAACCTATTTCGTATTGTACTTGCATCTTATTCTTTTAAAAATACGTCAGCTTTCGCTAGTAAATACACCCGACTGACTCATTTTGAAAACATTTTAAAATTTAGATTTAAGTGCACAGGACACAAATCTTTTATAATTTGGGAAAGTCAGCTTTGTAACCTTGTTAACAGCTTTACATGTTTGTCAATACATATGAGGCCCAGTACAGAGACCGAGACATGATTAACGTACACACCACTTATGAACCCACGAAGGAGTTATCCCCAACTTATGGGTAAAAATAATTTAGCATTCGCACATGTCGGGTGTATGCCTACACCCCGTGCTTTGGTCGTGGCCATTAATAATGTAATAAGCCAAGGATATCCAGGACACGGTCGTTAACCCCCAATGCTTAAGTTATCAAACAAAACTAATCAAAACGGAATATGCGGATTTACTAGCCACAATCCGGCATTCGATTGATCCCATTTCCAACCAAGCGGTAATAATTTACCGTAACCCAAGCCCGTATAGGGTAAATAAGTCAAGAGTATTTACCTGAGCTAGTTTTGATTTAAAAATGCAAGATTTAATATCTCAGCCGTATTCAAAATGAAATAAGTGCAGATAGCATTTACTGGAAGGCTCTAGTCTGGATTATGGCATAAACTAACCAATTAAAATGCTAACGGTCTTATTTAAGTCTTAGACTTAGACCGACTAGCTTAAAGGATAAAAAACGATACGATACGCTAGATTAAGCGATGATCGGATAGAATGTAGAAACCCAACAAGTACTTAAGACTTGTATAATATGGGTAAACAATTAACATTCTGGAATTTAAGATTAAAATGATAAGGTTAAACCCGTTTCGGTTATTTTTCGTAAACTATTTATATATACTTAACAGTATGCATATAAGTGATATCGGGTAACCGGATGAGTCATAAACAAGTTCTATATGTCATTATACTTTAAATAAGTTGTAATATCAGTAGTATATCAACTTATATGCCCGTTGGGGTTTTAAAACGAAACTACGCCCTATTAGGCATTTTGACCTTTATGTGTCGTATAAAAGGAACTTGCATGTATTTTGATGTTATGATCATACACATTCTGGAAAAATACTTAATTTGTGATATATTATCAATAAGAAGTCACACATAAGTGTGGTTATGGTTTAAGACCAAACTATGCACCGAAAGGGCATTTTGGTCATTTTAAATTATAGTTTACAATATTAAACTAAAAATCCGTTTATGATCAGAATATTAACATCATAATATGTTAATTATATTAACATATCAGTAGGTAACTCATTTGAAAGTTCATTTTTGATTAAAACCTTGTATTATCTAAAAAGGGCATTTTAGTTAAAATTGACATTTTTACGGAACTTGTGCATAAACTCAGATCATGATTATGATCAAGTAATATAACCTCAGAGGCTTATGCTACATTGTATTACGATCATAATGCGACCATACGTCAGAAGTTAGCTAATCTAAATCAGGTCAGAATCGAAAGTCAAAAAAGAAGTCAAACTTAGCGACTTTCAGTTGCGAACCGACTTTAGGACTAAAATTCACGGATCGAACATGTTCCCACATGTTCTAATAATTATTACCAACTTTTTTAAGTGTGAAAAACATGTTTGTAACATATATAAATTCAGATTATAAAATTTATGAAATCTGACCCGGTTTACTTTTTAAAACATAAACTTTGACCCGTCAATTGACCTAGTAAACGTGATCCTTAGGAGGTGCCCTTTTAAGGGATTAATATCTTCCTAATTACGATCACTTAGCCATGTTCATTTCAAACAATGGCTGGACCATAATGGTCTTAACCGAAAGTCAAGGCATTTGTCGAAAATGCTTGACTTTTGGCTATTAAAAGCCTACAAAAAGAAAAGAGCATAGATGGAACACTTACAAGTGATCCAAGGGAAACTTATAACTCAAAGGGAAGCTCCTAATGATCAGGAACTTCCAAGAGTGTAATAGAGAGGAGAAAGAGTGAATGAGCAAGGAAATGAGTGAACTTAAGTGGCTATTTATAGTGCAAGAAGGTGTGTGAAAATGAAGGCAGGTGTTAGAGGTGTTGTAGGATCATCAAAAGTGTCTAGCAAGGTGTTGTAGGAGAGGTGGCATCTTGACATAATTTTGGGGTTTTGACACTTTTAGTCCCTCAAGAATAGTTTTGTGGATTGTCATGAATTGTCCCTTGACTTATTTCCAATGATATAATGATACAACTTGGCCTTTTCATTCAATACGAGATGTATTGAAGAAGAGTACAAATAAGTGAACGTTAACGGGTGTCGTACTAGTTGTTTTTACGACTCATAAGTGTTTACTAGCTTGGAATACGATAAGTACGGATCCTTATGGTTTTAAAGGTTAATTTACCTAAATTAGTAAAGTTAAAGGTTTGGTAAAAGAGTGGAATGCTCGAGGATGGTAAATAAAAATATATCATCTCAACCGAGAGACGTTCGGGTTAAGAGGTGGCTTAGTAAACAAGTAATACGAAAATGACAAAGTCTAGGGGCCTTTGGGTAATTCGCTGAAAGTTAAAAATGGTGTAAATTAGAGGCTTTTAAGCCTCAACATAGGCTACGGTTGCCAGACCATAGATTACGGTCAGCTTAATATCAAAACAACAGGCTAGACCGTAGCTTACGGTCTTAGACCGTAAGTTACGGTTAAGCTTATGAAAATTTTATGTTTTTGAATATGTTTGAGTGGCTAACTCTTTGAGGTATGATCCAAGGGTATGTACACGTGTCGGTATATTACCGAACACGAATTTTACGAGGTGTTACATAACCCCTCCATTGTCCAACATTAGCGCATTTTCATAATTAATCCCTCTCGTCCAACAAGTGGCTCATATGAGAGTTAGGACTTCGTAAAGGATCATTCAAAGCTCAGTATAAGCATGTTGACACCGATGTCATTCAGAGGCAGGGCATGTTGACATAAACGGTCACTCAGATGCCAAGTTTTAAGCATGTTGACACTAATGGTCACTCAGAGGCTATGTTTATGCATGTTGACACCATAAGGTCACTCAGAGGCTTAGTTTGAGCATGTTGACACCTTTAGTCCTTATTAGTCCTTAATGGACTTATTATAAAAAAATAATGACACGTGTCACTATACATTGGACACGATTTTACGAGGTGTTACAGTTATTTGTTATGCTAATAAGTTATTCATGCTAGATATTCAATCATTCAACTACTTTCATTAACTATGCTAGCCTACCTTAACATGTATAGCGCTACAGGAGTAGCACACTGCTTGTTTTCGTGGTCTATGTTAAGTATTCAACCTTTACGGTTTTATCGTTGCGATGATAAGATTATGCTCGTGGAATCTTTGGTTTGACACTTAGGTTGTGTATGCTAGCATGTAATTTAACTTAGTATATGAATTCCATGTTGGATTCGCGAACCTTTTTATTATATGCTATGTAAAATCAAACTTGTATGCTCGCCAATCTTTTGTGTTAGCATTTACTTTAACACATGTTGTAGGAAATGTATGATGATGCTCAAAGAATCTACTTAGGGTGGATTAAAAATGCACTTAATTTCTAAGTTTTGTATTTCTTTAGTTTGTTTACGTTTAAGTTGCAAAATGTTGTATTTTTCCCTTTCAAGACAATGTACTCCCTTTAGTATGAAATGAAATATTGTTGTTCATAATTTAGCATGTTTTGAAGTCTCGAGCAATCTCGTTTTGTCTCACTCCGATGTTTCCGCCATCGGTTGGGACGTGACAAAATTGGTGGTTCTATACTACCAAAAAACAAAGAAATCAAGGTGTTTATCATGTAGTGTTGGAGTTGCACTGCGAATTGCACTTGGAGAACCATGGTCAACGATGGTGATGTAGGTGGTTTTGTGGTACCGCGAAGAGGTTCAGTGGTACATGGTGTCTAATGGGTGTGTGATGGTGATCCTGCAGCAGGTTGGCCGACGGGTGAGTGTGGTGGTGATGTTGCAGGAAGTGGCCATCTGGTGTGGTGGGGTTATGGGGAAGAGTGAAGTTGGGAAGGCTAATTGTTAAGTGGATAATAAAACGGAGGTGCTGATGAGTGGTGGACAATTTGGGGATGCGAAATCACTATGATACCCGTTAAAGTAATGGTCAACTAACAAACATACGGTAGGGAGACATGGTGTGAGGTTTTGTAGTATATTGCAAAAAATAAAGTTAGGAAGACATTGTGCAAGTCTTACCATGAAGACAAATTACACTTTACTATTATTATTATTATTATTATTATTATTATTGTTGTTTTATTATTATTTATTGTTAAATTAAATCCCAGAGTGTTGATGTGACTATTGTTATATAAAGAATATTAGTTGTAAAAAAAACACTATATTAAACGTATATTAAGGATGATTAAACAACTTTACTTATCTTTAAGAACTAGTTGTTGCAATTATTTACTGTGGCGGAGGTGAGATCTACATGGTGTGGCTTGGCTGGCGTGGCTTTTTTGGGTGTGGGTTAGCGTGGATTTGGCTAGCGTGGCCAGCCATGTGACATTACTATATTTCCTTTTTTTAACTAATTAAAAGTTTGTTTAATTAAATAAAACTAACTAAAATAAAAAAGCACAAATAAAATTAAAAAAACAACTACATAAAATAAAAAACTTCATGGTTTATCCATGTTATATTTTTCCAAAATCTCTTTTTTTTCATTTGCAATGTCATTGCCAATTCTATACCGGTAAGGTGATCGACATTTATGACGAGAAACTTTATATCTGTAAGTTTTTCTTTTTGAGATGCCTTTTTTCGCAAGCCGCTTGGATATTTTTCTTCACCTCGATCATTTGTTGTTGGATGAAATTGAATGTGTCAATTTTTGTTCCAGTTTCTTCCAACTGATCGGTGTACAACCCTTTACCCGAAGCCGAACCCCATCTACCTTTTTTAACCCGCTTTTTTGAAGTGTCTCTACCAGCTGGGCGGGAAACAGAATCCTCAAAATTGTAACATCCGTCAAAAACCGGGTTAACCAAACCCGCTTCGTTTATTAACCGAACAACCAGTTAAAAATTTCATTGCATATTTAATGCTCAAATTAATGTTAAACGATACATAATTAATAAGTATATTAGAATATAAAAGTTATATTTGAAAAAGTATTAAAAATAGTGATTTAAAAATAAAATGCTGAAGCCGGGTTTCGAACCCGAGTCAGCCGAGAATCATTCAAAGACTTAACTTACACTCGCTCAACCACTCCGCCACTTGATGTTTTCTGTAAATTCTAGGAAACAATTAAATTTTATAGTCAATCATAAATCAATCTGGTTACGCTAACTGTAACCGAAATCGGTCACCAAACGTCCAAAACGTTTGATTGTTCGCGGTTTACTGATTTTAACCGATACACCGACACCTCCAATCAATTTAGTCTTGAATGGACTTGAATTCATGTGGGATCGGTTTTAATAACTGAAAAGTCTGAAATTCCTGAATTACTCCAATCATTGTCCTCTCTCGCGACTCAAATACATTCTGCAAACCTTCAATTTCATTTTCGCACAACTTTCAGTTTGCTGGAGCAGCTTTTTGAACTCGCCGGACTTTCGCCGGAAAACCATGTCTTCCATCAAATCAGTAAGTCTCTTAATTCTTTCATCGTCTATCAGTTCTTAAGCTATTGCTAACTCAAAACCTTCAATCAGAATCAGTTTCAGACGTCGATATCGAATAATTCACTTTCGCCGGAAAACTTCTGAAAATTCTTATCTTCCACTGTAAAACGGTATAATCATTCAAACCTTCTGATAACTCTTGTTTAGTACTTCAATTCCACAATTAGCTAATCAAAACTGTTAATTTGTCGCTCAGTCGAAGTTCATAAAAACATAGCCGACGACTTGCCGGAATTCTGAGATAAATGTTTCTCGGTATGTTTACTTCCAAAACCGTCTCTGCCATTTTCATTTTAGTCTTTTGAATGTTTGTCAATTGAATTAAACAAGAAACAATAGAGTAATCGTAGGTTGTGATTCTGTAACGAAGAAGACGAAGTTAGGTTGATTATAAGTTTAATAAAATTTGGATATTATCTCAGGTTAGACACACAGTCCAGCGGTGGACTGTGTGCACAACACGCCGCGAGTTCGATTCTTGATACACACACACTCTCTGTAATTAAAATGTTCTTTTTTTTTACTGAACCGGATCCTTTCGCAATCAGATGTTAAGTATAATAAAAATCTGTATATTAACCAAGTTAGACACACAGTCCAGCGGTGGACTGTGTGTAACATTAAATCACAGGTCCCGGGTTCGAGACCTGTGGAGAGCACTGAGTCGATACATTAAAATCTTTTTAAAATAAATGATTTTCGGATTAATTTAATTAGTATATAAATATAATTAAAAACAGAAATATTTCGGGTTAGACACGTAGCTCAGTTGGTAGAGCTGCGTGCACGCGTACGAGAGGTCACGGGTTCGAGTCTCACCCAGCGCACACATATAACCGACCGAACCGGTCAACAAGTCAATGGTCAACAGTCAAAAATCAACATTTTTTTTATTACTTTTATTTATTTATTTAAATTAAAAATACTTAAAAATAACATTTTTAAAGTTAGAAAATAGCCTTAAACTCACAAAAATATATCCAATAATCCTACTAAAAATTGATTAATAAAATCCGCTTATTTACCGAACCATTATGTTATTATCTAGGTTAGTTTCACTCGTGGTTAAATCCAACTTCGTGCGCATTCAACATCATCAACCGAACGCACCCAATGTGAGTGAATCTTACAACTCCCCTTTTTAATTACACGTTTTGGGGTGTATCATGTGTCACTTAAACTAATTCGTTTATTCAAACTCGTGCCATACCATATTATAATTAAAACTTAGAATGTAAATATTGTTTGTAGTTAGGTATTACATATTGTCAAGTTGTATGCAAATTATTTGTTAGGCCCCTCAGTTCCTCGTGGGAGACGAGTTGAACAACGCGTGCCTTAAAACTCATTCATTAGGCCCATCAGTTCGTATAATAATGCGTGCCTCAAAACTCATTCATTAGGCCCATCAGTTCCTCGTGGGAGACGAGTTGAGCAACGCGTGCCTCAAAACAATCTATTATTGTATGTGTGTGCATTATTTAATATTAAGTGTTTTGTGAATAAGTTTACATCTATATTTACTCATATGTGGTTATGCACTTTATTTTATAATCAATTCAATAAACTTGTTCAAATGTTTTTCATAGGATTCACTCGCCAACTTTTTGTTGATCCAAAAACCATTTTTACACATGATACAGGTGCACAGGATGACGCAAGGAAAACATAGGAAATGCCTTAGAAGAAAATAATGAAGTCTAGAAAGATTGTGTAGAACATGTTGTAATTATGATTGTATGATTTCCTTTAAATTGTAATGATAAATATGAAACGTTATAATAAATGTCATGAGCTTTGATGAAAACCCAATCATGCCCCGATCACCTTTTCCGCTGCGGGTCGGGGTGTGACAGATTGGTATCAGAGCTTTTGACTATAGGGATATAGGATAGGTTATTAGACCCTTAGAGCCTATACTATAGTTGATTAGATTTTAATTGTTTATGTGGTTACATGCAAACTCATGATGTTTATTTCTTTCATATTTATTACATATACAAATGCATGCAAACACTTCCAATATTACATTTTGTGATACATAATGAATTATACTTACAGTCAAACATACATACTTACATACATATTCATCATACATATTTCAATGTTCACATATTCAATTCATCTTCATACTTCCGTTATTCAAGATTTTGTGGCATTTTTCATTTTTCAAATCTCATCAAAGTGAGTTCTGCGACGGGCATGTAGTCACTGTAAGGGTACAAGTACCGGTAGTCGGAACGTCCTGTCTAGGTTGGCATTCGTATAAATCCAATATAACGGACCAGTTTGACTACCTGGGGACTAACGATGAGAGTACGAAGGACCTATTAGGCCAAAGCATGCCACACCAAACGTCGTTCGAACTAACCCCACTTTGAGGTGTCACCGTGTCCACACCTGGATACATTCCGAATATCATACATTACATACATATTTCTCGATTTTCTCCGGGTTTTAGTGTACGTAACCAGGCAAACACATGCGAACCATATGAAAAACCCGATAATCATGGGGGCCCACATGATTACGAAGGTGAAGTATGGCGGCATGCAAGGCCCAATTACGAGCAAAGACCAAGACATCCTATGGATGTAGTAGATTTATTATTTTATATTTATTTTATGAATGTTCATTCCTAAATACGGCACATGATCCCAAAAACATCCAACTCATACTCTTGATATGTATTCCTTGTAGATGTCTTCTAATTCCGCTCGTAGGAAGATGAGAGCAGGAAAAGCCCGCGAGCGCATGGCTGCCCAAATCGCTCAACAAATGGTTGCCGTAATACCCAACATTGTAATTCAAGTCCAACAAGCCCTTACCGCTAATCCCGTCAACCAAGAAGATCAAAATGTTATCAACCCTCCCCCAAATACCACTAAATGCACCTACAAGCATTTCAAATCTTGCGACCCTCCAAAATACGAAGGGACTGAAGGTGTCACCGCTCTCCTCCATTGGTTTGAAGAAATGGAGAACACTTTTCTAAATTGCGATTGCCCCGATGATCGCAAAGTGCGATATGCTACTGGTCGTTTACTTGGAATAGCACTTACTTGGTGGAATACAGAGAAGGCCAAACGAGGTGTTGAAGATACTATGACTTTGACTTGGGAAGAGTTGAAGGAAATCATGACAAGACGGTTTTGCCCAAGGAGCGAAATCAAGAAATTAGAGGATGAGTTCTATTCGTTGAAACAAAAGGAAGGCGACCACACCACATACAACAAGAGATTCCTCGAGTTAAATCAAATGGTTCCCAACTTGTTCACTCCCCTCTACCGTTTGATCGAGCACTACATTCGAGGTCTTCCTTCAAAAATTCAAGACTCTGTAATAAGTACCACACCTGCAACTTTGGAAGCAGCAATGGAGTTAGCTACAGAGCTCACCGAGAACCGTATACGGAATAAAGACTTCAAGGAGGAGAAGAAGAAGGATAAAGCATCAACTGAAACTTCAAACTCCACCCAAACCGAATCCCCTTCTCAACCCATTTCCAAGAGAAAACGAGATGGGTAACTTTTTGCTGTCACCCAACGTAATCAACCAATTTCACAAGCCATACCCCTCCAAGCTATCCCAATCACTCAAGTAGCACCCAACTCAACTTACCTAAATAAGAAACCATACCTTGGACCTCACCCTCGATGTAACACCTGTTTTTATCACCATCCATCTACCTTACCTTGTCGACTATGTGCAAATTGTGGACGCTATGGTCATTTGAGCAAGGCTTGCCGCACCCCTCAAAACCAAATCTCTCCCCCTACTCAAAACATGATCCAAACCTATCAACAACCCCAATACCCCATGTTACCTTATGTTCGAGCTTGTTTTAATTGTGGCGACCCTACTCACTTTAGAAACACGTGCCCTCGATTGGTTAACATCATAAATGCTCAAGCTCAATCAAACCCAGTTAACCATGCAAATCAAGAAAACCCAAACACTAGGCCACCAGCAAGAGGAAGAGTTTTCAACATCAACTCCAATCTTATTGAAGATAATGACGGCCCAAACGAAACCACCCAACTAGTCCCCTTCACCAAAAATCAAGATTCAACTCCAACTGTTTAGTTTTTATGTTTTTTTCTTTATGTTATCTCAACTTTCACGTATCTCAATTATAAATTGGAAATTTATCCAAGAATCTTAATGTGAATTACTATTTCAGTTTTGGTTTATACTCATTGATTTAACATTCATATCATCATACATCTCAACGTATTGCAATCTCAACATTTAAAGAAGTTGAGCTGTGTCTCACTTCTACATAGACTAACCTCTCCATCATAACAAACGAGAGAGGTACTGTCATCATTCAAACATGTATACTATCAGAATTAAGACTCAAGCTTTGGTTGTTGTGTTTGTTTATGTTTTAGAGTCACATAGGACTAATCATAACTTACTGATAAAACCAATGAAAATTTGACGAGAATATGGTGGATACGCCGCTGGTACTTCCTATATATAAGTATTCTTGTCAAAGGATCAGAGGCATTATCAGGCGGTTATGAGAAGTTCCATGTAGGATTTTGTATTGTCTTGGTTGAAATTTGTGTTACATTCACTGATTTAACATTCATATCATCTCATCATTTAAAGAAATTGGATTGTGTTCCATTTCTACATAGACTAACCTCTCCGTCATAACAAACGAGAGAGGTACTGTCATCATTCAAACATGTATACTATCAGAATTAAGACTCAAGCTTTGGTTGATTGTGTTTGTTTATGTTTTAGAGTCACATAGGACTAATCATAACTTACTGATAAAACCAATGAAAATTTGACAAGAATATGGTGGATACGCCGCTGGTACTTCCTATATATAAGTATTCTTGTCAAATGATCAGAGGCATTGTCAGGCGGTTATGAGAAGTTCCATGTAGGATTTAGTATTGTCTTTATTGAAGTTTGTTTTGTACTCACTGATTTAGCATTTATATCATCTCATCATTTAAAGAAATTGGATTGTGTTCCATTTCTACCTCTCCATCATAACAAACGAGAGAGGTACTGTCATCATTCAAACATGTATACTATCAGAATTAAGACTCAAGCTTTGGTTGTTGTGTTTGTTTATGTTTTAGAGTTAGATAGGACTAATCATAACTTACTGATAAAACCAGTGAAAATTTGACGAGAATATGGTGGATACGCCGCTGGTACTTCCTATATATAAGTATTCTTGTCAAAGGATCAGAGGCATTATCAGGCGGTTATGAGAAGTTCCATGTAGGATTTAGTATTGTCTTGGTTGAAGTTTGTGTTATACTCACTGACTTAGCATTCATATAATCTCATCATTTAAAGAAATTGCATTGTGTTCTATTTCTACATAAACTAACCTCTCCATCATAACAAACGAGAGAGGAACTGTCACCATTCAAACATGTATGCTATCAGAATTGGGACTCAGATATTGGTTGTTGTGTTTATTTATGTTCTAGAGTCACATCATAGAACCAATCATAACTTACTGATAAAACCAATGAAAATTTGACAAGAATATGGTGGATACGCCGCTGGTACTTCCTATATATAAGTATTCTTGCCAAAGGATCAGAGGCATTGTCAGGCGGTTATGAGAAGTTCCATTTAGGTTTTAGTAGTAAAAGTTTTGTTTTAGGATATAACCTTATCTTTCAAACGTACCCAAACTCATATGCATAAAATCTTACTTAGTCAATCAACTCTGTGTATCCATGTTCCGTATTCATACACTTTAGGCAACAAAAAGCGATTCCTGTAGCAGGGTACCCAACCCTTACAAGGACGTTACCGCCTCAAACAAAAATTTAAACTCTTACTCCTTTCTAAGTATGTAACTGTCAAATTAAAACACCATCCTTTTGAGTCAAACATGCCACTACTTAAATTTCGGGACGAAATTTCTAAAAATAGGGGATACTGTAACATCCGTAAAAAACCGGGTTAACCAAACCCGCTTCGTTTATTAACCGAACAACCAGTTAAAAATTTCATTGCATATTTAATGCTCAAAATAATGTTAAACGATACATAATTAATAAGTATATTAGAATATAAAAGTTATATTTGAAAAAGTATTAAAAATAGTGATTTAAAAATAAAATGCTGAAGCCAGGTTTCGAACCCGGGTCAGCCGAGAATCATTCAAAGACTTAACTTACACTCGCTCAACCACTCCGCCACTTGATGTTTTCTGTAAATTCTAGGAAACAATTAAATTTTATAGTCAATCATAAATCAATCTGGTTACGCTAACTGTAACCGAAATCGGTCACCAAACGTCCAAAAACGTTTGATTGTTCGCGGTTTACTGATTTTAACCGATACACCGACACCTCCAATCAATTTAGTCTTGAATGGACTTGAATTCATGTGGGATCGGTTTTAATAACTGAAAAGTCTGAAATTCCTGAATTACTCCAATCATTGTCCTCTCTCGCGACTCAAACACATTCTGCAAACCTTCAATTTCATTTTCGCACAACTTTCAGTTTGCTGGAGCAGCTTTTTGAACTCGCCGGACTTTCGCCGGAAAACCGTGTCTTCCATCAAATCAGTAAGTCTCTTAATTCTTTCATCTATCAGTTCTTAATCTATTGCTAACTCAAAACCTTCAATCGGAATCAGTTTCAGACGTCGATTTCGAATAATTCACTTTCGCCGGAAAACTTCTGAAAATTCTTATCTTCCGCTGTAAAACGGTATAGTCATTCAAACCTTCTGATAACTCTTGTTTAGTACTTCAATTCCACAATTAGCTAATCAAAACTGTTAATTTGTTCGCTCAGTCGAAGTTCATAAAAACAGAGCCGACGACTTGCCGGAATTATGAGATAAATCGTTTCTCCGGTATGTTTACTTCCAAAATCGTCTCTGCCATTTTCATTTTAGTCTTTTGAATGTTTGTCAATTGAATTAAACAAGAAACAATAGAGTAATCGTAGGCTGTGATTCTGTAACGAAGAAGACGAAGTTAGGTTGATTATAAGTTTAATAAAATTTGGATATTATCTCGGGTTAGACACACAGTCCAGCGGTGGACTGTGTGCACACATATATCACACGCCGCGAGTTCGATTCTTGATACACACACACTCTCTGTAATTAAAATGTTCTTTTTTTTTTACTGAACCGGATCCTTTCGCAATCAGATGTTAAGTATAATAAAAATATGTATATTAACCAAGTTAGACACACAGTCCAGCGGTGGACTGTGTGTAACATTAAATCACAGGTTCCGGGTTCGAGACCTGTGGAGAGCACCGAGTCGATACATTAAAATCTTTTTAAAATAAATGATTTTCGGATTAATTTAATTAGTATATAAATATAATTAAAAACAGAAATATTTCGGGTTAGACACGTAGCTCAGTTGGTAGAGCTGCGTGCACGCGTACGAGAGGTCACGGGTTCGAGTCTCACCCAGCGCACACATATAACCGACCGAACCGGTCAACAAGTCAATGGTCAACAGTCAAAAATCAACATTTTTTTATTACTTTTATTTATTTATTTAAATTAAAAATACTTAAAAATAACATTTTTAAAGTTAGAAAATAGCCTTAAACTCACAAAAATATATCCAATAATC
The DNA here is from genome assembly GCA_947069175.1 of Scalesia atractyloides. Taxonomy (NCBI): domain Eukaryota; kingdom Viridiplantae; phylum Streptophyta; class Magnoliopsida; order Asterales; family Asteraceae; genus Scalesia; species Scalesia atractyloides. Next base: position 52,312,749 of record CAMTDV010000007.1, on the reverse strand, counting down.
CTACTAAAAATTGATTAATAAAATCCGCTTATTTACCGAACCATTATGTTATTATCTAGGTTAGTTTCACTCGTGGTTAAATCCAACTTCGTGCGCATTCAACATCATCAACCGAACGCACCCAATGTGAGTGAATCTTACAACTCCCCTTTTTAATTACACGTTTTGGGGTGTATCATGTGTCACTTAAACTAATTCGTTTATTCAAACTCGTGCCATACCATATTATGATTAAAACTTAGAATGTAAATATTGTTTGTAGTTATTATTACATATTGTTAAGTTGTATGCAAATTATTTGTTAGGCCCCTCAATTCCTCGTGGGAGACGAGTTGAACAACACGTGCCTTAAAACTCATTCATTAGGCCCATCAGTTCGTAGAATAACGCGTGCTTCAAAACTCATTCATTAGGCCCATCAGTTCCTCGTGGGAGACGAGTTGAGCAACGCATGCCTCAAAACAATCTATTATTGTATGTGTGTGCATTATTTAATATTAAGTGTTTTGTGAATAAGTTTACATCTATATTTACTCATATGTGGTTATGCACTTTATTTTATAATCAATTCAATAAACTTGTTCAAATGTTTTTAATAGGAATTCACTCGCCAACTTTTTGTTGATCCAAAAACCATTTTTACACATGATACAGGTGCACAGGATGACGCAAGGAAAACATAGGAAATGCCTTAGAAGAAAATAATGAAGTCTAGAAAGATTGTGTAGAACATGTTGTAATTATGATTGTATGATTTCCTTTAAATTGTAATAATAAATATGAAACGTTATAATAAATGTCGTGAGCTTTGATGAAAACCCAATCATGCCCGATCACATTTTCCGCAGCGGGTCGGGGTGTGACAAAAATCATCCAAATTTAGATCAAGCTCTTGATCACGAGCATCAGATTGAGCTCGGGACGAGGGTGTTCTTGCCCTTTTGGATGAGGTTGAGTCGCTAACAGTAGCGAGTGTTGCCCATTTAGAAGCGTACCTACATATATTCCAACAATGCATGTACTTGAACTCGTGCTTCTTCTTTTCTCTATATGATACCATGGCATTCTGTATAAAGTCGGCTTCGGTTTCACCGCTTCTTGGGGAGTTCTTCACCTTATGGAAACAACCATTGAACGCGGTGACGTGTGTATTTATGTCACCCCACTTGGACGAGAGGCTATCATTTTCACTATACATCTCCTTGCTTTGCATTTGTATATTAAATGATTTTTTATACCATCCCAAAAATCTGTGCAGTGTCGTGAATTCCCTATTCCAATTAAAAGTTTAGTCATTAAAAAAAATTATAAAAAAAAAAAACAATAATATTGTTATATATAAAATACCTTTAATCGGATCTTACGATTCGTCGATATAACATCTTGTCAAAGTAGTTTCTTCTTGAGCCGTCCACTTTTTTTGTATTCGTTGAGCGGCAGCTATTGCTTTCTCTTCATCTGTTTCCGTTTTTTGTGGCTTCTTTTATTGGCTGGTTTGGATGACGAACCACCAACGTCTTGCGGTTGTGTTTCGGGTATGGAATCGGGTTGGGAAAGGTTAGATGAAATAGATGAATCGTCGTATTGAAAGTTCGTGAAAACACGCCCCCTATATACGAGGCAATTCCAGCTAGCTCGGGACAATGTGAGTATACAAAACCTTGTGACTGGCCACAGGCTTGGTAGTTGGTGGTTTTGTGGCGTGCTAGGATTCGGGTTACGTTGGTAAGCAAAGGGGTTGATTGGGTCGAGGTTTTGGTTAAATTGATGCATTATAGTGGGTTGAATTTATAAAAAAAAAATATAGGGATAGAAGAAGGTTATGAGTAGAGAAATGGTAAAAATGTAAAAAAAGGGTGAGTATTTATAAAGTTTAAAAAAGAAATAATTTTTTTTAATAAAGTAGTCGTTGGCCAACGGCTACCCCAAACAGTCAAAAGTCCCCAGCCAATCCAAGCTAGCTAGCTCAGCTCTGCCCCCGCCCCACGCAAGCGGGACAATGTCGTGGCCAACGCTGGCACGGTGTAGCTCAGCCAGCGTTGCTTGGCTTCCCTCGCCCCACACCCCGCAACCTAAATTTGAGGGGACACTGTTCACCCTTTGTGATTTTTTAATATATTTTGAAAGTGGTTGTGAATGAAAAAAGGAGAAAATGTAACGATAAAAGTATTAAAAATATTATTTAATTGAAATCGCGAGAAAAAATAGTCATTTTTAGTGTAATATAGGGTAAAAATGGAGGTTGGGTGTGAATACGAATGCACTAAGAGCATTCACATCCAAACCCCAAAATTATGAGAGGGAGGGAGGTTATTTTATGAAAAGCGATTGTATGTGATTGTAAATAATGGTTGTGAGTAGAATATAGAGAAAATGTTATTGTTTATCTGTAAAGTTTAGGGGACAATTTTCACCTTTTAAAATTTTTAATATATTTAAAAGTGTTTGTGAGTAGAAGAGTGAGAAAATATAATAATTAAGCTATTAAAAAGTATTATTTAATTGAAAAAAATAAATTTTAATGTAATAAAATAAAAATAAGAGATTGGATGTGAATACTAAAAAGATGACGTCACTATGATCATTCGTTTAGTTCAAAATTTAAACATGAGTCACTTAGTGATGTAATTAAAAATTCAAATATCAAAATTCAAACTTTTCCAAATATGAGTTGTCTCTATAAATTTTCTTTATTGCCTTCGAATTCTCTTCCTTAACATCTCCTCATGAATTGTACACATTTTCTAACATTAATGTATAGTTTTTTGTTAAAGATTGAAATGACTTAATACTTTAAGAATTTTATTTAGTTGCTAAGCTTATGTTACTTAATTATCGTTTTTTAACGCTAAATGTTTCTTCAGCTGTGTTACACTATTAATTCTAAATTAATTATTTTACTCAGGTTTTAAAATCCGGTACCTTTCTTTAAAAGACATACGCTATCTATCAAATAAGCTAGCCTTACATTAACATATTTTACTTGTTATCTAGTCCTACTTGATCCAATCGGATTAAGTATACCTTTAGTTTAATATTTCAGTTACACAATTTAATATTACTTTCTTTTCCTTGTTTGAGTATCCGTGGACACTGTAAGCTATATATTAGTTTTTTCTATACATATTTTATATTTAAACTGTTAAAAGTTGGATTTACAGGAAACCAAACATAAAAGAACTAATAGATATAGATATTCAGACTAATTTTGTGTTTGGTTTATATAATTATTGGATTGGATATTTTAAATAATTAATTATTAATCATTAATTAATCATCTATTAAAAAATGAGGCTTGATGAATAGTTGCCTTGAATTATTAATTACGTAAATATGATCTCTCGTTTATGGCCTAGTTCAAATTCAATTTTCATTTGTGTTATATTAAGGTGAATATAACCCTGGGCTTTTAGCTCAGTGGTTAGGCAATGATGGTGACAAACCCACCGAGGGAGGTTCGATCCTGAGCCGCATTGCGGTTTTCATCCGGCTATTACTTCAACGAGTCAACTCGTGTGGAGGCAGTACGGTTTCCGGGGGAACGCCGCAAACCAGTCTGACCAAACCAGCGCGAGCCCGATTATGACAACATAGTCTGGGCAAATCTTGGCTAGGGCCACCATTTAAGCGGTGTGATATTGAGTCACTCAAAAAGAAAGCCACCGTTCAAAAAAAGTTATTAATTTCCTCTCAAATTTTTAATATTGATATTTACATCCTTTAGGTACTATACGAAGTATTTGAAATACGGGTTTTTAACTTTTTTTAAAATTTAGTAAAATGTTATTTTGGTCTTTTGAGTTTCTAAATGTTTAAAGTTTACCTTTCATACTGTAAATCTTTTAACTAAAAAAATACTAATTTTTTACATGCTTATCTTTATATACATGTCGATATATTTCCAAGTTGGTTTATTCGACATAATTTTTTTTTTCAGAAACGAGTCGGGTCAAATTTAATACATTTGGACGCTTAATTTTATTTATATTTTCAATTAGTGTACATATTTACGTAAATTTTATTCGAAAACGAGTAAAATCAAATATAACATGTTTTAATTCGACAAAATACATGCGAGCTATTGTATGTGTCTATGCAGCCAAAACACGCGACACGTAAAATTACTAGTTATGTTAAAAACGTGTTTAAAACACGCTACAGTCTTACACACGCGCCTTCACCAGAAAACCATCTCCACATTAGGGTTTCACCATCAACCAGCGGCGCCAATGGAAGACGAGTGCGGTGGTGCCGGAGCGGACACCTCCCACGACCGTCAATCCTCTCCGCCTGTCTCCCACCAACGACGTCTTTCTCTAACGTCATCGGTAAACGACTGTCGTTTTGTTCACTTCAGTTTTGGCGCTCGTATGTCGCAGGTACGTCGTTTGTTTAAGCTCCTCAAGTAATTTGTATCTTTTAAACCTAATTTATGTTATTGGCTTTTTCTGCTACACATCGACTTCCAATTAGGGGTAATGAACTTAAGAATCTTAATTTAGACTTTATCATTATTTGTAACAGCTTCGTTATCTCCTACTATGGTGCTTACTTAAAATTCACGCCAGAAATCTAAGTTCATATTGTTTGGGTGTTCAGGCTAAACATATGCATTACCGTAGGCCCGTTGGCAATTTCTGGGCTTTGAAACTGAAGTATTTGAAAAGGCATTTATTTGCATTATAAGATTAACAGTAGAAATCTACACAAATTTATTTTGGATTTATACAGAATCTGCCAAAAGAGGCATTTAACATCAATGCTCAGTCCATTTAAAAAGATTGATGTTCAAACACAAATTTGTTTTGAATACTGTATATATAGAGTTCGGGAATCAGATCTTGAAGTGTTAAAAGAGCTGTGTTTTGCTTTAAGGAAAATTACCAATGGCGGCCGTTCATGGTAGTGGAGATCTGTCGTGCCACCGTCGTGGTCGGCCAACCGACCACCCTCAATCTCCCCCTTCTGCATTTCTCTCGCTTCTCTCTCTGTGTCTCTATCTTATAGATGTGTGTGAGTGAGAAAGATGAAGAAGTACTTGCTGCTTCATTCATGGCGATTATTGTTTTTTTATGTAAATTTACAGATGTGTGAGAGTGGGGGTGTAGGGGCTAGGGTGGGGTGGTAGATGGGTCCCACATGTTCCATTCCAAGACATACTTGTTGCTTCATCCATACATGTGTCCATTTAAGAAAGGAGGACGTATAAGAGGGGTGATGCCCCTTTCCAATAAGGTATGAGCTAAACTGATATTGGTTAATGGCCATTTTCATAGTTTTTCCTTTGCTTTAACGTAGGTTTTGCTGTAGATTAAAAAAACTATTTATATACATATCCACCATATGTATGAATGTCATGCAGGTATCCTTAGCTGCTATGATACTACATATAGTACTTTCTTTTCTTATTTTAGCAAATTATATTGCTTCAATTAAGGGATTTATCATATATGTCATGATGATGATTTTGCTTTTAAGTTAAGGAATTTATGTGTTTTATTTGCAGATGAGCACTTTCACAATGTTTCATCACACCACACCTAGAGGTGTACAAAAAAACCGGTTTTAAAATTGAAACCGGAAAAAAAACTGAAACCGGTTTATTTTTAACCGGTTTTTCTATAACCAGTTTTATAACCGAACCGAACCGGCGGTTGTAAACGGTTAGGGATCTTGAGCTTCGAAACCAGTTATAAAAAACCGGTTTTTTTGGAATAAACCGGTTAACCGGTCCTAACCAGTTGGACCGGTTATTGTTTTGAGTTGAAAAAACCGGTTAGTAACCGAAACCGGTTATAAAAAAACCAGTTATTTTTTTGAAGAAAAAAACCGGTTCGGTTAAAAACCAAAACCGGTTTTAAAAAAAAACCGATTTGTACACCTCTAACCACACCTCACTTCCCTTCTAAATCTTGAACAAAGGAAGGCGGCCTACCCCAACTGAATGGGACCAAACACCCTGATTATTACAACTGGTATAGCTGTATTTTTCCGGTGCATGTGACACCTATTCTTAGGAGAATGTTTCGTAATGGGTCAAAACAGGTTGAGACGGCCGTAACTATGTGAATTTATGTATATTAGAAGTGTTCAATATGGTTACAGAATTACATTTGATTAAATCCATTCAATTTTGATAATCTTAACTAAATAACGGTCAATACAATTTGATTTTCTTATGTTGTATGTCCATAAATAATAGCTACTTTAGCTGTATATGAAGTTAATAATACTTTTATCGATCCACATACGTGAATTTACGATTTTGCCGCCGCAAAGCGCGGCACGGAAAAAATCTAGTTAATATATACATGTCTTTATTAAGTTGAATAGTTTCAACGTATTTCAATATTCAAATTTATTTTCTTAATTTGGATAAACTCTTAAGCGTTGTATAAACTATTTATTTCTATGCATAGAATTAAAAATTATTCACATATATCATTTTTTAAAATAAATTGTTAAACGGTTATGAACATTATAGGTATGATTGGTAAAAGTAGCTGGTGGCTGTAACTCTTTAGATATATTTATGTGTTGATAGAATAACTGAAGTTTTTAATAAAATGAATAAAATCACCAAAGTGGACATAACTAATAAAATATATTTAGGTGTTTGGTAGAGTAGCTGAAGCTTTAGAGGTTAAAATAGTTATTTTTCTCTAAAAATTTGTAGCTCCTTCTAAACACTACTAGTAGGAGCGTTCAACCCAAAATTTCAAGCTCCTGACCTAAAAGCTTCAAACTCCTTCAACCAAACAAAGTTTTTTATTGAGTATGAGCTTTTTATTAAAAGTTTAAAGCTAGAAGCTCCCAAAAGCTTTTAAAAGTTTCATACCAAACATACCCTATATGTATATTAAACCAATAGTATAATTTGTAAGTTTACTAATAATCTTAATTTTTGAGGTAAAGAAGGTATAAATTAAGCAGCATACCATATTCCGAGTTTAATGCAATAATGTTCTAGGATTTTGTGATCGTGTAAACATAATTTGTTTTCTCAATTTCGTTATCATTGATTAAGGTTAGGATAGTTTAAACCTTTTCGTTTGGATACGCGCTTTGGCCTTCGAGCATCAGATTCCTACTTTTATACTCTGCATCAAGTATTTGTTTCAGAAATATTGGATTAATGGTTTATCAAATCTGAATTTTATAAGTTTTGAAAGCTAACAAGTTAATAATTATATAATTATGTTACATGAAATCTAGTATCCAAGTCTGTCATCACCTGGGGAGCTAACCCAGGTACATCGTTGTGGCGTAAAAGGATGTAGTACTAATCGTGGTAGTACGTTGAAATCACGTCGTCTCAATCTGTTAGCTCTATGAGCATTCTGGTACTTTATTACAATCTGGAGGTGTATGAATCGATCTTAGGAAAAAGTAAATATAGTCTGGAAATAGGTAAGTTTGATTTGCCCACATCTTATTCTGTCTGGATGCTTTGAGCTCGCTACCCTGCATCAATCTGTCAATTGAAATTTGTTGGGCTTTTGGTACAATATCTGAACGATTTCCCGAAATATTATGATTCGAACTTGATATATGAACATTTTTTTAAAGTGAAACCTTTTACAGAAAATTAAATGAACTTTTTTGTTACCCTCTGTTCGCTCACTGAATTTTGCTCAGACATACGTTCTTGTGTTTTCCTTTTTTACGTAAGGTTATCATGACAATTTGGGACGGGATATGAAAGGGTGTCAAGCGAATGAAAAAAGATCGTTGTAAAAATAAATTTATTGGATTAGATATCATATATTCATTAAGTTTTAAAGCCTTGTAGTAATTGACACATTAATGGAATTATATTTTGAATCTGACTCTGTAAAAGTGACATATCGTTCCATTTCAGGTTGGGGTGTTACAGGTCCGGTTTCTTAGCTGAACCCAAAACCGAAGTAATAAGTTAGTTTATTTTATTAATTAATCTGTTTTCAGTTAGTCAGTTTGGTTTATTGTGTTAGATTGACGGTTTTTTGTTTGGTTCATTAATTTCGGTTAATATCCAAAACCTAACTTGGGCTAAACTTTATTCTTAGAAATAAATAAATCTGAGGTATAAATACATGAAATTGAGGTATAAAATACATGATCTAGAGGTATAAAAGCTAGAAATACATTGGAAATATGAATCGTTTGGTTCAGTTAATTTCGGTTAAATAGGATACAAAAAAACCAATAACTGGTTTTTGGTCAACTTGGTTTTTGATGATCAGTTTACAATTAATTTAGTTTTTAGCTGATTTTGTTTTGGTTTTGATTAATAAAATTTAGTTATTACTCACCCCTTGGAGACTGATAATCACATAATATATCAATTCTTTTAACTAAAACAATTATAGCAATATTGTACTTAAATTAAAAAGAATAAAATGCTAGTTTATATTGTAGAATTTTTTTACAAATCTATTAATGTACATGAAAGTTAATGCGGTTTAAAAATATAGTAGTTAGTTTTTTATAAAGGAGAGTATAACTACTAATAGTTATCCATAATTTAGTTTAAAAAAAGATGGAATTAAAGTATAATTAAATTGAGGATTAAAGTGTAATTAGTATTTAAAAGACTAATTTATCACATTTTAAAGTTGTATTTTATTCATTAAACTAAAAAAAATTTCTTTTAACGTTTAGGTTTTTAAAATGTCCCTCCAGTATAAATACATACTTATGTTAATATGTATAACTTTAAAATACCCATGTAACTTAACACTTATATGAATTTAAATTTTAAGTTAAACCCATATATTTTTATGGAACTATGCATCCGCTTGAAAGGTGAACATATCTGGAACATTATCTTTTATCCACCAATCATAAGAGAGGGATAAGATACCATCCAGATATTAAATATTTGGAACATTCATCAGAAAGACAATAATTGACTAAAATCAACAACGCTCAACTCAAACTCTCTTTTGCTTAACTTCAATCTTTCTTTAGAGTTGAGAACCCATTGAAACAAGATGGCATACGCAGGAATCCAGATGTTCATGGAGAAGTTGAACCAGCTTATCAACTGCAATGACGTTGCATTCTTCAACAAGCGGAGAATTATACGTGAAAGGCCTCAATTCCAACTTTTCTATGATGAGTTGGACTCCATGATTCAAACCCTTTATGTCGAGGAACATCAAAACCTCCATGACATCGAAAAACTTATTGATCTGAAGCAAAGATTCATATACGCAGCAGAAAAGGCAGAATATATCCTCGATATGTTTCTGTCCGGTGTTCACATTAAGAACAATGGAAATCTCTCAGCATCTGAGGACTTTAATCCCTCCCTAAATCTTGATGATGTTAGGAGATCATTCAAGACTGTGTTCGATCTGTTTCTATCATGTGTTCACATAAGGAGTAAACTATCCCTAAAGCTGGATGATGTTAGGAGATCATTCAAGTCTGTCAAGGTGGAATACATGAAGATGGATTCATCTCGAAAGAACGAAACTGAAAATCCATCTGATGCTGCTCCAATTTCCAGCCCCAGATGTTCACTAGGATCGAATAAGTTGTTGGATGAAATTGTTGTGGGGTTTGATCGTGATGCTGAGCTGATAAGAGACAAACTTGTGGAAGATCAAAAGAAGCTAGATATTGTCTCTATTGTTGGTATGGGTGGAATTGGCAAGACTACTCTAGCCGCCAAAGTATTCAATGATGGTTACGTTAAGCATCATTTCTATGTCCGTGTATGGGTCACTGTTTCTCAAGCTTATAACAAGCGGGCTGTGTTGATTCAAATTCTGAACTCTATCCGTGGTCAATTAAACCTCGAAAAGACTAATGACTCTCAACTTCGCGAAATGGTGCATAAAAACCTAATGGGTAAGAGATATTTGATTGTCATTGATGATATCTGGAACATAGAAACGTGGGATAACCTTAAATTGTTTTTTCTCCATGACAACAACGGAAGTCGAATTCTCCTCACTTCTCGTCTAACTGAAGTTGCTAAGCATGCAAACTCAGATGGATTGATTCATCACTTAGGATATTTGAACAAAGCACAAAGCTTGGAGTTATTACGTCAGAAGGTATTTCATGGCAATAAGTTCCCTAAGTGGTCATATAAACGTGGAATGCAAATAGTAAAAAATTGTCAAGGATTACCCCTGGCGGTCGTTGTCATTGCTGGAGTTCTAGCAAAAGATGCATGTAGTGAAAAGTTTTGGGTGAAAATTGCTGAGAGTACCGGTTCGTACATTGTTAGTGACCAGAATGGATGCCTGGAAACATTAAGTTTAAGTTACAATCATCTTCCTCTGTATTTGAGAGAGTGCTTTCTTTATCTTGGTGGCTTCCCAGAAGACTACATGTTTAAAGTACAAAGATTGATATGGTTATGGGTGGCTGAGGGTTTCATTCAACAAGATCAAGATGGAAATAGAAGCTTGGAGGATATTGCTGAAGGTTACCTGATGAATCTAATTGACAGAAATCTTGTAATTGTAGTAGACAGGAAAAAGTCGAATGGAGGTGTCAAAGCTTGTAAAGTGCATGATCTTGTTAGGGAGTTATGCCTAAGAAAATCCAAGGAAGAACGATTCATTCTTCTAACAGAAACGCTAATATCGTCCCCTCAATTTTCAGATGTTATCACACAACCATATAAGCCAGTCCGTTTGTTCATAAATAAAGATATCAACATTCTAGGTTTTCCTTATTCACCTGCCCTAAACAGTCGATCGATTGTGTGCTTTAGTGATTTTAGATCATTGAGTGATGTCATTGCAAATGGTTTCCGTTCCTTTGAGCTACTTAGAGTGTTAGATCTACAAAACTGTAGACTGAATGATTTTCCCAAAGGCGTTGAATTGCTAGTGCATTTGAGGTATCTTGCAATTTGGAAAGAATCAGAAGATTTCCCATCTTCATTATGCAATTTATGGGGTCTTCAAACCCTTATATATCTTACATACTGTGAAGTGATTCATTTACCTAGTAACATATCAGATTTGGTAAATCTGAGGCATTTGTATAGTGATCGTTCCTTTTTTCTAGATTCCATCGAAAAACCAATGAATTTGCAAACTATATCATATTGGAAGTTGGGAGATGGGCTAGATAATCTTCAAGAGTGTTTTGCCTACGTTAAGGAACTTAAATTTTATACTTGCTCAGGTAAGCAAAATGACTTCAAATCTCTCACCTACCTTGAAAACCTCGAATTAGCTGGCGACTATGGAAGAAGAATGGGGCGCACTACATTCCCAGCATCGTTGAAAACACTTACACTAGGTGATTGTTATCTACCGTGGAGTTTTATGTCAATCATTCAGTCGTTATGTAATCTCCGGGTTCTCAATCTAGAATACGCGGCCTTTAAGGGAAATTGCTGGAACACAGATGAACAGGAGTTTAGACAGCTAAACTTCTTAAGACTTCATATGTTAGATATCGAACAGTGGAAAGCCAATAGTAGAAGCTTCCCATGTCTCAGACAATTAGAAATTATCAGGTGCTACAATCTTGAAGAGATCCCCCTTGAAATTGGGAATATACCAACGCTTGAGCTTATTCAAATCAAGTACTGCTGCCACTTTGTTAAGGAATCTGTTAGAAAAATTGAAGAAGAGCAACATGATTTCGGAAACTTCGACCTAAAGATTGACATTTTCGAAGATTAATGGGAAAGGTAAAGTTAGTTTTTTTCTCTGGAGGTCTTGAAGACTGGACTGGTTTGAATCCAGTAAGTCATTTGAGTAGATCTGTGATGGATTAACAGGATTGGACATATTGGTGCTCAATTGGAACAATGTTGGATCCAGCGTAAGAGCAGGAAAAGACGCTGTAAATGTTGGTGACTTGATATATGAATTTGATTTTTTTTCCAAAATGTTTGTAAACAATTACATTAAATCATAAATTGAAATTGATTTTATTTCTAAAAGATATTAATTATAGAGAATATCACCAAACTATTATTGCAAACAATTACATTAAATCGTCTGCAACTCCTAGGGATGGCAATCGAACCCGAAACCCGACACATATGGGACGGGTTTAGGGTCGGATAATCTGGTTTGGGACTCGTTTGGATTTTTTCGCAGGTTGGGGACAAGTTTGAGAATCGGTGATATACCCGTTTACCCAACCAATTACCCGATAAAGTGTACAAATTTACCTGATTGTATACCCGATATAATTTCTTTTAAAACTTTAAATACGTGTATATATGACATCCATTTTTATACATATAGGTATTTTATTTCATGTACATTATAGTTATTTGATATATTTTTGATAGTAAATGTAACTGATTAGTAGTTATCCGATGGGTTTTGGGTCGGGTATACCCAACGGGTAATTTTTTCGATTAACAGGTTTACCCAAAACCCGTTGGTATACCCGATACACGATGGGTATTTACGTGCTAGAAACCGGGACGAGTTTGGGACAAAGTTATTTAACTGGGTTTGGGTTTGGGATTACCTAAACCCATCCCAAACCCGACCCATTGCCATCCCAAACTTGAACTATACAGAAAAGTTTACTAATGCTTTAGCTTTATGGATCAGTGTTGGTTTCTGTTGCTTGAATTTGTTATTATGAGGTACTCTGCTTTTATACAAATGCTAAAATTTTAATCAATAGTTAATGTGATAGTTTTAATTAAAACACAAAATTATTACAATAATGTCTAAATGATGCAAGAGATTGTATACATTAAAAATGTAGCTTATGTGACTTTCAATCCACTGTGCTTTTAGCTATGTTTTTATTTTGACCCATTTGAGATGAAATGTAACCCAAATCTATCCATTTATATAAGTACATTAATCAAGCTAAAGTTTCTAAATTTCTTTTTAATCATCCATAATAATATTGCTATGCTGATATGAGGTGCTAGCATGTTTAGTTATTAACAAAGGCCTTCATTCACATTCAAGGGATTGTAATTATGGCAATACATAGTTTTTCTTTCGCTTATTCACTATCTACTAAGTTTTTAACTCTTAAATCTTAATGCTTTTTATTTAGTAGTACTTCTATCTTATAACACATGTTTGACTAATTTTTCATGCAGTCATACCAAAAGGCTTAGGAATTATATAAACCAGCAGTAGAATGCCACTCAATTGTTCTAAGGGATATTGAGTTTGGATGTTATTAATTTCCAAAGACTGGTACATGTATAAAACTAGTGCATAAACGAGTTGAAAGCACAAGTTGAAGATTTACGCCAACAACTGAATGAGTTGGGATTGTATGTGGTCGATTTAGGGGACGACTTTAGTGATGCTATCAAGGCTTAAGAGATGTGGTCATAAACAATGTATCGAAGTTACACAACAGAGGGAGAGGCCTCCACTTGTCATACACGCTTTGAAGATCTGGAAGCAATTTTTTTAATCTTATGCTTTTTACATATACATGTGTAACTTTGTACACAATAAACAACAAAGTAATTTTCTCCTTTTTTCATGTACCATTACCTATATATGTGTAGATACTATATACATGGACCAACAACCAAATTTGTACATTTTTATTAATTACAGAAGAGATTGGTGAGAATGTTACTGATACAGTTTCGCGTGCAATCAAATGGCTCAAGATCACTTTGTTAATCAAAGTCTCATAGCGAACCGATAGGTTCAAGAACAATGTTCTTTTCTATCAAAATTCAATCAAAAACTAAATAAATTATAAACCCCAGATGACCTATTTATACTAAATAATTAAAAGATAAACATGGTAAATATAATTCAAATAATAAACAAAAGATAAACTTGATCTTCTCCATTTAAAAGATAATCTTGATCTTTTCCATCTAGATTCCCCTTGCTTCAGTTATATTTGTGACATTTAATTTTATTTTTAACTAGTTTTTTTTGGTCGAGCGTTGCCATGCCATTCTTTTACTTATGTTTTTACATGTCCATGTAGGGACATGAATAAGGTCCATAAACATACTAGATGATATCATTTCTGCAATGTTGAATGTAGTTCCATAACATATGACAGACTACATTGAATATAGGATCATCACAATACCTTTTATTATGATAAATTTACAATACATGACATATGTATGATCAATGCAGCATCAACGATTTAATTCAATTATGACAGATACGATCTCTAAAGAGTAACCAAATCTTTGTCCTTTGTAGCTATAATACGAACAGAGGAACTCAGAGTTTTACACACCCAAAACGTGATTAAATTAAACGGGTGAAACTCAAAGATTTACCTGCAAACAAAACAGGTCAGGTGATACAAGTGAGTTGAGAGTTGTCCAATTCTTTACTTTTACCATGATCACACTTCATGAAATCTCAAAGAAATTGCAAATACAACATAGGACTCCAATTCCATCCGTATGAGAATACAACCTAAAACCAATCATCCAAAATAATTTCATTAAAAACTGCAGTAACATTGAAATAACAAATAGGATAGACCATTCAACTGGATTCATTACCTAACAAATACACTATTTAAAGGGGTTTATGTATGAACACTTTATCCAGAGTACACATTAGTTTTTTTCCTAGAAAACAACACATAGTTAAAGGATCAATTAAAAGAACACTTGAAGAATAATTGCGAAGAGATTTTTGACTATTTGATCCGCGAAGGCGCAATTTAAATGGTTTAGATGATGCACCCACACCATAAGAGAGGCGTCCACTTCCTGTAGACAGTTAGGAACTAAGACTCAGCACCACTGGAAACCGCTCTAATGAAGTCAACGCATTTTGAAGCTTTTGAACTAAAACACTCATTGGAGTCAAATTTGACTCATTTTATCAATGAGGAAGGTTGATTGATATAAATGACTTATATCTTTCCATTGCTTATTGCCTTAATTTGGTCAAACTTGATTCTGGCACCTCTTGTTTTAAAGAGCACCCATAAGTTAGTTAATTTAGCAAACAATCAACAACACCACTTCCAACGAACTCAAAAGTTGAAATCCGTCCCCTCTGCTTAATTCTTCCAGAATCTCGGTTATCACTTTCAATAAACTTTCCTCCTTCGTAGGTGAAAAGTCAAGTGATCAAGTTCCAGAAGCTTTTGACTTCCCCTTTGACTTTCACTTGGGATCATCAGTTGAAGCAGTCAACTTTTTGCAAAGATTCTTCATGAATGTAAAAGATCATCTGGAACTCCAACTTCAACAGCTCCAGGACTTGAAGGAAAGTATTTACCTGTAAAAGATTTGGCACCCGCACTCACCGCAGTACGGTGACTAGAATTAACATTGAAACCTCTACCGGGGCTCTTTGGAGATTTTCAGCAGTAGGTACTTCAGGATTGGATATATCAACATAATTAAGCAAAAGTACACATAAATGATATACCTTTATATATTTGTAACACCAAGTAAAGATTGTTTCATATCTGCTGTGCTGAAGTGCATTAGTTTCCCAATAATTGAAAGACATTTATGACGCACAGATGCATTCACACTTGACCCGTAAATCTGCAAAAGGAAAGGTGGGTCCATTTGTTAAGAAACGGTTGCACAAATAATGAAAAATCTGAGTTTTTTAATCAGAACCAACCTGAATGAGAAGTGAGAACCGAAGAAGATCCATACCAAATTTCCGCAAAATCTCAGGTTGATCTGACAATAACTTCTCATGATACTGAAGAAGATAAGTAAGCAAAGGTGAATGAGGAAATATTCATTGACTTAAATGGGACAGGGATAGCAAACACAATATATAGGAGTACAAGTTGCACTTAAGGACCTAGATAAACCACATTAAAACAATAAACACCATGCACTTTGATATTATCTAACATCCCCCCCCCCCCCCCCCGGAAGCTGAACGGTGGAGGACCAATTCAGAGCATCTGCCGAAGCATATTAAATTGGGAACTTGGACGACTCTTTGTGAAGATATCCGCCACCTGAAGCTTGGTAGGAACAAACTTAGTCGTAAGTTTTCCAGCGGTGACCAACTCACGTAAGGAATGATAGTCAAGATCTATATGCTTTGGCCGTTTGTGTGAAACCGGGTTCTGAGTGAGTAAAATGGCACTTTGATTGTCACCAAGGATGGTAGGACGTGTTGAAGGTAAAGCATGAAGTACTTGTAGAAGATGAGTCGACCAAACAATTTCTGCAGTTGTATCGCTATGGCTCTGTTCTCTGATTCACAACTTGAACGAGCAACAGTTGGTTGCTTTTTAGCACTCCAAGAAATTAGATTACCTCCCAAAAAGATAGAATAACGAGAAGTAGATCGCCTTGTATCTAGAGAGCGCATCCAATCAGCATCTGAGTAACCAATTAATGAAGTTTGAGTGGGACGGCTGTAGTGTAGACCAAAAGCAACAGTACACTTGAGATAGCACAAAATCCTTTTAACTTCTTGAAAGTGAGCAATGGTGGGAGCATGTAGAAACTGACTGACTTGATTACGGCATACGTAATGTCAGGTCTCGAGATCTGGACAACAACAATGATAGAATGATAATGTGTAGCATCCAGATATGAAGTAACTGTAGAAACAAAAGACACATTTGTGCTTAAAGGTGTTGGTGCAAGTCTAGCATCCAACATCGTAGCACGAGTCAAAATGTCCATAGTGTATTTAGATGATTTAGAAACAGATCATCTTGAGTGTAGGTAACTTCCAATCCCAGAAAATAGTTGAGTTTTCCATGATCCTTACTAGCAAATTCTTTGTTTAGAGAGGAAATGAAAGAGATCATGTTGAAATTTTGATTTCCAGTGAGAATTAGATCATCAACATAGACAACCAAATACATGATACAAGAGTCCTGTTTGAAGATAAATAGAGATGGGTGAGCACGAGTACAAGAAAAACCGTTATTTGTGAGAAATAAGCTTAGACGATAAATGTAGGCTCTTGGAGCTTGTTCTAGCCCATATATAGCTTTGTTTAGTTTGCACACAAGAGATGGGAATTTAGGATCAATAAATCCCTTAGGTTGTTCGATGTACACGTTTTCAGAAAGGTGGTCGTGTAAAGAAACATCGTTAACATCCAATTGATGAAGCATCCAACCATTTATAACTACCAACGCAAGAACAGTGCAAACCATGACATCTTTAACAATTGGGCTAAAGGTGTGAGAGTAGTAAAGACCGGGAACTTCCGTGAAGCCTTGTGCTACAAGTCGTGCTTTGTGACGGTCAACTGATCCATCACTTTTGAATTTGGTTCTTAAATGCCATTTGGAACCAAGTACATTACTATTTGATGGACGGGGGACAAGCGTCCACGTATTATTTTTACAAAGAGCAGGAATTCATTTTCCATAGCACTCACCTATTTAGCATCTTTAGAGGCCATATTGAAAGTCGTAGGATCAGACATGGCAAACAAAGCCCAATGAAGAGGAATGTGTTCTGTATGTGCTAAATCAACACGATGACGTGGTTTAAATATCCCGGATTTAGCGCAAGTAATCATTGGGTGAGAAGGAGGAGGGGGAGGAGTAGGAATTTGTGGTGAGACGATATTAGACAGTCTGGTAGACAAATTTGGAGAGGAGGGAGGAAAGGTATCGGGTGTCAAGGTGGGTGAGGTAGGAGGAGTGTGGACCAAAGTTGGTTCAAAGAGAGAGATGGGCTACTACTATTTGCGCCGAAGGGAGCAATAGAGGTCCGCCAAATGTTGGGTCGTTATCTGCTGAATCGTCAACTATTGTACCGCTATTAGCTGGGCCGAATGAAGCAGCTGATTTGCTGCCATTAGTTGGGCCAGTGTGAACCGATGAAGTTTTAGGGCTGGGAAAAAAGGAACAATGGTGGGAGCAGTACTGGTAGCGTTGTTTGGTGTAGAATCACAGTTTTGTGTAGGAGGAAAGATTTTGAATTTGGGATCATGTGGTTCAATGACATCCGAATTTACGTCAATAAAGATGGTTACATCAAGTTGCATTATTGGTGATGCATTTGTGGTGTTTTCAAGAGGATAGTAGTTTTCATCAAAACGAGCACTACGGGTAACATATATATAAGATGTGCACGGCTCAAAACCGCGGTACCCTTTATATTTGGAACAATACCCAACAAAAATGCAAGGAATGCTCCTAGGGGATAATTTGTGAGGAGCATAATCAAGAAGATATGGGTACACATGACAACCAAATGATCGAAAAGATGAATAATTTGGACGTTGATGGTAAGAAGTTCAAATGGTGACTTCCTTGGAGTAATGTCAAAGGTAGCCAGTTGATGGCAAACACGGCTGAAGAAAAAGAATCAACCCAAAATTTTGAGGAAGTTTGGCATGGAACATCATAGCTAAACCGGTTTCAACAATGCGCCAATGCTTCCTTTCGACACGACCATTTTGTTGAGGAGTATATGGGCACGACATATGATGAAATGTGCAGTTTTTTTCAAACATGAGTCGCACCCGATTATTAGCAAATTCGGTGCCACCATCACTTTGAAATGTTTTTATTTTTTAGGAGAATTGAGTTTGGACAAATGGTATAAATACGGACAAGCTTCAACAAAATCCGATTTGGCTTTTCATGGATATAACCATGAGTAATCATCGACAAACGCCACATAATACAATAAATACCCCATAGGTCACAATGTATTAATTCAAGTGGTGAATTGGCCCTTTTATTATTAAGATCAAAAGATTGCCCTTTTGACTTGGTAAGTTCACAAGGACTACAAAGATCGGGTTTTGGTAACACCGAAGTAAAGGACAAGGAACCATTATTTTTATTTAAAGAAACTACATCAAAATGAACATGGCCAAGACGGGAATGCCATGTCTCAAGAAGCTTTTGTACACTTGTGGGAAGCTATTAGAGCTTTATTATTGTCACGGACATAAAGGCCATCTTCACGGCATCCTCGGGCTATTATTTGCTTCGTTCGACGATCCTAAATGTAAAAATAAGGATTAGAAAAGATAACATCAATCGGATTATCCTCAGTGAATTTACCAATAGATAGAAGATTTTTTGTCAGATTTGGAACAACTAAAACATTTTTAAGTGCAAGATTACCAAGCAACTTGGTGCTACCAATATGAGAAATTTGCAATGATTCGCCATTACCAAAGTAAACTTTTTCATTACCTTGAACCGGGGTGGAGTGCTAAAGAGAAGTTGAATTAGGGAGCATGTGTGTGGAAGCACCCTTATCGGATGTCCATACGGGAACGACGGCGTTCAAATGACATTGGGCATGAAAGGCTGAGCAATTGTTCATCCGAGTGCGGAGCCGAGGCCGATATTGAGGCAAGATGCCAACATTGAGATGCCAAGTGCCCGGTCTTTCGAGATAACTCACAAGTTGGAGGTCGATCAATTTGAGATTGTGGATGTCCAAAACTCTACCCAAAGTGACCACGTAAAGACCCACGCGACTGTCCAAAGTTTGGCCTGTTGGACCTATTGGGCCGGCTATTAAAAGGAGGTTATTGTGGCCGATTATTGAAGAAAGACGTGCCATGATGGGCCTGTCCAGCATGTCTCACGGCTGGGCAGAAAAAGCAACCGCGGTTTGTGTAGTATCAAAATTCAGATTTTTAACAAAGAGTTCATGACTCTTCGCGCTAGCCATAAGGTCCACAAAACTCGGTATAGGCCGAGAAGATGGAATAGTTATAGAGAAACTTTCAAATGATTTACCAAGACCACATAAAAACCAATGGAGTTGATCCATTGAGTCCACGGGATGTCCAATTGCATGTAATTGATCACAAATAGATTTAAACTCGTGACCAAAATCAGCCACCGTTTTATTACATTTTTAAGAGCACGTAGATTGTCACGCAAGTTTTGCACACGTTCTACGAAGGTATTGCAAAAGGTCAACTCGAGTGCAACCCAAATATCTCGAGCCGAGAAAGAACCCACAGTCATGGCAAGAGGTTCTTTGATTAGCGAGGCATTGAGAATAATTATGGCTTGATGTTCTTCTTGCATCCAAGTAGTGTAATCTGGGTTGTCAACTTCTTTATCATTGTTTTTAATCAATGGTGGAGGAATGGTTTGTGACCGATCCTCATGAGACAAGAGATGTTGATAGGAGAGAAGGGGTAGGATTTGTTTATGCCAATATATGTATTTGATGCTGATAGTTTAATGTTATCATAGGGACCAAACCATTCATGGGTAAAGTGGAAGTATGTGAGGATGAAGCCATGAGAAGAAAGGAAAAGAAAAGATGAGACAGAGGCTTACGGCAGAAAGGAGAAGAGGAAAAAGAAAAGAGGAAGATAAAGGGTGGGAGGGAATGGGAAAGATCAAAGGAAACTCAACCACATGGATGGCTTGATACCATGAATGAGAAAATATAATTCATTGACTTGAATGAAACAGGGAATAGTAAACACAATATATAGGAGTACAAGGGGTACCTGGACTCCTGTAGAAATAAAGTCAAGATAAGAAAGCAATGCCATTAATGCACCTGCTCGCAAGCACACAACAGGGTGATCCTGATATATCTTCTTAAGAGCTTGCAATGACTATTGAAAAACCACAATCACCAACATTACTACCAGTCTACCCGAATAACTTCTGCAACTAAAGTAGCGGAAAATTTAGATAACAAGTTGGCACAACTGTTCAGCCATTGCCATACATTCAATCGTAAGCAATCTAGTAACAAAACAAGAAACAACGCCATAATGCACAATTGCAACACATGACGACGACAGAACATCACAAAGATGCGTGAGCACCCTAGCCGCAAGCAACATAATTTCCGGACTGCTCTCATGGTTAAGCAACCCAACAAGCACCAGAACATACGAACAATCAGAAAAGTACTAACGGAATCCTAAGTCCTAATTGAAAGCATGTAACACAACTGCGTCAACACCTCAACCTGTTTCCTTTTCCCATCAGCCCATAAACCCAAAAGCAACTTCTTTAACCACCCACTCTGCTGAGACGACGAGCCCAACGCCATCACCGACGACTAGCAAATGTTAAATTATGACGAAAAAGCCCCACACCACCACCATCACTATCATTATCCACGTTATCCTCATCTTCAATTACCTCATGATCATTATCATCTCCAAAATAATAGCTTCTGTATTATCTCTAACCCTAGGTTTAACTAGTTTAATACCCTTCCGATGGACGGGTTACATTAAACGACGTAACAAACATAGATAATCTATATTAAGTGGACAAATCAAAACAACATTACAAACAAAAGCACCATTCTTTAATTTATAAAACAAAAATGAACGTCAACAGTTTACAACCACAAAATGATAGAAAATAAAACTGAAAAAGTAGTAAACATGAAATGGTGTCACTTTAATGCAAACATATGCATTGTAGCATACAACAGCATAGGCATAAAGTGTAATAACATTGAAACATTGTTTGATGCCTCAGTTTTTATGGCTTTTGGATCATCCTCTTTGACCTTAAAGGGGGCCTCTTTTCGACCTGCTAACTTGTTGCCTGGTGCCCATCTGTGGAATTTGGTGTGTTTTTGGCATCATCTATTGCAACCTCATGTTTTCACATCAACAACCACCTGAAGTTGTAATACAAATATGAGAGTGAGGAATATAAAGTACAAATATAAAGTTTCTTTACATGTAAAAATGATTACCGATGATGTATATCTTCTTACTGACTTGCTGCCTTGTGCCCATCTAATGAATTTGATGTATTTCTAGCATCACCCATTGGGGGACATTTAGAAATGTCAGTATCAACCTCATGTTTCACATCAACAACCACCTAAAGTTGTTATACAAGTGTGAGAGTAAGGAATATAAAGTATATATACAAAGTGTTATGGTTCATTTCCTGAAAAAGAAATCAATTCAAAGTGTTGATCATAGACATATCGAGATTAATTACTTTTAACCAATAGTATCATATAAATACTTGATCACATTCTGGTCCATTTTTGACAACATTTTCTGCTCCTCATCAACCAAAGTATTTAGGTTCATTTCCAGAAATAACAAATCAATTCAAAGTGGTGATCATAGAGATATCGAGAGTAGCATATTGGTAAACAAATATTGTTACTAACCTTTGTTAAAGTACGTGATATATTTGCTGATGGAATTTGGTTTTCAATGCTGGAAAACCCTGGGTTGCTGAAATTAATGAAAGCTTTTCTTTGCTCCATCTTTTGTTGACTGCTGGACAGAATTTGCTTTCGAAATTAATGATTTAAATTGTTGAATGCAGGTACATCATATAACAATGCCTCCTCTCAACTGACCTAGGTTTGTAGGAGGTGGTGTGGAGATAATGAGCCCAAAAATTAGAAGATAACCACCAGAGATGTGGAGATCATGGGCAAAATAATGTGGAGCAAACCACGAGCTGAGAAAACTGCAAGTATCCGCCCTAAATCGTCACCACAGCGGCTATCTTTGTGAGTTTAAACGACTGAGATTTAATCTCAGTCGAATCCGACGGTGGAGGTTGATTTCAAAGGTAGTTACACTATCTGGGCTTATTAATATATATAATTTAACTCTCTTTCTCTATACCTCTATGCAAATTATCCTTTTCCGGTCCCAAATTTAAAGTATTTGTGTTTATACCACTCCGGCCGCCTCGGGCGGGCTGGAACCGGACCCTGAGTGTTCGTTTAGGTTAATATACATATTAGAAGAGCAGAGATTGAATGATGACTTTGAGTCTGCAGAAGCAATACGACGACGTTTGTTGGAGCGAGAGATCGGAGCTGCGGACGGTGACGAAGAAGGGGCTGATGCGTGGGCCTCCGCCTTCTTCCGGCTACGAGTTTCCATACTGAAGAACCAAAATCTGAACCAGGATTCGGTCCGACAATTAGATCTTGAAAACTGCATGGATGTAGACCTGCACAAATAACATGCCGTTAGGTTCGTCGCAGAGGTGAGAGGGCCACTCTCCTACCTGCCTTCGGCGTGAGGATAAGTGTTTGTTTAGAGAAAGAAAGTATGGACGAAGGTTCGGAACTCATTGAACTTGAAATGTACTTCGGATATATTTACATGACGTCATTCGGCTTCATCACGTTATTTGGTGGGCGTCCTTTCGTGAAGGCCGGACAATCCGTAGCATTTACTGAAATGGGAGAAACACTTTATCCTTCGGTGACCGGACACGAGGTCTGGTGTTGTATCTACAACTCCCAGAAGTCCGGGCCTGGACTTGGTAAGACTTATCTGTTGTGGGTGATTGTTTGTCACCTAGGAGATGATTTGGCGCATTTTTATGTGTCACCTGCATGTGCCTATTACGTTCCACCCCACGCAAGCCAATAGTCACGAGACGTGACGCTAGATTGGACAGGCAACCTCCAGCAGTCTCCCAAGAACCAGTTTTGCTATATATATGCCACAATTTTTTCTTTATACATTTTTTACTGTGTTTTTCCTTCTCCGTATTCTCCCACCCTTTTTTTCTTGAAACAGCAACTTCGTTAGACCGAAGACTGTGCAAGTGCTCCTAGATTCGTAGAGGTGCGTTTTCTGTACCTTTTATTTCCTCTCTTTCTTTTTTTTGCTTTAGTAATGGGTCCAGGCAAGGAGAATATGAGAGCGAGTTTTAACGTCTTGAATCAAAAACAGTTTGATAAGTTCATCTTGGATTATCAGATCCCGTCCTCACTTAGGCCTGGTCTCCCAGAGCGTGGTAAGGCTATTCTCCCTTTCGAGTCCGGTAAATTTGCTTTCTACACCCGCGTGTGCAATTTTGCAAATTACCGGGTCCCCTTTACGAAGTTCCTTATCAAGGTTCTTATATTTTTTCGCGACATATTTCCCAAGTGAACCCTTTTAGCTTAAGTCGGGTGAACCATTTTCAGATCTATTGCAAAGCCCTTGGGCGGGGGCTAGACTTGAATGTTTTTCGTTATTTTTATGAGTTTACCATGGCCGGTGATCGCTACACTTTTGACCACAAGAAGTTCGTTGAGAGTTGCTCGTCCTAGGAGAGGTCGAGCCTAAAACATTGGAAAGACTGTTTTTTTCTGGTTGGATAACCGATACCTTCCCTTAGAGATGGGATGCAGTCTAAGAATTTTGAGTTGACTGATGAGTTTGTTTTTGATGTCGATCTGGCACGAGATTTAATAGATAACAAATGTCCAATTCAGCCCCTTCCTGAGGAGATTCTGCTATTAGGCGGGATCAGTAGAAACTGGTATGGTGAGGATAGGGATTGGCCGGTTATTACTTTCAAAGGAGAGGGTGAGTTATTTGTGTCAGTGGCCTTTTTATTAGTGATTCTTCTTTCATAATTTCTTTCTGACTTTGTCTATTTGCTCTTTTTACAGAGATGTCGCTTCGTGACGCCCTGAAGGTCCCCAAATTCTCATATTTAGATTTTAGTTTTTTGAAAGCCGAAGAAGGTGTTGAACCTTTTTTGCAGCAGACTGCTCCTGCGGCTTACAAGATTCGGGATGTTGAAACCTTTTCGTCTTCTAAAGTTGTGACGGGAACCTCCTCTTCGGTGGTGCCGGAGGCCGAGGTTGTGATTGTTGGGAGCCCTGCAAGTCCTGGCTCAGAGAGAGTTTTAGTCAATCTTGAAAAGCCCGATGAAGATCCTTCTATTCAAGAAACTTACTTTACTGGGAGCAGATTTTAGGCGGACTCCTTTGAAGAAACCGTCCGCCGATGGCGATGAAGCATGGAATTCACAAGCCTCTTAGCCTCTGAAAGTTAAAAAACTTGTCACTCCGAAGAAAAGGAAGGTGGGTTCAAAGATATCTCCACGGCCAATCGTAAAGAAGCCGAAGAAAGGTGATCCCCTGTTGAACATTGTTTCTCAGAAGACCAAAGCTACTACTTTGGACTTTGTCATGGAGAATTTAAATGAACATTTAACACACTACAAAAAAAGACGGGCATCTGTCTCTGATCCTTCTAAATCAGTCCCTGATATCACCTGCACAAGTCTCAACAACAAACACTTTCTAAGTTTTGGTCTAATTCTGATTCTCATTTAATTAATAAATAAATTACTAGAGGTAATATTATATTATAATACTTCTCTAAGCATGTTTAATCATTAACATTTCTTTTAATCACTTGTTCGTTTAGTTTGATCGTCTTAGCTCATATTCTTAACCACGTACAAAATATAAAAACCGACCGAAACAATATATTTTCTAACAATATCGATGCATTTGTAACATAATTCATAATCAATAATTGTATCTAAAATGCACCGATCAGTCCCTAATAGTAATCCAAGACTGATTTGCCAGTCCCCAGCAGTGGCGGATACCTAGTCCTAGATAGTAGATTTAGCAACTGAATATCAGTCACAATTGCATGACACAAACAAGAACTAAGATTCAGTCTCCAATACACATTCATTCGGCCCTAAATGTGCCCCATGGTACCACATCATTTCAGCCCTTAATACAATTTCTCTTCTTTATGACTGAAAAATCAGTCTCTAATGCTACGATATTTCTATTTCGGTCTATAAAGCAATATTTAAGGGACTAAAAATCAGTTCTTTAAACCATACCTATTTGTCTCAAAATATGTTTCATTAATTCCGCATTATGTCAATTTAGTCTCTAATTAAGAAGTTTTAAAGACCGGAATTTAGTCTCTCACACGTCATTTCAGTCTATCTTTTCATTTAAAGTCTAGAAATTAGTCTTTGATGACCTTTCTTTTTAGTCTACTACAGGGGTGCATTCGAGCCGAGCTCGATTAACTTACAGAACTCGGCTCGTTTGTATTTTCTCAAGCTCGAGCTCGGCTCAGGCTCGGCTCGTTTATATTCCAGTAATTAGTATATTAAATAAAAATAATATAAATAATAGACTATTTATGCTCGCGAGCTCGATAAGTGAAGCTCGACCTCGGGCTCGTTTACTAAATAAGCTTATTTTTAGGTTCGTGGCTTGTAAATAAGTTTAAATAAGCTCGGCTCGACTCGGCTCGTTTACACTAAGGCTCGACGAGCCTAACGAGCTTCACATGCGAGGCTCGAGCTTGGGCTCGATAAACAAACGAGCTTTGAGGCTCAAGCTCGGCTCAGGCTCGATAAGGCTCGGCTCGCTTCGAGCTTTTTCTCGAGCCGATCTCGAATAGCTCGCGAGCTGCTCGACTCGTTTGCACCCCTAGTGTACTATAGTTTATTTACAGACTCAAAATCACTCTATAATATATTTCTTTAGTGACTAAAAAGTAGTCGGATACAATTCTTATGCATCTAAAAAGAGTTAACTGTCATTTTCGTCCTTGTGGTTTGTTCACTTTTGTCATTTCAGTCAAATTTTCATACGCATTAGTTGCCTCCCTAACATACTGGAAACGTGCCACTTTAGTCCAAAAATTAAAACCCAATTAAGTTAGACAGTTTAACGAAGGTATTTTTGTCCTTTCATAAAATAAGGTGAAAAAAAAAAGAAATATGAAAGGAAAAAAATACCCTTCGTTAAACCCTCTAACTTAACTGGGTTTTAATTTTTGGACTAAAGTGGCACGTTTCCAGTAATATCCAACTGTTTAAAATACAAATAATAAGATATATACAAATAATTGTAACTATGAAATGCATGTTGTGTGTTGATTTAGTTCTAACCCCATGGATAGTATGGTTTCTTTCTTATTGTACACTAGATTGAATAACATATCCGTGTACTCCTTTGTATCAAGTGTTCGGTGTAGATTGATTGTTTAACATAAACTGAGCATGATAAAACAAAATAAATAGTGCTTAGATGCATGTTCTAGTTCTATCATTAAGCCAAAGACAAAAATAAACAGCAGAAAATTTAGCTTCTCTACCATTGCTTTTATGAACAACATAAAATATACCTAGCTAAAAGAAATAAAAGAATATTTAATGCAATAGATGGTTTCATCAATATGTTTCAAAATGATTGCATACCCACTTCCTCGATGGTTTATCTCACACGTAATGAAGCCTGAGTAACTGGAGCTTTAAGGCTTTCTAGCATCGTAAAACTTTGTTGCACTGTGACGAGATATGACTTTAAACACTTGAAGGAAAGAAATTCAATAAGCTCAAATTCAAACTATGATTAGAATACACTATTGATAAATTCGCATCATCTTGTAGATGAGTATGAACACAGATATACTAAATACATTAAGCTACAAAAATTACAAATGAAATAAGTTGTATAAACACAATAATGCAACATATCATTAACTAAAGGATAACGCATGTTAAAGTTAATTAACATATCCCTCTTATGAATTCTCTGGCCAACATAAATTCTCATAATTTTGAGCTAATAAGCATTATTACTAGTTTGAGCTGACATTAATTAATTCTCTTGTTTGTTATTTTTACCAATTTTGGCGCTAAGCATTTTCTAGTTACTCTTATTTATAAATGGATGGACACTTATTTGAATTCACTAAAATACTTGAAGCAACTTTAGATCTTTTACCCATTGTCAGTACCCAATCCGACCCGTTAAGTATAAAGCTTAAATTTCTAAGTTAACCATTCATATTTGTAATATCAAAGCTCTAAACACATTTTAGTACTTATGAACATTCATTTAAAACCCATATTAACTTATCACTCTTATCAGACTAAGCATATTACTAATTTGATATTTAAGTGTAACTTTTGGTTAAATTCTCAAAATTTATCAGCCATGATAAAGGCATAAATAAACCATAATGTAGTACCTGCAGCGTAAACTCTTTGTTTACCTTTAATATTTCCAGCCCGTGCAAATGTGTATACGCCTTATGGATCGTGGCCTTACATACACACAGAAGGATGTCCATAAGTGCATGTCAGTTACAATATTACATGCTTTGTTAGCCATGCAAGTCAGTTCTACTGATCAAGATAGTTAAAGCAAACCCAAAACAAAATTTAAAAAAAGAAACTCCATCCGGGAATATAGATTCACAAGCATTGTGATATATAAGCTAGATATGCAAAATAACTCCAGCATCAACAAATAGATTGGCTTTGAAGATGTTAAGTCTTCGCCAGCGTCAAACACTATAGGAGAGGGACCGGATGTCGAAATGGAAGTTGAATCCAAGGATGAGGGGAAGAAGACTGTTAGTTTTTCAGGTACGGAACTTGGTTCACTCTTAAGTTCGGTTCGTGCCTTAGCGAGTGGCGGGGATCAAGTAACCTCCATACCTCCCTCATGGTTCGAGTCTGATGTTATGAGCATGTTTCATTATGTTGATATTTTTTCAGATGAAATGGATGTGGATCCTGCCATTGCAGAGGAGAAGTTCATCCTAGACTGGGAATCAAGAATAAGGATTCCAAATTATTCTTGATCAATCTGAATACCCTGTTGGTATCATCGACAACGGGTTCCCAGGACCTTTCGGTTCGAGAAGAACAATGGTTACAAGCATTCGTAATATCACCACAGATTTCACACCATTTCATGATCAATGTAAATGCAGAAAATAAACAATCAAACTAACCGATTTGTAACAGAACTTGAATCAATCAGAACTTCATAAACATAAACTTCAAGTACAAATTTGCAGCGTGCATAGAATAAAGTTGTTGCCAAGTATTTATATCGAACGAACGGGTGTGAGTGAAACGTCGCAATGTTTCACAGAGAGATACGTCTCTTCCCTTGATAACCGAATGTACGGTTATATCTCTTCACACACACATGTTCGCATATTATGGCCAACTTCACATGACCCAATATCTAAACCTAATGGACTTGCTAGACACTTGTTCGACCCAACACGATAAACATGGCCTTCGGCCCAGGTTCGACATAAACAAATAAAACATAATAGTAACTGTTTGACCAAATAACGACTAAAATAAAACACATGTAAACTACCGGCCCGAAACCGATTCGATCGGATGTTGCTTGATTATCTTAACGTCTTCATTTACCTCCCTAATCGAGGAACATCCGATACGTCCAATCTTCACTTGTTGTTGTCGTTGTTGGTGACCTCCACAATGATCACCAATTCATCGTCACTTGAATCTTCAATCCATCCATTGCCTTTATCTTCGCTCTCGTCCGTTTGTGCATCCTTCTTGCTTGTTTCTTCTGCAATCAACGGATTCTTGTCACCCTTCTTTTTCATAAATCGAAATACCATTCGATCAACTCTATGTAGTACACGTATGCAACCTTTATCACATGCGCATCGTCCGGATGGTAACCATACTCGAATGCAACCTCATCCCAAAGATCATCTTGGACAACTTTCTTGAATCCACCCTTGACGGTCACAATTCGATGTAGTAAAATCAAACTAACTTCCCTTCCGTCGATTAACTCGGGTGGCATGGTGTTTTCCTTGAAGATTCCAAGGAAACATGAAATAAACCACGGTATGATTTCTTCGAAGCTTGCTTCATAAAAGTGATTACAACCGGCCAACTCTTCATGTAGCAATATCAAGTCAATCGTCTCTAAACAACTTTCGATAATCATGTCATTTTCAATGACAGCTTCTTCATCTTGGGAAAGTGCCACCACCCTTTGTCGTAACTCTTGCTTCGATTGTGACAGATTGTCTTTCAAGCCCTCGTAGTAAATCATGAAACCAACCTTTTGTTTTTTCGAGTAGACAATCTCGTCTTTCTTCACTCCCGATGTGCCTTCACCATCCAACTTCTTCTTATTTTTCTCTCTCTCGATCTCAAACTCCTTCTCATAGAACTCCTCAACATATTCCTTCAATTTTTCTTTATCCTTTCGATGTCCATTATCGATATCTAGACCGTCATTGAATTTGTCTAAGTATTCATTCTCCAATTCGACTTCCAATTTGTTTTTGAACACATTAAAGCCTTTTGCTTGACCACCGAACATCTTCTTAAGAACACACTTATCACCGGTAGTAATTGGTTCGATTCCTTGAAACAACAATTGTTCAAGGCTTAACACGTTCTTGTTGAGTTTCGGGACATAACTAACACACGGTATAGTTTTGTCCTTCTCGTCCACCGGTATCTTCACTTCTCCAATCCCATGCACGAACATGAATTCCTTTTTCTCGTCGTTAGTCATCACACCGAAATGCCTTTTAAACAGCTTAAACACACTTTTGTTTCCCGTCATGTGTTTTTGAAATTTGGGTCCACTACCCAAATCGATTCAAACTTTCCTCCGCAAGTACCCTCAACTAAATAATCGCTTTCAACGTGTAAAGGAACCAAGTTGATGTACTTACTCGGACATATGGAAGCGATGTGACCGAACGGTTTGCACATAAAACAGCGAATACCGGCTTTCCTTGGTCGCCCGACCGATCCACTTCTTCCCTTGCCGAACTTCTTCGCAAAACCTCTAGGAATCATCTTCTTGGGAAAACTTTTTACGGGTGATTTCCACGAGCGCGTGGATGGCTTCCCCTGCGCAACACTTTTCCCTTTGTTGCAGCCCCGGCCGTTCTTTCCACCGCTTATGCGAATATCACCAAGCCCGGCACCAACCGTTTTACCCTTCTCCCTCAGACAATCTCCCAGACCGCCATCATCCTTCTCAATCGCCGAAGAACCTTTGGCTCTGATACCATTGTTGGTATCATCGACAACGGGTTCCCAAGACCATTCGGTTCGAGAAGAACAATGGTTACAAGCATTCGTAATATCACCACAGCTTTCACACCACTTCATGATCAATGTAAATGCAGAAAATAAACAATCAAACTAACCGATTTGTAACAGAACTTGAATCAATCAGAACTTCATAAACATAAACTTCAAGTACAAATTTGCAGCATGCATAGAATGAAGTTGTTGCCAAGTATTTATATCGAACGAACGGGTGTGAGTGAAACGTCGCAATGTTTCACATAGAGATACGTCTCTTCCCTTGATAACCGAATGTACGGTTATATCTCTTCACACACACCTGTTCGCATATTATGACCCAACTTCACATGACCCAATATCTAAACCTAATGGACTTGCTAGACACTTGTTCGACCCAACACGAAAAAACATGGCCTTCGGCCCAGGTTCGACATAAACAAATAAAACATAATAGTAACTGTTTGACCCAATAACGACTAAAATAAAACACATGTAAACTACCGGCCCGAAACGATTCGATCGGATGTTGCTTGATTATCTTAACGTCTTCATACCCCGACGGATCATTTCAAAAGCCGTAGGATGGGAGGTCATGAACCGGGTGACGATGTCCTGCTGAATCAGGCTCAGTCGAATGTGTATGTGACAGTTGTATAGGCGATGGGTTGAGTCGGATACGGAGAAAGAGTCTGGATCGTCAGCTAAAGGTAGTGAACCGGAAGCTTCAGAAGACTCTTGATATTGAGAAGAAGGCTTCCTAATTAACTAAAGAGTTGAGCAAGATGAAAGAGAGGGGTTGGTACTAATGACACCGAAATGCCACACATGGCGGAAATTCTTCAATGCAAGGTTGGTGTGTTTCTATTCAAATACTTAGGCCTCAAAGTTGGGGCCACTATGAATCTCGTGAAAAGTTGGAAACCTATTGTGGGAAACCTTCCGGTCCCGGTTGCCCATTTCGAAGGCTAAACAATTATCATTTGGAGGGTGAATTACCTTGATAAAATCAGTTCTTAAGTCATAGAGTACTTACTACTTTTTGCTTTACAAGGCGCCTATCCAGGTAATTGAAGAACTAGAAAAGTTGAGGAAAGTATTCTTTTGGGGTGGGTCAGATGACAATTAAGATGAGTTGGATAGCATGGGAGAAAGTTATATCGTCTATCGATCATGGAGGTCTAAACCTAGGGTCATTGAGGGACGCAAACTAGGCTATGTTAGCCAAATGGTGGTAGCGCTACAAAGTGGAGGACCAAGCGCTATGGTGTAAGGTGGTTTGGGCTCTTCACCATAACTATAGGAATTAGGGCTCATTCCAACAAGAGTTTCCTCTTCAGGTACTTGGAAGCATATTTACAAAACCTTAGTTGACTTTCATTATGGGCCTGGACCTGCCGTGTCTCCTAAAAGGGGTAGTGGGTTGTGGCAGCAAAATACTTTTTTGGCTTGACTACTGGACAGGGCCGAGAGCCTTGTTCTTGGAATACCCAGTTCTGTTTGCGTTGGAGCTGAATAAGGCGTGCTTTGTAAAGAATCAGATAAGCATGGTGGATGGTGTGGTGCAGTATAGCTGGGTCCGGAAACGGCATCTGTCTCAGCCAGCTGAGTTAGCTGAATTAGCTCAGCTGGCAAACCTGCTTCTTTCGCTCTCCATTTCAACCCGAACGGATGCTTGGTCATGGGAATTGGATGCATCAGGCCAGTTTTCAGTTTGCAGTTTAAAAAGGTAGCTGGAGGCAGGTAGATATCCAGCTTTGGTTCAACCTTTTGAGTGGAATAATTGAGTCCCTAGGAAAGTTTCTATAGTGGCTTGGACAGCAGGTATGGATAGACTCCAATGGCGGAGGCACTGGCAAAGAGGAATATTGTGGTGATCTTAGATGTGTGTGCCTTTTGTGGGGAAGCTTTTAAATCCTGTGAACATCTATTCCTCACATGCTCATTCGCCCAAATGCTGTGGCAAGTAATCTCACAATGGTGCAACATCCCTCCAATTTATGCTTTTAGCCTTAGGGATCTGTTATCTTTACATAAGCCCATTCCAGGTGGTAAAAAGACGAAGAAAAGCCTTTTATGCAGTGGTGTTGACGGGTTTATGTGTATGTGGCGCATGCGCAATGACGTGTTGTTCAAGCAGGTGCCGATATCTTCACAAAGGCGATAAGAGGTCAAAGCTATGCAGTGGCAGATCTTAAAAAAAGTTTAGGGGTATCATAATTTTTTTTTGACCTAAGGGTATCCCAATATATAAAACGGGGAAGAAAAAGAAAAGTTTTACACTAATTTTACACCCGCAGACAAAGTTGAGGGGTAGCGCACCATCCACATATCTGCCCCTAAGCTATGAACTATTTGTGGGTGAAAAATAGGTCGAAGTAGCTCATAGTTTGAATGTATCATAAAAACAAACGGGGTTCAGCCCAATGCAATACATGTGTTTTAAACCTAATAATAAATTAAAAAACAAAGTCAAAAGCTATAATAAGTAAATAGTATATCAAAGTTCATTTTAAAAAAAATAAATCTTGACGACTGTATGTGTTAACATATGATATTATATTTTATTTAATACGTACAATAAACGGATGTTTTTTAAAGATATATCTATTTTTTATTTATTATATAAAATTACATTTATGCAACCCCTGTAATACACGGAGTTTTAACCTAATTATACAAATAAAAAGAAAGAAAGCTGAAGATAGACCGGATGAGAGTGGTGATGTGACGCTAAGGTAATAGAAGGAAAGCTGAAGATTGAAAGATGCATAACATGCGGAAGGTATAGTTGTGTTATCAAAATAACAATCAAACTTCAAGTCATTGACCCCGCATTGTCTCACATTTAAAGTCTTTCCCGATGATCAGATTATATTCACAGCTAGGACACACATCACCCACACACATACATGTCAGCAATAATAACACTAAGTGTGTACAAACTTTTACTTTTTAGATGAGCCACAATCAGTTTAGAACTAAATAAAGAAGGATCTATTCTCTAAACAAAACATATATCCATTTAAAATTCCCTCTTTTTTTTTTGACAAAATGTGTTTTCATTAATTATCACAAACCAACTATGTATCCATAATGCTTAAGGTGTTATCCAAGACACGTATGATTCTATCCACAACATAGTAAAGCCAAAGTGTACACTTACATAAAACTTAAAAATACATGCTAGTTTTTTAAAGTAACATTAAGCTACAGATCAAAAAGGCTAAAAACAAATACTTTAAATGCACAACTGAGTCTAAATGTATAATAAATTCCTTTAAGTAATAGTTAATACTACCCCATTTGACAAAATATGTGTACTCACTTTGTTGGTTATGTCTGCAGTCTGTAAACTACATCTGTAGATATCTGTAGAAGAAAAAGGTAAATCAAACCTCTGCAGTCTGCAAGAAGAATATTGTTTGTTTTTTTAATGTGTGTAGACTTCAAAAATAAACTGGTGATGGTGTATGGATGGAGGTAGTGGTGGTGATGGTGGTGCTAGACGGTGGTGGTGATGGACACTATTGGACGGTGGTGGTGGTGGTGTTTAACCTTCTACAGACATTAGGAGATCTTAGAAGTGGTTGGACCAAGTTTGCATCAAGAAGAGCTCGCGCAGACGTTTCTTAATGAAACTTTTTAGAAAAATAAATAATCTGCAGATGGCAATGTCTGTGTGGTCTGTGCGGCGCAGATAGAAGAGCCGGGCATATCTTTTTTAGAAAAATAAATACCACCTTAATCACTTTGGACTTTATACAAAACCTTAGGAAGCGTTGCTATCAATTATATGATCAATCATCTACACAAAGCAAATTGGATTTTAATAATCTCACCTCTTATTAGTTGACCAATAATAATTTCACCTTCAAAATCCTCACGGACAATCCCATCTTTTAAATTTGTTTTCTCACTGGACCTCTGTTAAAAGAGCTTAATCCCGTTAAGATTTTTTTTCTGAATTTCAAACGGATGTTTTAGGGTTTTTAATCAAAACAAGTATATGAGCTGATTGATGTAAAACTGGTGTTTTATTGAGAAAATTGAATGTATGTATATGGATAATTTACATCGTTGGCTTCATTTCATTTCAATCCACAGACGCTGAAGTCTAATCTTTGTCCAATTGAGTAGACATGTCTAATTTGAAATAATGACAGACATCATTATTATGTTTTATTATATAGATATATTTGAAGTCTCACTCTATTTCAAGTAAAAAGTGAAAAACAACCTCCATATAGTTGTTTGTTTTTATCATAGACAGTTTTGTGATTATGTTACCGATTGTCCTATAGAGTTACATTAAAAACAATATGTGGTTTTTTCTTCAAGTTTTAGGGAAATTTGCAGCGACTTCAATAGAGTTGCATACAAAAGAAAAGTGTGGTTTTTTTCTTCAAGTTTTAGGGAGCCTTGTAGTGGCTTCAAACTATATAAATATATTTTACATAATTTGGAGATAATAAGAAAAACAAATAAAAGAACAAACCAAAAAAAAAAGTAAAAGTTGAACCTAAAAGCAAAGCAACATTACCCCTGACGGAGAATCTATTTTCTCCAGCCGTACTCTCCGGCATCTCGCCACCCTACACCAACTAATTTACCGGCGAAAACATCCACACGACCAAGATAATTTAAAAAACTAAAAGCAATTCAAAGTGGGTCTAATTGTGTCACCACAATGGGACTCCTAACCACATGCTTTCCATCAACCCATGACAACGACCCGAACACTGCACCCGAATCACCCATCACTGCATTGCTTCCATCAATCTTCACCGTAACATAGTAACTCAGTTCCCTCACCTTATCGGAAAACACCAACCTCCCCGGCTTCACCGTCACCGCAACACCCTTCGGCGCCTCAACCTTAACCGTGTAAACCGAATTCACATCCCCAACATTCCTCACTCTCCTCACCAAAGTCTTCCTCAACACCCCCTTTCTAACAGTCGAAAACATCGCCGCAATCGACGGGTAATTCAAATTCTCCGGGGCCGGTTTCCTCCTCATCGGACAAGCCGCGGGTGATCGAGTTATCACCTGAATTGTTTTCGCCCCATACCCGATTGAGCATAGGAAACTAACATAATCCTGGTTAGTAAGATCATAAACCAAACCCGGATCCATAGCCAGATCAAGGTTCAAATGACCCGCACCGAAATCATATGGTGTTGTCGCGTTTCCTGTCGATTCGTCCGTCATTGGTTGAAGCTGTTTGTTCACCGTACTAGCGGTGGTCATGATGGCGGATTTTATTGCCGCAGGCGACCAATCCGGGTGAGCCGATTTCAACAAAGCAGCAGCACCACTAACATGGGGGCAAGACATCGAAGTCCCGGATAGTATATTAAACTCAGTTTTCCGAGCATCCGAATCTAACCCCGTCGGCCCAACCGCATCGGTCCATGCCGCTAAAATGTTAACTCCGGGGGCAATCAAATCCGGTTTGAGAATCTCCGGGTTCATCCCGTTAGGTCCTCTACCGGAAAATGACGCCACCACCGGCGCCGGTTTAATCCCGAGAACCGTCCCTTGGAAATTAATAGTGGCAGTGGCCCGGCCGGTGGCGGCGTAAGCTTTAATCTTATCACCTTCATCGGAACCGACCGAACACGCCGGAATTAAATGAGCATCTCCGACGAGACTTTCGCCGTTAGAAACGCCGTTAGATAAAATCATCCCAACACCACCAGCTTTCTTCACAACTAAACCTTTAGCAACCCTGGGATTACTACCTCTATCGCAAATTACTATTTTACCCTTAACAAGGTTAGGATCCAGTGCATTGTCCATACACAATGAAGCGGATAGAATTCCGGATTTGCCGGGATAAATTAAAGGATACTTTTTTCCGCTGATTGCGGGTCCAGCGTATAACGATACACCCGCAATTTTTGCTACCATCACCGAGAATAACTTCCGCCGGAAAGTTTCTGTCAATGGTACCGGCTCCGACGGTTGTTAACCATGGCGCGAGGTTTGTTACGGACATTCCGTTAGGACCGTCGTTACCGGCTGAGGAAGAGACAAAAACGCCTCGAGAAACCGCTCCGTACGCTCCGATTGCAATCGGATCGAGATAATACGGCGAGGATATACCGTCACCACCTCCGATTGAGATAGAGATGACGTCAACGCCGTCGTTGACAGCGGCGTCAAACGCCGCGAGGATATCTGAATCGAAACAACCGGAGTTTTTCCAGCAAACTTTATAAACCGCTAGCCTAGCTTTCGGAGCAACACCTTTAGCAATTCCGGCAGCGTAACCGCTCATACTCGCTTTGAAAACGTACCTACCAGCGGCGGTTGACGCCGTGTGAGTACCGTGTCCGTCAGCGTCTCTCGGTGACCTAAACTCAACCGTCTCGTTAATCGCGCCACCGAATCCAACACCGCCAGCAGCTTCATGTCCTTTAGAGAAAAACCTAGCTCCGATGATCTTCCGGTTACAATTTCTCGAACTGAATCGTGCTCCGATCTGGCAAACTCCTCTCCACCGCTTCGGAACCGGTCCGAGATTCAGATCGGAAAAGCTCCGTCTCTCCGGCCAAATTCCGGTGTCAAAAACGCCGATGATGACGTCAGAACCGTAGTCGGATTCGGACCAGAGGCCTCTCTGGTTTCTTAAACCAACAAACTGCGGTGAACGAGTGGTGTGTAGCTCTCGCCGGCGATCTGGAATAACCGCCAGCACATCTGGATGTTTTTCTAAAGAGGATGCTTGTGAAGAGTCATGGAAGCGGAGAAGCCGTTGAAAACGGTGTCGTATACATGGAGGATGGTGTTTGATTCGGTGAACTCTGAGGAGTACCAGTGGTAGTGTGTGGGGAAAATGGACGGTTTGGATTCACTGTTGACTCGGAAAATGTAGGTTTTGACGGTTGGATCTGTGGATGTTGTCTCACCGGCGGTGAGGATGAAGATGAGGGAACAGAGGAGTAAAGCCATTGGAGAAGGTTTTGGGAGTGTGAAGTGGTTGTGTGTATCGATGTGTGTGCTTTTAAACACATAATAAGCCTGGTGAGTTTTTTAATTTCATATTCTATTAGCGTATTATTATATTATATTATATATATAATTTATCAACTTATGAGGTAGAGTGACTTTTATTCTTTTATAATTTGTGTTTTTTTTTTTTTTTTTAAGTTTCAACCAAACACGCATGATATACATATAGGAAAACAAACAGTTTGATATTGACTGAATAATGTTAGTATCAAAATTATTTTTTTTATTGTTTTGATCGATATAAACACATCTCGGTATCTTATACTCATATCATGACTTTTGTTTCTCTTTCGTTAAGTGTCGGTATCTTAATGAATCGAACCAATATCAAACGAATTTTTCCATTAACGTTATTTTTATTATTGCGTCTACGTTTCGATTATAAATTGGGTCGCCCCGCCGTAGAGCGCGGGTGTAAGCCACTAGTTAAAAAAGTTTAATAGAATTATAAGGTTGGACGATGTGGTTCGACGCTCCCGGACGTATCATCTTTTTAACGCTTCAAAACACTGCTTTAGGGATGTCAAAAGGCATCTTCGTGAGTGTCATAACGAATGTTAAAATTATCTTTTCAAATAGGTGAATGCGCCAAAACATCTCCACGCCGTGTAGTCTAAGTGGTATGTGTTATTTATGGCCATATATAGTATTTTTTATATTTATTTGAATAAAATAATTTATATACCCAAAAATATCTTAAAGTAATTATTTATGAGATTATGACACGTAAGTGAATTATAGAAAGAAATATTAGATTCACATGCTCATTCATTAATAGATAGATATACCTCTAGTGACTAATTTTTTAAACTTTTGTCTATTTAAGTGATATTAGTTTGGTTTGGTAGCACACCTTTGTTTTTATAAATAAATTGCATAGTTTTTTTTAAATATATATTAATAGTAAATAAAATAACAATTAAAAATATATAGTATTACATATACACTTGAGATAAATAATAGAATATATTTAACATTTTAAATATGGAAGATATTTAAATGAACTTAGAAAATGAATGGGAGGTAATCATGGAACATAATAGTTTAATGAGGTGTGTTTGATGAGTCACAAGTTTCTTGCTTTGGTGGAGGCACTAGAGAGTAGTGAGTAGAGATAACTAGAATTGGATTCCTTTGAACCACGAATTATATTCAAGAATAATATTGGATGGAAATCAGAATTTATATTTTATAATTTATAATCGACATTAAATCATTGGTAAAAATGTTTTGAATAAATGCAAACTTGGATATTCTTCCATTTCTATTTCTGTCAACCAGTTATATTTATTATTTTGTGAAACGTTAAAACCGTAAATGTAACTACTATTTTTATTATTTTTTTATTGAATGGCAACTGTTGCTTACGTTCTATTTTTTCATTACTTCAAGAATTTTAAATTAATTTTCTTTTTCTAAGTTTGAATTTAATACCTCAGTAGATATATGTCACTATTAAATGAGAAACTATTATTTTTAGCTTGTGTTTTTGGATATTAATGATAAGAGAAAGCATAAATAATTCCAACACGGATAATTATAATTAATACAACTTAAG
The DNA here is from genome assembly GCA_947069175.1 of Scalesia atractyloides. Taxonomy (NCBI): domain Eukaryota; kingdom Viridiplantae; phylum Streptophyta; class Magnoliopsida; order Asterales; family Asteraceae; genus Scalesia; species Scalesia atractyloides. Next base: position 52,273,721 of record CAMTDV010000007.1, on the reverse strand, counting down.
AATACATGCATCCTTTTCTTTTTTAACATAACTAAAAATATACAAAAGATGTTGTCATGTCACTAGCATGTAGGATGAGTTGTGAGTCTTTAATTAAACAAATTTTACAAGTGTGTTGTGGTTTAAATGAAAAACTAATTAAAAGAATAAAAAAAAAATTGGTAATTGGTTGCATTGCTGAAACTCATATTCCCTTCCCCTTTCATGCCCGTTATCCTCTAGTAATGGTGGCCTGGCGTAGTGCTGATTTGGCGTGGGACATTAGACCACTACGCTCGGTATTTTTATTTTCAAACAAGAAATGTATATAGTATCATCATTGTCAAGTTCATCTAAATGACATGTGATATAATAAACCCTTTACCACTTTATACTTTATAAAATTTAGAAAGTAAACTGCAATTTGTGTCCAAGTGATTTGGCCTAAATTCCCCGCTAACTCCCTAATTCTAAAAGTTTTCTCGTTGAGTCCTTCACTGCTCTATGCTGTATCCATCTACATTTGTGGCTTAATGAAAATCATTTTTTTCTATTATAAAGGCAGTGAAATGACCACTATACCTATCATATGTTTTCCTTGCAATATGCGACCATGTACTTTGCATACTTTTCTTTCATTCATGTTTTTCCCTCCAAATTCAAATTATCAAAACCAATATCAATATCATAGATTACTAAATTCAAATATCAAAGCCAAAATGAATGTGTAGATTATGGAAACCAAAATCAAATGTGTTTATTATCAAAATTAAACTCAAAATCAAATGTGCAGATTATCAAAAATCAATAAGTTGTTGATAACCTCCCTTTGTTACCTATTACAGTTGTTGTAACATGTTAACAAGTAAATAAGTGTAATGGTACAACCACTTATTACAACATGTTAACAACTAAATAAGTAGATTGTTGCAACCACTTATTAGTTGCTCAAATATAATCCACTGTAATGTACTAACTTGAATACCTTCACTTGAGATATAGTTGTTGTAGTTGTTGATCTATGTAATGCACTAACCTCTCATTACAAAAACATAATCCATTGTAATGCACTAACCTGTCATTATAGAAACATAATCTATATGTTGCACTAACCTCCTATTGTAGAAACTATAATGCACTAACCTCTCATTGTAGAAACTGTAATCACTGTTGTAAAACAAGGTCTCAGAGACCAAGTACTCCCCGAGTAATCGCCACAATGTAGGTTACCGAGGCCCGAGTACTCTCTGCCTAGGCCGAGTACTCTCCGAGTACTCTCAACTCCGATTAAGGAACGCTTAGCGACTTTTGCGACCATGAGTATAATGCACTAACCTCTCACTGCATAAACATAATCCAATGTAATGCACTAACCTTTTATTGCAATGTAAGAAACATAATCCAACATAATGGACTAACTGGCTGACACTGTGATCAGTAGATCCACGTAATGAACTATAAATTGATTATTACCATTTATCCAAACCCTGATTATTATAAAAAAAACATTGATCATCAACAAACCTCTTATCAACAAAAAATATTGATCATAAAAAAACATGATCAACTATTAGAACTATCCTTGATCAATTGTTAGAACTATCCCTAATCAACTATTTAAGCGTAATTATATATCAGTAATGTACAATAACATCAAAAACCTACTCAATCCTATCCCTACATCATTCAAACTTGAACTCGAAGTTCAGATTGTTACAAAACTTCAACACCACCTTCAAATGCAATACAATGTGGGCCAAGGCAACATTGACCTTAATTCGAGCTACAACTGTTCAATTTTAAGTTATGTCAAGTTCAAGTTCAAGTTCAAAAATTTCAAGTTATATCAAGAAACAAGCATTACCCTTCGAACATGGTGTATCCATGCTCACCTCTACTGAAATCGTAGTAACCATGCTAATCGGTGGAGAATAAGGCGTGGAATGACGAAAACCAATATCAAAACCAAAATGAATGCGCATCTTAAGAAAACCAGAATCAAATGTGTAGATTATCAAAACTAAAATTGAAATCAAATGTGCGTATTATCAAAACTAAAATCGGTAAGTTGTTGATAACCTCTCTTTGTTACTTACTACAAGTGCTGCAACCTGTTAACATGCAAATATATGTAATGGTGCAACCTCTCATTGCAGTCGTTGCAACATGTTAACAACTAAATAAGTAGATTGTTGCAACCTCTCATTAGTTGCTGAATATAATCAAATGTAATGCACTAACCTCTCATTACAAAAACATAATACAATGTAATGCACTAACATCTCATTACGGAAACATAATTCAATGCAATGCACTAACCTCCTACTGTAGAAACGGTAATGCACTAACATGTTATTGCAATATAATGCACTAACCTCTCCTTGCAGCAACTGTAATCACTATTGTAAAACAAGGTTCTGGAGGGCAAGTACTCCTCGAGTAATCGCTATAAGGTAGGCTGTTGAGGCCCAAGTACTCTCAACTTCGACTAGGGAACGCCTAGCGACTTCTGCGACCATGAGTGTAATGCACTAACCTCTCATTGCATCAACATAATCCAATGTAATGCACTAACCTATCATTGTAATGTAATGCACTAACCTATTATTATAATGTAATGCACTAACCTTTTATTGCAATGTAATGTACTAGCTCCACATTGCAGAAACATAATCCACTGTAATGGACTAACTGGCAGACACTATGATAGCAGATCCACATAATACACTATAAGTTGATCGTTACCAGATTATCCAAACCCTGATCATTAAAAAACCTTGATCATCAACAAACCCCTGATCAACAAAAAATATTGATCATAAAAAAACCATGATCAACTATTAGAACTATCTCTTATCAAATATTTAACCATAATTAGGCTTCAATAATGTACAATATCATAAAAAAAAAAACGTACTCAATCTTATCCCTACCTCATTTAAACTTGAACTCGAAGTTCAGGTTATTCCAAAACTTCAACACTACCTTCAAATGCAATACAAGGTGGGTGAAGGCAGCATTGACCCTAATTCCGGCTGCGACTCTTAAATTTCAAGTTATGTCAAGTTCATCAATTTCAGGTTATATCAAGAAACAAGCATTACGCTTCAACCCTATGGTGTATCCACGCTCACCTCTACGAATTCGTAGTAAGCATTCTAATCGGTGGGGAATAAGGTTGGAATGAAGAAAATGGAGGATGATAACCGGATTTCAGTTACCGGAGGATCACTTGTTACTGACAGCATGGATAAAGCAAGTTGAGGGACGTAATCTGTGTTGTAAGACAACATTGGAGGATGATAGCTTAGATTAGGGTATGGATTTCGGGTGAAAAAACAATTATGCCCCATCCCAAAGTTAATCATTATGTCAATAACGAAATGTACTTACGTCGATTGAGCCAAAGACAAATGAATATAAAATAGGGAAGTGAAGGACTCAACGAGCATTTTTTAGAATTAGGGAATCAGGGAGCAATTTGGGCCAAATCACATGGACACAAATTGCAATTTACTCTAACTTATAACTTAAATATTATTGGTGTTTCACCATGATGGTCCACCATTTTTCTACTCCCCTTAAGCATGATAGAGTGTAACAGAATGCAAAGATACAAAAAGGTTTACACCAAAGACAAATACAAAGTTGTAACGAAGAGTGGTCTATCACTTGAAAGATTCAATTGAATCGAAAGAAGAAAACGAACATCGGATAATTTTGTGAAATGAAACTTACGTTCATAACTCTTTTTTATTAATGACTCAATGCAAAATTTCAATTAAAAACAAATACAAACTCATTGCTTTTATACTACCCGATAACTTGCAGCAAAAGAAAAAAAACTAAACCTATTTGACTTAGGAAAGGAAAACTATATTATATATAAAACAAATATAAAACTAATTCAAACTTTGAATTTTAATTTATCCTTGGTAGCTTAGCCGACTTCAACTCTTTGCATCCCAATCCATGCAATTTAATTATTACAACCAACTTTATCCATATAAAGTGACCCAATCCATCTTCAATATACTAGTTAAACTCGGTTAAACAATTAAACGAGCCAACAATTACCCCCCTAATTTTTGATCCGGATCATTCCATTCTTTCACAACAAGAAGATCACGCATTTCTTCAAGCTTTAGCCTTGGCAATGCTTTAGTGAGTATGTCTGCTTTTTGTTCTTCACCTCTCACGTGTTCTATCATAATCTTGCCTTTTTCAACACATTCGCTTATAAAATGATAGCTGGTTCGAATATTTACTCTTCCCGTGAAATACAAGATTTTTTTACGAGTTTGATGGCGAATCTATTATCAACTTTGAGCTTTACCTTGCTTCTCTTCCAACCTGTTAATTCTTCCAACAAATTTTGTAACCAAATACCTTGACACGCCATTGTAGTGTCGACCATAAACTCTGCCTCGCAAGACGACAATGCAACGGTTTGTTGCTTCTGACTCGCCAATGCGATTAGCCCATCTCCAAAGGAGAATACCATCCCAGTAGTTCCCCTTCCTTCATTCCAATCAGTAGCATAGCTACTATCGCTATAGCCGACTTGCTCTTTTGTGCCACCTTTTTTGTAACATATCCCATAACTCATAGTTACTTTTAGATACCTTATAATGTGTTTTTAGCCTACAAATGATCTTCTTTTGGTGTCGACAAGTACTGGCTAACCATGCCGACCGAATAATTAAGATCCCGGATCTTATGAGTCAAATACCGTAAGAAACCAATGAGTCTTCTATATCCCGTCTCGCTTTGCTCCTACACCTTCTTTAGTCAGGTTTAGCTTGGGCTCTATTGGATACTTGCATGCATTACATTCTGCCATGCCACCAACTTCAAGAAGTTTTCTTGCATATGTTGTTTATTGTAAAATAATTCAATGTTCAACTTGTTTGACTTCTAAACCTAATAGTATGGTAGTAATCCAAGATTTGACATCTAAAACTTGGATTCCATATGCTTTATAAAGTCCTTGATTATCATCTCATTTAATCCCGTGATCAACAAGTCATCTACATACACAACGGCAATAATCATCCCACTTTTAATTACTGCTTATAAACAGTAGCTTCATAGGAAGATTTCACGAACTCGATTCCTTTCGAGGTTTGATCTAGCTTATGGTTCCAAGCACGAGATGCTTGTTTCAAACCGTACGAACGCCTTGTCTAACCGATACACTAAATTTTCTTTCCCTTTTTACGAAACCCTCAGGTTGTTCCACATGAACTTCTTCATTTAAAACACTCTGTAGAAACGTTGATTTAACGTCCAAATGTTGGACCTTCCACCCTTCTCGAGCCGCCAAAGCTAGAACTAATCAAACTATTTCCATTCTTTCTATGGGAGCGAAAACTTCGTCATAGTCTATACCATGTTGTTGACATAACCCTTCGTGACCAGCCTTGCCTTATGTTTTATAGTATCGCCTGTCGCATCTCATTTCAATTTATAAACCCACTTCAACCCGATAGCTTTGTGATTGGACGATAGTTTCGTCAACGGTCGAGTCTTTTTCCGCTCGATTGAGTCAACTTCTTGTTTCATAGCAAACAACTAGTTTGTGTCTTTTGCGGCTTCTTCGTACCTTGAGGTTCTCCCTCCAACCACAGGTTATCATTCTCATGAAATATGACAAAATCAACAAAATATTTAGGTGGGTTACTTTGTCGAGTGGACCTACGTAATGGATTTTGGAGATCGTTCTGATTATTGCCAAGTTCTTTATTTTCATGGGATTGATCATGTGCGATGACAACATTGTTGTCAACTGGTTCAAGCTCATGCTCCCCCCCCCCCCCCCCCCCCCCCCCGGTTTCTTTAAAAGGTGGCAAAGGATGTGTAGAATTTTCCGTTGAACTTTGCTCAATAATTTTTGAATTGGTGATTCTTTGATTTGGCATCCCCACTTCACAATATATATCATCAACATTTTCAATAATAAAATCTTCCCATGCATCTCTTCCACTATTTGTTATTTGAATTTTTCAAATTTAAAGACCAATCACAACACTTTTCTTCATTAAAATAAACATCCATTGACGCTACAATTCTACGACTTTCAATATCATAACAACGATAGTTTCCTGACCCATCTTCGAAACCCAAATGTACCATGGGAATGCTTCTGTTATTGAGTTTTGGAATATGTGGTGTTGTAATGGTTACATAGGCTTGACACCCAAAAACTTTTAGCATATCCAACTCTGGTTTCGAACCCATGAAAGCCTCGAAAGGTGTTTTACCTTTAAAGCCTTTGTACCAATTCTTTTCATTGAGTATACAGAGTGCCGGACCGCATTTCCCTACACACTCTGTGGAACCTTCATAGCTTTGAGCATACTATGGGTTGAACCAAGTATGGTGCGATTTTTATGCTCCACTATGCCGTTTTGTTGCGGCGTGTATGGAGTAGTTAAAGTCCTTTGTATTCCTGCATTATCACAAAACTCATATATTAGTTTTGAAGTGAACTCACCTCCGTGATCAATTCGGAGTGACTTTATCTTTAGGCATATTTTCGACTACAACCTTGAATTTCTTAAATGTTGGAAATGCTTCGTCCTTCGTCTTAACAAATAAACCCATGTATACCTTCTAAAATCATCGACAAAAAGAATAAAGTAACGGTTACCACCAGGTGTAACTAGTATGATAGGACCGGAAATATGCCCGAGTATACGAGCCCAAGAGGTTTGCTTGCATTATACAAAGATTGTTTCAGAAACGGTAACCTATGTTGCTGTTGGCCAAGCAAGCTTCACATATCGAAAACGGTAACTTATATTGCTCTGATACCAATTGAAAGGTTCAATTGGATCGGAAAAAAGAAAAAGAAAACGAACACCGGATAATTTTGTGAAACGAAACTTACGTTCACGACTCTTTTATTTTAGAGTAAATTGCACAAAACGTCCTTTAAGTTTCACCAATCTTACAGGTTTCAGCCTTAAACTTTAAAAGTTGCCAAACCAGCCTTTAAGATTAAATTAGTTACGGGTTTCATCCTTTATCACTAACCCAGTTATTAAATCATGTTAAATGGCATCACATGCAAGCCATGTGAGGGTAAAACCGTCTATTTCATACTTAAAGGAAGTTTTGTGCAATTTACTCATATTTATTACTTACAGAAGATCTAATATTGTTGAGTTGTTTCTCACGCTTCAAAAGAAGTTGCTGGACAACTTTGTTCTCCTCAGACATACGTACACGCCTTGACCGAATCTGAGACTGTACACGAGCCAACGTTTGCATACATTTAACTGATTGATCTTGAACCACCGATCTCAACCGCCAACGTTTGCTTGGCGTTTGACTGATTGACCTTGAACCACCGATCTCAACCGCCCAAGCCCTCTAAGAGCACGCAATGCCATCCTCGCCTGAAAACAATATAATCATATAACCCCACAGATCCAAAAGCTGTTTTACAAATTTTTATTATGCTAATATAATTTACCAAGTGCCCGCGATAAGCTGTTTGAATCCTGATAGCAGCCATTTCTACTGCAGATTTATTCAGGAAATGGGCGCTGGACGTCAAGAGGACAACTTTGGCAGCAGCATGGGCGACTGCCACCTGCCGCTTCTGTTGCCACTGCGGTCGCATACGCGACCGAATACGCGTGTTTACTCTGCTCATTCTCGACTTCATTAGATTAACAAAATTCCCTACTGTTTTTGTTTGTGATAAATCTTTATCCACACTCCTACTACTTTTTCCGTTTCCAAACCAATATTTCTTTGAACTCTTTTTACAAGATTTCTGTTTTATAAAAACATTAAAATTTAAAAGTTAAAAGTTAAAACCCACATTGGCATTTCATCAAACAACTTGTGTGCAAAGAAAAGAATTTCAAAAAGATGAAACAATTAGAAACTTTTTCTTTCTTTGAATAAGAATGGCTTATAGCTTTCTTTACAGCAGATTACCAGCTTCCTTTCTTCCATATTGTTGATCAAATCATTTTCAAACATTAAACAATCAAGTTAACAAAATCAAAATACTATAAAAGCAAAACATACAAGTGAAATACATGCAAGTGTGGAGAAAAATGGGGAAACAATGATGCGAATTTGGGTTAAATTTGAAAAGGTAATGAGTGTGTGATAAGAGAGATTTTTGGTGAATGTTTTGGTTGATGTTTGAAGATGAACAAAGGTTTTTTCGGTTATGGACATGAATCTAACATGAAAAAGACGGTTTTACCCTCACATGCCTTGCATGTGAGGCCATTAACATGATTTAATAACGGGGTTAGTGATAAACGATGAAATCCGTAACTAATTTAATCTTAAAGGCTAGTTTTGACAACTTTTGAAGTTTAAGGCTGAAACCTGCAAGATTTGTGAAACTTAAAGGACGTTTTGTGCAATTTACTCTTTATTTTATTAATGACTCATTGCAAAATTCCAATTAATACAAATACAAACTCATTGCTTTTATAATACCCGATAACTTAGGAAAAGAAAAAAACTACCGATAACTTGCAGCAAAAGAAAAAAACTAAACATATTTGACTTAAAAAAGGAAAACAATAAAATATATAAAACTAATTCAAATTTTGAATTTTGATTTATTCTCGGTAGCTCAACCGACTTCAATTCTATGCATCCCAATCCATACGATTTAGTTAAAACAACCGTCTTTATCCATATAAAATGACCCGATCCATCTTCAATATACCAGCTAAACCCGCATCAAACAACTAAACGAGCTAACATAATTTATATTAGGAGTTGCTAACACAATAATAAACTTCTTTTTGACAATTTCATTGTCTATGATATATTAGAAATGTGTTGTGTAAATTGTATATGTAAAAGTTATTAAGATGTATTACTACTGAAATTAAAAAAAGAAACTTTAGTTTTATAAAAAATTATAAGATCTTTAACGTATACAAATCTCATACAAATTGGTAAGCATGTTTAATGATCTTTACTAGTTATTCCTCCATTTGTGGTCTAGTGGAAGAAAATTTGGGTTTTCCAATGAGACTCAAGTTTAATTCTCACTTGTGTCATACTTGGGTGGATATAACCCTGAGCTTATGCTTAGTGGTTGGGAAATGATGGGAACGAACTCACCGAGGGAGGTTCGACCTGAGCCGCATCCTGGTCTTCATCCGGCTGTTACTTCAGCGAGGCAACTCGTGTGGAGGCAGTAAGGTTTCCATGGGAACGTTGTAACTAAGTCTGACCAACCCAACGTGAACTCAGTTAAGACAACGTAGTCTGGACAGATCTTGGCTAGGACCGCCGTTTAGACGGTATGACATTAGGTCACTAAAAAAGAAAGTCACCGTTAAAAAAACGATCTTTACTAGTTGTTGAGCATGCATACATCACCTACCATAAAACTTACAAGTGTAGTGAGTCTAAAACTAAAAGTATTTAACAAACTAATAAACGTACAACAAGTACCTGTCTTATGTGTAATATAAAATTAGGATCAAAACCAATACAGTCGCCAAAAATAAAGTATAGTGTGAGAAGCAAAACAAACAATAATGTGGTCATGGTAGATAGTACCTTATAAGTAAGATATGGTAGTATAATAGAGAGAACTCATATGTAGATTGATGCCATACCAGGAAGATAAAGGGGCTCATAAGTAAGTCTTGGCCTTGTTAGCCACACTATGTTGTGGTGTCACAAGCCAAGATGATCCCCATAAAACTCCACAACTCAAGATGTTTGAGCGATAGCAAAACTATACTAGTTTACCTTTAAAGTTATCATTTGGTCACAAGATAACCATGCATCATATAAGCAAAAAAAAAACAATATTATGCTTATTACAATGACATCATTAGATTTTGGTCATTTAAACAAAAATTTTAAAATGCACTACTTTTCTCTACGTCTCCATGTTATAATTGACAACAATAGATTACGAGTCCTAAAGTAAGGGAATAAGTATTAGTTCCAAGTTCATGATAATACTACCCAACTATCAACACTTCCAATGATCTTCAGCTCAAGTGGTTGGAGGGAGATGAAAAAATTTTCTCATGTGAGGTTTTCTGCCCAGGGCACTGAGTTCGAGTCTTGTGGTTGACAGTTTTTCCTCCACTGATGGTTGAGGTGGGTTTTACGCCTCAATGAGGCGGGTCTTACCCTCATTCAAACTCTAGTTGCTTGTCTTTCGTCAAATAAGGATGAAACAAGCTGCTAGAGTTCCATCTAATCTACACCTTTAAAAAAATATATCAACACAATAACATTCATCCCACACAAAGAAAACAATCAAAGCATAAAATGAAGTCCTTATACATTTAAGAATCATAGCTATCAACTTATACATTTAATAAATATAATCCATAAAAATTGAAGTCCTTACACACAAGATGGTCCACATGTGATTTAGGCACGTAATGAAACTCTAAATAGGTCACTTGCATAAAATCGAGAGTTTTGGACATTTAAAGGCACGTTTATCCTTAACATGAACATATAAGCTTCATTCCAAATTCTAATATATGTGCTTCTTTGTTTACAAATGCTCTAAAGTGATCGTATCGCCAATTCCATCATATAAATGGTCAGTTAAAATCTAATTACTCAAATAGTTTATTGAAAATCATGTGGTCACAACTTGAATAATATCTTCTTTTTTCTTTTTTTTTTAAACGGCACAAGTTAATATCAAATAGTAGTTTTGAGCTTCCATTTATCAATTTGCATAATTTTAACCTGACTTGGCCTGTTTGTAATAAAATCATCAAAACAAGTTAGATCACCTTTTCGAATCAATTTATAAGTTGGAATACACAGATGAAAGCATTATAGCTCATTTAAAAGTCAAGAGTAATCAATCTAAAAAACACAATTTTGAAATAAGCATTTTCAAACGATATATAAATATAATGATGACTGTAATTACTTTTGATTAAAAAAAATTATGTTCATAACATAATCTTTTCCAAGTTCTCTCTAGCGAAAAATTGCTCGAGAACACGAATACTGGTTTTGTTATACATAAAACAGCCATTTTAATGGTGTGTATATTTATAGCTTAAAACCTGCATGTTGTAATGGCGTGTATATTTATAACTTAATATAGGCATCATTTTAATATTCTAAATAAATAAATAAATGCTACGGAACAAATATTTAGTGGAAGGGATAACGGAACAAATGTTGGATTGAGTCAGTTTAATGGATTATATTGCACGAGAAATCCTAATCAAATAAATTATTGTGGTCTCAGTGACCGTTAAGATAAAGAATCTCGGTCTACTTTTATCAACTCATTAAAAATCAATACTTTAAATGCAAAATAATTTAATATAACATGTAATATAATATTTAACTAACGTCAAAAGATATATATAATCATTGTAATATGCCAAACAAATGAATTTAATAATTAATAGATAAAAGTTATTTTTTATACGAATTTTATAAAGAGATGGCGAAAAGTGTTCGAATTTATTAAAGTGATAGAATTGTTTAGAAGGGTTAGTAAAGTATTTGTCATTTTGAGTCGACTTTTTAGATGAGTTTAAGATCAGTTTCAGTTAATAGACATCCGCACATATAACTTTTGATCATATAAGATTATAATCATGCATACCCAATATCTACAAGCATACTTGTCACCTTGATGGATGTGTATTAAGCATGTATAAGAAAATATGGAACATGACTTTATGATCATATATGACTGTATGAGACATTGAGACTTAAATTACCGATACTTTGAATCATAATAATGTTTAAATTATACCAAAAGAGAAGCATTGATCTTTTGAGACATTATTGGTATTCAGTTTTTATATATAACTTAATTATGACCCAATTTTTTTTCTTTTGTTTTGACCTATAATTACATAGTGTTATTAACAGACGTTTGTCTTATTGGTTTTCATACAACTAAATACTTATTTCAATAGACTTTTACCATTCAGGTTTTTGATAGCAATAATTGGAATTGGAAAACTAAGTTGAGTGTGTTTTGAAAAAAAAAGAAACTAACAAATTACAAAGAACTTGACCTTTTCAAATAAAGTCCAAGACACTCCATAAACTACGTTTTCAATAAATGCATTTCACTAGAAAAAAAAATGTGGTTCTAAATAAAATTCCAATTATTTGTTATTGTTTTTTTTCTTTCTAAAAAATAAAAAATCCAACAAAAAATTGTACCGTGAATAGAGGAACAGTTATCATTGACATCTAAAAGTTCATGTACCCGTGAATAGAGGAACAATGATTATTGACATCAAAAAATTCCTTTGGTCAACTAAAAGTATATTTTCACTTAAAATATACAAACTAGTGGGGGTTTACTGTTTTTAGACGCTCCAATTTTAAAGAAACGAACAAAAAAATTTTCGGGTTAGGTATGGTCCATCACATGATAAAAAACACGATACATTAATAAAAAACATTGCTGTTAGCATGTAAAACACATAATAAAATACGATAGTCTTTACGAATTAAAAAGATAATTATATATAGTTGTTTGCTACGAGTTTTTATATTTTGAAAAAGTTGCATTACATCTTCGACCAAAACTTATTAAAGAACTCTTTTTAAATACAATAAGTGCAATTTTCGGATTCAAGATGCACAAAAAATCAGAGATTGTCAATCAGAGAGTGTCAGAGGGGAGTACTTTAGCTTCACCATTCAAAAAAAAAAAGGTGAGGACAAGAGTTGAGGTCGAGAGTGTCGGCGGGAGATAAGTGTTTCAATTACCAATCTAGGAGAGACAAGCCTTCTTTTCCTTCAACATTCAAAACAAATTAATTAATTTTGTACATATCACTTATTTAAGTTCTATGGATTGTTTTAAATAATATGTATAGATTGTACAATCCATCAAACTTTTAACATGACACTAGACATTTTGTTTCTATTAATCGATGAACCTAATGCACAAACAAGATACGAAGACCGACATCGCAAAATATTTTTTGTCCCGCCAAGAAAAAGATATAGAAGCAGCCGTTTTATTCCTATGTTATAAGTTGGGGGGAAAGCGTTTGGGACCAAAATATGTTACGACAAAGATTTGTGCTTTTTTCAGGTAAACAACTGAACGGATCATAACATCTTTGGAAGGTACCTAAACAATACAAAATTTGAATGCTAACAATTTTATTTGTGTAAATTTGCTATTTGTTGCTTCTCAATTGTAAGAAGTTGTGACATAATGAGTGGTTTGTTTGGTTTATTGTGAAGTTCCTACAATTAAATAGTAACATATCGATTTGGTTATGGTTATGGTTAATGGGTTATGCCATATATAGACCAAAACTGAAACCGAACCACAATTTTAGGCTTTTACCAAATAATTCGTTATTTGTTCAATTCAGTTCTTCAGTTAATTTGTTTATGGTTCGATCAATCCAGATTTGTGCTCATTGTTAATTTCGATCTATTCCACTATCCCCTTCTCATTTACCGTTCTATCTCTATACTAAGAATATTGATTTGTATGTGTATGCATGTGTGTGAGATTAATGACTTAATCAGTTAAACCTCATCTCTACGAGGCCATCGGATACCACCAGACCTCGTGTTCATTGTAAACGAAGCTTAAAGAACTAAGATAAACCATGTTTAGAAAGTTAGTGGTTGTTTGCTCAATATCTTATATTGTGCTCTTTTTGTTTCTCCCTTTTAAACTAAACATCCATTTTTGTTCTTCACAATTTTTTTTGGAGAATTTTGACTACAAAGAAGAGGATAAGGAGAACAGATAAGGAAGGATATGTGGTAAAACTACTTATGATACAATATAATACTAGATTATGCTTTATTAGGAACAATGTGACTTCATAATATTATATATGATAGTTTTAGAAAATCTTACATTGAATTTTGTATATTAGTCCTATTGGATTCCCACAGTTAAATGGAGTTTCATGTGTGTTTGTCTTGATAATTTCGTAAACACAAATTAAACGAATTTGTTTTGCTGTTTTTTTTTAACGACAGTGAATATAAAAAAAACAGGAGGGAGCTGAGCAAAACATACAACATGAACCGACTATAGCAATAAATCAACGGCGGAGCTAGGCTAAAAATTTAGGGGCATTCCAATTTTTTTGGGAATCAGGGGTATCATTTGTATAAAACCGAATTTTTTTTATTTTTTTTACACTACGAAAATGGTACGGAAACAGGGTTGAGGAGTAACCCGTGCTATCCCTTCTAATACACTAGCTTCGCCCATCGCAAAAATAAATGCAATGATCACAATCGATACATACTAGGACCACTAAATACATCTGCACAACAACCCAATACAAGGAAGCAAAATCTAAAAGACAAGGTTTCAAATACCATGCCAGAAGGCTGAATGATCTCAACCGAGTCCACGTTATCATGTTAATAAAATATATACATACTTACATATATTTAAGGAATAAAGGTGGTAAACAAGCGTTTTGGAATAGTTTTAATAATAAACCGATCATGATTTTTACAGGTTACCAATAAATTAATTAATATATAATTATAGTCTTGTTTATTTTATAAATAAATTTGTACAAAACCTCTTTTAAATGTAATATAACTTACAGAAACATAATAAATAAATGATGGTTGTTTTTATTTGTTTGTTGTATAAATCAATTTACCATGGAACAACTGAAATGAAGGGAACAGGAGAATGCTTTGTGTGGCCATCACCCGCCGAGACACCACCCAGCAAGGCCACCAAAGGACGTTGTGGTGTTCTTTGCGGTGCCGTTGGTTCACATTGGTTAGGGGCGATGGAATAAACAAAGATGTAACGTTTGTTTATTTCATCACCCTCAAACTTTCAAGGTCACCTATAAGCCGTAATTCTGAAAATCACATTAACTTTTTTCTTATTTTTGATTTTTACACATCTTTTTATCAAATTAAGTATTATAATAATGATTATACTTATAATACAGTTAATTATAAATAGAACTGAATAAAAAGAAAAATAACTAATAAGAATAGGTCTAAATATTAACAAACAATAAATCAACTCATATTACGTTATGGCCTCGTATATTCACACACCCATTTTGTCTATTTTGACATCTAAAGTGTTGAGCATTGGCCAAAGCCTAGCGTTTTGGGTAATACTCAGTGCTGAGCTTTGACCAAAGCTCAACGCTTCATGGTAATACTCAGTGCTTTCGCCAAAGCTCGACGCTTCAGAGTAATACTCAGCACAATTAGATTACTTACACTTAGTCACGTAGCATGATTTAATAACTAGACGCCTACGTAAAAAAAATGTATTTCAAATTTACATACATGTCTCAGATTGATTTCAAGTTTAACATTTGAAGATCACCTGAGGCCCACAAGAGTTGACTACGCTTTGTCCAGTCCTTGTACGAAGATCCTGCAAGATCTTGTATTTGACACCGGTCCTGTTCGGTCACCCAATTCATCCTATAATTGAAGCTTTCCTCTTTCATTTTTTTTTCTTAATTTTTCCTTTCCTTTGTTATACTCTAATTTAACCCCTTTCTACATTGAGGGGTAAAGTTTTTTTAGGTGATTTTTTAATTTTTTTAAACCTAAATTGTTCTATTTTTGAGAAAAGTAAATGTTTTTTAATGATCTATAATTAGGTGACTATAGTTGAATTATGGTTTAGGTTTAATGACCTGTTTGTTAATGTAATCAAATTGACAATGTACCCATTTTTAGATTATAACCCGAGTGCATCAGTGAACATCGAATGTCACCGACACAATTCGTACGACCAAAATACGTCATAATACGATCAATAGAAACATAATACACCATAACAATCAATCTACGTACTAATACGACACTTAGGGATAATAAACGTCACGATACCAATGTAACATTCGTCGAAAAACGGGTTTCAAAACCCGCTTCGTTTATCAATCAAATATTCAGTTATAAGTTTCGTTGCGTATTTATGGTTCATATTAATTTTAAACGATACATAATTAATAATATACATTTAAAAACCATAATTTATAATTAATAATAAATCATGAATAAAAAATAAAATGGAGACGCCGGGTTTCGAACCCGGGTCACCCGCAAGCACAAACACACAACACACCGCTCCGCAACACACTTCGTTTGTGTATAATACTAAAACCAATAACATTTATAATAAAACCGAAAGTTAAACCAGTAATCAGCGCGCCCAGAACTAGCCATCACCGGAAAATCCGGCACTCCGCGATTTTGGCTATATCTCTTTTGACTGAAACGCACAAATTGATCTCGACGTCGGTTATAACCGTTGCCGACAATCAATTTCAGTAAAAAACCGACGGAAATCTTTAATCGCGAATCAAGACTCAATTCAAACCCAATACAGCCGGTTTCCACTATAAATAACCACTTGAACACTGTGAAAATCCTTTCGCTCAGAACCACGTTCGTTTCCGAAGCTTTATTCATTCCAAAACACGTCGCCGAAGATTTTCGCATTCGCCGGAATTCCACCGGAAAACCGAGACTTTACCCCTAATCGGTATAATACTCAACTCTTTTCTTTGTAATCCATTATTCGGCATGTATTAACCTCAATCGTTCAACCAGAATCTGTCTCAGACAACGTTGCCGGAAATCCCCGCACTCACCGGAATATCACTGAAAAATCGAAGTCTCACTGTCGATCGTTATAATCATCTAAACCCTCTTGCTATCTCTTGCTTAGTATTCTAATTGCACAACACAATGATCAAAACTGTTAAACAGTTCACTCAGCCGGAAATCACAAATCAGAGCCGACGACTCTTGCCGGAAATCTGAGGAAAACATTCTGTTTTGGTACATCTTATTCCGTAATCTTCTTTATCTATTTATTTCAATCAATTATAAGTTTTGTTGATCGATTAAAACAGAACAGTCGGACTTCACTGTTCTGAGTTCTTCTTAATGAAGAAGACGAAGTCGAGTAGTATATTAATGTAATAAAAATCATGTATTTAACCGGGTTAGACACACATCCAGCGGTGGACTGTGTGCAAATATAACACGCACGTCCCGGGTTCGAATCGCACACGTTACCGACTTTCAGAAATAAAACCAACATTTTTAAAACTTAATCAGATCAAGTCACAGAATGTTTATAAGAGTAATATAATCCATTAGTTAAACAGATTTAACACACAACCCAATTGGGCTGTGCGCACTCGAACCGAACGTCCCGAGTTCGACTCCGGACCTCTGAAGCCGGTTCGGCCATATTAAATCATTTTTTATATAAACTAAAAAAGGTTAAAATTAATTAGTATATATATATAATTAAAACAGAGAATATTTCGGGTTAGACACGTAGCTCAGTTGGTAGAGCTGCGTGCACGTATACGAGAGGTCCCGAGTTCGAACCTAACACAGTCGACCGGTCAAGACCCGGTCAACGGTCAAAAAGTCAACCTTTTTTATTTCTTTTTATCTATTTATTTAATTGGAAAATTATTTAAAAATACTTAAAAATAAGATTATTAAAGTTAGAAAATTTCCTTAAACTCACAAAAATAAATCTAAAAATCCCATTAAAGAGCACTAATTAAAAATATTAATCTCAAATAAAATTTATTTATTTATCAAATCATTCTGTTATTATCTAGGCTAGTTTTTCCCTCGTCGATTGAATCCTAAAATTCGTGCGCATCCAACGTCATCAAAGAACGCACCCAATGTGACTGAATCTCTACAAATTCCCCGTTTTAATTATGTTTTGGGGGTGTATCATGTGTCGTTTAATTCTTTATTTTATTTAAACACTTGTGCATACATCATATCCGTGATCAAATGTGTATCAATTGTTGTGTGAATTATATGTAGATTGGATTTATCATTTTCAGTGCACGCATTTCATTAGGCCCATCAGTTCCCCATGGGAGACGGGTTGAGCATCAGGTGCCTCATTAGATCGGCTCCGTTTGATTGAGCCTTGATCTCACATACATCATCATTCATATCATATACTCATCCAAAGTGGTTTGTGTTTGTTTATCTACATATGTTTGCTCACATGTGATTATTGCACAAATTTTCCTTATTAAATAAAACAAGAAATTAGTAACAATGTTTTATCAAGGTTCACTCGCCAACTTTTGTTGACCCAAAATATCCCCCGTTTTACACATGATACATGTGATCCAGCTGAGACAAGAAACACATAGGAAGGCCTAGAAGAATAAACAAGTTTAAGCTTTGGAATAATTATATAGTTTCATTATCTTGTAATTGTATGGATTTTGTTTTGGATATTAAGTTGTAATTTGAATTTAATAAATATAAACATTTTAGTAAACATCATGAGCTTTGGTGATAACCCAATTATGCCCCGACTTTTATTCTGCTGCGGGTCGGGGTGTGACAGATTGGTATCAGAGCTTGTGACTATAGGGATATAGGATAGGTTATTAGACCCTTAGAGCCTATACTATAGTTGATTAAATTTTAAATTGTTTATGCGTTACAACAAAATTCATGATGTTTATATGCTTTATGTTTATTTTCACACTTAATGTTATGCAAGCATGCTCACAAATACATGTTATTATGCAATGCTCATCATTAATCATATCCTCTTAACATATCATATCCATGAGAGCACACACCTCACGATTCCCATGATTTTTGCAATGATTTTTGTATTTTCAAATCACATCAAAGTGAGTTTCTCATGACGGGCATGTAGTAACTGGAAGGGTACGAGTACCGGTAGTCGGAACGTCCTGTCTAGGCTTGGCATTCGTATAAATCCAAAATAAAGGACCTGTTTGCCTACCTGGGGACTAACGATGAGAGTACGAAGGACCTATTAGGCCAAAGCATGCTATACCAAACGTCGTGTGAGCTAACCCCACTTTGAGTTGTCATTGTGTCTACACCTGGACACCCTCCTACCATACATCTCGCAATCATATTTTAAAGATTTTCATTCGGGTGGTGCGAGTGTTAATCCGCCAACACCAATGTGAATCCTACCAAGCCCAATAGTCATGGGGGACCCACATGACTACACAGGCGATGGTATGGGGGACATTGGAGGCCCAAACATGAGCAAACCCAAGACATCCTATGGATGTAGTTGAATTATTGTCAGTTATGTTATTTTTCATTCTTTTTACGACACATGACACCTAGAAACTTCTTAAACTCACAATCTTCCTATGTATGTTCCTGTAGATGTCGGCTAGGCAACTACGTGGAGGTAGAAAGTCAGGAAGATCAAACGAACGCTTGGCCACGCAAATTGCTAAACAAATGGCCGCAGTGCTTCCTGACATCGTGATTCAAGTTCAACAAGCTCTCACCACAAATCCCATCAACCCTCCCAATAAAAAAGACCAGAGCGTCGCCAACCCTCCCTCCAAAAAGTGCTCCTACAAACACTTCAAATCTTGCGATCCCCTAAAATATGAAGGGACCGAAGGTGTTACCGCCCTCCTTCACTGGTTTGAAGAAATGGAAAACACTTTCCTCAATTGTGATTGTCCCGGGATCGCAAGGTACGTTATGCAACTGGAAGACTGTTTGGGGTAGCCCTTACCTGGTGGAACACGGAAAAGGGTAAACGAGGAGTTGAAGACGCCATGGCCTTAACATGGGAAGAGTTAAGGGAACTCATGACAAGACGCTTCTGTCCAAGAAGCGAAATCAAAAAGTTGGAAGATGAATTCCACGTGCTGAAACAAAAGGAAGGAGATCACACCTCCTATAATAAGCGATTTCTCGAGCTGAACCAAATGATCCCTAATTTGTTCACCCCCTTGTACCGCTTAGTCGAACACTACATTCGAGGCCTCCCCTCGAAAATCCAAGATTCCATTTTAAGCACTTCGCCTGCAACACTAGAAGCCGCAATGGAATTAGCTACGGAACTCACTGAGAATCGCATCCGAAACGGCAAATTCAAAGATGAAAAGAAGAAAGCACCCATAGAGACCCCAACTGCAAACCACCAGTCTCATCCTCAAGGTTTGCTGGTAAGAGGAAACGTAATGGCAAGAATTTTGCTGTCACTCAAACCAACCCTCCTATCACTGCTGCACCAATCACCCAAATTGCTCCTTCGGCTGCACCATTTAAAAAGCCATACACCGGCCCACACCCAAAATGCAACCGTTGTCAATACCATCACCCTCCCGAAACTCTTTGCCAACATTGCACAAGCTGTGGCCGTGCAGGTCACACCATCCAAACCTGCCGTATTCTTCAACGAATGAACCGCAGTCAACCACAAACCCAAACCCAAAATCAGATAGTGGGTCAAGCCCAACAACCCTTACTTCTACCACCTGCACCACACGCAGCCCAAACTTACTACCAACCCAACTACCCCATGATGCAACCCATGCGAGCTTGTTACAACTGTGGGGACCCAAACCACTTCAGGAACACTTGTCCACGCTTGGTGAACATCATCCATGCCCAAGCTCAAGCAAACCCGGTAAACCAAGCTAACCAAGCTCCTCTACCTGCCAGAGGAAGAGCTTTCAACATCAATGCCAACCAAGCTAAGGCTGACAACAACGTGGTCAACGGTACGTTTCTCATCAATGGTAGTTATGCATCCATATTATTCGATACTGGTGTGGATAAGAGCTTTGTGTCCTTAGAGTTTGAACCTATCCTCAACCAAACTCGTGTTAATCTCACAGAATCTCTAACGGTGGAAGTTGCTAATGGAAAACCCGTTTCATTAAAATCTATTATACGCGATTGTACCCTTACTCTAAACGATCACGATTTTCCAGTTGACCTCATTCCTATGAAGTTGGGAAGTTTCTATGTTATAATCGGTATGGACTGGCTCAGCCAGCATCACGCTGAAGTAGTGTGCCGCGAAAAGTTCATTCGCATTCCTCTTGCAGACGGTCAGACCCTACGTATTTTTGGAGAAACCCCTTCGAAAGGACTCAAATTAATTTCCTTCCTTCAAGCCCGAAAATATCTCCGCAAGAACTATGTCGCATTCCTAACTCACGTTGTCAAAAAGGGAAACAAGGAGAAGAAACTCGAAGATATCCCAGTTGTGAAAGAATTCCCACAAGTCTTTCCCGACGACATTTCAGGACTCCCTCCTGTGAGAGAAGTCGAATTCCGCATCGATCTTGTACCTGGCGCTACACCAGTCGCAAAATCTCCTTATAGGTTAGCCCCATCCGAAATGCAAGAGCTGGCCAGTCAACTGCAAGAGCTGACTGACAAAGGATTCATACGTCCTAGCTCCTCGCCTTGGGGTGCACCTATTCTCTTTGTGAAGAAGAAAGATGGAACGTTTCGCATGTGCATTGATTATAGAGAACTCAACAAGTTAACGGTTAAAAATCGCTATCCACTACCTCGCATCGATGACCTCCTAGACCAACTTCAAGGCGCCACCTGCTTTTCAAAAATCGACCTTCGTTCTGGTTATCATCAGCTCAGAGTACATGAAGAAGATATCCCAAAGACCGCCTTCTGGACTCGTTATGGTCATTACGAATTCATGGTCATGCCATTCGGTTTAACCAACGCCCCCGCTGTATTCATGGATCTAATGAATAGGGTATGCAAACCCTACCTTGACCGTTTTGTCATAGTCTTCATCGACGACATCCTTATCTACTCCAAGTCTAAATCCGATCATGAGCGACACCTTCGACTCATCCTTACACTCTTAAGGACTGAAAAGCTCTACGCTAAATTCTCAAAATGTGAATTCTGGTTAGGAGAAGTACAATTCCTTGGACATGTCGTCAATGACAAGGGAATTCATGTTGATCCTTCAAAAATCAAGGCAGTGCAAGAATGGCAAGCGCCACGTACCCCTACCGAAGTAAGGTCATTTCTTGGTTTGGCTGGTTACTATCGACGCTTCATTGCTAATTTTTCTCGTATTGCTGTCCCACTCACGGCCTTGACTCATAAAGGAAAACCCTTCATATGGGGACCTAAGCAAGAAGAGGTCTTCCAAACTCTAAAGCAAAAACTTTGTGACGCACCTATCCTCACACTCCCTGAAGGTTGCGATGACTTTGTACTATATTGCGACGCATCAGGGCAAGGGCTAGGCTGTGTATTAATGCAAAGAGAAAAGTGATAGCCTATGCTTCTAGGCAACTCAAAGTTCATGAGAATAATTACACCACCCACGACCTGGAACTTGGAGCCGTTGTGTTCGCTCTCAATATATGGAGACATTACCTCTATGGTACCAAGTGTGAAATATACACTGACCACAAAAGTCTCCAACATATCTTCAACCAGAAGGAGTTGAATATGAGGCAACGAAGATGGGTCGAACTTCTCAACGACTACGACTGTGAAATTCGGTATCATCCTGGCAAGGCAAACGTGGTGGCTGATGCGCTCAGTCGAAAAGGTTATGCGAACTCCATTCGTCTTCTATGTTCGCAAATCATAACCGACATCAAAGATCGAATCCGAGCAGCTCAGCATGTTTCTGTAACGGAAAATGATGTACGCGATGAACTGTCATTTGGAGCTGAACTCAAAATCGAAACCAAGTCTGACGGTATTCTATACTATTTAAATCGCATATGGATTCCTGATAGCGATAACCTTCATGATTTCCTCATGAATGAGGCGCACAAAACACGATACTCTGTACACCCAGGAGCCGACAAGATGTATCAAGACCTACGATACACCTACTGGTGGCCTGGCATGAAAAAGGATATCGCTGTTTTTGTTTCCAAGTGCCTTACCTGTTCCAAAGTAAAAGCTGAACATCAAAGACCTTCAGGACTTCTAGTCCAACCCGAAATACCTGTATGGAAGTGGGAAAACATAACCATGGATTTCATTACCGGGGTACCTCGCACCTCCAGTGGGTATGACACCATATGGGTAATAATCGATCGTCTTACAAAGTCATCTCACTTCATTCCGATTCGCGAGGACTTCAAGAACGAGAAGTTAGCTCGTATCTACATCAGCGAGATCGTAAGCCGTCATGGTGTACCTTTAAGCATCATTTCAGACCGTGATGGTCGTTTCACTTCACGAACATGGCGAGCCGTACAAACCGCCTTGGGTACACGATTAGACCTCAGTACTGCTTTTCATCCTCAAACTGATGGTCAATCTGAACGCACCATCCAAACCCTTGAAGACATGCTGCGAGCATGTGTCATAGACTTCAAAGGGAATTGGGACGCTCACCTACCATTAGTGGAATTTTCGTACAACAACAACTATCATTCAAGTATCGGCATGGCTCCTTTCGAAGCTTTATATGGTCGTAAGTGCCGATCTCCAGTATGTTGGCACGAAATTGGGGAATCACAAATCACCGGTCCAGAATTAATTCAAGAAACAACCGACAAGGTCATTCAAATTCGAAACAATCTTCTAGCGGCTCAAAGTCGTCAAAAGAGTTATGCAGACAAACGACGAAAGCCCTTGGAGTTTGACATTGGTGATCAAGTACTTTTAAAAGTATCACCGTGGAAGGGAGTGGTTAGTTTTGGCCAAAAGGGAAAGCTAGCACCACGCTACGTAGGACCTTTCAAGATACTCGAAAGAGTAGGTCCTGTAGCATACAAGCTTGACCTACCAGAAGAGCTCAACAGAATTCATCCCACATTCCACATATCAAACTTGAAAAAGTGCCTCGCCGATAAAAACCTCCATATTCCTCTAGAAGACATTCAAATCGATGAATCTATGCACTTCATTGAAAGACCAGTAGAAATCATGGACTTCGGAGAGAAGCGTTGAAGACGAAGTCGTATTCCAATTGTCAGGGTACGTTGGGAGTCAAAACGAGGACCTGAGTTTACTTGGTAACGTGAAGACTCAATGCGCGAAAAATACCCGCATCTTTTTCCTGTTACCACTACTACTTAAATTTCGAGACGAAATTTCTAAAAGTAGGGGATACTGTAACATTCGTCGAAAAACGGGTTTCAAAACCCGCTTCGTTTATCAATCAAATATTCAGTTATAAGTTTCGTTGCGTATTTATGGTTCATATTAATTTTAAACGATACATAATTAATAAATATATTAGAATTTAAAAACCTTAATTTATAATTAATAATAAATAATGAATAAAAAATAAAATGGAGACGCCGGGTTTCGAACCCGGGTCACCCGCAAGCACAAACACACAAACACACCGCTCCGCCACACACTTCGTTTGTGTATAATACTAAAACAAATAACATTTATAATAAAACCGAAAGTCAAACCAGTAATCAGCGCGCCAGAACTAGCCATCACCGGAAAATCCGGCACTCCGCGATTTTGGCTATATCTCTTTTGAGTGAAACGCATAAATTGATCTCGACGTCGGTTATAACCGTTGCCGACAATCAATTTCAGTCAAAAACCGACGGAAATCTTTAATCGCGAATCAAGACTCAATTCAAACCCAATACAGCCGGTTTCCACTATAAATACCCACTTGAACACTGTGAAAATCCTTTCGCTCAGAACCACGTTCGTTTCCGAAGCTTTATTCATTCCAAAACACGTCGTCGGAGATTTTCGCATTCGCCGGAATTCCACCGGAAAACCGAGACTTTACCCCTAATCGGTATAATACTCAACTCTTTTCTTTGTAATCCATTATTCGGCATGTATTAACCTCAATCGTTCAACCAAAATCTGTGTCAGACAACGTTGCCGGAAATCCCCGCACTCACCAGAATATCACTGAAAAACCGAAGTGTCACTGTCGATCGGTATAATCATCTAAACCCTCTTGCTATCTCTTGCTTAGTATTCTAATTGCACAACACAATGATCAAAACTGTTAAACAGTTCACTCAGCCGGAAATCACAAATCAGAGCCGACGACTCTTGCCGGAAATCTGAGGAAAACATTCAGTTTTGGTACATCTTATTCTGTAATCTTCTTTATCTATTTCATTTCAATCAATTATAAGTTTTGTTGATCGATTAAAACAGAACAGTCGGACTTCACTGTTCTGAGTTCTTCTTAATGAAGAAGACGAAGTCGAGTAGTATATTAATGTAATAAAAATCATGTATTTAACCGGGTTAGACACACAGTCCAGCGGTGGACTGTGTGCAAATATAACACGCACGTCCCGGGTTCGAATCGCACACGTTACCGACTTTCAGAAATAAAACCAACATTTTTAGAACTTAATCAGATCAAGTCACAGAATGTTTATAAGAGTAATATAATCCATTAGTTAAACATATTAGACACACACTCTGTGCGAACTCGAACGTTCCCGAGTTCGACTCCGGACCTCTGAAGCCGGTTCGGCCATATTAAATCATTTTTGATATAAACTAAAAAAGGTTAAAATTAATTAGTATATATATATATAATTAAAACAGAGAATATTTCGGGTTAGACATGTAGCTCAGTTGGTAGAGATACGTGCACGTATACGAGAGGTCCCGAGTTCGAACCTCACTCAGCGCATAGAAAACACAGTCTGACCGGTCAAGACCCGGTCAACGGTCAACGGTCAAAAAGTAACCTTTTTTATTTCTTTTTATCTATTTATTTAATTGTAAAATTATTTAAAAATACTTAAAAATAAGATTATTAAAGTTAGAAAATTTCCTTAAACTCACAAAAATAAATCTAAAAATCCATTAAAGAGCACTAATTAAAAATATTAATCTCAAATAAAATTTATTTATTTATCAAATCATTTTGTTATTATCTAGGCTAGTTTTTCCCTCGTCGATTGAATCCTAAAATTCGTGCGCATCCAACGTCATCAAAGAACGCACCCAATGTGAGTGAATCTCTACAATTCCCCGTTTTAATTATGTTTTGGGGTGTATCATGTGTCGTTTAATTCTTTATTTTATTTAAACACTTGTGCATACATCATATCATCATGATCAAATGTGTATCAATTGTTGTGTGAATTATATGTAGATTGGATTTATCATTTTCAGTGCACGCATTTCATTAGGCCCATCAGTTCCCCGTGGGACACGGGTTGAGCATCAGGTGCCTCATTAGATCGGCTCCGTTTGATTGAGCCTTGATCTCACATACATCATCATTCATATCATATACTCATCCAAAGTGGTTTGTGTTTGTTTATCTAATATGTTTGCTCACATGTGATTATTGCACAAATTTTCCTTATTAAATAAAACAAGAAATTAGTAACAATGTTTTATCAAGGTTCATTCGCCAACTTTTGTTGACCCAAAATATCCCCCGTTTTACACATGATACATGTGATCCAGCTGAGACAAGAAACACATAGGAAGGCCTAGAAGAATAAACAAGTTTAAGCTTTGGAATAATTATATAGTTTCATTATCTTGTAATTGTATGGATTTTGTTTTGGATATTTAAGTTGTAATTTGAATTTAATAAATATGAAACATTTTAGTAAACATCATGAGCTTTGGTGATAACCCAATTATGCCCCGACTTTTATTCCGCTGCGGGTCGGGGTGTGACAACCAATGTCATCGACACGATCCATACGGCCAAAATACGCGATAGTACGAAACAATAGTGACAATACACGTTATAATACGACATTTAATGACAAAATACATCAAATACTGATCCGGTAGGACGCGTATACATAGAAAACGACACGTTGGACTACAAGTGAAATCAAAACAGAATCACATGAAATCATGGAATACGGCAATACACGTAACCGAACTTATCCGAAACGTGCCGTATAGACCATATACATCATAAAATGACGTGTAATAACAAAATACGTCAAAATTCGACAAGTATAACTACTGTTTTTGAATTAAAAACAAATTTAAAAAAACTAAAAAACCACCCAAACGTCGAGCTTTGGCCATAGCACTGAGCATTACCCTGAAGAGCTGAGCTTTGGCCAAAGCTCAGTGCTTCAAGGTGTGAAGAAAAGGTGATGGTGTGTGAATACCATGATCATATTTTATTATTTTTTGTTAATAAGATTTTAATATTAAATAATCTCGTTAACAGTACACATTTTGAAGAGTAACATATGAAGTTTACTATCTAGTTACGCAATAATATTTGTTTTGAAACCGTTCTTGTGAGCATGACGCATTAATTATCGTTCTCGTTATTTCGGGATAAAAGAGTTGGTAGGTTTTGTAGTTTGGAACTAGCCTACAAATCTCTTTGAATAGTATGAATAATCATTTTTAAATTAAAGGGTTTTGGTGCTAATTTTAAAAACTTTAATCAATAATTCAAAGAGAAAAAAATAACGACTGTGGTTTATGCTCTGAAAAGGTGTACTAGAAAACATGTGAAAAAAAACTGGATAATGTTTTATATGGGTAATTAATCATTACAACGTTTTGTTAAAACAATACAACTCTTCATAAAAATTGTCAATTGGTGGTTGAATGGTTAATAATTATTCATTTATTTGATGAAATTTATAGTAACGTATAACATGTTATTGATATGAACCCCACCATAGGCCATGGCACTCCCACAGACCCACCATGGAGGTGATGCCCACTTTGAATCATCGAGTTCGTTTATACCATAAATCAAAATGATTTCGAACAAGTGTGTACTCTATATGCGCTAACTTGTATCCTCTTTTATTGTGATTTCACTTGTTTTTAAGAAAACTAATTAAACTAAAATGGTTTGATAACACTACAATCATCAACAAGTTGGGCATGTGATGAGTTGTGATAATTGGGGTCCCATTGTATGTCATGGGTATGGGGTAGTCGATTACTTATTACACTTCATGCTCACTTGTTTTCAGTTAGCATTTCGGATCCTGTTTATTATCTTTGGTTATTAAAACCTACCCGTTATAATTCACATGACTTGACAAGTGACGCCTGATCTCAAACTCACCCTACATACTAATTGAAATATTATAAGCTAAAGTACAACTTATTTTGTACAACAACACTTCGAACTTTCAACTTATTTCCGATATCACTTCCAACTTTCGGAGACGAAGCTAAAAAATGGTTTTCATGGTTAAAGTATAGGTCGCATCTCCTTAAGAAAACGACAAAAAATGCCCCGCGGCACCATGGCACCCCATGCCTCCCAAAATCGACAAAGAGATCTCCGGTTGACTTTCGAAGATCTCCTTGGGCCCGCAAGAGTTAACACATGCCCCGTGCCTAGAAAGCATGGGTCATGCCTCTAGAAAACTACAAAAATGACAACTTGTAAAAATTCAGAAAGATTTGTACTAAGGCGTGGGTCATGCCTAGAGGGCACGGGCCGTGTCTTGTCACCCAGATCAGCCTTTAAATACCATCTTCATCCTCCCAATTTCAATAGCTCAACTCTTTTATTTCCTCCCTAATACCCTCTATTTCTACCCATTTTCTCTCTTGGTATTGTATTCATTAAGATTGTAAGAATATAGTTAAGTAATTGTGAATCTTGTGATGATTAATATAATCTAATAAAAGTTGGTTATTTTCACACTCCGATCCGCAGCAGAATAAAAGTCGGGGTATAATTGGGTTATCACCAAAGCTCATGATATTTACTAAGATGTTTCATATTTATTAAATTCAAATTACAAACTTAAATATCAAAAACAAAATTCATACAATTACAAAGGAAAATGAAACTATAAATTTATTCCAAAGCATAAGCTTGTTTATTCTTCTAGGCCATCCTAAGTGTTTCCTGTCTCAGCTGGATCACCTGTATCATGTGTAAAAACGGGGGAGATTTTGGGTCAACAAAAGTTGGCGAGTGAACCTTGATAAAACATTTTAACTAATTTCTTGTTTTATTTATTAAAGAAAATTAGTGCATTAATCACATGTGAGCAAACATATATATGTAAACAATCACAAACCACTTTGGATGAGTATATGACATGAATGATGATGTATTTGAGATCAAGGCTCAATCAAACGGAGCCGATCTAATGAGGCTCCTGATGCTTAACCCGTATCCCACGGGGAACTGATGGGCCTAATGAAATGCGTGCACCGAAATGGTAAAATTCAATCTACATATAATTCACACAACAATTGATACACATTTGATCACGGATATGATGTATGCACAAGTGTTAAATAAAATAAAAGAATAGTACGACACATGATACACCCCAAAACATGATTAAAACGGGGAATTGGTAGAGATTCACTCACAGTGGATGCGTTTCTTGATGACGATGAATGCGCACGAATTTATGATTCAACCGACGAGGGAAAACTAACCTAAATAATAACAAAATGATTCGATAAATAAATAAATTTTATTTGAGATTAATATTTTTAATTAGTGCTCTTAATGAGATTTTTAGATTTACTTTTGTGAGTTTAATGCAAATTTTTAACCTTCAAATCTTTATTTTTAAGTATTTTTAAATAATTTTTCAATTTAATAAAAAGAAAACAAAAATTAAAAAATGGTTTGACTTGTCAGGTCTGACCGGGTCTGACCGGTCAGACAGCATGAATTCCAGGCGGCGAGTGAGGTTCGAACTCGGGACCTCTCGTATACGTGCACGCAGCTCTACCAACTGAGCTACGTGTCTAACCCGAAATATTCTCTGTTTTAATTATATATATATACTAACTAACTTTAACCTTATTTAGTTTTTATTAAAAATGATTTAGTATGCCGTAACCGGTTATAGAACCCGGAATCGAAGTCGGGACCTTCGGTTCGAGTGCACACAGCCCAACCAGTTGGGCTATATGTCTAATCTGTATAAACACTCTGTGAATTGATCTGAATAAGTTAAAAATGTTGGTTTTATTTCAGAAAGTCGGAAACATGTGTGATTCGAACCCGGGACGTGTGTTTTGTATTTGCACAAAGTCCACCGCTGGACTGTGTGTCTAACCCGGTTAAATACCCGATTTTAATTATATTAGTACACATATTAAACTTCATCTTCTTCACTTAAAAAAAACAGAACATATAACTGACCGAAGATTGTTTGAAACAGAATCTGGTTGACTGATTAAGATTAATACATGTTGAATAATGGATTACCAAAAAGAGTTGAGAATTATACCGATTAGGAGTAAAGCCTCGGTTTCCCGGTGATATTCCGGCGAGTGCCAAAATCTCTGGCGAGTGCGAAAATCTCTGGCGACATACTTGAAAGGAATAAACCTTCAGGAAGTGAGTATGGTTCTGAGCGAAATGTTTACAAGGAGTTTGGGTGAGTATTTATAAGGTGAACAGGTTGCTTGTTTTCGATTGGGAGACCAAAATTTACGGTCAAAGGTTTCAATTCTCAAAAATAACGGTTTTTGACTAAATTGGATGTTAAGGAACGGTTATAACTGATGTCGAAATCAGTTTACGCGTTTCAGTCAAGGGGTAGTAGCAACATTTGCGGAGTTTCGGTTTTTCTCCGGCGATTTCGAGTTCTGAGTGCTGACTTACAGGTTTTTGACTTTCGGTTTTTACTATAAGTGTTATTTGTTTTAGTAACTGAACACAAACATGTGTGTGGCGGAGTGGTGTGGTGTGTGTGTGTCTTCGCGGGAGACCCGGGTTCGAGACCCGGCTACCCTGTTTTATTTATTATTTTCTTATTATTATTATTTATTAATTATGGTTTTTAAATTCTAAAATATTTATTAATTATGTATCATTTAAAATAATCTGAACAATAAATACGCAACGAACTTATAACTGAATATTTAATTATAAAACGAAGCGGGTTTTGAAACCCGTTTTTCGACGAATGTTACAGTATCCCCTACTTTTAGAAATTTCGTCCCGAAATTTAAGCAGTAGTGGTGACCGGAAAAAGATGCGGGTATTTCTCGCGCATTGAGTCTTCACGTTCCCAAGTAAACTCGGGTCCTCGCTTTGACTCCCAACGTACCCTGACAATTGGAATACGGCTTCGCCTTAAACGCTTCTCTCCGAAATCCATGATTTCTACTGGTCTTTCAACGAAGTGCATCGATTCATCGACTTGAATGTCTTCTAGAGGAATATGGAGGTTTTCATCGGCGAGGCACTTTTTCAAGTTTGATACGTGGAATGTGGGATGAATTCTGTTGAGCTCTTCTGGTAGGTCAAGCTTGTATGCTACAGGACCTACTCTTTCGAGTATATTGAAAGGTTCTACGTAGCATGGTGCTAGCTTGCCCTTCTGGTCAAAACGAACCACTCCCTTCCACGGTGATAATTTTAAAAGTACTTGGTCACCAATGTCAAACTCCAAGGGCTTTCTTCGTTTATCAGCATAACTCTTTTGACGACTTTGAGCCACTAGAAGATTGTTTTGATTTGAAGGATCTTGTCGGTTGTTTCTTTAATTAATTCTGGTCCGGTGATTTGCGTTTCCCCAATTTCATGCCAACATACTGGAGATCGGAACTTACGTCCATATAAAGCTTTGAAAGGAGCCATCCCGATACTTGAATGATAGCTATTGTTGTACAAAAATTCAACTAATGGTAAGTAAGCGTCCCAGTTCCCTTTGAAGTCTATGACACATGCTCGCAGCATGTCTTCAAGGGTTTGGATGGTGCGTTCAGATTGACCATCAGTTTGAGGATGAAAAGCGGTACTGAGGTCTAATCGTGTATCCAAAGCGGTTTGTACGGCTCGCCATGTTCGTGAAGTGAAACGACCATCACGGTCTGAAATGATGCTTAATGGTACACCATGACGGCTTACGATCTCGCTGATGTAGATACGAGCTAACTTCTCGTTTTTTAAGTCCTCGCGAATCGGAATGAAATGAGATGACTTTGTAAGACGATCGATTATTACCCATATGGTGTCATACCCAATGGAGGTGCGAGGTAACCCGGTAATGAAATCCATGGTTATGTTTTCCCACTTCCATACGGGTATTTCGGGTTGGACTAGAAGTCCTGAAGGTCTTTGATGTTCAGCTTTTACTTTGGAACAGGTAAGACACTTGGAAACAAAAACAACGATATCCTTTTTCATGCCAGGCCACCAGTAGGTGTATCGTAGGTCTTGATACATCTTGTCGGCTCCTGGGTGTACAGAGTATCGTGTTTTGTGCGCCTCATTCATGAGGAAATCACGAAGGTTATCGCGATCAGGAATCCATATGCGGTTTAAATAGTATAGAATACCGTCGGATTTGGTTTCGATTTTGAGCTCAGCTCCACATGACAGCTCATCGCGTACGTCATTTTCTGTTACAGAAACATGTTGAGTTGCCCGGATTCGATCTTTGATGTCGGTTATGATTTGCGAACATAGAAGACGAATGAAGTTCGCATAACCTTTTCGACTGAGCGCATCGGCCACCACGTTTGCCTTACCAGGATGATACCGAATTTCACAGTCGTAGTCGTTGAGAAGTTCGACCCATCTTCGTTGCCTCATATTCAACTCCTTTTGGTTGAAGATATGTTGAAGACTCTTGTGGTCAGTGTATATTTCACACTTGGTACCGTAGAGGTAATGTCTCCATATCTTGAGAGCGAACACAACGGCTCCAAGTTCCAGGTCGTGGGTGGTGTAATTCTTCTCGTGAACCTTGAGTTGCCTAGAGGCATAGGCTATCACTTTTCCTCTTTGCATCAATACACAGCCTAGCCCTTGCCCTGATGCGTCGCAATATACCACAAAGTCATCGCAACCCTCAGGGAGTGTGAGGATAGGTGCGTCACAAAGTTTTTGCTTTAGAGTTTGGAAGGCCTCCTCTTGCTTAGGTCCCCATATGAAGGGTTTTCCTTTATGAGTCAAGGCCGTGAGTGGTACAGCAATACGGAAAAAATTGGCAATGAAGTGTCGATAGTAACCAACCAAACCAAGAAATGACCTAACTTCGGTAGGGGTACGTGGCGCTTGTCATTCTTGCACTGCCTTGATTTTTGTAGGATCGACATGAATTCCCTTGTCATTGACGACATGTCCAAGGAATTGTACTTCTCCTAACCAGAATTCGCATTTTGAGAACTTAGCGTAAAGCTTTTCAGTCCTTAAGAGTGTAAGGATGAGTCGAAGGTGTCGCTCATGATCGGATTTAGACTTGGAGTAAATAAGGATGTCGTCGATGAAGACTATGACGAAACGGTCGAGGTAGGGTTTGCATACCCTATTCATTAAATCCATGAAGACAGCGGGGGCGTTGGTTAAACCGAAAGGCATGACCATGAACTCGTAATGACCATAACGAGTCCGGAAGGCGGTTTTTGGGATATCTTCTTCGTGCACTCTGAGCTGATGATAACCAGAACGAAGGTCGATTTTTGAAAAGCAGGTGGCACCTTGAAGTTGGTCTAGGAGGTCATCAATGCGAGGCAGTGGATAGCGATTTTTAACCGTTAACTTGTTGAGTTCTCTATAATCAATGCACATGCGAAACGTTCCATCTTTCTTCTTCACAAACAGAACAGGTGCACCCCAAGGCGATGAGCTAGGACGTATGAATCCTTTGTCAGTCAGCTCTTGCAGTTGACTGGCCAGCTCTTGCATTTCGGATGGGGCTAACCTATAAGGAGATTTTGCGACTGGTGTAGCGCCAGGTACAAGATCGATGCGGAATTCGACTTCTCTCACATGAGGAAGTCCTGAAATGTCGTCGGGAAAGACTTGTGGGAATTCCTTCACAATTGGGATATCTTTGAGTTTCCTCTCCTTGTTCCCTTCTTGACGACGTGGGTTAGGAAAGCGACATAGTTCTTGCGGAGATATCTTCGGGCTTGAAGGCAGGACATTAATTTGAGTTCTTTCGAAGGGGTTTCCCCAAAAATACGTAGTGTCTGACCGTCTGCAAGAGGAATGCGAATGAACTTTTCGTGGCACACCACTTCAGCGTGATGCTGGCTGAGCCAGTCCATACCGATTATAACATCGAAACTTCCCAACTTCATAGGAATAAGGTCAATTGGAAAATCGTGATCGTTTAGGGTGAGAGTACAATCGCGTATAATAGAATTTAATGAAACGGGTTTTCCGTCAGCAACTTCCACCGTTAGAGATTCGATGAGATTAACACGGGGTTGGTCGAGGATAGATTCAAATTCGAAGGACACAAAGCTCTTATCCGCACAGCTATCGAATAATATGGATGCATAACTACCATTTATGAGAAACGTACCGTTGACCACCTTGTTGTCAACCCTGGCTTGGTTGGCATTGATATTGAAAGCTCTCCCTCTGGCAGGTGGGGGAGCTTGGTTAGCTTGGTTTACCGGGTTTGCGTGAGCTTGGGCATGGATGATGTTCACTAGGCGTGGGCATGTGTTCCTGAAGTGGTTTGGGTCCCCACAGTTGAAACAAGCTCGCATGGGTTGCATCATGGGGTAGTTGGGTTGGTAGTAAGGTTGGGCTGCGTGTTGTGAAGGTGGTAGAAGTAAGGGTTGTTGGGTTTGGCCCACTATCTGATTTTGGGTTTGGGTTGGAGGTTGATTGCGATTCATTCGTTGAAGGGTACGTCAGGTTTGGATGGTGTGACCCGCACGACCACAACTTGTGCAATCTTGGTAGGGATTTTCGGGAGGGTGATGGTATTGACAGCGGTTGCATTTTGGGTGTGGGCCAGTATACGCCTTTTTGAATGGTGCAGCTGGAGGAGCAATTTGGGTGATTGGTGCAACAGTGATAGGAGGGTTGGTTTGAGTGACAGCAAAATTCTTGCCATTTCGCTTCCTCTTACCAGCAAACTTCGAGGATGAGACTGGGTGATTTGGAGTTGGGGTCTCAATGGGTGCTTTCTTCTTCTCATCTTTGAACTTGCCGTTTCGAATGCGATATTCAGTGAGTTCTGTAGCTAACTCCATTGCGGCTTCAAGTGTTGCAGGCGATGTGCTTAAAACCGAATCTTGAATTTTCGAGGGGAGGCCTCGAATGTAGTGTTCAACTAAGCGGTACAAGGGGTGAACAAATTTGGGATCATCTGGTTCAACTCGAGAAATCTCTTATTATATGAAGTGTGGTCTCCTTCCTTTTGTTTCAGTGCGTGGAATTCGTCTTCCAACTTTTTGATTTCGCTTCTTGGACAGAAGCGTCTTGTCATGAGTTCCCTTAACCCTTCCCATGTTAAGGCCATGGCATCTTCAACTCCTCGCTTACCCTTTTCCGTGTTCCACCAGGTAAGGGCTACCCCAAACAGTCTTCCAGTTGCGTAACGTACCTTACTGTCCTCGGGACAATCGCAATTTAGGAAAGTGTTTTTCATTTCTTCAAACCAGTGAAGGAGGGCGGTAACACCTTCGGTCCCTTCATATTTGGGGGATCGCAGGATTTGAAGTGTTTGTAGGTGCACTTAGGGGTTTTGGAAGGAGGGTTGGCGACGCTCTGGTCTTCTTGGTTGGGAGGGTTGATGGGATTAGCGGTGAGAGCTTGTTGAACTTGAAGCACGATGTCAGGATGCACTGCAGCCATTTGTTTAGCAATTTGTGTGGCCAAGCGTTCGCTTGACTTTCCTGACTTTCTACCTCCACGTAGCCTAGCCGACATCTACAGGAACATATATAGGAAGATTGTGAGTTTAAGAATTTTCTAGGTGACATGTGTCGTAAAAAGAATGAAAAACAACATAACTGACAATAATTTAACTACATCCATAGGATGTCTTGGGTTTGCTCATGTTTGGGCCTCCAAATGTCCCCCATACCATTGCCTGTGTAGTCATGTTGGCCCCCATGAATATTGGGCTTGGTAGGATTCACATTGGTGTCGGCGGGTTAACACTCGCACCACCCGAATGAAAATCGTAAAATATGATTGCGAGATGTATGGTAGGAGGGTGTCCAGGTGTAGACACAATGACAACTCAAAGTGGGGTTAGCTCACACGACGTTTGGTATAGCATGCTTTGGCCTAATAGGTCCTTCGTACTCTCATCGTTAGTCCCCAGGTAGGCAAACTGGTCCTTTATTTTGGATTTATACGAATGCCAAGCCTAGACAGGACGTTCCGATTACCGGTACTCGTACCCTTCCAGTTACTACATGCCCGTCATGAGAACTCACTTTGATGTGATTTGAAAAACACAAAAATCATTGCAAAAATCATGAAAATCGTGAGGTGTGTGCTCTCATGGATATGATATGTTATGAGGATATGATTTATGATGAGCATTGCATAATAACATGTATTTGTGAGCGTGCTTGCATAACATTGGGTGTGAAAATAAACATGAAACATATAAACATCATGAATTTTGCATGTAACGCAAAAACAATTAAAATTTAATCAACTATAGTATAGGCTCTAAGGGTCTAATAACCTATCCTATATCACTATAGTCACAAGCTCTGATACCAATCTGTCACACCCCGACCCGCAGCGGAATAAAAGTCGGGGCATAATTGGGTTATCACCAAAGCTTATGATATTTACTAAGATGTTTCATATTTATTAAATTCAAATTACAAACTTAAATATCAAAAACAAAATTCATACAATTACAAAGGAAAATGAAACTATAAATTTATTCCAAAGCATAAGCTTGTTTATTCTTCTAGGCCATCCTAAGTGTTTCCTGTCTCGGCTGGATCACCTGTATCATGTGTAAAAACAGGGGAGATTTTGGGTCAACAAAAGTTGGCAAGTGAACCTTGATAAAACATTTTAACTAATTTCTTGTTTTATTTATTAAAGAAAATTCGTGCATTAATCACATGTGAGCAAACATATATATGTAAACAATCACAAACCACTTTGGATGAGTATATGACATGAATGATGATGTATTTGAGATCAAGGCTCAATCAAACGAAGCCGATCTAATGAGGCTCCTGATGCTCAACCCGTATCCCACGGGGAACTGATGGGCCTAATGAAATGCGTGCACTGAAATGGTAAAATTCAATCTACATATAATTCACACAACAATTGATACACATTTGATCACGGATATGATGTATGCACAAGTGTTTAAATAAAATAAAAGAATAGTACGACACATGATACACCCCAAAACATGATTAAAACGGGGAATTGGTAGAGATTCACTCACAGTGGATGCGTTTCTTGATGACGATGAATGCGCACGAATTTATGATTCAACCGACGAGGGAAAACTAACCTAAATAATAACGAAATGATTCGATAAATAAATAAATTTTATTTGAGATTAATATTTTTAATTAGTGCTCTTAATGAGATTTTTAGATTTATTTTTGTGAGTTTAATGCAAATTTTTAACCTTCAAATCTTTATTTTTAAGTATTTTTAAATATTTTTCAATTTAGTAAAAAGAAAACAAAAATTAAAAAATGGTTTGACTTGTCAGGTCTGACCGGGTCTGACCGGTCAGACAGCATGAATTCCAGGCGGCGAGTGAGGTTCGAACTCGGGACCTCTAGTATACGTGCACGCAGCTCTACCAACTGAGCTACGTGTCTAACCCGAAATATTCTCTGTTTTAATTATATATATATATACTAACTAACTTTAACCTTATTTAGTTTTTATTAAAAATGATTTAGTATGGCCGAAACCGGTTATAGAACCCGGAATCGAACTCGGGACCTTCGGTTCGAGTGCACACAGCCCAACCAGTTGGGCTATGTGTCTAATCTGTATAAACACTGAATTATATTAATTTTATATATATGCTGTGAATTGATCTGAATAAGTTAAAAATGTTGGTTTTATTTCAGAAAGTCGGAAACATGTGTGATTCGAACCCGGGACGTGTGTTTTGTATTTGCACAAAGTCCACCGCTGGACTGTGTGTCTAACCCGGTTAAATACCCGATTTTAATTATATTAGTACACATATTAAACTTCATCTTCTTCACTTAAAAAAAACAGAACATATAACTGACCGAAGATTGTTTGAAACAGAATCTGGTTGACTGATTAAGATTAATACATGCTGAATAATGGATTACCAAAAAGAGTTGAGAATTATACCGATTAGGAGTAAAGCCTCGGTTTTCCGGTGATATTCCGGCGAGTACGAAAATCTCCGGCGACGTGCTTGAAATGAATAAAGCTTCAGGAAGTGAGTATGGTTCTGAGCGAAATGTTTACAAGGAGTTTGGGTGAGTATTTATAAGGTGAACATGTTGCTTGTTTTCGATTGGGAGACCAAAATTTACGGTCAAAGGTTTCAATTCTCAAAAATAACGGTTTTTGACTAAATTGGATGTTAAGGAACGGTTTTATCTGATGTCGAAATCAGTTTACGCGTTTCAGTCAAGGGGTAGTAGCAACATTTGTGGAGTTTCGGTTTTTCTCCGGCGATTTCGAGTTCTGAGTTCTGACTTACAGGTTTTTGACTTTCGGTTTTTACTATAAGTGTTATTTGTTTCAGTAACTAAAAACAAACATGTGTGTGGCGGAGTGGTGTGGTGTGTGTGTCTTCGCGGGAGACCCGGGTTCGAGACCCGGCTACCCTGTTTTATTTATTATTTTCTTATTATTATTATTTATTAATTATGGTTTTTAAATTCTAAAATATTTATTAATTTTGTATCATTTAAAATATTCTAAACAATAAATACGCAACGAACTTATAACTGAACATTTGATTATAAAACGAAGCGGGTTTTGAAACCCGTTTTTCGACGAATGTTACAGTTTAGGTCTAACTTTAAGCCAAGAGTCGCTAAAGTTTGTCTGGTTACTTGGGAGGAAAAAACTCATTGGTGGTGAGTTAACTAAATAGATTATGGATTAACAAGGGGTGTGTGTATATTAATGACTTTAAGCACTAATTATCATATTGAAAGTGAGTTTTCCAAATCCTTAAAAACAAACTAATAATTTTGTGTTTGTTGAGTCAAACATTCATGTTTTCTATTTCTATGTAGTAATAACATGTTAATTGCTTGAAAGATGGTTAGAGGTTTTGATTCGGGAATTCAGGTTTTGTAAAGTCTTGCCTTGGCGCGGTGGTAAAATCTAAGCGCCACGGACTTGGTTTATTTCATCTTCACTAATCTTGGATATATCTGATCTAAACAATATGTCCATTGCAATTGGTGGGATAAACCCCTTATCACTAGTTTTTACTTATTATAAACCCCAACAATGAATAGTTTCCCTAGTTTCCCGGTTAATTCTTTCAAAGTTGCATGTTTGATTCCGACCTTACGGATAGTTTCCTTGTTGATCATGTCAAATTTGGTTGAGATGTGAGGATGCCCTCAAAATGAGGTCCTCCTTAACAAAACACAAGTTTTTAATAGGTCCTAAAAGAGCGGCTTTGGTTGGTTGTCTCACATAGTACTCAAAATAACCTGGTGGTTGCTTAGAGTAAACTCTTGTAAATCCATGAAAAACTTAGTTAATAATATATCAAGGGGAAGGAAAAGCCAAAGTAATCCTTTCTTAAATATTATTTCAAAACCAACTATCTTTTATTTATTTATTTCTTTTTAAGTCTTTTTCAATGAAAATCTAGAAAAACTACTATATTTATTGCTTGACTAAACGTTAATGACATCATAGTGTCTTACCATCACTATATTACGCCAATGATGGATGCATTTGCCCCAACATGATGTTCTAAGTGATAACATAATATCATGTTTTCTAAATTTAAGATTTGAATAGTGTAAAACTTTTACACTGGCTAAAAATCATCTTTATTTATATACAGTCCACACCACAGATATTGTCTAAGTGGGAGATCAATGGGTATAGGATGTATGATGATCGATTAATCAACATTCCTAACGAGGTACGGTCCAAAGAGTTACATTTTGGATGAAAAACAAATTATAATATTTAAGCATTAAATACTGGTTCATGAAATGCGGTTTAATAAAGCGGGAAATTAAATATTTAGTGAAATATTAAATTAAAAGATTATCTATGAAATAGTTATTTATTTATTAATTGTTTAAGAAATTATTAATAGATATGTGGTAAATATTATTTAAATGTTAAATAGTAGTATTACATTTATGAAATAAATATAATGGATGAAGTATTTATATTGGACTACAATTTGATAGGGATCAAAGTGTAAAAGAATCCAAGTCTAAATATATGGCTTTTGATCAACACAAGGTTATACCAAATTATAAAACAAAAGAAACTTGACAATCATCACCACCACCCCATCGTCCGACCACCACTCCGTCGTTCACTATCCGTCGTTGGCCACTGTCACCCCCCCTCGACCACACTCTGAGCGGGAGTCGTGAACCAGTTAGTGGTGGTATCCGTGTTTATTAAATTGGCAGCGGAATTTATCATCAGGATCGTAGTTTGGACATATTTCAGAGTTTGTAAAAACACAAAAGTTTAATATTAAATAAATGGAATAAAACCCATATTTCATTCAAATATTTTTATAGGGATAAACCCTAGTTGACAAAACATAAATTTCTTCTTTTATTCAGGTAGTCATAGCCACTTTATTTAAGCCTTCAGTACTCCATAGCAAGCTTCTATTACTTTCATAGTAACTTACCTGAAACGCGTTTAAAAATATTTTGTCAGCAAAAAATACTGGCTAATTCATTCATTTTCATAAAAAAAAACACATTGTTATATTTTACAGTATCAAGGGTGATTACATTGTTTTCATCTATCAAATACTCAATCAGTATTTGTCACTCAGTGGCAGTTCCAATGTGACGGTGGTCGTATCACTCATTGGCTAACTTTCGTCCAATAGTGAAGATTATCAAGTAGTGTATACGAAACCCCACATACCAGCAGTAATTTGAGAACACAAAAAATTAATCACTGTAAGTATAACTGAAAAACATTTTAGGATTTTGTAAAGAATTTGGTAAAAAGAAAGAATGACTCACATTGTAGTTTTAGAGTTTTAACTTAAAACTTCCTGGTGCTGATCCTAGGTTCCTAATAAAAATACAATGCAACACGTGTTAGTGTAACACCCCAACTTAAACTTTAACGATACATCACGAGACAAAACCCCAAATTAGTTTACAAAGTATAGCCTTATACAAACAACACTTTGACATCCGTTGATGGGTTTCAGATCAATCGGACAGGGTATCGTACCAGTGGTCAGGGTTAAAACACTTACAATGAAGTAGAGTTTAAGGTATCGAGTATAAAAGCAACAGAGCCAAAATAACAAGAGAGAAAGAAAAGTATGAGCAAATTTTAGAAAACTACCATCTGCCCTATTTATAATTGAAGGCATCGAAGACACCTCAATTTTATTCTTATTGATATTGCTAAAGCTACACACGTACACATAACACTTCATAGATTATTATTATTATTATTTTATATATCATAGTTAATTCAACTGCTTCACTCATTTATTGTTTATAACTTGTTTATAACTTTTAAAATATAATGTTTTATAATATATTAATACCACACCCTGGGCGGGAGCCGTGAACCAGTTACTGGTGGTATCAGTGTTTATTAAATTGGCAGCGGAATTTATCATCAGGATCATAGTTAGGAAATATTTCAGAGTTTGTAAAAACACCAAAGTTTAATATTAAACAAATGGGATAAAACCCATATTTCATTCAAATATTTTTATAGGGATAAACCCTAGTTGACAAAACATAATTTTTTTCTTTTATTCAGGTAGTCATAGCCACTTTATTTAAGCCTTCAGTGCTCCATAGCAGGCTTCTATAACTTTCACACTAAGTTACCTGAAACGCGTTTAAAAATATTTTGTCAGCGAAAAATACTAGCGAGTTCATTCATTTTTATAAAAAAACACATTGTTATATTTTACAGTATCAAGTGTGATTACATTGTTTTTATCTATCAAATACTCAATTAGTATTTGTCGCTCGGTGGCAGTTCCGATGTGATGGTGGTCATATCACTCATTGGCTAACTTTCGTCCAATAGTGAAGATTATCAAGTAGTGTATACAAAACCCCACATACTGGCAGTAATTTTAGAATACAAAAACTTAATCACTGTAAGTATAACTGAAAAACATTTTAGGATTTTGTACGAATTTGATAAAAAGAAAGAATGACTCACATTGTAGTTTTAGAATTTTAACTTAAAGCTTCCTAGTGCTAATCCTAGGTTCCTAATGAAAAATACAATGCAACACGTGTTAGTGTAACACCCCAACTTAAACTTTAACGATACATTAGTCTTATTACAGACAACACTTTACATCCGTTGATGGATTTCAGATCAATCGGACAGGGTATCTCACCAGTAATTAGGTTAAAAAACTTACAACGGAAAGTAGAGTTTATGATATAGGGTATAAAAGCAAAAGCGCAGAGAAAGCAAAGAGAAAAAATGTAAGCAAATTTTAGAAAGCTAGCATCTACCCTATTTATAGTTGAAGAATCGAAGCCACCTCAATTTTTATTCTTCCTGAATTGCTAAAGTTACACAAGTTTACACATAAACAGATTTTTATTATTATTATATATATTATAATTAATTCAGCTGATTCACTCATTTATTGTTTATAACTTCTAAAATATAACATTTTATAAAACGATGAATATGCCATTAGAACGGGCATATTTTTATCTACATTTTGACCTAAGTTTCATTAAAAACGGAGTAAGGTCAATTATAATATATATCTTATTATTAATTATTAAACGGTTCCTATAAAAGTATACGCTCGTCTAGATACCTCATTTTTCTAACAGTCAATTTACTCGTAATCTACCCGTAATAATAATAATATAAGCTTTATATACTTTATCTATTTATTTATTATTATTTATTTTTTATATTTTGTTTTTTTATGGAATGTTACAGCTACCCCCTCCGCTTTCACCGCCCTAGCCCAACCGGCCACCCTGTCATCAGTACTAGGTTCCGACACATACCACCATTGCTGCTGATTTTTTAAACCGATCGCCGTGAGCTGCCAGTATCGTCGCTCGGTTCACGTGCAGTTAGTTTTTGCCTTGGGTTTTTGGAGTTTGT
Source organism: Scalesia atractyloides (assembly GCA_947069175.1). Classification (NCBI taxonomy): domain Eukaryota; kingdom Viridiplantae; phylum Streptophyta; class Magnoliopsida; order Asterales; family Asteraceae; genus Scalesia; species Scalesia atractyloides. The sequence continues at coordinate 52,231,069 of CAMTDV010000007.1, read as the reverse complement.
TTCAGGATTTGATTTGGGAACTTCGGGTGATCATGAACTCGTCAATTGGCGTGACGTTTGTCGAATCCATTGTGTGTTTCTTCAGTTTTCATCAAAAGGTACAAATCTGAAACACACCCTATGGTTGTATATAATTGTTTAAACGAATTGTAACTATATCACTCATGTTAATTAAAATCGGATTTAAATAACATGTTCACGCTTCCGCTACTCGATTAATATGAATTATAGGGATGTTTCACGAATTGAATTTCGAAATTTTGAAGTTTCATTTGAAGTCGATACGAAATTCAATTACTAAGTTCGAAGCGAATTCGAATTTGATTGGTAACTTTGAGTTGGATTAACATTCGTTTCAAAATTCGAATACTTAATTCAAATCCAAGTTACGAATTTTTATGATGGCTTAATTCAATCACTACATTCGGTTTAAAAATCCCATAATGTCTAAATGAACTCCAAATTGAACAAAATAAGTAACTCATAATGGAATACATATCCTCTAAGTCGACTTATGATTTTTCAATGATGCGGTTTCGACTAGAGTAGAACCGGTCCAACCCATTAGATTGCATATTAAATGTAAAGAAACCCAGATGTTGGAACTTAGAGTCTTACAAGCTTTTTTTGTAATATTGTGTGTGTGTTTGTGTATATACATGTATATAAACTATGTGTGTATATATAAAATAGAAATAAAATACATAATTTGAATTCGAATTTTCAATTGAATTGAATCGAAAGTCACGTATTTGTATTTGATTCGTAATTCGAATGCTGAGTTCGATTTGAATCGATTTGAAGAGTGTAACTATGTAATGAAATTAACAAATATTGTGGATGACCCGACAAATCCAACAAATTACAAGGCATTGACATAAAAAATTTAACTACCACATCATACTTGATAATCTTGTGTATTAACATAAACCATATAACTAATGGTGTTTATAAGAAAGACAATAACAATGATGTGTTGTTAAATTGATGTACTTATAAGAAAAGTAATATAAAACATAAAATTTGATTTAATCGAAGATCGAATGATTGTTTTTTGTTTACAATTTGATTGCATTCAAGAGCGAGTTAGTATGAAAAAGAATTTAAGTCGTATAAAAGAAGCAAAAAATCAACACATTTTTTCCTACAAAATTTAAACTACTTGTTTATAATAAATCATTCAAAAACTTTTTATGAAAACTTATAAGATACATACATATATTAAAAGATGTAAACTATACATTGTTTAAAATTTTTACTTAGTCACTACTCTTGAGCCTTTTATGGTCAACTTATCAGTAAAATAAAAGGCAAAAGTCGAATTTTGTTTTATTAATTTTTAATTATATTTCCAGGAATCTTGCTTTTTTTTTTAATTCTCCATGTCATTTTTCTTACTTTAGAAAAGTAGTATTGTTAATGATTATGTGTACTTTTCTTTTTCTCTTTTGTAAATTATAATATACTTCAATCGGCTTTCGGTTTTCAATTATCACCATCAACATCTCTGTTCTTCATGGACGCGAATAATAGTTTTGGTCTATTCCATCTTTGACATTTCCTGTTTTTATCATTTATAAAACAATTCAACTATAGAGACGTTTAATAAAAAAACTATTTTAACTAGAGAATGTAATTACGGCTTAACATATTTTGAAGGCTAAAATGAAACTTAACTTTAAAACTTCTTTTATTGTTTAATAACCCTCCTATTTTGTTTAGGCACAACGAAAGACCTAATCATTTACTAATTACTAAAAAATTTAGAAATGTTGTGTGCATGTGTCCTACGCCCACACATTTATAAAAGCTAAAGATTTGCTTTTTAACGGCAAAATAAGAAATCTCAGTGCTATAGAGAAAAGTTGGGCCCTAATATATTGGAGTCAATAAAGTATATATATATATATAATATATATATATATATATAAAGTGTATCAGAAATTTATTATATTATTATTTAAAAGCGAGTAGACACCAGAGAGTGATATGTGTCTAAAAAAATATTATTTACTACTATAGAAAATAAAATATTAGTTTAAAAATAGGCTAATGTATTTTGGTCTTTTCATAAGAAATTAACAAAAAATTTGGATTGAGTTAGTAGAATGGACCTAAATTGAGATGAAACCAAACCGTTGGATAAAAAAAGTTAAAAGAAATCTTTTGGACTGAAATAGATATTTTAAGAAAACCACAAGAACTAAAATAGTATTTAACTCTATTTTCTTCTTTCCTTAATAAAATTTTAATACTAAAATAAATTGAAAAATGATAAATTACATACACATCCTTATTATCATAAATTATTTGGAATGCCTAAATTTGTAAACATCACTTGTGAGAATATATAGATATATATAGGGAAAAGTAAAATGAGAACTACTTTGAGTTGTGAGAACTGTTTTGGTCAAAATTTTGATTAAGGATAATGTAACTAAATTTGTAAAGTGAGGTAGAGTGCTTGAGTGATGAACAATAAGAAAATGAATTGCTTGATGAATGTAAAGATGAACACAATGATTTATACTAGTAAAAGCATTTGATCACTAGTAGATCGCCGGCATAAAAATCTCGAATAGTAAAAACTATCACTATCAACTATATTGCACAAAAAAATATTACAACTTTGATGTTGATCAAATGTGGTACAATGATCGTATGATAAGTGAGAGCTCTGATTTGTAATGTATGAGAGTATGTGTATGTGTGTAACCGTAATTGTTCTATCTAACACTTGATCAACCCCTTTACAATTAAGCTAACAAATAAGTCCGAAATTCATGTATGATCACGTTCAAGCTCCATGACCGTTAGGAGAATTCAACATATGCAGCATCTTGAATGAATTATTCCAAGATTCTAGCTAAGACTTAGTCCACATTGTCCATAACCTGCTTACTAACATTACAAAACATAGAGAACAATTGTTACAAATCATAAGTAATGTTAAGGATCCCTAATCCTCTGGGTCCCTGCACCATCCGCTAAGGATAACTGATCCAGGCGACGCTTTAGGATACATGATCCATAACTAGTAAAACCTATGCCCTAACAATTGCCCCCAATATGGCAGTTGTGATAAGGATTCACAGCTGTCATATTGCCGTTATAAGCGGACTAACTGTTGCTCCATGTAACTAGCCGTTACACTGCCTGATATCACTGATAAGACCTACTATAAATATCATTGTGAAATATATGCTTAGAGATAACTTTTTAAGTGCCTTTAAAGATTAGATGTTCCATCATTGTAACTCCATTTAGAGTTTATTAAGGTATCTCTCTCTATATATTCCTTTCTTTTTCTTTGAAATTCTTCATCTCCCCCTCTCGATCATGGAAAAGATGACTACCCAATTCTCACCCGGCAAATGCCCGGAGAAGGATAATGTGCCCCAAAGTCAGAACCTGTTAGCAAATCCTTTCTCGGGGCTCTGCAAGTTCACTGATCCTGAGATTAAGGATCTGTTTCCCTGTTTTCCACCAAAGGCTGTATTCCGACCATTCGATTCTTCGATGAAGAGTGATGCCGTTTCTCCCATTTGGGTGTGTTTTCAGCCCTGCCATTCCTTCTTGGCAATTCCTACCATTTCCCCGATCTCACCCAGAGATTCTTCACTCTCACCGGCATTAGTTATAACCAAGCTATGCCGATGCTCTGAAGGGTTTTATACACCATCGAGGAGATCATAAAGACCGAAGGGCTAGACTTCAACCTTTCTAAGCTTTCCCATCTCTATTCTCTAGTTACCCATGGCTCCCATAGTTTCTTGTTCAAGGATAAAGCTTGTCAGCCTCTCCCCATCCTCAAGACCACTCAAAACGATTCCTCATGGAAGAATCAATTCTTTTTGTCAAAAAGAATTCTATTTCCCATGGGGATAGTTTTGCCAAGACGTAGATTTTGAAGGGTAGGATATAGGATCCTTAGATACCCACTGTAAAGATGTCCACCATTAGTATTATTATTGATTTATCCTTTTATTTACTTGTAGTAACCAAGTTCAACTACCTCGCCAATCTTCCAGTAACAGAAGAGAAAGTTGCTGCTTTCTGGGCACTTGATTCAATCGTGAGAACATTCAAGCCAAAGGTTAAGGATTCTGAAGTGAACACCTCCACATCCTACACATTGTCAAGTAAGTATTTTTATATGTTTGCCTATTATGATTTGCTATTTGTTTAAATGTATGAAACAAGAATACTTATCTATTTGTTTATGGTGTAGGTGCTCAAAGGTCTACCAGCAAATCAGCTTCAATGTTCGGTCTGGATGATATTGACAACATCATCTCCCCTCGCTCCATCAAGAAGGAGCTGGCCAAAGGCCAAAGCTTCCCGGAACCCAAGGTCGTAACCGCCAGGGCCAAGGTTGGGTCCAAGTACAAGAAGCCCATGGAACTTGAGGAGGATGAGTTCGAGGCTGAGAAGCAAATCCATGACTTCGTTGCTGAGGTAAGGATCCTTGGTCCATCACTGGTAGTCTTGTATGTAGTGTAGGATCCTTGATTCTGATCTTCTGTGTGATAATTTGCAAAGGTTCGTCAACTGAGGTAACAAGAGCCTGGCTGAAGCTGAGGAGAACCTAGCTGTCCTTAGATCCGTTCCTGCTGTCAAAGACAAGACCATCTCTTAACTGGAAAAGGATGTTAAAAGCTTGGAGAAGAAGATCCTGGTGACTGATATGTAGGTTAACAAGGTTGAGATGGAGGCGACTGAGAAGGCCAAAGTCTGTGCTGCTCGTGCCATTCTGCAGGCAAGGATCAAGATGGCCCAAGAGGCTGTTGATCATAACTTTGATAGGTTAGCCTAGGACGTGGCCTCCTGTAAACAGACACTTCTTCAGCTGGGTGGAGAGGTTGAGCCGGATCCAATGAAGGCACTGGAACCTGGTTCGAGGGGGGCTAATGAGGTGGTTGAAGGAGCTGGAGGTGAAGGTGGTGAAGCAGCGGTGGAGACCGCACCAGTAGGCGATGATGGATGTTGATGCCTAGGCTGGAGCCCACATTTATGTCTTTTCTTTATGTTATTGGTGGTAAACAATTTGGTCTGTAATTATTTTGAACAATAGTTTTAGGGTAAGGATCACAGATCCTTAAGACAATATGGGGGGGGGGTGGAAAGGTGGATGGATCCTTCTGTTTGTGGAGGATGAAGCCTTTGACACCCCTCACTTTTAACTTTCCTGCACTTAAGACGATTAGCAACACCCTACATCAACCTAAGTGGATGGGCCACGGTTTGTTGGCAGAAGCTCGGGTTGATCATTTTGGTAATGTTAACAGGGTTTTTAATATAACTTTAATCTTTTGGCTATATATAGTGTTGTTTATTCATTTGTTAAAACTTATTTAACATGTTTGTGTTTCCATATTCAAATAGATTGCTTGTGAAAGTATTTAGTTTTATCTCATAAAAACTTAGAAAAATTTAGGTTATTAAAAATTTGCCAACTCTTGTTCACAATATCTTTAGAAAAAATCTGACTACATATATGAATATGAATCACGGATCCTTAGTTGTAAGGTTTAAGGTGAAGTCAATAAAATAAATAAGAATAAGGATAAGGCATAAGAGATCCAAGTTAGGATTTTATATTCTTGAGAATTACTCTTGTATAAACAAACCAGTCACCATTAGATAAACTTTAAGGATCCAAATCCTTTTTGAAAGAACTTGAGAGTTTCCAAAGCTCCTAAACCTGTTGAAATCAACTTGGGACTAAGCCAAACAAACTGGGGCATAGCCCAAAAAACTGGGGACAAGCCCAAAAGAACTAGGGACAAGCCCAAAGGATACCGAGGTCTGGCCCAAACTAGGGACAAGCCCACTTAAGTGACATGAAAATGCCAAAACCTTAGCTAACGTGAAAATGTTAGAAACCTTAGGATAACGGATGTGTGGTATGTCTACCATTATACTTGAGATCCTACATATGGCCAACAACAATGAAATTGTCAGCCACTAAGCAAGTACTAGTCCCATTACCTCGAACCATACTTGGATAATTGTGCGCCACTGGCAGGGTGTCAAAACACAATTCGTATGAAAGGTGAAAACCTTTAAACCTTAGAAGGTATTCGATACCTTAAACGTGGGAGAGAGGTGGCCAACTCCTTAGACCTTCGTTGATGTAAGCAATGCCAAAAGCTTCTTTAAAAACTTAAAACTTGGTGAAAGTGGATGTTAAGTATCGCAACATCCTTTCTTTATGACAAATAAAACATAAAGTAGAGAAAAATATAAGGTAAAATGTTACCGATGTGACGATCCTGAATCCTGCAAAGATCCTTGATCCTTATTACATAAAATATTTCTTGAGGTGAATAGCATTTCAGGCCCTTGGTAAGAGATCACCTTCCATGGTTAGTAGACGGTATGCCCCCTTTTCAGCTTCTACTTTTATTAGATAGGAACCTTCCCACTTAGGTGCCACTTGCCATCGGATGGGTTTGTAGTATTTTGAAATGTTATCCTTAACACCAAGTCTCCAATTTGAAATTGTCTAATCCTGACATTCTTGTTGTATGCCCTAGGCATCCTTTTTGATAACTAGCCATTCTCATCTTTGCTAAGACTCTGAGCTCATCCACGGTATATAAGTCCTGCATTAGGTTTTCATTATTCGTTTGAGGATCACGAATGCTTGTTCTGCCTGTAGGAACCACCATCTCTGTAAGGATCACTACCTCGGTTCCAAAGACTAAGGAGAAGGGAGTCTGGCCTGTGGCATTCTTTGGAGTTTTTCTGTCAGCCCAAAGGACATACGACAGCTCTTCAGCCCACTTCCTTTTTTAGGATCCAAGTTTCTTCTTCAAGTTGTTGAAGATAATCTTGTTACTTGACTCTGCCTGGTTGTTAGCTTGTGGATGAACTGGTGTAGATGTTATCATCTTGATTCTCCAACTATCACAAAAATTAGTAGTTCTATTCCCAATAAATTGGGATCCATCATCATATATAATTTCAGAAGTAATTCTAAATCTAGTAATAATGTTTATTTTGATAAAGGATATAACTTTCTTTTCTCTAACTTGAACAAAGGCTTCTGCTTCTATCCATTTGGAGAAGTAGTCGGTCATGGCTAGCATAAAGAGTTTTCCACATGGTGCCTTGGGTAGCTTGCTTACTATATCCATCCCCCATTTCATGAATGGCCAAGAGGAAATTATAGGATATAAAGGCTTTGCTGGTTGATGTAAGATATTGCTTTGTGTTTGTCAAGCATCACACTTCCTTCTATAGTCTACTGTGTCTTACTTCATGGTGGGCCAGAAGTAACCTGTCCTTAGGATTCTGGAAAATAATGCTCTGCCCCCTGTATGATTTCCACAATCTCATTCATGGAAATCCTTCAACACTTCCCGGATTTCAGGATCCTCGATGCATCGCAAATAGGGACCTGAAGAGATCTTCTATATAGGGTGTTATCTATTATAGTAAACTGAGATACCTTAACCCTAAAGGCTCTAGGATTCTCCCCTGTGGGGACTTATCCATTCTGGATAAACTTCATGATTGGAAGGATCTAGGATCCTGAATCTAGATGTGAATCATTGGATTCTAGTGGAGTATCATTCATTACCTCCATCACATCATTCTCCTCTATAGAAGGAAAGATGATGTGAACAATATGACTTTTGTGTCTTCTGGAATTTTTAGGGTTGACCCCAAATTTGCCAAGGCATCTGCCCCTTCATTTTCTTCTATAGTTACCTGTGTTATGCTAAAAGAATCGAAAACATTTGCCAGTTTTTTAACAATTTCTAAATATTTGATTAGTTTCTCAACTTTTATAGTATATGAGCCATTAAAGTGGTTAGTAATTAGCAATGAATCTATATAAACTTGAAGATACCTGATCCTCGTTTGTTTAGCTAACTACAAACCTACAATTAAGGCTTCATATTCAGCTTCTTTGTTAGTGGTTTGAAATTTACAGGCAATGGACTAGGTATTATGTCCCCCTGTGGCGATTTTGGTACTACCCCTTTGTAACGCCTCGCTTTTTCTTACTTTCCTTAATTAGAAAGCGTAATCATACTTCTATTTATGGAAACTTGTATTCGTATCGCATTCGTATTTCATTTCCCAATCTTATAATCCGAGACTTTGATCGTAATAAAATTCATACCTGATACATACTTGTCTTACATGCATTTAATTGTTAAATACGTGTTTACATACAAATCGATACTTGTTATACGTGCAAATACTCATACATTTATACTTGATACCTAAAATATACTTACATATACATTATACACTTGAAAACATGCGAAAATATCAAGTTTTACCATGAAATGTAAGATAAACTAAATTCAAGGACTAAAAATAGCATAATCCGGAGAAAGTGGTTTCTTACCCATGGATTGGTCCATTTTGTGTTTTTTGGATTATGCTTCTTGCATTTAATTCTCATCTAACTCAACCCCCAACCACCACCAACTTCATTAATTTCCTAAACCCTAATTCCCCATTATAAATAGAAGCATCCTCCCACACTCATTTCACACCTCAATCATCTCTTCTTTTCTCTCTAAAAGCTCTAAGAGCTCTCTTATTCTAAAGATTCAAGGTTTCAAAAGATAATTCAGTGTTCCTCCAAGCCCTTCACGGAAGTAACAAGGGAAGCTTTCGCAAAACCGTGAGTATACATGACCCCTTTTGCTTTTACACTTTTGGGTGCAATACGTTATACTATTAAACACACGCAATCACTTATACTTTATGCAAACACAAACAATCCAATCATACATGCTTAAATACGTGATACTTGATTTGTATTCTTGGAACATTCTTATGTGATTTACTTGTCATTAACTTTGTTTAAAGCCTCCCTTAACATGTATAGCGTCATAGGAGTAACGCACCGCCCGTATTCTTGAGGTCATGTTAAGTCATTCAATCATTACGGTCTTATTGTTGCGACGATGAGATAACGCTAGCGGTACACTTTGGGTTGACTAGTATAATTGCATGCCTTGGTACATTAATCTACTTAACTATTTTTGTCATGTGGATTGTTCAAACCTTCTTTACATATATGCTAGTACTCAAACTTGTATGCTCGCCAATACTTTTGTATTGAACTATACTTTAAACCGTATTTGCAGGATTTTGATGATGATGATGCACGGAACCTACTAGGATTCCTAGAAACGCACCTTAAACTTTAATACTTGTTGTATCTTATTTTGATCCAAACTTGTTGTAATTTCATTTTCAAACAATGTACTTGATATTAGCAATAAAATGAAATTTTATTATTTAAATACTTGTCACTTATTAGCGTTATGAAGTCTCGAGCAATCTATTTCGTCTCACTCCGATGTTTCCGCCATCGGTTGGGGTGTGACACCCTTGGAGGGTTATGGTCCCAAAAACTCTGCGCCTTCGCAGGGAACCATACCCACTACAGGATACTACAAGAATAACCTTGCGCGCAATGCGTAACGGTGCGCCTTTCTTGGAACTAGCAGGTTATACAACAAACCTTGCGCAGCCAGCACAATGGTAAGTTAGACCTGGAAGCACAGGCCCCTTGACCCTATGCTAAGAAACAAACCTTGCGTGCAACGTGCAATGGTACTACAACTCCAATGCTAGCAGGTCATAAAACGAACCTTGCGCAGCCAGCGCAACGGTAAGTTAGACCTGGAAGCACAAGCCCCTTAACCCTGTGCTGACAAACAAACCTTGCGCGCAACATGCAATGGTACTACAACTCCAATGCTAGCAGGTCAGACAACGAGCCTTGAGTACATGCCGCAACAGCAAGTTAGACCAACTCATAAAGGTCACACAACGAGCCTTGTGTACTCAGCACAACGGAAAGATAGACTTAGACGCGCAGGCTACCTGACCTGCGCGGACCAAACAATATAAGTCACACAACGAACCTAGTGTACTTAGCACCACAGCGAGTTACACTTAGACGCGCAGGCTACTTGACCCTATGCGGACCAAACACCTCTCTAGCCGCAAAGTCCTAAAACCTTGCAAGGACAAGACAAACATAAGAGCTACTCATAGTCTTGTGAACAAAAGGATTTATCCCTGCAACTCTGCGCAGGCCAGAAAGCACTGACAGCCTCGCATAAGGGATAAGCGTAAAGAGGCGTTGACTTTACACAAGGGTACAAAGGAGCAGAGGTGTGACCAGTGGTTGCTCGGCAGGTTGTGCAAGACTGCGTCGTATGAACAATATTGCAGAGGCCATACTCCACTTTCGGCTGATAGCAGGTCCGACACCAGGGACATCTGCCTTTACACGTGGCACCATCCAACATCCAACAAAGCATACCTCCTGCCAGGGATCATTTAATGATCGCTGCAGAGGACAGAAAGGATAACCCTGGTCGTCTGTGCCGGGGCCAAGGCCCATCAGCCCTTCGCCTAAACCCACTTCACGTCGGCTATAAATAAGTATCGAACCACAAGGTAAAGGTATCATATATACACCCATATCTCGACTTACATCTAATAACCATATCTGCTTCCGAGCTTACTACCTACTTTCTTACCATGCAATTACCCAATACTTATTCTCACGCCAGCGTGTGATCACGGAGAAATCCCCCTTCCGTAACAAGGCTAACGGAGTTGTTAGTTTTGCAGATCAGCCAGAGTGAGTCCACCCAGAAGAACGAATGAGAGACGAATCTTTTATGCAGGAATACCCAGGTTGTAACTAATATATCCCCGAATATCCCTTGGTTAAACTGGTGTTTCTTCATTGGCGCCATCCGGTATTTACTCTCTCTCACATCAGTTTTCTCGTTTTGTTTTTTCTCAAGCCTTATATTTGAATGGCTGACTTTCCATCCAGCAAACCACGAGGTCCTCGAGCTGAAGGCAAGAACCCAGTTCATGCCTCTCGGCTCGACGGACAAGTGGAGGAATTTTCCTCTGGGAATGCTGGCGTCCACCATGACTCCGGTCGTGTGAACGTCCCGATAACCCCTGGAATTCAAATGGAGACTCCTAGCGTACCAATCACTTTGATTTTTCCGGCAAGCGAAACTCCGATGTCTTGGTACATCAAGTCCCAAACGGCTCTGAATGCCATTATGCGCAGCTTTGCACACAAGCCAACACTCCCGCTGTGCCGGTGCAGCCAACTACTCACGTGCACGCGTCGCCTGCACCATGAGTTCTCAACTATGGCTCATCGGCTAGGGTGAGTGTTCCTTCACAACTCCATCCGCAATAAATGGAATACTCTCAATCACTGCCTAAACATGAGTCTCATACTCATAGGCGAGTGTCCTTACACTCACGGTTGGGCTCGCATCCTCTAGGGGGCGGGACACCCAGCGGGAGGCGGACCGTACTTATGGCGAGAGTGATAGCGCAAGTCTGTTTCACCGGCTGCCAAAAGATCATGCTGCCTACAGATCCGCGCCACGGGCTGTTTACAACCCAGAAGCGGAATACAACTATAGCTTGACTACAAGCCGGCTGAAGCAGCCGAACACTCGAAATTCATCAGGGAAATCACGATCGCACCATTGGAGCGCGCAAAGCTTCCCTCCAGCGTGGGAAAACACAATGGGTTGACTGACCCAGATTATCACCTGCGCTTATTCACCGGCGCAGGACTGATAGGAGGATGGACACTGTCCATGTGGTGTCACTTGTTTGTCCAAACCTTAACAGGCGCTATGCACCTATGGTTTGACAACTTGCCCATAGGCAAGCTTGCGTCATGGACTGACCTCAAGAACAAGTTCTTGACGCACTTCAGCCAGCAGCTACGTTATGTCAGAGACTCATCTGACGTAATGAACATCTGGCGGCGTGACAATGAAAGTCTCAAAGACTTCATCACCCGCTACGATAAAGAAGTGCTGGAGATTGGGGATGTGCACGAAGACCTAATTCGCACACAGTTCAAGTACGATATCCGCAGCGACAAGATGATCAAAGTCTTGTCGGGCACTATTGGACTCCCCAAGAGCTGAGAGAAACTGATGGCGGCTGCAAAGGTATACGCGCAGATAGATCGCAACCACAACGCCAGCAGACCTCCCCTACCGCACTATCGTCCCCAAGACATGAGCAAGAGTTTTGGGAAGAAGAATAAGTGTTGGAGGGAGCACAACCAAAACCCTCCTCACTCACCAATTGACGCGCGCGCGACCATAAATAAGATTGCTGCCCGGACAACAATCAAACAAGAAAATCGGGGTCGCCAGTGGATACCGTTGACGAAAACACCGACGGAGGTGCTCAGCACGGAGGACCAGCAATTCAAACTACCCCCACCGATGCGCAATAAAAAAGGTCAAGACCTCAACCTCTTCTGTGACTACCACAAAGATACGGGGCACATGACCGACAACCGGTTATCCTTGCGCATGGTGATCGAAAAAGCATTGAAAAGTGGGAAGCTCTCCTATTTACTTCAAAACGTGTGCAAGGAGATACGCCAAATTACTCGCGGCGGAGAAGGCCCGAGCAATAAGAAGATGAAGACCATTTGTTATCATGATCCAGCCTAGCCCAGCGCGCAAGTGCAACCATCAAAGAAATGCACGCCACACCAAGGTGACACTACCTGTTACCCAAGCATGTTCAACTGTCAACGCTTCATCAACTATCCGCGCCAAATATTAACAACTTGTTATCTTATTGTCTACTTTGTACATGGCTCTTGTGCATTATTAATAAAGACAATGGTTACGTATTTTTCTTTATCTAGATGTTTTGTTACAAATACGCGAAACTACTTTGGGTCTACGCGAAATCACCATGGTACACTGACTCATGAACCAAAATTCTCTACTTAATGCATGTGCATGGGAGAGGATGTTCATACACGAGTCCATTACCAGTTTTATTCGCTATACCTATACAAAGTCGTTCCATTCACGCAAATATTGTAACTGGAAAAACATTCATTCTATTGTAAGAAAAATATTTACATCAGCGCGCAATGCACAGTTACATTAAAAGAAGATATTACATTTAAGGATCCTACACTACTCTTCATCCGCAGCAGCCTCGGCTTCTTCCTGGAATATGTCTTTCAGGCGATCAACAAAGTCGTCGTGTGTGAGCGCCTCGCTCACCAATTCCATAGCTGGAAGTTCAAGACGGTCGTACTCCCGCTTAGCTCGGGAAAAGGCGGCTTCGGTATCAACACCATGAGTGGCAGCGCGGTTGTTGTCCCATTGCACATCCATTGCATGAGTGATGTGTTGCGCACACTCAACATAGCCCTACGCATATCCATCGTGGCGCGCAGTGACCATCAGCTTGGCCACCGCGCCATCTAGCTCCGCGGAATTTATAATGGAGTTTGCGATCTGCAATACAAGAAGAGGGTTAGAATCAATACAAAGTTATCAAAAAACAAATGGAGTACTTACATTGACAACTCCATGCTGTTGCATCCACAACATGTTGTTGGTCAGCGACTCCACCAACGACTCATAGATGGCACGGGCGGCTTCAGAATTCTCAAGTGTTTTCTCGCCAGCGTCCACCTTGGCCTCCACTAATCGCAGCCGCTCCTTATCCTCCAGGTGCCTGTGGTGTAATTCGGCCTTTGCCACTAAGGCCACCTGGAGATCCTTCTACGCGCTTTGGAGATCCTCCTTAGCACCCTCCAAAGCGGCGCAAGCAGCAACCTGATCACAAACATCAAGGTTAGTATGACTCCACATAGATCATACAAATAAAGGAAAAATAGAGGCAAGTTTTTACCTCTTTCTACTCACTACGTTCGCGGTGCGCCCTGGCCTCCGCGGCCGCAGCAGAAGCTGCCTCCTTCACTTTCCTCTCGCGCTCTACCTCTCCGCGCAACCGAGCCACCTCATCCCTTAAGGATTTTTTTCTCATTGTTATCCTTCTCACAAGCCTCCTTCCACAACTTGCGCTCCTTAGCAAGTGTGGCAGCGGAGCTTTCGACCCTCTTCTTCCACCCCAGCGCGGCCCACTCTTCAACCCGCAGGGTTTCAGCAAATTTAGCTTGATTAGCCTCCAAGTCAGCTTTCTGCACAGCCGCTTGAGCTCACTCTTTCCCAAGGTCCGCTTGGGCAGCCTTGAATTTATCTTGTTCTTACCTCATTATGTGCCAATCCCGGATAATCCTGTGTGTGACTGAGGCGGAGCTAGCGACTACCTGGAGATACGTGCGGTAAAGTGTTTCTTGTTCATGTTCAGCGCACGCACGCACCTCCGCTGGGGGGGAATGTCCCTTTAAACCACTCACGGCACACCGGCCAGTGAGAGAAAGCTTCTCCTTGCTTCAACTTCCACACATGGGTGTGGATCTCTTCAGCACGCACGCACCTCCGTAGTATATGATCTGTAATAATAATCACCAGGGGTTTCGTCTGGGCGTATTGGAGATCTTTCAGCGGAAGGGCTTCTACCAGATCCCCCGGCTTCACCCCGGGCGCCGACTCTTCTATATGCACCCCCTGTGTTGCATCAGTTTGCTCACCCTCATCGGCAACCGTCACCATTGGTTCAGTCTCCTCAAAAACACCCGCACCACCAGCAACCTGAGGATCTTCCACCAACACCTCACGCTCTTCCATCACCACCTCATGTTCCATCGCCCCAGCAGCGGACTCCCCACCCTGTGCATTGGACGCTTGCGCGCCTTCACCCACAGGCGGGGGCATTGGAGTATCCTTGGGTGCGGCCGGATTGCTCTATTCCACAAAAACGACCTCATCTCCCTCTACGGGATGATAAACAGTCAGGCAAACATTATACAAAAAAGTGGTGCGATTAACACAAGTTATAAGGTTACCTAACGGATCTTAGCCGCAAGTGCGTCTAAGCTCCCGCGCTTCCCTATAGTCTTCCGTGCAGCCTTTTTGGAGGGCTGGGCGGAGATATCGCTCTTAGGAGCCCTCTTCCGCTTGAGGGGCTCCGGGATGGACTCGACCTCCACCGGGTCCTCACGATTGGCGGTCGGGATAACCACCAGCTCTGGTTTGGGTTTCTTCACACCTACAAGCGCAAGACCCTCAAGTGAGTCAGAGACTACTACATAGTCTTTCCAATGATCAGAGACAATGTGCTTACCTTTGGGAGGGTCCGCCTTGGGTTGAGACACCCCCTTCCCAGCCGCCACGCTGGGCCCGCGCGCCTCTTCATCCTAGATTCGGGGCCAATGCCCAAGTCTTTCAAAGCGCCTGCACAACAGCGCAGCAAAATGAGTAAGCTGCAAAGATATTAACACTCAAGTTATATAAATTCTTACCAAACTCAGGCGTGCGAGCTAACAGATCTGTACTCCTGGGGAGTTCAAAATTCCCCAGCATTTGTGTGTACCAGGTGGGCTCCTCAAGGCCCAGGGCCACAATCTCAATGTGCCCTTCTTTCCTCTCAAAGGCCACCATGAAAAGCCGCGCTCTTGCAAAAGAAAAACACATGGTCAGCCTACCCACAAGGTAAAATCAAGAAATACAACAGCAAAGCAAAAAATACTTACTCCTATTCCCCTCCATGTAAACCGGCCTCTCCTGGCGGTTGGGCCTCCACACCAAACTCATCCCGGCCGCCACTATTACCCTCTCCGGTAGTTGGATCGCCTGGATCTCCTTCAAATCCTTATACTAGGAATCTCCCACTAGTATAGGAACAGTCTCCACGGGGATATCCTCTACCCCCCAGAAGTGCATCTGGAGAGGTATCTCCCCAGAGTTCACATAAAAAAATTTTGCCTTCCATTCGTGGAAGGACTTGGGATGGGAGAGCAAAATTTTCTTTGCGTGCACACGGTGCTGAAAAGAATAAAACCCCATTGAATAATGGTGTTGGTAAAAAAATGCGAAACCGGTAAACGGTTGGGACAGACCCCGTCGCGTGACACAAAAACTCAAAAAGCTTTATCCTCACCATCCCCATCGGATTCAACTGGGAGACGTGGAAGCCGTAAAAATTTAAAATTTCAAAGAAAAATTTTGTCACCGGTAACTGATACGTGGTCGAAAACCGATGTTTCTATTAATTTTAAGGTAATGTTTTACGTAACTTTTAGTTTCGGATAGCCTACTTTTGATTGGATTTGTGTTTTACAGGTTTATGGAGTTTTAGGAGTTATTCGGGAACGTTTTGGAGCATCGGGACGGCAAACGGGTCAACCGGGATTGCGAAATGGGAAACAGGAAAGCATGATTTAGAGAGGTCGTCGCCGACGCCCGCTGGGCTGTCGGCCATGCCCCTCAGATATTCCGTCGGAGAAAAATGGTCATAGACAGTGGATTAAAGCATCGGAGAAATAAAGTAGAGGTCGTTGCCGACGCCCCATTGGGCCGTCGGCGACGCCCCTTTTAGTTTCATGTCGCTGAAATCCAAATTTTGATGGAATATAACTTGTGTTTGACCCATTTGTGAGGGAGTTACGAATTTTTGAAGGTTTTAACTTTTTCCTGGAGCCTAGCAACACCCAACCATCATCTCCAATCCATCCAATCATCCAAATTACAATCTTAAATCCTAACCCTAGTCTACCATCATCATCTCCCTCATCCTCCCTTCACCATCATCATTCATTCAAATCCTAATCATCACCATCAAGGCTTCCAAATGTTTGAGATTGAGTTTCAATTATCCGGTGATCAATTTCCATTCGCCATGAGTGGTTAATTTCGTTGGGTTTCACCCCGGTGTAGGTTTGTAAGTTTTAGGGTTTGACATGCTTTTGAATATTGATTTGTGAAAATTTGTACTTTGATTTTGAAACTTATGATAGTTGACTTGCATTTGTAATGAATTCATGAATTGTCGAATGAAGATTAAATTTGACTTTGTGAAATGTTTATGTGCAATTATTCCTTGTCTAGGTTAGAGTTTACTTGTTTGTGATGATAAAGTGTATTGTGGTCTGTTGTTCATAACGTTGATAGCTCTTGGCATCTAAATCACTTAACACTAAACTTGTTGGTCATTGATAAAAAGGAATTGAATTTAAAAAGGTGTAGGAACCCTAGGATTTGCATTACCGAACCGGGTGTGAACCTTGTTTGCAATTTACCGTTTAATCAAGTAATTAATTTTTCGTGCAATTGTTCAAGTTATTAGTTAAGTAGTAGAAACAAATTCGTCGGGCCATTCCGACATTCTTTCAAACAAACAAACATTTAAACAATTCAAATAGCAAGCTTCATAATTTGTGACAACAACCATTAAGAATCAAGTGCATCCATCACAAACCACAAACTCTTCGTGGTTTGATCCCCTACTACCACTAACGCATTGTTAAGGGTAAATTGGGACTATAAATATTATCTTTGACCGGGGTGCGACACTCCGATCAAATTTTGGCGCCGTTGCTTGGGAGTTCGTGCTTTGTGTTTGGATTTGTTTGATTTTGTGATTAACTGTTTAAAGTGCTTGTTTCTTTATATCGTCTTTGCTTTTGCGTTTTGCTGGTGTGTTACTTGTGCGGGATACAGGTAGTGCATGCATACACGGAATTCCGGGAGGACCTCGCCGTTAATGTTGGAACCGGAGACCGAGCGGGTCGTTAGAAGAAATTTATCCAACCGGTTAGAGGCAACCCTTGTCTCTAATCCACCAAACACGAACTCACCACCTACACCATCCTTTGGACCCATTCCAATGTATCCCCAAAATTCCAACCAACCCAACAACCAAAACCAATATTACGATTACCCATCCTAAAACCAAAACAATCAAAACCTTCAATCAGGGGTGGTAACAACTCAAGACCACCAACACCACCATTCCAAAACCGTAGCCGAAACCAAAACAACCACCAACGTACACCCACACCTCCTCCTCCAAACCAAAACCGACAAAACCCACACCTCCTCCTCCAAACCAAAACCCAATCTCAACATCCGAAATGTTAACGCCAATCATGGGGTTAACCATAGCCGTGGCAATCCCACAAACGAAGTTCAATTTCTCGACCTTGATGAGTTGAGAAATAATATTCCCGATGATGCACCGTATAGTGTCCCCGGTTATTAATCTCCGGATCACATGAGCGTTCACTCAGAATATTAGGACGACAGTGGGAACTACAATGAAAGAGTTGTGGATGATGAATGGGGAGATAACAATATGGGAAATTTCTACAATGCTCGGGGGTTTGATTATGACGATTTTGGCTATCAAAATGCCAACTTTGTGGGAAATAATGACGGATATGGGCAAGAGTTTGGTAGAGATGACGGCTACGAGAATAAGCGTCAACCACGCAATGATCGAAGGAGTCGGGATTACGGCAACAACAACAATAATAACGGTAACCGTAACCGAATTCCGCAATTTGTGGGCGGCAGGAATCAAGGTGGAAATGGGGGTGGTGATCGAAGGGGTAATAATAGACCGATGAATCAAAAGGTAAATGGTCTGAGATGCCAAATGCATCAACAAGCTCCGAAGGGTGTTAATCGGCGATTTAGACCGGTGGTCACCGAAAATGACTCACCCATTGTGCCTACACCTCGAGGAAGGACGGCATTTGATTGCAAGCCGAACTACATAAACATTCTACCCCACTTCAATTGTAGAATGAATGACGAGCCGTATACACACTTAGCGGAATTTTCGGCCATATGTGGCACGATAGGCGGTCATGATTTTGCGTTGGAAGAAGTGAATTGAGGCTATTTCAATTTTCACTAAAAGACAAAGCTAAGCAATGGTTTCTCATACTTCCGGCAAACAGTATTCACACTTGGGCAGAAATGCAACAAGTCTTCTTGGATGAATACTACTCTATTGCAAAGACCGATGATGAAAGGGGTGAGATTCGGTCATTTAGGCAATTACCAGGGGAATTGTTAAATGAGGCATTGGCCCGTTTCAAGGAATTGGTTAGGAAGTGTCCTCATCACCAAATTCCAAGGTGGGAGTTACTTAAATGCTTTGTGAGGGGGTTGGATGCCGATGATCACAAGTATCTACAATCGGCTAGTAATGGAACGTTTTTGAACAACCATGAGGAAGACGATTGGGATTTCTTCGAAAGGAGGAGCAAGAATTCCAAAGCGGACGCCATGGCGGACCGATCTAAGAACCTCCTATTTCTCAATCTCTTCCCGACCTCGATTCAAGCGCCAAGGATAGAATTGCCACTTTGGAAAGGGAATTAGCGTGAATGAAGAAGAAGGATGTTGGTGCGGTGCAACTCACGGTATGCGAAGATTGTGGGGAAATTGAGCATCGAACTGAGGAATGTCAAGTGAGCATGGCACATGCGAATGAAGAAGTGAATCAAGTTTATGGTGAGCAAAAGAAATTTGACATGAATTCAAACACCTATCACCCGTGGTTGAGTAACCATCCCAACTTTCGCTATGGAAATGCTTCAAATCAACTGAATCCCAATTTTCAAACGAATAATCAAGGTGGGAATCAAGGGGGTTCGATGTACTAAAACTGTCAAGGCGGTAATCAAGGGGGTACTAAAGAAATTACAATCAAGGAAGTGGCCAAAATTATCAAAACCGTGAAGTTGGGTATCAAAGGGGCTACAACCAAGGTGGTAACTCTAATCCTCCAATGGGTGGTGACGACTCCGTAAGCTCAAAGTTAGATGCAATCATGAATGCCATCACGACTGCCAATCAAGAGCTAAAGATGGAAATGAAAAAGGAGTTCGAAGTTCGTGATAAATCGCAAAAAGCTTTGGAGAAGCAAGTGGGTCAACTTGCTGAGGAAATGGCGCAGATGTGTGGAAGTGGTGGAAAGCTACATAGTGACACTACAGTGAACCTTAAGCATCAAGGGTCCAGCTCGAAGAACACACGTGAGGTACCAATTAATAAAATTTCATTACGTAGTGGTCGAGTCGTTGATAACGGTTTTGTGTCACCACCACCTCAATTTGTTGAAGGGGTGGTGGAAGAGGTTAGCGATGATGAGAGTGTTGACGGTCAATGGGTCAAAGAGAAAATGTTTTAAAAATGATAAAAATACACCCGTTGTGGCCGTCCCTGTCTCAAAAGCTAAGGAAAAGGGTGTGGAGGTTAATACCGCCCCTTATGCCGAAGCTTTGTTGGGACCATCCAAGAAAGTGGTAAACAAAAGAGGTCCCCACCAAGAAGAAATGTGGGAAGTTTTTAAACAAGTTAAAATCAACCTACCACTTTTGGATGCTATAAAACAAGTCCCATCACATGCTAAGTATTTGAAGGACTTGTGTACTCAAAAGCGAACTCACAAATTTCCAAAGAAACTTGATTTAACTAGTGTGAGTATTCTACCAGGTAGTTTGTATGACCAATATGAATTTGGTCCACTTAGAGAGGCAAACACTACCGTAGTGTTAGCCGATTTAACTCCTAAACTACCTCGTGGGCACGGATGTAATTGTCAAGGTCGAGGACTTTTACTATCTGGTGGAATTCTTAGTACTCGATTATGTTTCATTGGACCTAACCAAGCAACCCACGGTTATCCTCGGTCAACCGTTTTTGGCAACATCAAATGCTCAAATTAATTGTAAAACGGGAACGGTTGACATGACTTTTGGTAACTGTCGGTTGCGGTTAAATATTTTTGCCGGATTAACGGATCCTCTAGTTAATGACGAATGCTATATGGCGGACGCTTGTTGACGAGTGTATACCTCTTTGCGACATGGGTGTCGAGGAGGAAACATAATAGAGGAGTGCTTTATGTTTGACAGGTTACAATCAGAAACAAATTGGAGCATGGATGAGGAAGAGAAAAAGATGGAGATGATGGCGGTGAAGGAAGGAAGACCACTTGGACACACCAAGTGGAAAGCCTTCCCGAGAAGATTGATACAAAGCTTAAGCCATCGTTGATAGAACCTCCTACCGTTGAGTTGAAGGTGTTGCCCAAGCATTTGAAGTATGCTTACGTGGGTGAGGGCAACACACTACCGGTCATCATTGCAGCAAATCTGACCGGGGAGCAAGAGAAGAAATTGATGGATGTGCTGGTCGCCAATAGAGCCGCTATTGGGTGGACCATTGCTGATTTGAAGGGAATTAGTCCTTCCATAGTGATGCACAAGATCATCACCGAAGATGGTAGTACTCCTTCTCGTGACACACAACGGAGATTGAATCGAACATGAGAGAAGTTGTCAAGAAGGAGGTACTAAAGTGGCTCGATGCGGGTATCATATACCCCATCTCTGATAGCCAATGGGTGACCACAACACAGACTGTTCCCAATTAAGGGGCATCCGAGTCGTCACAAATGACGCAGGTGAAGAGGTCGCCACTCGGCCGGTAACCGGGTGGTGTATTTGTATTGAATTATTGGAAGTTGAATTCCACAACTTCTAAAGACCATTTCCCTTTACCTTTTATCGACCAAATTGTTGAAAAGTTAGCGGTTCAAAAGTATTATTGTTTCTTGGATGGATATTCGGGTTACAATCAATTGCTATCCATCCGGAAGACCAAGCTAAGACTATTTTACTTGCCCATACGGTACCTTTGCATTTAGGAGAATGCCGTTTGGGTTATGTAATGCCCCCGCCACCTTTCAAAGGTGTATGATAAGTATCTTTTCAGATATGGTGGGGGAGTCCTTAGAAATCTTCATGGATGACTTTTTAATTTTTGGGTCGTCATTTGATGTTTGTCTTACCCAGCTCGAAAAAGTTTTAAAAAGATGTGTTGAGAAAAATTTGGTTTTGAGTTAGGAAAAGAGCCATTTTATGGTTCAAGAGGTAATCGTGTTGGGACATGTGGTGTCAAGTCGTGGGATAGAGGTTGATAGAGCGAAAGTACAAGTTATGTCTACTTTACCATATCCCACAAGCGTTAAGGGCGTTAGATCATTTTTGGGTCATGCGGGGTTTATAGAAGGTTTATAAAGGGGTTTAGTGATATAACAAAACCTCTATGTAATTTATTGCTAAAAGACCAACCGTTTGACTTTAACAAAGATTGTCAAAATGCTTTTAATGTATTGAAACAGAAGTTGGTTGAGGCCCCAATCTTGCAATCACCGAATTAGTCTTTAAAAACGTTCGAAATTATGTGTGATGCAAGTGATTATGCGGTTGGGGCCGTGTTGGGTCAAATGGTAGAAAAGAAACATGTTGCCATATACTACGCAAGTAAGACTCTTTCAAATGCTCAATTGAATTATACATCAACTGAAAAAGAGCTATTTGCGGTGGTATATGCATTGGATAAATTCGGGCTCATTTGGGGTAGTAAAGTAATTGTTTATTCTAACCATTCTGCTGTCAGGTACCTCATGGAGAAAAAGCATGCAAAGCCGCGGTTGATCCGATGGGTTCTCTTGCTACAAGAGTTTGACCTAGAGATATGGGATAAGAAGGGTAGTGAGAATGTGGTGGCAGACCACTTATCCCGGTTGTTGGTAGAGGAGGGTTCTTCTCGTGTGGAGATTAATGAGACCTTGCCAGATGAGCATATTCTTAAAGTTGCAGCATTACCTTGGTTTGCTAACATTATAAATTATTTGGTGACAGGTGATTTGTTGGCTCATTGGGATAGGAGGAGAAGATTGCATTTTCTATCTCAAATCAAGTACTACACATGGGAAGAACCGGATTTATTCAAGACATGTCCGGATCAAGTCGTGTGAAGATGTATACTGGATGAGGAGATCCCGAGTGTCTTGATGCACTTGCATTCCTTTGCTTGTGGGGGCCATTTTAGTGGTCACAAAACGGGACACAAAGTGCTCAATAGTGGCCTTTATTGGCCGACGATTTTTAAAGACGCTTTTAATTTTGCGAAAAACTGTG
This sequence comes from Scalesia atractyloides, assembly GCA_947069175.1. Taxonomy (NCBI): domain Eukaryota; kingdom Viridiplantae; phylum Streptophyta; class Magnoliopsida; order Asterales; family Asteraceae; genus Scalesia; species Scalesia atractyloides. Next base: position 52,208,361 of record CAMTDV010000007.1, on the reverse strand, counting down.
TAGAGTGTCAAAAATTAGGGGGTATTTCTAAGCGGGATGAGATGCCCATGCAACCGATTCTTATTGTTGATATCTTTGATGTTTGGGGAATCGATTTCATGGGCCCATTCCCCAATTCTCATGGGAATTTATATATTTTGGTGGCGGTAGATTATGTGTCTAAATGGGTTGAAGCAATCGCCACCAAAACGAATAACCATACCGTTGTTTGTAATTTTGTGCAAACTAATATTATTTCTAGATTTGGGATACCTCGGGTAATTATTAGTGACGGGGGATCTCATTTTAAGAACTTTAATATTGGTAAATTACTAAAACGGCACGGTGTTGACCCTAGAATTGCTACCCCCTATCACCCACAAACAAGTGGTCAAGTAGAGGTGCCCAATTGGCAAATTAAGTAAATTTTTCAAAAGACAGTTCTACCGGACCGTAAGGATTGGTCAACGAAGTTGAACGATGCCTTATGGGCCTATCGAACGGCAGATACCTATTGGCACTACTCCTTTCCATTTGGTTTAGGATAAAAATTGTCACTTGTCGGTTGAACTTGTACATCGTGCATTTTGGGCTATCAAAGAAGTTATCCTTAAATATGGTGATGTAGGTAAAGAACACAAGTTGAAGCTTTGCGAGCTAGAGGAGCTTCGGGAAGAGGCATATGAATATGCCTCAAAATACAAGGATGGTATGAAAAGAGCACATGATGCCAAATTGAAGCTGAAGGAATTTGTGGTGGGCCAAAAGGTTTGGCTATACAATTCGCGGCTCAAGTTTTTCCTGGAAAGCTAAAGAGCAAATGGATGGGCCCGTATGTGATCACGAGGGTTGGCAAGCTCGGGGATGTTACCATTGAGGACCCAAAGGATGGGTCGAAACAAACGGTCAACGGTCTCATCTCAAACCGTTTCTCGATGGTAACAAGGAAAACAAGGATGCAAACAAGGAGTTCGTAAGACTTTTAGTAAGCGTGCCAACTTATGAGATCAATTAGAGGACCAAGAACAATTGTTTTAGAGTTTTTTGTATTTTTATTGTTTGCGCGCATTGTTTGTATTTTATTTAGTTTGTTTCGTACTAATCTCGTTAACGTGTGAAGTCCGAATTTCGCAAACGGGTCATGAAGACATAAGGTATGTTTTTAACTTGTTTTGTGTATTGAGGATAATACACGATTATTCGGGGGGTGGTATGGTAAACGTGTCGTTTTGTGAAAAAAAAAAGAAAAAAGAAAACGGGAGACTGTCGGCGACGGTTCCCAGGCCGTCGCCGGCGGTACTCATATGTGTGCGTCGGGTGAAATGTGTCATAGACAGGAAGATAAGCCGGAGAAAAGGAGCATTTTTAAGAGGCGTCGGCGACGGACCAAAGGGCCGTCGGCGACGGCCCTTGGTTTGTCAGCCGACGCTGATTCCTTTTTAACGCAATTTCTCAGACCAAACTCATTCTAGACTCCTCTAAACTCAACCCAAACATCTTTGTAGCCACAAATTCGACCCGGGTGAACCACATCCACCCAATATCTCATTAAAACCCCAACCTATCTGCACATTGATCATCAATTCAACCCATCTTCTCCAACTTCTTCTTCAAGAACCCTAACTTCAATCCTTCATATCTCCTTCAATTCTCCCCAAATCAACTAATTCTTGAGCCTATTTTGTGTAGTTTTTCGAGTAGAACAAAACCCCCAACACGGTTTCTCTAAATTCTTGCTTTTTGCAAGATTGGTGAAGTTGAAATTTGGGTTTTTGAGGAAAAGTGTTCTTCAAGTTTTGCATTACATCTTTTTCAAGTTCTATCAACTATACAACACTAAAGGTATGATCTTTACTAAAATTTGAGCATGGATGTCATATGGTTTGTGATTTTCTTCTGAAATTTTAAAATTAGGTTTAAGAGTAGGTTGTTTATGGTGCTATTATATGAATTGTTGCTTGAATTTGAGTTTGTGGTTGATTTGGGTGGGATTGAACATGCAACATAGCTAAGTAATGTGATTATAATTGTTAAAGTTGCATGTTTGAACATAACACAATGTTGAATGTTGATTAAAATCTTATATTTAGGATAAAGAACATAAAAACTTAAGTTTAGATATTAACAAAAGTGTCAATTTTGAAAGTTTAAACCGGCTAGTTTTGTCTAATCAATTAAGTTATGGTTCAACATTGTTTGTCATGTTCAAGAATGTGAATTAAATTGAAGTTTTGGGGTGATAGAATTATGTGTTTGAAGTTAGACAAGGTTTAATTGTTTTCTTTGCATCTTGACTTGTAGGTATGGCAAGCCGAAAGAGGAGTAAGATTTCGGGTCAAGGCTCATCTTCGGGAGTCGGGTAATCTTCGGGTCATAGAGCAAGAAAATGGGAACAATTGAGTGGGTTGGAAGACAATGATGATCGATTGTTCAGACAAGATTGGGCTTGGGAGAGAATAAGAGATAGTAACGTGGGTGAGCGTGGGAGAATAATAAGAAAATGTCACTTTCAAGGTTTAATGATAAATGGTTAGAGATTAAACTTTGGAAGTGGAAAATGGTACACGGGGTTACTACATCTATCCCGGAAAGGGTTGGGCCAGAGCGCACTTCGAATGTGGAAGAGTTCAGGACGATTTGGATCATCCAGATGTTTGAGAGCATTGGTTGGGAGAGAGTTCTGGATTGGTGTGAAGACATGGTAATTGGTAGGCGATACGGGTAGAGGAAAAATTGTCATGTCCTTTGAAACCATGAATTATATTGCCCGGTTTGACTTATTGGGGATCGACGAGTATTATTACTACAACGTCGATCAATTTTTGGACAACAAGGTTAATTCAGCTGATTCCGATGGCATGGTTGGATCAGTATTGCCATTGCTGACTTGGGCGCGCTACGCAATCGGTTATCGGTTGAAGGAAAGATCCTTCAACCCTTCTCTCTTGAAAAATTATGTTTCGATTCGGGGATCGGGGTAAAGTGAAGGCTTCGGATTGTAGGGTACTCCATTCACTGCTTTTTGGAGTACCTAAGTTATCATGGTGCCATCTGGTAATGATCAACACTTAGGACACTCGTGAGTCGTACACACGTAAGATGATATCGTACGTACGACTTGTCAGCGCCATGATTGTGCAACATAATAGGTTGCCACCGGATTCGTTGTGGGTCTCGAAGCCTGTGGATCAAATCTGTTTCGTGTCAATGAAGCAACATTGGAAGATACAGGTACAAGTGTATGCTCATCAATACACAGTCACTGATGACCAAGGACACATATTCCAATTCACTGACCCGATTGCAGCCCAGGAAGCTACAAGAGAGGACGAGATGGCTGACGAAGAGCATGAATATGAGACTCAGGGTCTGAGGGGACCCCGGCAGAGGTACACCTGGCCACATCGGAAAATTTCAGATGGGGTGGCTAGCTTCATTCCTAACCGGCGTAAGCCTGGCTATCTAAACTACAATCGCGGGCAACACGACGTTTATGATAGTCTCCACTTGTATTGGGGACAACCGGGAGTATGAACAAAGGAGGCAGCAGTGGGAACAAAATTGGGAAGCCCAACAACAATCTAATTGGGCTGAAGAGGCTGCTCATCGGGCCAAAGAGCAAGAATATTGAGAGAGACTACAAGAACAGTGGGCAACCCAGCAAGCCTTTATGGAAAGACAAGACTTGTATCAGGCACAAGAATTATCTAGAAGGCAAGCATGGGAGGAGGAGCAGGAAAGGGCGCGTGCTGATCAGAACGCATTGGAAGACTGCTGATGGCATGCTATGGCGGTGGCGCAACAGATGGCGGTTAATAACGCCAAACATTTGCATGACCAAGAGCGCCACCATAGAGATTGGGAGGCGGGGCGTCCATACCAAGAGCACACGCCTTGGACCTCATATGAGAACCTTCCTCTTCCTTTCGGGCCCTCGATCCATCGCCGCATTGGCCCTAAGCAGTCGGTTCCAGTTTCATCCCACCGCAGTTCCAAGCGTCGGCTGAAGGTGATAGAGGGCCACTCAATGAACTTTCACGACATGATGTCGGCCCTCACGGGATACCCCTACAAGCCGTATCCACCGGTGGATCCCAACGAGCGATACCAGCGATGATCACCGGTATGTTTTCTTTTGTTGTTGTATATTTTTGAGTAAATTTTAGTTTATATTTCGTTTCTTGTTAGTAGTTAAATGAATTTTGTGGGTGTGTTCCCTAGATAACCCTCACGAGACCTACTCGTCCTTCCGAGCTATCGGAAGGTTTAAAAGGGCTTGTTGCATACGCTAAATGCAACCGTGATTCCTACAAAAGTGAGTTTAGGTTGTTGTAAATTCTTTTTCCACAAGAAAATCAAAGTTGAATAAAATTATATGACTTGGTAATTATTTTAATAAAAATGGTAGAACTAAGTAACTAACAAATTTTTATAGTTGTGAGAAGCTTGCGTCTACACGAAGGTTGAAATTTGTAGGTAAATTGTGTTCGCGAGACAACCATTTTTGTTGAATATGAAGAGCACACGAAGATGAGCGAAAAATCAGGTGCATACGTTTCCTTTAGCTTTGATTTGTTTTTGTTTAACAAGTGGATTGTACTTTGTATTTTATTTTCCTGGGTGAAATGTTGGGAAGGTTAGCCGTGTCACATCCCTTGTGCGTTTTAAATGGCTCTATTCTTACACATTGAGGACAATGTTGACTTCAAGTGTGGGGATGGGGAGAAGAAAAAGTTTTTAATTTTGACCCGTTTATTTAACCACTACACATTGAGGACAATGTTGACCTCAAGTGTATGGATGGGGAAAATTTCAAAAAATTTCAAAAATGTCTTTGTTTGAAAACGGTCTAAAAAGCATAAGTAACTAAGTTAATGAGGGATGACACAACCCATGTTGTCTTTTGTCATGGTCAAGTTCAAATTAATATCATGACGGGTATTTAACGGGTGGTTATTTGGGAATAATCCGCCTAAGAAACTTGCAGTTTATACATATTGCATACCATACCTTCTATATGTGAGATTTTGAGCCACTTTTACATAATATATATGCATATATTTCTTTGGTTGAGAGGACCATTAGTCATGTTGTAAAACTTGATTTTTGATACGTTTGAGACCATAGACCGAATATGAGCACAAGAATAATTAAGGCATTAGGTAAACCTTTTTACTTTACACCATTTATTTACCCTTACCCGAAATCAATCCCTTAGTCGCCAATTTTGAGCCTAAACCCTTCGTTTGACTAACCCATTTAGCCCTTGATGTTGAACCTTTTATTTTTAACCCGTGTGATGAAACTTAATTTTAGGAATAGTTAAAAAATAATATAATTGAGAAAATAAAAGAAAAATGTATGTTTTGATAGTTTGTTGAATAAAAGGCGAAAGACTTTTCCTCTTAGTTATTGTTTCATGGTAGGTTGTGTTAGAATAGTTGTTTTGTAATAAAAAAATCAAGTTTTCATCACCTTAGCCACTTTCAAAATATCCTATTCCATATCCTTAGCCTAGCCCCAATTCAACCCGTTCAAGACCTTTTGACTTGTGTTTAATATTTGTGTTCGGTGGTGGAGAATGATTGAGTTGCAAGCTTATGCGGGTATGTATTCTAATCGGTTTGTGTGTTTATCTAAAAGTGCTAATACATTAAATATTAGCCAATTTATAAGCCGAGTGGAGAGAAAATTGTGAGGGATGTTTATGAATTGTGAGTTTCAAGGGCGGGTTAATCTTGGATAAACCATTTTTATGTGTTAATAATGTTAACATTAAATATTTTGAAAATGATAAAAATTATGAACCGAGTATGACATTAGACCTTAACTCATGTCTCGAGCATGGGAAATATGTTCCTTATTGACCCACGTGAAAGTGAAACACAGATTTGCTTGAGGGCAAGTAAAAGAGAAGTGTGGGGATGTGATACGTGTCAAAAACCGATGTTTCTATTAAGTTTAAGTTAATGTTTTACGTAACTATTAGTTTCGGATAGCCTACTTTTGATTGGATTTGTGTTTTACAGGTTTACGGAGTTTAAGGAGCTATTCGGGAGCGTTTTGGAGCATCGGGACGGAAAATTGGGTCAACCAGGATCGCGAAATGGGAAAACAGGAAAGCATGATTTAGAGAGGCCGTCAGCGACGCCCCTCAGATATTCCTTCGCAGAAAAATGGTCGTAGACAGTGGATTAAAGCATCGGAGGAAAACATGTAAAGCAGAGGCCGTCGCCGATGCACCATTGAGCCGTCGGCGACGCCCCTTCTAGTTCATGTCGCTGAAATTCAATTTTTGATGGAATATAACTTGTGTTTGACCCATTTTCGAGGGAGTTACGAATTTTTGAAGGTTTGAACTTGTTCTTGGAGCCTACCAACACCCAACCATCATCTCCTATCATCTCCAATCCATCCAATTGTCCAAATTACAGTCTTGAATCCTAACCCTAGCCTACCATCATCATCTCCCTCATCATCCCTTCACCATCATCATTCATTCAAACCCTAATCATCACCATCAAGGCTTCCAAATGTTTAAGTTTGAGTTTCAGTTATCCGGTGATCAAGTTCCATTCGCATGAGTGGCTATTCGTTGGGTTTCACCCTGGTGTAGGTTTGTAAGTTCTAGGGTTTGACATGCTTTTGAATATTTATTTGTGTCAATTTATACTTTGATTTTGAAACCTATGATAATTGACTTGCATTTATATTGAATTCATGAATTGTCGAATGAAGATTAAATTTGACTTTGTGAAATGTTTATGTGCAATTATGCCTTGTCTAGGTTAGAGTTTACTTGTTTGTGATGATAAAGTGTATTGTGGTCGTTGTTCATAACGTCGATAGCTCTTGGAATCTAAATCACTTAACACTAAACTTGTTGGTCATTGATACAAAGGAATTGAATTTAAAAGTGTGTAGGAACCCTAGGATTTGCATTGCTGAACCGGGTGTGAACCTTGTTCGCAATTTATTGTGTTAATCAAGTAATTAATTTTTCGTGCAATTGTTCAAGTTATTAGTTAAGTAGTAAAAATAAATTCCTCGGACCATTCCGACATTCTTTCAAACAAACAAACATTTAAACAATTCAAATAGCAAGCTTCATAATTTATGACAACAACCATTAAGAATCAAGTGCATCCATCGCAAACCACAACCTCTTCGTGGTTCAACCCCTTACTACCACTAACGCATTGTTAAGGGTAATTCCGGACTATAAATATTATCTTTGACCAGAAGTTACCTTGGTGAAAAATCAAAAAATAAGGTAATATAGCCGGCTGGAGCATCGGTGGTTGTATCACCCTTGGCCGGTACCCAGCATCCCAGTCCTTGGAAAACCGGTAGTCGGATACCAGGAGTTCAAAGTGGTCGGGTTCCATTTCAGAACAGGCAAGGAGGTCGAAGCCTTCGAAGAAGAAACAGTCTCAGGCCTCCTAGTCGCCATGAGAATCAGAAAACAAAAGTTTTGAAGATGAAAAGATTTGAAGAACAAGAAAACTCAAGAAGAATTGCAGAGAATTTCAAAAGACAATTTGAAGGCGAGAAGAAAACCCTAGATGGTTACCCCTATTTATAACAACGCATTTAATGTGATGAACAGCCGTGATGCACGCAAGAAATTAATAACCAATTGCACAAGACACGAGGCACCCCAGCGGCAACTAACGGTTGTCACACGCGCGTGGCTGCCACTTTCTTTGCCCATTCATTAATGAAAGAGTGGTTGTACTATTGACAACATGCAACAGCTATCAGACATCTCCTCAAGGGTTCCTTTTTTCTCACCAACCCATCTGCAACATCAGCTCGACGATTCAAATTTCAAGATTATCATCATGAGAAAAGGTTTCCCTCACACAAAAGTTTTCTCCAACACTTCTAGAATTTTTGCCCTTGTAATAAGCGCGCATACAAGAATTCTTTTAGTCCAGCACCCCTCCTACTTGCCAACATGCGCATAGGAGCGGAGCTAGACTGGGTGGCCTTGGAGGGGTATGGTCCCAAAAACTCTGCGCCTGCAAGGGAACCATACCCACTACATCATACAACAAGAATAATCTTGAGCACAATGCGTAACGGTGCGCCTTTCCTGGAACTAGCAGGTCATACAACGAACCTTGCGCAGCCAGCGCAACGATAAGTTAGACATGGAAGCACAGGCCCATTGACCCTGTACTGACAAACAAACCTTGCGCGCAACGTGCAATGGTACTACAACTCCAATGCTAGCATGTCATACAACGAACCTTACGCAGCCAGCGCAACGGTAAGTTAGACCTGGAAGCACAGGCCCCTTGACCCTGTGCTGACAAAAAAACCTTGCGCGCAACATGCAATGATACTACAACTCCAATGCTAGTAGGTCACACAACGAGCCTTGCGTAGATGCTGCAACGACAAGTTAGACCAACTCATAAAGGTCACACAACAAGCCTTGTGTAATTGGCACAACGACAAGTTAGACTTAGACGCGCAGGCTACTTGACCTACGCGGACCAAACAATATAAGTCACACAATGAACCTAGTGTACTTGGCACTACAGCGAGTTAGACTTTGACACGCAGGCTACTTGACTTTGCGCGGACCAAACAACCCTCTAGCCGCGAAGTCCTAAAACCTTGCAAGGACAAGATAAACATGAGAGCTACTCATAGTCTTGTGGACAACAGGATTTATCCCTGCAACTCTGCGCTGGCCAGAAAGCACTGACAGCCTCGCCAAAGGGATAAGCGCAAAGAGGCGTTGACTTTACACAAGGGTACAAAGAGTAGAGCTATGACTAATGGCTGCTCGGCAGGTTGTGCCAGACTGCGTCATATGAACAGTATTGCAGAGGCTAGATTGTGCACCAACCATATACATGCCAGTGACTGTCACACATGCTCCATTTTGGCTGATAGCAGGTCCGACACCAGGGACAGCTGCCTTTACACGTGGTACCATCCAACATCCGACAAAGCATACCTCCTGCTAGGGATCATTTAATGATCGCTGCAGAGGACATAACGGATAACCTTGGTCGTCTGTGTCGGGCCCAAGGCCCATCAGCCCTTCGCCTAAACCCACTTCACATCGACTATAAATAAGTATCGAACCACAAGGTAAAGGTATCATATATACACCCATATCTTCACTTACATCTAATAACCATATCTGCTTCCGAGCTTATTTCCTACTTGCTTACCTTGCAATTACCCAATACTTATTCTCACGCTAGAGTATGGTCACGAAGAAATCCCCCCCCCTCCGTGACAAGGCTAACGACGATGCTAGTTTTGCAGATAAGCCAGAGTGAGTCCACCCAGAAGAACGAACGAGAGACGAACCTTTTATGCAGGAATACCCGGTTGTAACTAAATATCCACGGATATCACTTGGTTAAAACTGTGTTTCTTCACCCCTAATCCAGTTCCTTTGACATTTGAGGCTCCATCTGTAAAGAGTATCCAAGGATCCTTGGTTTCTTTAAGTTATTAAAACCTCAAATTCAGCTTCCCTCTATAGATCACTACTTAAATCAGCCATAAGGTCAGCTAATGCTTGAGACTTAATAGTAGACCTTGGTTCATATTTTATATCATATGCACTAAGCTTCACTGCCTATTTTGCCTTTCTGCCTGACATTTCTGGTTTCCTGAGAACATTCTTAATTGGGAAATTAATTTTCAAAATAATAGTATGAGTTTCAAATAGTGTCTTAGTTTAGTTGAGGCCATGATTAATGCAAGATCAATTTTTCTAAATGAGAATACATGGCTTCGGCATCAAGAAGGCTTTTACTTACATAACATACAGGGTGTTGTTGGCCTTCATGATCCTTAACTAATGTTGCACTTACCGCGTTACCTGATACATCTAAGTACAAGGATAATGGTTCAACGTCCACTTGTTTCATCAGAGGTGGTGCTGAGGATAAAATAATCCTTAAGAGCTTTGAGTGCGGCTTCGTGTTTCTCTGTCCACTCTAAGTTCTTGTTCTTCCTCAGGATGTCATAGAAATCCTTGCACTTTTCTAAGAACTTTGAAATGAATCTGTTCAAAGCTGCAATCCTTCCTGTTAGACTCTAGACGTCTTTTGCACAGGTAGGAGATTTTAAGTTCATATTCGCCTTTATTTGCTCAGGAATGGCTTCAATTCCTTTTTTTGTCACCATGTAACCCAAGAATTTTTCAGCCATGACACCGAAGTGGCATTTCGAAGGATTCAGCTTCATGCTGTAGCGATCAAGGATATCGAATGCAACTTCCAAATCTTTAAGATGATCCTCCGCCTTCTTAGACTTGACTACCATATCATTAATGTAGACTTCCATGGTATCTCCAATTTGGTCTTTGAACATCATGTTGACAAGTCTTTGGTACGTTGCACCTTCATTTCTTAGTCAAAAAGGCATAACAATATAAAAATATATAGCCGTAGGGGTCATGAATGCGGTATCCTCTTGATCAGATGGTTCCATCTGTATTTGTTGAAATCCAGATGAAGCATCCATGAAGGTCAGCAATTCATGACCAGACGTAACATCCACCATGGAGTCAATGTGTGGCAAAGGGAAAGGATCCTTGGGACATGCCTTGTTTAATTCAGTAACATACCCTCCACTTTCTGTTTTTCTTCTGAACCACCACCACATTGGCTAACCACCTGGGATACTTTACTTCCCTAATCATACTTGCTTTTAAGAGTTTATCTACCTCTACTTGTATAATGGCATTTCTCTCAGGCGCGAATTTACTCTTTTTTGATGGATGGGCCTAAAATATTTGTCTATGCCTAGTTTATGTGTAATTACGTCTTTGGAAATACCTGTCATGTCTTCATGTTTCCATGCAAAGGTTGATTTCCTTCTTTTGAGGAAGGATATGAGATCTTTTTCAATAGAGTGAAGGATCCCTGATCTTACGAATACCTTCATGTTAGGATCCTCAAGTTCCAATATCACTTATCCTGTTCTCTTACTTCCATTACGTCCCTTAGAGGTTTCTGTAATTGCTAAGCTGCTCTAGTCTTTGAAGTTGGCTTCATCGAAGAGGTATAGCAATTCTTAGCTTCCTGTTGGTCGCTATCTATCTTCACTACTCCCCAAGGATTTGGGAGTTTTACACAATGGTGATACATTAAGGGAACAACCTTCATCCCGTGGATCCATGGCCTGCCAAGAATCACATTACAACAAGATAAGCTGTCAATCACACAAAATTTTTGGACAAAGTTTACTCCCTCTATATATATGGGTAACTTGATGTCCCCCAATGTAGTCTTGGTTTCACCGCTGAAACCAACAAGTACTAAGGATCTCGGTATGATCTTAGTCTCCGGAATATTCATTTTCTTGAGCACATTAAGCTGCCCAATATTCACAGAGCTTCCTCTGTCTATGAGAATCATGCGGACAAAATGGTTATCAATAAATAGTGTTAGACCGTCATGGTGAGGATCCTGGATGTTGACCCTGTCCTCCTCGTCAAAGGATATTATTTTTTGATCCGTCAATGTGGAAGTCCTGATGAGCCTATCACCATTCTCCAATTTAGTTTCCTTTGCATGTCTCTTAGCTGTCGAGAAGGAAGTGCCACAAATGTCTGACCCTCCTGAAATGAAGTTAATCACTTATGAATCAGCTGGAGGTGGAGCCTCTCTTTTTGGGACATTCTAAGGTTCCTGGATCCTTGATTTCTTCCAACCCATCAATTCTTTCAAATGCCCCTTACTAAGAAGATAGCCAATTTCTCTCCCCAACGCTATGCATTCATCCGTCAAATTCCCAAAATCCTCATGGTATGCACACTTCTTGGACTTGTCTTTGAAGGAGTTTGACTTATCATTTTTCCTTGGCCACCTTGCCTTCTCACCTAAGTTCTGCAAAGAAAGAATTAGTTCACTATTTTCAACAGAGAAACAATATTCAGATATTATGGGATATTTTTCCTTGTCTTCATCTTGTTTCACCGCGTGGGCATTTTGATTATCTGGTTTCAGGTATGGCTTGGATCTGATATTCTTATGGAAAGATCCTTGCTTCTTGTCATTATACTCATGCTTGGTAGAACCACTGAGCCTGTCTTGAATTCTTTTGTCATCCTCTAGTCTGATGAATCTCAATTGCCTGTTTCTAACTTCGTCCAAATTCTTACAAGAGGTCATGACAAGGTCATCATAAAAGGGATAATCATTTTGCAATCCCATTTTAAATGCCTCAACAGCAGTTGCAACATCTAGATTTGGGATCTCTAAGGATTCTCTTCCATATTTAGTGACATAATCCTTTAAGATTTCATGACGAGCCTGAGTTATCTTATATAAATGACTAGTTAACCTTTCAAATGTTCTACTATAGGAAAATTGAACATTAAACAGGTTAACCAAATGTGAAAATGAAGTTATAGAGTAAGGAGGATGACTTAGCAGCAATTTTAACGTTGATCCAGTGAGTGTGAACCCAAAGCCCTTGCATAGCCAAGCTTCTTTCGACCTTTTAGGGATGTGGTTTATCTTCATCCTTTCCCTGTATTATGCCACATGCTCATCTGGATTGGTTGTACCATTACATAACTTCATGTTTGGGGTTTGGAAGCGCTTAGGTATCTCTGCATTGCATATTGGCGGTGCAAAACGAGATATCTTGTGGCTTCCATCCGGGATTTCAGGAATAGGCTTGAGTATTACTAGGATGCTGGGTATCATGTCCTTGAGCTTTTGCAACTCCCTGGCCATGGCCTGACTTATCCCTGCATCCTACATAAAACCATAGTTAGTGTCCATAGATGTATTATGAAAATTGTTACCTCATGTTTGGCTTAAAGGTGGTATTCCAGAAGTGTATCTAGGATTAGACATGTATGCTGTTATAGTGGACCTAAGGAAGCAATAGTCTGCATGGAAATGAAATCCCCATCATGGATTTCTGAGCTTCTTAGAAGTTGTCTACCTTAGAATCCTTGATCCTGAAAGACATTGGATCCAGGATAAGTTTGTGTCGAAGGTCTTGATAGGTTATCAATGGATCCTTGAACCCGAGCTGAGGATCCTTGTGAATGGAAGTAGGATCCTTGACACTGGAACATTTCTTGTGATTCTCCATGTTGGTAGAAGGATCCTTGAGACTGGGTCATCGCACGTTATCCTGTCGAATGGATAAAGGATCCTTGAGGCTGGACAGTGGATCCTCTAGAATGTTGAATTGTTGATGCCGGAGTGACAAAATCCAACATCCTATGCATCAACGGAGACTGATCCTAAGCTGGCCTCTTATGTTTCTTGATGTCTTCTGTTGATGCACTTTATGGCCGTCACTGTGCGAATAAGCTAGAAAGACTGTGTATTGAATATTGTATAGATTAGATACGAACACACGTCCCAAGTGCGAACGAGTACTGGCTCGTACGAGTGACATGTGCCTCGTACGAGTGACAATGTGCTTCGTATGAGTGACTTTGTTACTTGTACGAGTGATAACATCTCACTCGTACGAATGACCCTTCGTACGAGTGACAACATGCTCACTTCGCACGAGTTGTCATGTCTATATATAGGTGTTGTGTGTTCATTGTTTTGTAAGTTGTTAAGTTCCCTGAGGGGAAACGCTGGCGGATTCTCTCCAGGAACTCCACCAGCTAATCAAGATGTATACTCTTTCGGTATGAATGAAATGAAAAGCTTCCGCTGATTCTGTGCCTACTCGTTATGCCGAATCTGTACTATCCCCAAGACCTTCGTCTAGAACCGCCACAGCCCACGGGACCACAATTGGTAATCAGAATCACATTCTTCCTTTCTAGCCACAAAAACAGATGTATAGCTATCTCCGCTGGAATGGGGCACTGAAACTACAAGGCATCCTTGTTTCCTGGCGATTACCGAAAAACAGTTCTGATTCGACGTGTTACCAGATAGTTTGTTGCTGATGATTTGCCGATTGAGAAGATTTTTGTGGATATTTATTGGTTTGAAGTTTTTTAGTGTGGTATTTCGAAGTTTCTATCAATTGCCGGTTGGGTTTTGAAGATTGGAGGATCGAGCATCATGGGAGTGTGCTAAACCGAACGCGAATATGGTTAACGTCGAAACAGAGAAGCTGCATTGTTTAATTTCAAGTTGGTGATTATTCGAGAAAAATTGTAGATCAAGCAAATCAGAGGAGGTCTTGAACCGTGCAAACAACGACCTGAAGATCAATTTCTGGAGAAAATTATTTCAGGGGGAATGTTGCTTAACGTAGATAATGCAAACCCGGATCCTCAATCAAGGGGAATTACAACGTCAACAGATACCCGATTGAAGTTGCAAAATATTCAAACATAACTCTCAGATTTCAAGTTCAAGTTCAAGCTTCAACAGTGACGTCCAAGGGGGAAATTGTTGATGCACTTTATGGCCATCACTGTACGAATAGGCTAGAAAGAGTGTGTATGGAATATTGTATAGATTTGATACGAACACACGACCCAAGAGCGAATGAGTACTGGCTCGTACGAGTGACATGTGCCTCGTACGAGTGACAATGTGCTTCGTATGAGTGACTTTGTTACTTGTACGAGTGATAACATCTCACTCGTACGAATGACCCTTCGTACGAGTGACAACATGCTCGCTTCGGTATACTCTTTCGGTATGAATGAAACGATACGAAAAGCTGTAAAGATGTATACTCTTTCGGTATGAATGAAACGAAAAGCTTCCGCTGATTCTGTGCCTACTCCCTGTCTATTTCGTTATGCCGAATCTGTACTATCCCCAAGACCTTCGTCTAGAACCGCCACAGCCCACGGGACCACAACTGGTAATCAGAATCACATTCTTCCTTTCTAGCCACAAAAACAGATGTATAGCTATCTCCGCTGGAATGGGGCACTGAAACTACAAGGCATCCTTGTTTCCTGGCGATTACCGAAAAAACAGTTCTGATTCGACGTGTTACCAGATAGTTTGTTGCCGATGATTTGCCGATTGAGAAGATTTTTGTGGATATTTATTGTTTGAAGTTTTTTAGTGTGGTATTTAAAAGTTTCTATCAATTGCCGGTTGGGTTTTGAAGAAAAGTTTCTATCGAAACAGAGAAGCTGCATTGTTTAATTTCAAGTTGGTGATTATTCGAGAAAATTTGTAGATCAATCAAATCAGAGGAGGTCTTGAACCGTGCAAACAACGACCTGAAGATCAATTTCTGGAGAAAATTATTTCAGGGGGAATGTTGCTTAACGTAGATAATGCAAACCCGGATCCTCAATCAAGGGGGAATTATAACGTCAACAGATACCCGATTGAAGTTGCAAAATATTCAAACACAACTCTCAGATTTCAAGTTCAAGTTCAAGCTTCAACAGTGACGTCCAAGGGGGAAATTGTTGATGAACTTATTGGCCATCACTGTGCGAATAGGATAGAAAGAGTGTGTATTGAATATTGTATAGATTAGATACGAACACACGACCCAAGTGCAAACGAGTACTGGCTCAACATGTTCCTCTTACTAGTGACAATGTGCCTTGTACGAGTGACAATGTGCTTCGTACGAGTGACTTTGTTACTTGTACGAGTGATAACATCTCACTCGTATGAATGACCCTTCGTACGAGTGACAACATGCTCGCTTCGCACGAGCTGTCATGTCTATATATAGGTGTTGTGTGTTCATTGTTTTGTAAGTTTTGGAATTTCCATGAGGGGAAACGCTGGCGGATTCTCTCTATGAACTCCGCCAGCCAGTCAAGATGTATACTCTTTCGGTATGAATGAAATGAAAAGCTTCTGCTGATTCTGTGCCTACTCCCTGTCTATTTCGTTCTGCCGAATTTGTACTATCCCCAAAACCTCCGTTTAGAACCGCCACCGCCCACAGGATCACATCTTCTATCTCTCGCAAGATCTTCTGGTTAGTCTTTTCTGCTGCTCCATGTAGCTTTTCATCTGTGAATACATAATAGCAAGTTTATTGTCACTATTCGTAGAGGATGAAGTAGTAGAAGTTTTGGATCCTGTGAAGACAAATGATGTCTTCTTCTAAGCATTTTCAACACTTTTATAGAATGGTTGGGGGAATAGGATGCAACGGCATAGAACTCTAAGATGATGTAACCATTGGCATAGCAGATGAAGTGGATATTCCTTTAGAGGCCATGGTGTTATGGAATTGATAAAAATGAGTAGAAATGGATGGAAATTTTTAGAGTTGAAGCACCACTTGCCCAACGGTGGGCGCCAAATTATTTTGGTCAAAAATTTAATTAAGGATAATGTAACATCCGTCGAAAAACGGGTTTCCAAAACCCGCTTCGTTTATTAATCGAATAATCAGTTATAATTTTCGTTGCGTATATATGTCCATTTTAATTTTAAACAATACATAATTAATAAACATTTTAGAATTTAAAAACTATAATTAATAAATAGTAAAAACAAGTGAAGAAATAAATTAAAGGAAGCTGCCAGGTTTCGAACCCGGGTCAGCAAGTCCAACAAACAAACACTACACCACTCCGCCACATGAATCTTTTGTGTATATACTGAAACAATTAATACTTAAAATAAAACTCGAAATCAAATCCTTAGATCAGCGCGCCCAATCCGCAGTCGCCGGAAATACCGACGATTTCGCAAATCACGACCGTTTTTCTTTGACTGAACGCGTGAAATAACTTCGACATCGGTTATAACCGATGTCTAATCCCCCAATACCAGTCATAACCGCCGGAGAAACATTGACCACGAATCAAGACCAAATTCGGACTCAATACATTTTGTTTCTTCTCTATAAATACTCACCCAAACCTCTGGTAACCTTTACGCTCAAAATCGCACAATTTCTCGAGCTTTAGCACTCGTCGGAGATATTCTGCATTCGCCGGACTTTCACCGGAGAATCGAGACTTACACCAAATCGGTAAATTTCTCGACTCTTTCGTTTTCAATCAATTATTAGACAAGTAATAACATAAATCGTTCAACCAGAATCCGACTCAGACAACGTTGCCGGGAATTTCTGCACTCGCCGGAAAATCACTGGAAATTCCGAAGTCTCGCTGTGAATCGGTACAATCATCTAAACCCCCTGATATCCCTTGTTTAGTAACCTAATTTCACAACTCATTGATCAAAACTGTTAATTGATTCACTCAGACGGAAGTCACAAATCAGAGCCGACGACTCTTGCCGGAATTCTGAAGAAAACATTCTGATCGGTACATTCGATTCCGTAACCCTCTCTATCCATTTTAATTCAATCAATTATATGATAGATGACCGATTTAAACAAGAACAGTCGGTCACCTTCGTTCTGTCTTTATAAATGAAGAAGACGAAGTCGAAATGTGTATAAGTATAATTAAAACTGAATGATTAACCGGGTTAGACACACAGTCCAGCGGTGGACTGTGTGCAAACATAAACGCACGTCACGAGTTCGAATCATACAACGTACCGACTTTCAGAAATAAAATCAATATTTTTAGAACTGAATCAGAACAAGTCATAGTATGTTTATAAGAGGAATATAATCCGTAAGATAAACAGATTAGACACACAGCCCAACTGGTTGGGCTGTGCGCATACGAACCGAAGGACCCGAGTTCGACTCCGGGTCCCTGCAAGCGGTTCGGCCATTTTAAATCATTTTAATATTAACCCAATAAAAATAACAATTAATTAGTATATATATATAATTAAAACAGAGAATATTTCGGGTTAGACACGTAGCTCAGTTGGTAGAGCTGCGTGCACGCGTACGAGAGGTCTCGGGTTCGAACCTCACTCAGCGCACACTTAACCACAGTCCGACCGGTCAACGGTCAACGGTTAAAAAAGTCAAAAAATTTTATTTCTTTTTATTTATTAATTTAATTTAAAAATCAATTAAAAATACTTAAAAATAATATTTTTAAAGTTAGAAAACGTCCTTAAACTCACAAAAATGAATCTAAAAACCCTATTAAGATTATGAATTAAAATCTATTTATTTACCGAACCACTTCGTTATTATTTAGGTTAGTTTTCCTCGTCAATCAAATCCCAAAACTCGTGCGCATCCAACGTCATCAAAAGAACGCACCCAATGTGAGTGAATCCTTACAAATTCCCCTTTTTATTCATGTTTTGGGGTGTATCATGTGTCGCTCTAAATATTTCGTTTATTCAAACTTGTGCCATTACCATTATATGACCTAAACTTATGATGTAAAAATTGTTTGTTGTGATGCGTGTTTACATTTTGTCAAGTTGCGTGCAAAACATTCATTAGGCCCATCAGTTCCTCGTGAGAGACGAGTTGAACATCGCGTGCCGCATTCGATCGGCTCCGTTTGATTGAGCCTTGATCTCATTGTTCATTCATTTGGTGTGTGTGCTTGTGCATTTATTGATATTATGTGTTTTGTGATTAAATTTACATTTACGTTTATTCATATTTGGTTATGCACAATTTTATCCAAATAACCAACCTAACTAATCCATTCAAATAAGATTCACTCGCCAACTTTTTGTTGACCCAAAACCCTATTTTTACACATGATACAGGTGGACAGGTTGAAGCAAGGAACACATAGGAAATTGCCTTAGAAGAAAAATAATGAAGTCATGATAAATGTATAGAACATGTTGTACTTGTATGTTGATTGTAATGTTCTCCTTTAAAAGGAAATAATAAATATGAAACTTTATAGTAAATGTCATGAGCTTTGATGAAAACCCAATCATGCCCAGATCACCATTTCCGTTGCGGGTCGGGGTGTGACAGATTGGTATCAGAGCTTTTGACTATAGGGATATAGGATAGATTATTAGACCCTTAGAGCCTATACTATAGTTGACTAGATTTTAATTGTTTATGTGGTTACATGCAAACTCATGATGTTTATTTGTTTCGTATTTATTACACACACAAATGCTTGCAAACACTTTCACTATCATTTTGTGTGATACTTAATGAGATATACTTATTGTCAAACATAACAAGCTTATATATACATTCATCATGCATATTTCAAAGTTCACATATTCAAATCATCCTCATATTTCCTTTATTCAAGATTTTGTCGCACTTTTCATTTTTCAATCTCATCAAAGTGAGTTCTACGACGGGCATGTAGTAACTATAAGGGTACAAGTACCAGTAGTCGGAACGTCCTGTCTAGGTTGGCATTCGTATAAATCCAATATAACGGACCAGTTTGCCTACCTGGGGACTAACGATGAGAGTACGAAGGACCTATTAGGCCAAAGCATGCCACACCAAACGTCGTTCGAACTAACCCCACTTTGAGGTGTCACCATGTCCACACCAGGATGCATTCCGAATTTCATACGTTACATACATATTTCTCGATTTTCTCCGGGTTTTAGTGTACGTTACCAGGCTAACACATGCGAACCATAGGAAAGACCCGGTAATCATGGGGCTCACATGATTACGAAGATGAAGTATGGCGGCATGCAAGGCCCAATTACGAGCAAAGCCCAAGACATCCTATGGATGTAGTAAATTTATTATTCTTCATTTATTTTATGAATGTTCATTCCTAAATACGACACATGATCCCTAAAACGTCAAACTCATACTCTTGATACGTGTTTCTTGTAGATGTCTTCTAGCCTCTCTCGTAGAAAAATGAGATCAGGAAAAACCCGCGAGCGCATGGCTGCCCAAATCGCTCAATAAATGGCTGCCGTAATACCCAACATCGTAATTCAAGTACAACAGGCCCTTACCGCTAATCCCGTCAACCCAATCCACCAAGAAGATCAAAACATTGTCAATCCTCCCCCAAAAGCCACTAAATGCACCTTCAAGCATTTCAAATCCTGCGATCCTCCAAAATACGAAGGTACTGAAGGTGTCACCGCTCTCCTCCATTGGTTCGAGGAGATGGAAAACACTTTTCTCAATTGCGACTGCCCCGATGATCGCAAGGTGCAATATGCTACCGGTCGTTTGTTCGGAGTAGCGCTTACATGGTGGAATACAGAGAAGGCCAGGCGAGGTGCTGAAAATGTTATGACTTTGACTTGGGAAGAGTTGAAGGAAATCATGACAAAACGATTCTGTCCAAGAAGCGAAATCAAGAAATTGGAAGATGAATTCTATTCTTTGAAACAAAAAGAGGGCGACCACACCACATACAACAAGAGATTCCTTGAGTTAAATCAAATGGTCCCCAACTTGTTCACTCCCCTCTACCATTTGATCGAGCACTACATTCGAGGTCTTCCTTCAAAAATTCAAGACCCTGTAATAAGTACCACACCTGCAACTTTGGAAGCAGCAATGGAGTTAACTACAGAGCTCACCGAAAACGGCATATGAAATAAAGACTTCACGGAGGAGAAGAAGAAGGATAAAGCATCAACCGAAACCTCCAACCCAACCCAGACCAAATCCCCTCCTCAAACCACTCTTAAGAGAAAACGAGATGGACAAAATTTCGCTATCACCCAAGGCAATCAGCCAGTTTCACAAGCTGTACCCCTCCAAGCTGTCCCAATTACTCAAGTAGCACCCAACTCTACTTACCCAAATAAGAAACCCTACATTGGACCTCACCCTCAATGCAACACCTGTTTTTATCACCATCCATCTACCGTACCTTGTCGACTGTGTGCAAATTGTGGGCGTTATGGTCATTGGAGCAAAACTTGTCGTGCCCCTCAAAAACAAGCTTCACCCCCTACTCCAAACATGATCCAAACATATCAACAACCCCAATACCCCATGTTTCCATATGTTCGAGCTTGTTTTAATTGTGGCGATCCTACCCACTTTAGAAACACGTGCCCTTGATTGGTTAACATTATAAACGCCCAGGCTCAAGCAAACCCAATTAACCAAGCAAACCCAGCTCCACCACCAGCAAGAGGAAGAGCTTACAACATCAACGCCAATCCTATTGAAGATAATAACGGCCCAAACGAATCACCCAACTAGTTTTCCTCACCAAGAATCAAGACTAAACTCCAATCGTCTAGTTTTAATGTTTTCTTTATGTTATCTCAATCTTCCGTATCCCAGTTGTAAATTGGGAATTTATGTATCCAAAAATTTTAATGCAAACTGATATTACAGTTTTGTTTTATACTCATTGATTTAACATTCATATCATCATACATCTCGACATATCTCAATCCCATCATTTAAAGAAGTTGGGTTGTGTCTCACTTCTACATAGACTAACCCCTTCATCATAACAAACGAGAGAGGTATTGTCATCATTCAGTCATGTATCCTTTCATAATTGAGACTCAAGCTTTGGTTGTTGTGTTTGTTTATGTTTTAGAGTCACATAGGACTGATCATAATTTACTGATAAAGCCAATGAAAATTTGACAAGAATATGGTGGATACGCCGCTGGTACTTCCTATATATAAGTATTCTTGGCAAAGGATCAAAAGCATTACCAGGAGGTTATGAGAAGTTCCGTGTAGGTTTAAATATTGTCATGGTTGAAGTTTTTGTTTTATGATACATACCTTATCATTTCAAACGTATCAATTCCCTCAAAACTCTTATGCATAAAATCATGCCTAGTCAATCAACTCAGTTTATCCATGTTCCGTATTCTTATACTTTAGGCATCAAAAAGCGATTCCTGTAGCAGGGTATTCAACCCTTACTAGGAACGTTACCGCCTCAAATAAGATTTAAACTCTCACCCTCTTCTAATTATGTAATCATCAAAATTAAAACATCATCCCTTCAAGTCAAATATACCACTACTACTTAAATTTCGGGACGAAATTTCTAAAAGTAGGGGATACTGTAACATCCGTCGAAAAACGGGTTTCCAAAACCCGCTTCGTTTATTAATCTAGTAGTCAGTTATAATTTTCGTTGCGTATATATTGTCCATTTTAATTTTAAACAATACATAATTAATAAACATTTTAGAATTTAAAAACTATAATTAATAAATAGTATAATTAAAACTGAATGATTAACCGGGTTAGACACACAGTCCAGCGGTGGACTGTGTGCAAACATAAACGCACGTCACGAGTTCGAATCATACAACATACCGACTTTCAGAAATAAAATCAATATTTTTAGAACTGAATCAGAACAAGTCATAGTATGTTTATAAGAGGAATATAATCCGTAAGATAAACATATAAGACACACAGCCCAACTGGTAGGGCTGTGCGCATACGAACCGAAGGACCCGAGTTCGACTCCGGGTCCCTGCAAGCGGTTCGGCCATTTTAAATCATTTTAATATTAACCCAATAAAAATAACAATTAATTAGTATATATATATAATTAAAACAGAGAATATTTCGGGTTAGACACGTAGCTCAGTTGGTAGAGCTGCGTGCACGCGTACGAGAGGTCTCGGGTTCGAACCTCACTCAGCGCACACTTAACCACAGTCCGACCGGTCAACGGTCAACAGTTAAAAAAGTCAAAAAATTTTATTTCTTTTTATTTATTAATTTAATTTAAAAATCAATTAAAAATACTTAAAAATAATATTTTTAAAGTTAGAAAACGTCCTTAAACTCACAAAAATGAATCTAAAAACCCTATTAAGATTATGAATTAAAATCTATTTATTTACCGAACCACTTCGTTATTATTTAGGTTAGTTTTCCTCGTCAATCAAATCCCAAAACTCGTGCGCATCCAACGTCATCAAAAGAACGCACCCAATGTGAGTGAATCCTTACAAATTCCCCTTTTTATTCATGTTTTGGGGTGTATCATGTGTCGCTCTAAATATTTCGTTTATTCAAACTTGTGCCATTACCATTATATGACCTAAACTTATGATGTAAAAATTGTTTGTTGTGATGCGTGTTTACATTTTGTCAAGTTGCGTGCAAAACATTCATTAGGCCCATCAGTTCCTCGTGAGAGACGAGTTGAACATCGCGTGCCGCATTCGATCGGCTCCGTTTGATTGAGCCTTGATCTCATTGTTCATTCATTTGGTGTGTGTGCTTGTGCATTTATTGATATTATGTGTTTTGTGATTAAATTTACATTTACGTTTATTCATATTTGGTTATGCACAATTTTATCCAAATAACCAACCTAACTAATCCATTCAAATAAGATTCACTTGCCAACTTTTTGTTGACCCAAAACCCTATTTTTACACATGATACAGGTGGACAGGTTGAAGCAAGGAACACGTAGGAAATTGCCTTAGAAGAAAAATAATGAAGTCATGATAAATGTATAGAACATGTTGTACTTTATGTTGATTGTAATGTTCTCCTTTAAAAGGAAATAATAAATATGAAACTTTATAGTAAATGTCATGAGCTTTGATGAAAACTCAATCATGCCCCGATCACCATTTTCGCTGCGGGTCGGGGTGTGACATATAATGTAACCAAATTTTTAAAGTGATGTAGAATGATGAACAATGAGAAAATGAATTGCTTGATGAATGTAAAGATGAACACAACGATTTATATGAGGAAAAGCCATTGTTCACTAGTAGATAGTCGGCATAAAACCTCGGACAATGAAAACTATCACTATCAACTATATTGCATAAAAAAATTACAACTTTGGATATTGATCAAGTGTAGTACAATGATCGTATGCTAAGTGAGAGCTCTGGTTTGCAATGTATGTGAGTATGTGTGTGTAACCGTAATTGTTCTATCTAACACTTGATCAACCCCGTTTTAATTAAGCTAACAACTAAGTTTGAAATTCAAGGATGACCACGTTCAAGCTCCATGACCGTTAGTGGAATTCAACATGTGCAACATCTTGAACGAATTATTCCCGAGATTCCAGCTGAGACTTAGTCCACTTCGTCCATAACCTGCATACTAACATTAGAAAACATAGAGAACAATTGTTAGAAATTATAAGCAATGTTAAGAATCCTTGATCCTCTCGGTCCCTGCACCATCCGCTAAGGATAACTGATCCAGGTGACGCTTCAGGATACATGATCCATAATTAGTAAAACTTATGCCCTAACAAGAACCATGAGAACAATGCCTTCCAAAAGGGTTTTCCAAAAAAAATCTCAAAAATCTTTAAAAAAAATCACTTGTTTCAGCAAAAAAAAATATAAAATAAAAAATGTCGCATGCAAAAATTTACATTAGGTTTAAAAAAATTAATCATCGTAACAAAATTTACATCAAGCGTAAACAAAACTTAAATCAGGTGTAACTACCGGCTCGACAATTTTTTTTCCACAGAAGTGTTTATAATATATACGTTTGTGCAAAAAAATATGGCCCAACTCGCGGAGAAAGTAGGAGTTCTCATGGTTCTCACAACTCGTTGTGGTTTTTAATTGAACCGCAGCCTATATATATAGTATGAGATTCAATAGAGAACATTAAAATAGTGGGGGAACCGTTAATGTATTTAACATGTTAAATATATCTTAAAACCCAAATTTAAAACGGTAAAAATCTTTTTTTTTCAATTTTTTCAGAGCTTTTTCATAAAAGATGTGTAGAAAACATTCAAATAAAATTTATTTTTGTTAAAAAAGTAGTTGTTTTTACTTTCTTTTTTTTTTTTTTGATTTTTTTTATAAAAAAGCTTCCCTGAGTATTTATATGCAAAAGCTCCGAAAAGTTGAAATAACTTGATTTTTAATATGTTGAGTTAAATTTGGTAACATGTTAAATGCATGGTTCCCTACTATTTAGGGTTTCCCAATGAACATTCCCTTATATATATAGGATAAGGAAGATTACATAACACTAATTATTGTGATAACAAAAAGAACAATTCTAAATCACTAAATTTTGGGATTTAAGGTTCATATTTTTAAAAGTTAATGTTTTTGAAATTTATAGGTATATTATATATACATAAAAAACCATATACTTTTAACTGCACATAGCCTACATATGTGTAGGTTATACAAAAACTAAAAATTTTACATATTTTGTTTTGAATTCTGGTATGAGAAATAATAGATCTTACATTTGTAACATTTTAATTTACTTTTTAGGTTTTTAGGATTGAAAAAATGGGTAATTTATTTTGTTCTACGTGTTCTTGCAATATTTAGTGTTCTTCGTAGAAGGATACAATGAAAACTCACTTGAGTTTAAAAAACCCCTAGAAAATCCTATGTGACGTTTTTATTCTTTTCTACAAAAAACAAGGAATGTAACATACATATATTTTAACATTTTTATAAAAACAAAAAAGCGTTGAGTAATTCTTTTGAATGTTCAAAATTTGTATGTTACATTTTTTTGGACATATATATTATCTTTTTTTTGAACGGCAAATTCGGATCACTGACGGGCCACTGGATTATCATCGTACCACCAACGGAACCACCCGATCATATCCTTGTCTTTCCGTGGTAGGGTGACTCTTATTTGGTTCGTGCTTGAGAGCCTCCCTAACTATCTTTTTCGCTTCATCATGATCCGGTTAAAGTTGTTGAAGATTTGGAAGGATTAATTAGGATGTTTTTATGGGGGGTGGGAGTGGTGTAAATAAAACTCATTGGGTTGCTTGGGATAAAGTGGCGTCCCCTAAGAAGGTCGGGGGTTTGGGTCTTAGCAAGCTTCGGGATATTAACACGACATTATTGTCCACGTGGTCGTGGAGATTTAAAACGGAGGAGGAGAATTTTTGGGTCAAAGTTAGTTTGGCCTTTCACTCGGGTGGTTCGGATAGGGATTTCCTTTCGTCCAAACGGTCTCTTGGAGGGGTGTTGAATAGCATTGTCTCGGTTATAAAGATACTGATAATAAATAATGTTCCTATCCGGAATTTTTTCAGAGATATAGTAGGCAATGGCAATAGTGTTTTCTTCTAGCTTGACCCTGGCTGATTAACATTCCACTGAAGTGAGAAATTACGAATCTTTTTCGGCTTGAAGTGGTCAAGAACTGTAGTGTCAAAGATCATTTCGAAGGGTGCAGTTTATGGCTATGGAGACATGACCCAAACTCGGTCGACAAGGTCAGCGAGTTAGACTCTCTTAGTCATCTTTTGGGCTCAGTTTCCCTATCTAACAGGAGGGATGTGTGGCGTTGGATTGGGAATGGGTCTGATTCTTTTAGTGTGGTGGCGGTGAAAAGTCTGGTTGTGAACATGTGTTGATGCACTTTATGTCTGTCACTGTGCGAATAGGCTAGAAAGAGTGTGTATTGAATATTGTATAGATTAGATACGAACATACGACCCAAGTATGAATGAGAACTGGCTCGTACGAGTGACAAAGTGACTCGTAAGCCAACCTGCTCTCTTCGCACGAACTGCTCATGTCTATATATATATATGTGTGTGTGTGTGTGTGTGTGTGTGTGTTTGTTCATTGTTTAGTGAGTTTGGAAGTTCCCTAAGGGGAAATGCTGGCGGATTCTCTCCAGGAATTCCGCCAGCCAAACAAGATGTATAGTCTTTCAGCATGAATGAATGCTTCCGTTGATTCTGATTCTACTCCCTTTTTATAACGTTCTACCGAATCGGTACTATCATACGCTCAAACTTCCGTTTAGAACCGCCGTCACCGGGACCTACAACATGGGTGATTACATCAATAGGTACGTGATGGATTGGGTTAAATGAGTTCCGATTAAGTGCAGTGTGTTTGCCTGAAGAGCTGAGTTAAACAGGATCCCTATGGTTGAGGCGTTATCGAGACGTGGGATTTTTATCGATGATAGTCTGTGTTCGTTTTGCGCTTCGTAGGTGGAGTTAGTTGATCATTTGTTTACGGAATGTTATTGGGCTACAGTTTATGGCAGAATGTTGCTTCGTGGTGCCAAGTGCCTCATTTTTTTGTGTTTTTGTTCAGAGATCTACTCGAGATCCATAACTATTATGGGAAACAATTGTGTTGTGTTGGTGTCTTTGGAAAGCGAGGAACGACCTTAGATTTTCTGGTAAACAGGTTAAGGTGGACGACATTTTTAATGATGTCAAATCCTTGGATTTTATTTGGTTTAGAAATAGACCTAAGTTCAATTCGATCAGTTGGTCATATTTGTGTAAATTTATAATCTTGTAGTTTTGTTCTGGTTGTTGGCCGGCCTGGTTTTCGGGTTCGGGGTTTTTTCTTATGAAGTATACGTTTAAAAAAAATCAGTCATGAACATGTCTACTTCCCTCTAACCTGCAGTTTTTAGATTATCAGGTACACAGGTTCTATACTCTTGCTTTATTATGTTGTTAAAGAATTAATTAATAAATGTAAACTAAAATTCCAAGTTTTTAATCTAAGTATCTAAATATAAAGTCATAAAAATATCATTAAACAAGTTATGATTCAAAAAGCAAGTCAAATAAACATCATTATGTAAAAAATTTTGTAAATTTTTGTTCTCGTTTGAGGAGTTATATGTCTTAAATAAGTGTTGCGGGATGAATACACTTTTCTTGATCTTAAATTAGATCACGCTAGTTTACCTCTAAATATTATATTTTGATTTAAATAAAGAGATATTGGATTTAAATAACCTAAACTTTCAACAACTCGTTAATAATATTCTCAACTTTTGATATTTATACCAGTACTCCCAACTTTTAACTTATTAGCTCATAATACTCCCTAACTAACAGAACCCTAACACACTTAGCTGATGTCAGCTCTCACATTATCAAAAATGTCATGTCAACTATCACATCAGCTGACACATTATAAAAAAAAACCACGTCATACGCCACGTTAGCAAAAATGGTCACATCAGATGCCACGTCAACAAAAACTAAATGAGTTAAGGTTCAGTTAGTTAGGGAGTGTTATCGGCCAATAAGTTGAAAGTTGAGAGTGCTGGTGTACAAATCGAAAGTTGTGAGTGTTATCGACCAACTGTTGAAAATTTGGGTTATTTAAATCAAATATCCTTTAATAAATACTTTACGATATGACTATGTTGTGGGGCATGAAAACATGAATGAAAAACTATTCATAACTAGAAACTCTAGATCAAGGTAAGTATTCTGATATTGAACACCCGATAAAATCATATATAGTGTTTATAATAACAAATATAATTGCTAAGAACTGAATTATAGGGTGTTATTCCAGTCTGACTGATATTTATATCATAACTCTTGACCCATTACCCATTTTAAGTGTTCCTCTAATTATCTAATACAACGAATAGTCCACAACCCAAAGAAAAACACCTACGTATCAAGTCAACTCGCACAACAAATTTTTACAAATGCTACCTTTTCACATCGTTATTACCTTTTATATTTATTTTGTATAAGTGTTTTTTAAACATTAGTTTTTTATAAGATTGAACTTAAACATGCAAATATTGAACTCGCATCACTTTTGTAGTAGCAAAAATTATGCCACTAAATCATGGCTTAAATACTTTTTTATAATCAAAATGTTGTTATACCAACCAAATCCAATTATTTATACAAATTGAACTAATTGAATATAATGGATAAATATTTGTTAGTAAAACAGTTTATTCAAATTAAAGTATTGTATAAAAGAACGAAAATTTAAAATAAATATGATGCGTAAGTCACTAAAACACATGATTTTAGAGACCATAAATGTACTCTTAGAATTGATATATATATATATATATATATATAAAGAACATTCATCTAGGCCTCACACACCATCATCCTTCCATGCCATTTCATGAACGTGGTATTTACAGGCAACAATCATGATGTATTTTCAGATGATAGGTGGAATAATAAATTATGATTCTTAACTAAATGTCATGTCATCTACTTAGGAATAGCTCAATGGTATTGGTAAGTTTAGATAAAGCTTAGAATAGGAGAGGTTAGGGGTTTAATTCCTATAGTGTGCAAGTTTAGCCATTAAAAAAATGTTATGTCATCTTAATCCAGCTACTCTTTCAAATGTAAACTTTTTTAACGGCTAATGAATCCTTTAAATAAGCTACTGGCGAAATTCATCACATCGGGATACACTCGCCTCTGAATACGGGAAAACCCTCACCTAGGGCTGAAGCCAATGAACACTCGCCCGAACGCACGACAGTGCGATGAAATAAAACCCACTCAGTTTAAGGATTGAACTAGCGATCTTCGCCAAGTCTTCCATCATCATCAAGTGCCATAGAAAATAATGGGGATGGCAGGAATCAAACCTGAGGCACTTGGAACACTAGTTCTCTCCCTGACCACGTATACAACCTGTATACTTGTATATGAGTCATATACTAGTAAGGGAATGCCGGAATGTGTTTGGCTACGCAAGTATACAACCTGTATACATATATACGAGTTTTATATACGACCCATACACATATATACGCGTCGTATATATGTATACGAACCATATACATGTTAGCCTTTGTCGTGTGATATGATTGTATACGTGTCGTATACTATACGGCCCGTATACAAGCTGTCAAAGTAATTTTTTAGTTGCACATATGGCATTTGGCAAGTTGTAATGTGTGAGCATAAACAATATCAAAAAATTTATAGGGATGGTTAAGATTTCCAAATACACAAAATTAAAAATGATTAACTAAATATATACCTTGATTTTATATATAAATATAGTTTAATTAAAACAAATTACTAGAGGTGTGTTTATGTCGATACAGGACTAGACCAAAGCGAATGAAGCTGAACCCCAACCTCAAATTTCAGAAAATCAAAACTAAAGACTTGACCAATATATAGTGGGTATATCTTCGTCTTACGAGTTAGGTTGTGCTATAACTTTATATGCTTTTTTATACTAAGATATTTCATATTCGGATTATACCTTAAACGAACCGAACTTAACTTCACCCGAAAATTAAGACAAAAGTTGAATCGATATGCTTAATTGGTCTAATCTCGGGTTAATCCCGAGTCAGGCATTCAGGTTACTTAAAATGACCTGAGTCTTACTCAACCCTACAGATTACCCCATACATATAACTAAGTTACATAAAATTAGATACAAAAGTTTGATATAATCATCCGTTGAAAAATAGCGGGTTGGCCCATGCGATATAGCGGTGTCGTCGAGTATGTTCTGGAGAGCATAATTTAACTCGACATACATTAAATACTGATTGCATATTAAATTCTGATTGCACATGTGTATTATTATTATTAGGGGAATTGGCATGTAATAATCCTAACTAGACGTCATCGGCCATTGACAGACCCACCTTTGAATATTCCCTATGCCAGTCTCACCTTTCACTTATTTTTCCTCCTCCGATCTTCAGTTAAAAAACATAACGGAGTTAAGTTCCGTTAAGTTTTTCGTTAAGTTCTTTTTCTGAATTACAAGCTGATGTTTTAGGGCTTTTATCAGAACAATGATACGAGTCGAATGATGTAAAACTTGCCTTGAAATTGTGTTCCAAACTATGAAAACGATGCTTCAATTCGGGTGTTTAAACTCCCAATTAACAAAAATCAAGTCGTTTGAAGCACCGTTTCAAGGTAAGCTTTACATCAATAGACTCGTATCCTATTTCTCATAAGCCCTAATACGTCATTTTGTAATTCGGAGAAAAAAAAACTTAACTCCTGAGGACCGGTGGAGGAAAAATAGGTGAAAGATGGAAGACATGGAGAATATTCAAAGGTAGGACTGGCAATGACCAATGACGTTTAGTTGAGATTATTACAGGCCAATTCCCATATTATTGTTATATTATTATTACTATTCTTATTATAACTATGTATACATTTGTTAATTATATACATTACGTATTTAAATAAGATAGTAGTACGCGATACGACGTGTGTCACCAAGACTCTTTTAAAGAGCGCAATCTAACTTGTCATATCTTAAACATTGTTTATATTTGGTTATTATTATTATTATTATTATATATATAAATATTTAGTAGATATATACTTAATTATTTAAATAAGATAATATTTAATTCAAATACCATTAGTTATAAAAGTATAAATAATAGATTAATTTAAATATAAATTTAAAGTATTATAAATAAAAAATAATAATATAGTGAATTAAATAATCTGATATGTATGAAATAATGTACTAATTAGGATTTAGGAAAATTTTACTTAATTGGAGCAAACTAGGAACTATTGTATAAGAGAGATGTACCTTATGTTTCAAAAGTTATAACAAACAACTTAAAACTTTTGTGAAAATTCATCTAAAATATTTTATAATGTGTTGTAGATTATAAATACATCAAAAAGCAATATTCTTTAATTGATAAATGATCACTTCTACTATAATTATCAATAATTCTAAACTACCCCATTTACTCACCATTTACTCATCTTTAAACATAGTACCTCCCGAAAACACTCTTATTTTTTGTTTTACTATTAAAGTTTTAAAGAGCGGTTTTTGTTTTACTATTAAAGTTTTAAAGAGCTTTTCCAAATTCCGAGAAACTATTTGGTAAACAAAGTTTTTTCTTCTTGTGAGTGTTAATTTTTTAAAATATAAACTCCTTGAATCCTTGATACTTAAGTTGAAGTGCATTATTTCAATAATGGCAAAAGTTTGGTTGTGAAAAAGTAATAAGGATTTTAACTTAAAATAAAATGTAGCAAAGGAGTTGAAATTGAATATCTTTTAGTCCGACATGTGATTTTAATTGACATGTTGATTGAGAGATGCACCTAACTTCAATCATACAATTTCCATGTTATATCCAAAACATATTAATTGTAGGAGTAAAATTATTTACACACGACCATTTAACCATAATAAAAGAGCTTAAGAAACTACTTTAACCAAAAAAAATATAACATGAAGATTAATTTACCATATATAAAATAAATATACGTTATATTTAACAAATTAATTTAACTAATCGTTGATATATTAATATCTTTCCAGTGAAATTAGAGATCCAATTTTATTCTTGCAAAATTTAGTAGTAATTTTTTAACAACAAACATATAAAGACGGCTGCTGAAACGACTACTTAAACACCGACAATAACAAGATACATATTCGCCGGCAATGAAACATTAGGTGCCACAACACCAAACTTAGTTCCAACCAACTGAACCTAAGCCTGCATTGTTGAAAATTTATTTAGTGAAATTATTAATTTAGTAAAATTATAATTATTTACTAGACTCTTCATATGGAATGATAAACTTTTAAGTAGAGTTTTTATGTCAATTTATTTGTTATTATTAGAGTTTATGTCTTTAATAAAATAACAAATTAAGTGAGACTTTTCACTTATTCTCAACTTTTGTAAAAATAGTAGGCTATATGTCTCATTTTGAGATAGAGAAAAAAAAGCTAGAAAAATACAAGAGAAAGGGATACACGAAAAATAAATGAATATATGGAGAGTTCTTGGAAAGAAGAAATACTTGAAGACCCTTGTGTTGGGTACTTATAGACATATGTTTTCTCTATACAATTTCATCACCTTCGTATCATATTTTCCACAAGTTCTAACACTATAATTTTATCCGGTGTAATCTCGGGAGCGTGAGCCATCTTCCGGCAGTCCATACTGCTTCGGCTGTTGTACCCTGGGAAACAGACGCGTCGTCTTTAGTAGAGGCGCGAAATCTGTTTTAAGGGAAGCATGTTGAACACGTGCCTCAGCCACAACCGTCAACATCAGTTTATTTATTTTTTAAAGCCAAGAAGGATCGCACAAGGAGATGTGGTTCAAGTTCTCGTAGCGGAAATCGTACAAAAAGATGCTTCTCAAACCCTTATCAAAAAGAACGATTTGAATCGATTTATTTAAATATGTTGTATTTCATATTTAATTTTGTATGGATTTGTACATGGTATGGATACTACAATTTCCCAAAATTATGTAAAGAGAGTATCTTTACAATTTTATATTTATATATATAATTTTTATTACAATTGTGACTTATGTCCTACATGCATTTGATTAAGATCACTGGCAGTCTCTAACGCGGCCTTGAGATCAGTCACTAGAAATCCAGCAAACACAGCTCCACAAGAGACATTGGCCGGAAAACTTGTTCCCTCAACAAGTACAACATTAGACGCAGATTCTAAGATCTATGGGTGTTGAAAACTAAGATATTAGTTTGTTTTAATGCCACTTAATAGTAAGGGTATTTAGGGTTGAAAGGTGAAGAGATGTGGGTAAAGAGAAGTGGTTGGTCGACGGTGATGGTGGTGCTGAAAAGTGGAAATGATGATGGGTTGTTTAGAGTTGAGAAGATGAAGTGAGTGGGATGGGCTCTACTAAAATTCTTTAATATTATAATATTCTTCTAAATTCTAAAATGTTATAATTTTCAACAGTAAGGGTATTTAGGTAAATTCACACCCATTTAACTAAGAAAACTAACATCCATCCGCTCAGGGATTATTTGAGAACGAATTTTCAAAATTTGGGGACTATAGCTGTAATTTCATATAATTCTAGCTTTTATACTTTCAGTTTATATATTTAATATTTTGTACCTCCATTTTATGTATTTATACCTCAATTTAATGTATTTATATGTAAAAGTTTTAGCTCAAGTTTGATTTTGTCTATTAACCGAAATTAAACGAATCAAACAAAAAACCATCAATCTAACTGAATAAACCGAACTAATTAACTGAAAATTGATTGGTTAATTTATTACTCTGGTTTTGGTTAAGGAGATTAACTGAACCAACCGAACATTAGCAATGTATGTGTTTTCTCGCCGCATCGCGCGGGCACACTTTTAGTATATAAGTATATAACATACGTTTATATAAAAATATTAGATAAAAAATAGTGTATTACTCAGGTTGAATAAAATCGTTAATATATTTAGAGTCAAATATCTCACATAAGTTAGTAACTAATAATTTAATACATTACGTTTTATTATTGTTTTTTAAATAACTTTACAAAATTTTAAATTGAGAGATAAGATACAAAGCAATCACATAAAGGAATCGCAAAAAAAAAATTGTGTGGTTATATAATTGAACACATGATCCAAATAAATATTATTTATTGGGTATGGTTGGGTTATCCTATACAATCATCTAAATTTAAAAAGAATATTAGGTAAAAAAACTAGTGTATTACTCAGGTGGAATAAAATCGTTAATATATTTAGAGTAAATATTCACATAAGTTAGTAACTAATAATTTAATTCATTATGTTTTATTATTGTTTTTTAAATAACTTTACAAATTTTTAAATTGAGAGATAAGATACAAAGCAATGACACATGATCCAAATAAATATTATTTATTGGGTATGGTTGGGTTATCACACAAAAAACACAATGATCGTAAAATATAATATAATGCGTAACAAAATAACATAAGCGGAAAATGAATATGTTGTTGTTAGATATGTAACCTTACACGCAAAACCCATCAAAACGAAGCCGTTTTGATTAAATCGAAACGACCTATATAATAAGTTAAATCTTTAATTCCAGTTTCCTCCCTATCCATCTCGGCGTTCCTGCTCTCCAACTCTCACGTCTTCAACTTCACCAATATAATCATCCTTGATTCTGTTTAAATGCTAAATATGTTGTCTCAAGCGTCCATCAGCTACGTTCTTGAACACATTAATCCCTTATAAGAATCCCATAAAGTTGAATCAATCAAAATCAAAGTACGTTCACATAATGTGATTGCTCTGATACTAGAGATTTTTGACAAGAAGAATAAATTCATTTGATAATTAAACTAAATTAAATCTAACCTAATTAAACTAAAGCGTGAACAAAGAATATATATATATATATATATATATATAATAATATATTATATTAATATATATTATAATAATATTATATAACAATGGATACTTTTGAAGATATAATAAAGAATTTCTAATTAATTAATTTCAATTGTAAATGTTAATTGTGATTATAATAATGAAACATCTGCGAACAAATTAATTTTAATTGTAAGTGGCTATTTGTGATTTCGTGAAGAAATTTACTCGATGTGCCGAACTGATTGTGATATAAGTGGCAATTGCATCAATTTGGAGGCTGGCTGGCAAACGTATTTTGAAACAATAACAGGAGGTAGCGATGTTGAAGATTATTGTAGATAGAAAATGAGATAAAATATCAAAATAAAAATATATACTTGGTTTAATCAAAACGACGTCGTTTTGATGGGTTTTGCGTGTAAGATTAGACTACTAACAGCATCATATTCACTTTACCCATAACATAATAGCGAGGAAAAAAATCACAATAACAAAAAAACACAACACCAAATAAAAAAAAACACAAAAATCCAAGACAAAAAAATGTAAAATTTACAAGCTAAAAATCTAAAAACGAAAACTTAAAATATAGATCGTAAAGTTCGACGAGACGGTTCTCAATGCTACAAGAATAAGTTCAATCAAGATCCATTTGATACTTTTATATCGACTTCCTAGTTTTAGAAAGCCATGTATTTGAACCTCACACTTAGACCACCCGTAGTGGTGTGTGATGTGGGCATTTTCTTGCCCAATCACGTTGGCCACACGCTCTCGTAGGCGTTTTGTTCAAGTTTTTGGCTTTGACGTTTTGGTGAAAACGTCAGAACTTTTGTCATTTTCAAAATACATCTGTTGCTCAACGTTAATAAAAAAATTATTTTCATTTTTAATTAACTTTTCACCTATTTAAACCCCAGTCAACCCATTTTATAAACTCTTTTTTACAAATCTTCTCTTGTACTTACAAACTCTTCTTTATTCTTTATAAAAAAAAACATACTATGCATCCTTTTCACCCCTCTTTTGGTTTTCGCTCGACAAAGCAACCCAAATTCATATCGCCTGAACACCACCCAACCACTACCAACGTATAATTACCAAGATTGTGATCCGAACACACGATTGGGGGGGGGGGGTACACGCAACTATTAAACATGCCTCAACAATACTTTCAAGGCCACTCAGTTTTGCATCAAATATGAACATCAACATGGGGGTACGTAGGGTTCACAAGACGAAGCCGAGCTTGAGATTGAAACGGTGTCGGAGAAACAAGCCAAGCGCGAACCCAAGGCCTCTCAACGTGGAAGACGCTTGCATTAAAAAAGATGAAAAAGACATACCAACCTTGGAAGAAAGACGAGGAGTACAAGCTCGCACGGGATTGGCTCACATCTTGGAGGATCCCAAATGTCTATACTTTTGTTTAAAAAAAGTATAAAAATATATTTATTAATTTTTGTAGCCAACTTTCTAAGGCTACCTTTTTTGGATAAAAACTCGGCAAATCTTTTGCTCTTATGGGTAAAGGAGAATATCAGGACAAGGATTCGGTATCAAGCAAGTAAACCGATATAAATGGCAAATGCAATGGGTTTCAAGAGACCTTCCACGTATGAAAGACAATTGGGTAGAAGTCAAAGCGATACAAATATATTAACAAAAACGTTGGACGAGTACACCTCGACGCAAAGGACATTCGCATACTTGAAGTGTTGGGAGCTTCTATGTGGAAGTCCTAAGTGGGCTAACGTACCAACCATGACGTCTATAGTAGGCGCAAGGCGAAATGGTCCAAATCCTCCTATTCGGTTGATCCGCAAACGCCCACTTCTGATGCTCGAAACGTCAATTTAAACAATCCTATCAATGAGGATGACGAGGAGGAGGAAATGGATTTGCCCCGACCTCCCGGTAGAAGAAGTGGGAAAAGGAGGGGGGGGGGAGGGCGGAGTCGTCTTCAGTGAGTGCCGAAATGAAAAAAGATTTCGAGGAGATGAACCGTCGACATTAAGACATACGAGATCTTGAGCATAAGCTTTTGAACGTTGCAAGAATGGAACGGGAAATAAAAAGTTTATCGCGATCAAAGAAGCAAGACAAAAAAAAAAGAAAAAAATAATAAATAACTTGGTAATAATTGAATAAGATATTATACCACTATACCACTTTTTTACTTCAATCTTATATGCCCAATAATAATGGGATATCACATATCAAATAATGCCAAAAAAATATTATCGTGATTGCCTCACTACAGAAGGTGTTAGTGTTATTAGATATAAATTTTTTTGTGGACCGTAGCAATTATTTTTTAAACACGGGAAGAATGTTTCTTATTCTAGGTATGTCACTGCTAAAAGTACGGCGCTATTCACGTCCTCTGGAATGATTATTAATCACTTTTTTTACCCTAGTGCATGTATGTCTATAAATTAATTATAAAAATTATAATAAGAGTAAACTGTCATTTTAGTCATGAGGTTTGGGCAGTTTTGCCACTTTAGTCCAAATCTTAAACTTTTTACATCTAGGTCTCTAAGGTTTCAGTTTTATTGCTATTTGGTCCAAAAATGATACTTTTCTTCTCAAATCCTACTATTTGGTCTTTCATTAGGGGCAAAATAGCATTAAGCATTAATATATATTATTAAAAACATCAACTCTGCTTAAAATGACCCTTTTGCCCTAGAAAAGGACCAAATAGCAGGATTTTAGAAGACAAAAATCACTTTTGGATCAATGACAAAAACGAACACAGAGACCCAGATACAAAAAGTTTAGATTTGGACTAAAGGGCAAACTGCCCAACCTTCAGAACCGAAAATGACAGTTTACTTTATTAATAAAACGTGAACTGA
Organism: Scalesia atractyloides; assembly: GCA_947069175.1. NCBI lineage: Eukaryota > Viridiplantae > Streptophyta > Magnoliopsida > Asterales > Asteraceae > Scalesia > Scalesia atractyloides. The sequence goes on along the minus strand of CAMTDV010000007.1, from coordinate 52,170,957 downwards.
TAAAACTATTTCTGCAAAACTTTGATTCAAATAAATAATAGTACACTAAGTAAACTAAAAAGAAGAAAATCATATCTTAACCTGTAATTGTCGATGATAGTTATATCTTTTTTATAATAACTTATTTGATTTAAACTTTAAAGTAAACTAATATTCTACTATTTACGTAATATACGTTAATTTATGTTAAATTTTAAGTAAACTATACTTTATTAAGTATAGTACTTATTTTATGTTGAACTTTAAAAAACTATATACTTCTATGTTTTGGTACATAAATAAAAAGACAAATACTTCTATTTGGGAATTAAGATTTTAATAGCTAAATTTCAACTTATTCGCTGATAACACTTCCTAACTAGCCGAACCTAATCCAATTGATGTAAGTCACGCATCAAAAATGCAGTACTGCCACATCATTAACAAAATGCAATCACTGTCATGTCATAAAAAGCCACGTCGCAAAAGGCCACATCAGCAAAAATAACTGTGAGTTAAGTAGTTAGGGACTTATGTGGCTAATGAAAATGGAGTGCTGATGTAACATCGAAATTGGGAGTGTTATCGGCCAATTGGCAAAATTAGGTTATTTAAATCCATTCTCTTTATTTTATGTAAAGTAGGTTTGTATGTTAAATTTAAAGTCAAACTTATACTTTATGTTTGCTACATAAATAGAACTAAAAAGACAAACAATATAATTAAGCGATCGTAAGTATCTAGTCTCTATGAGAAAGCTTGGATTCGTTTTAAGCTTTTAAATAATAAAAACTTAGTTGAAAAGAATATAAACTTAAAATTAACGACTAAACCAACAAGGACATGCAATTATGTTGATTTAGAAAGGATAGATTAGTTCATTGTTTGATACCTTGTTTTACATATAACATCATGCTTAGTAGCCTCCACATATGACCCAAAAGTGTTGCCACGTGCCCACAATGTTGCTGAATTGGCTTCCTCCACTCTTAATGCATTGTCTAAGCAAGCGACACAAAGATATTCTTCGTCACATGGAACAAAATCTACCTTTTTGATGAATGATCGCACCATAAAAGTTTTTTGTATGCAATTACGCAAGTAACAAACTTAACTATCAATTGACCTAATTCTAAACAATAGTTCTCTTATCCTAACACAAGTAACTACTTATAATTATATGCAAATAACTCCTATTTATAAATCTTTTTATCAGATGATTGCAAACAACAATTACCAATTAAGTCATAGATGTATAGATTATAACTCAATACATAGGAAAATCCTGCCATCCCTCGTAATGATTCTATAATCCCTAAAGGTAATAAATTAATACACCATAATCATGGAGTAGAAAAAGAAAGAAATAGAAAAGTAAACATTTCTGAAGACAATTTAAAAGAACAAACCTAGAAATATTGAAAGTGGTACAAAGTTCTATCCATAATCTTGCAATCTTCTCGTGCTATTGATCGGTATCTAAAAACCTTAAAAATCTTGTCTAGATCTAGAATAAAAAGCTTGAGACGTGAAAAATCTATGTATGCCCAATAATCCTACTTTACTTTACACCAAGAATCATATTACTCATACTCTACTTTACACCAATAATCTTGCTCAGTTTTGAACTTAAGACCTCTCATTTAAGAGGAAAACCTCTATCAAGTGGACTACCCCATATTGACCATCTCTTTATAATTTCATAGAGCTTTAGACTGCCGCACCTATGCAAATCCAAAACTACGTTGTCATATGTTTTCTTGTTGAATCTTCGAGTCACAATGTGCTATACAACTATATAAACTAGATTACACAATCGTATGTCTTAATGGTCAATAATTTAAATTATATTATTGAAAGTATATGTTTTAATAGTAGAAGTAAATTATAAGTTTAAATTATATTATTCAAAGTATATGTTTTAACAATAGAAGTAATTTTATAAGTTTCGAGAGAGGGTTGGGGGCTAAAATAAGGCGGATAACGAGGGACTTAATGTGTGGGCCGGAAAGCTATGATAAATGCTAGCCATGGGCTAAAAGTTAAATATGCTAGATGGATCGTGATGGGATAACACTTGACATTTGTAAGCACAAAACAAAAAAAGGTGAAACTAGGGCCTGCCGTTTTTTATACTTAATATTTCACTAAGGTCATGGTCTGTACTTTACATTTTGGGTGTTAACAGTGATATGGCATGTTAACCAGATTGCAAACCACTCATTCCTTGTGTTAAGGGGCATTAATGGGTTGTATGTTAATATATTACCGGTTTTTTAAACCACTGAAAAATAGTGTTAGATGAAGTTAAAGAGATTAAACCATTTCCTTGGAGTGAGGTAAAATGAAATGGGAAAGAAATATTAATGTGACACTTAGGTGGAGTTAAAATAAGTTAAAGTATACCCAAAGGCCTAATCAACAAATACCACTAGAATTTCAATATAAATACTCAAATCCCTATTTGTGATTAATCATGGCTAACAAGAAATGAGATTTAAGGTTGATTGATTCTTCATATTTGATATTAATCCGGTAATTTGTTAAGTAGTTAACAAAACAAAAGATTAAATAAATATACCTTAATAGGAAATTTTTATGAATTAAATTTTGTTTATATCAACTTATTTTGCTACTTTTATAACTTCAACTGGAATTTACATCGAGAACAGATAAAATATGTCATCAATTGGTTAATTTTTACCTACCATGAACAGAGAATACCTCTAGCAGATGATGGAGTTGTATATAAACATCACACTTATTTGTATAAAAAGACATGATCGATGAGAAGCACATTCTTTTCACTTACGATTATTTTGTATTTTAAATCATTAACGGTGAGACTTAGGGTTATATGATGCTTTCTTTGAGTTCGTTGTGTTACTGAAAAATTACAAGGATATTCAACGGCGTCATTGTCTTATAGGTTGATTAAAAGATTATCATCAGTAGAGTAGTTAAAATGAATATTAAAAGAAGATTTGACTTACGTTTGAAAAGTTTCGATTCCACAATTAATGAATCATGTTACAGAGACGTATACGATTATACATAATCATTTTGAAGAAAACTCATTTCACTTATATAATTATTAGGAAACTGATGAGATAATGTTGAGTAGGTCGCGACATTAAGGTTAAGTCCGTCACGATGATCAGATTAGAATTAATATAAAGATTTAATGTACCAAGTACAAGTCATTCATAATAGCATTGATTGCTTCAACAAGTAATTATGTTGGGACCAAAAAAAGGAGCTCGACCAAATAAAAGATGCCAAAAACATGATGATATTCGTAATGGGTGATTGATTATTAGACAATATAAATTATGATGGGAAGGTAGGGTGGGGTATGGTGGGAGGGAGGGTGGGTGGGTAGAGGTGGGGCATGGTGTTGGTTTGATTGATGTTATTTGGCTCTATCTTGGATGATATCAAACCCCATCTCAGTTGGATCAGTTGCTTGAACTTCATAGTGAATGCCATCCAACACTCTTCTTAATCCATCTTTGGATGTGGCATATAACATTTTTGCCCTTATTTTTGATGCACTAGGAGCCCTACAATACAATATTAAATAATGATCAAATGAATTTATATTGATAATTTCTTATAATAGAAGAATGCAACCAGTATAATTGTTATCATGTTATGGAACTAATATGATCATTGTTACTTTTTGCGATAAAGTCAATTGTCTTTTTCTCCTATTCATACGTTTCCACTCCTTTATCTAAAGTTTGTAACTTTTTCTTTTTAAGGATTTAATGTGTATGTATATGCTAAATTGTATTGAAAGACGATATTTTAATTATGAGTAATACTTAGTATACATTACATTAACTTTACTTTTTACAAATATCATAGAGTTTATAACCCCATATTTTACTTACTCTATCCTTATTTTGTAAAATTATTATAAAAGTGTCCTTTTCTAGGAATCAATGCATGTCGGTTACTATGTAACTTACATTTTGTATATCAATTTTTCTAAATTTCCTAGGATAAACAAATCAGCATATGTACAATGCAGAATCTGAACTCTTAACCCTGAAGAATGTCATTTAATAGTCATGATGTTCCCTTGGCTCTTGGGGGCTACTACCCAACTTACATACTTGTTTAAAAGTTACATGTTTTAAAAGCTTAATAAGTTCAAATCCTAAAACCAACTTGTTACTAAGATCTTGCCTACACTTTCAAAATTTTACAATTTAGCTTTAATTTATGGTTTGTTTTAAAGATTATTAACAAAAAGGCCCTGCAGATAAATTTAGGGGTTGTTTGGCAACTTCTGAATGGTCTAGTGCTGAACCAGTAAGAGGTCCGTACCATAAAAGCTAGTATAATGCTCAACCGTTCAAAGTCAAATGTCTAACCAAGTTTAAACTATTAAGTATTAAACCAGTAAAAGGTATAAACCATTAAAACTAAACAAACAACCCTTTATATGTTAAAGCCACTTGCCATAAGTCATTCCATTCTAATAAAGAAACGAGCTTTGCCTAGACTGCTATTTCTTAAGTCAGGGTCAAACATTAAGATTTCATAACCTCCATATTATATCTCTTCAAAAATAGTGTTTATATTTAAAACTTGCACACACACACACAGTATGTGTGCGAGTGGTATGATGTTTAATACTTGCTCATTAAGTTGATCTAGAAAATATGTAGGAGATATTTTATAAAAAATATATACAAATGAAACAGATATATAATAATACAAAGATTCATAACATGATGTTTTCTAATTTCATGTAATCATAAACCTCACTACATTACAAATAATCATCCGTTTAATGTTTTCATAAACCAAGCATAGTGAATACTACTTTATTTAAACAGAATTAGTGTATTTTAATGACCGTATTGGTTATTGTAATGAACTTATATCGACTATGTGGTAAATAACTTATATCACCATCACTTTATCAGAGACGTTAGATACACAAAGGTTGCAAGAAAACACACGCCTACATTAAGCATGAGATAAATTTTCATGTTCGTATTCGAGAAAGTTTATTCATGTTGGTTTGTATTCATCTTTAACATTTTAAGACGGTAGACTTAAGACTAACATAAAATATTTAGAATATAACCTATTACAAATAATTAATTTAATATACATAGTATTCATGTATGAGTTATGGTAGATATATTTATTACATGGAAATATTTAATATTTAATTTGACAGTTGAAAAGAAATAAATAGACATAAACAAGTATACATGATGAACTAAGACACGATCATGACGAATGTTTATGTTTGTGTTCGTTTATCTATCATCATTCTATTAAAAATAAAATAAAAAGGTAACCTACAATTCACATCATCAATGAAAACAAAGTTTGTAAGAACACCTAAAATGAAGGGTCATAGAAAGTATGAAAATAATATTTGCCGGAAAAAAGAAAAAAAAAACTTATTCAATACAAACCAATAAATAATTTAAATTTTCATGGGAAAATACCTAAATTGCGAAAAATAACATGACTTGCAAGGAAATGCGAATTCTGAATTATATTTTTATATTTATTTTTAAAAAATTAAGCTGTAAATATAAATGAATTTCTAAACAAAATTAAGCTGCAAATATAAATGAAGTAACTAAAACGAAATGGCGAATTCTGAATTTTTATTTTTATCTCTTAACATTATATTATATTAATAGTGATTTACAATTTTACAAGTTTAAAGTACAACCTTCCTTCTAATTATGTGATGGGGTAGTAATGAATTTTGTCTTTTTTACTTTATAATTTCATTTACAACCTTTTAATAATAATAAGTTTATTATACGACCACTCAATTTTAATAAAGATATATTTTCGACTTTTAACAAATTTGTACTACAACCTCTAAATTTTCGTAAAGTTCTGGATACCCTCTGCACTTTAAGCTACAAAGTTTATCAACGACATCTATGTTTCGTTTTTCTTATACAAAATTATGTATGTTGCACTATCTCTTTTTGTTGCTACACGGGGTGTGGGTACTGTAATAAAACGAATAATACAACCAAACTATCCCGCCGCAATGTGCGAGGTTTGATTACTAGTTAAGCTATATAAATAAAGTAACTAAAAACATTTATGGAAATAATTAATTTCTAATTTGTATTATGATCATTTTTAGAAATATCTTTAACAGTACAAAAATATTCTTGTATTCTCAAATTCACAAAGTGTAATTAATACGTAACAATAATAGAAATAGAGATAGGCGACTAACCATGCAATAAAGAAAATCTTGCTTTTCCGGCAATTGTCGACGGTGACAAAATCAAAATCAAAGACGGCATAACGGCAGTCCTCGTCCGGTAGAGAGGCAGTGAGATCGGAGTAGCCTTCTCCGGCTGCGCCAACTTTATCTACAGTCACCAGCTTTGATTTCTCGTCGATTTTAAACACTACATACCGATGAACTTTCTTCCATTTCATTTCCATGAATGAATTCTTGCATTCATCTGCCACCCACATCCCCGTCGTCGCCTACAACCATCATAGTTAGTGGCAAAACCAAAACTTTTTAATGAGGTCATTTGAACGTTTTTCATTTCTAATACGTAAACTAGGGGTTCAACTTATCGCTTTTCTTAAAAACCAAAAAAATTATATATAATTTTATAGTTTCTAGTGATTAGGGTCAGTGAACCCTCTTGACACTTGGTTCAGCTTAGTAAATATAATATATTTTTTTGTTACGAAAAGGTAAGTTGTTTTACATACAAATTTATTCAACTATTTAAGTGTAATTTGAAAGTTAAAATATAAAGAGAAGTGTACCATCTTGAAAGCCATAGCCATGGTGGGAAATTGTTTTTCCGGCCGCCGGTAACGGTGGTTCTAAGGAAAGAAGCGTGTTATTTACGGTGGAGTTACTTGTTAGTGTGAGGGAAATGTAGGGTGAAGATCGGGATTGTGGCGCGTGAGTTAATGTTTGTGAATGTTAAGAGTTTATATAAATATTACACTATCGAAAAGCCATTGTGGTTGAAGTTAATTACAAGTTTGCCAAAACACTAGTATGTAATAGCAATTTTTTTTGATTAAATATACACCTAATTAATTTTTTAATGACAATTTTTATGCTTTATTAAATATACACCTAGCTAAATTTTTAATGAGAGGTTTTAATAATGAACATTATTATATTGTTTTACAACACTTGTCGTCCCTTCTTGTTAAATACTATTTATGATATTTTACCTTCAATTAATTTGTTGTAATAATTTGTTAACTTTGTTACTTTTTCTGTATAGATTTGGGCATTAACATAACAAAATTATATTAAGACCTTACAAATCAATAAATAACACTTAAAAAGTATTAAGATTGTAAAAACCGAACATGTATATATAATCAGTGTAGACTTTTTACTTTAAGTCGAACCTATAATGAATTAACGAACCAAATTACAACAGTAAAACAAAAACCTAAAATTTGAAGAGGTAACAGAAAGCATAAGTTCTTACAGACAATAAAGCCCTACAAATCTATACACAAAGTCGTCAAATTTAACAACCTAATAAGGAAATCTTTGTACAAATTGCACTTAACTTAGAGTTGAAAACAAAAAGAGAATTTGTTGCTTCCGTGATAGAAGAGTTCTCGTTCTGGATTTAAGACAAGTTGCCATTGTTGCTTCCAGAATTAATGGCAATGAGTGGTGGTGGTGGTTCGTGGAGGATATCCAAAGCCAAAAGGAAAATCCTCATAACTATTGGAATGATTTCTTCAATTTAGGGTTAGGGGTGTGTTTGATTTTGAGGAAACATAAAGAGACGGGAGTGTGGGTTTTTAGAACCGAAATGCTTTTTAACCCTAACTTTGATGAGTGCAACATGTCAACTTCACAATCATTCTTAGCCTACTTTGGCTGAACACAAATTATATTTCATCTAAAATCATGCTTGAATATGATTTGTTACTACTATAGGTAGTAGATTCCAATACTATGACCTTTTGTTCATAATATTAGACTCTATAACCTACAAGTAAGAAATCGGATTATAGCATTAGTTTAGATACAAAAGAATTGTGTTTGCAATAGATGCTTCTGGAAAGACATTGGATCTACAGGGTTTGTATGAGAGGAAGATCAATGACGGTGATAGTTCTTTGAATGTGATGGTTGATTTAATGTCGTTGTTGAAACCGAACAAAGAAAGGAAAGTATGGTGCTGATTTGGGTTAAACATCCTTGGTATCTCACATAAAATTGGTATGAATGTGATGTTCTTTTACATATTGTGTTTTCTTAATGTGATGTTTTGTTCATTTTTGTGATATTGCTGATTTGTTGTGTTGGTTTGCAATTTTGTTGTTAATACGATTTAAATATGTTATGTTGGTTTATTGTTTATTATGTGATGGTTTATTTCTTTACATTTTGATGTTGTTTTTGTTTATTTTTGTGTTGTTGAACATTATTACTGGTGTATTGTTTAATTAGCTGTGTTGTTTTTAAATAAAGTATATTTTTTTGATTATTTTAAATTGTCATCTTTTATAGAATAATATTATTCTTAAAATAAAGATAAAAAATGCTTCACTTTATGGTATTACTTTTTTAAAATAATATCATATATACAAGTAATAAACATTTAAAGAAAGCGAGGGAACTTGAAAAAAATTAATAAAGGTTGCTACTTTAAAAATATTACTCGATTGATCTTTTTCCTACACTATGATTTTCATTAGAAAAAAGAAAAGTCCTCTTAAGTTACTCATGGAAAAAAAAAGGTTTTTTGTCTTCCAATATAAATCACCATCAAAAAATAATAACAAAATAAGTAAACATCACATCTAAGACAAAACATGAAGATAACATTAGCAAAAACATCTCATCAGGTTAATATTTGTCAATTCTATATCATGTATGCAATATTGAATAACATTAGCAAGAAACATCTCATTAGGTTATAATTTGCCAATTCTATATCATGTATACAATATTGAATCGTGTACTGATTAAGAAAAATCATATATGTTTTGACTATATTCAACGTGATTATAGTTATTTCAATAGTGGAATCTTAAAACTAGAATTTTATAATTTTAAAGTTTAACAAGAAAAAAAGAGTTAATTTTCGTTTTGCTCCCTATGGTTTGGTCACTTTAACGGTTTTGTTCTAGTTATTTAAAAAGTGGTTTTTTCCTCCTTGATGTTTCGATTTTGTCGTCAGTTTGCTCCCCGATCTTAACTTCATCCATATTGTATTATCACTAGAAGGGTATTTTTGTAATTTTAAGGATAAAAGTAAGGGTATTTTAATAATTCCTGATGAATTTTCAATTACATATTAAATTTTTAAGATCCATTTTATTGTTTTGTTATTCATATAAAAATAAGGCATATCAAATACACAGATTCATCTCTCAGTCTCATTCTCTCTATCCTTGTACCCACCAGAACCAATTGTCGCCACTAAGAACCACCATCACCTCCGGCTGCCACCACATTCTCTTTCTTCCCCCTTTCTCTCAACTATAACCATAACCTTCGGCTGCTAGAGACAGGATGATCAGAAAGGCGTGTATTCACTCTCAGATCAAATTATTTCGGTGGTTCTACCGAATAATTCAATCGGATACAACTCTGATTTTTTAGAAATTGGAACAACCGTATGCATTCTGTGTGTAACTCATATGAACCAATGTGACATAAAAAACACCTTTCTGGATTTTTGGAGATAACTGCAACTTGCCAGTTATTGGCAGTTACCGGCAGTTGAAATTCAAATTTTGAATTTAATTAAATTGCCCCCTTAATTTTAATTACAAAATTGTGACGAATTTTTATAAAATTGATTTTTCTAAGGCATTTTCTATAAAGCAATTTAATTAAAAAAATTTCCAAGCTGACTTGGCAGCTCGACCCCAGCCAGGGGGTTTGCCCCTTGGACCCCTCCAGGGGCTGCCGCCCCTGGGACCTTACTCCCGGGGTGCTGACCCCAGACCCCTGCCAAGGGTGCGTTGGCCCCTTGGAATTATAACAACTCGAACAAGCGTGCACTCCCGCACCTCCTAAGTTGTTCGATGTACATCATAATTCCCTTTGGTCACTAAGTTAATCCTGATTATACTAAAATATCTAACATACCTCCCCCATTTTGGCGTAATCCATGATTAACTTAAAACAAATTCACAACAATCAAATTTATGCATAAATGAAATGTCCCGACGAGTGAATTTCACATTAGTATATTACATATTCCAAATATTCAAATATAGGGGTGTCTCTAAGGATTGAACCCTTTCTATTTAGTGAATACAAGAAGATAATATACACACAAGTTTACATACTTTTATGTTCTTTCTTGACATTGCTTTTACTAGCCTGTATCCCATCCTTCAATGAACATATCAAAGCCAAGTCCTAGCTTCTTGAAGCGGCTAAACCTCATGCTCATATAGGTAGCTCTTTATTCCTGCACCTGCATATGCAATTTTTCAAAAAACTATTAAGAAGAAAGCCTTCAACCTCCTTTAACTTGCAGGTCTGAACACATACCTTGGGATGATGCTACTAATGTGTTCCAATTTCTAGATGTTAAGCTTTCCACATTAAATTCAGCACCTAACGTCATATTAGGTGGGAATTGGGTGTCTTAAAACGAGAAATCTCATGTGGACTTTAATCCCATCCCTACAGCCGCCTTGTGCACAAGATCTCTACATAACTCTTTGGTTAAATGGTCGGCTAAATTATGTTGAGTTCTCACAAACTCCACCGATATCACCCCATGCATGATGAGCTCACGAATCATGCCGTGTCTAACACCTAAATGTCTAGACTTCCCATTATACACTTGGCTATAGGCCTTAGCCAAGGTAGCAGCACTGTCACATCTAATAGATATTGGTGATATAGGTTAGGGCCACAATGGAATCTCATAAATCAAGTTTCTTAGCCACTCAGCTTCTTTGCCAGCTGCGGCTAATGCTACAAACTCTGACTCCATTGTTGAATCAGTTATGCAAGTCTGTTTCTTAGATGCCCAAGATATGGCACCTCCTCCAAGCAGAAAGGTCCATCCACTCGTGGAAGAATGATCTTCCTTGTTGTTAATCCAGCTTGCATCCGAATAACCTTCTAAAACTGAAGGAAATCCAGTGTACGTCAAACCATATTCATGGTTCCTTTCAAGTACCTAAATACTCGATTCATAGCTTGCCAATGACTTGCACCTGGATTGCTAGTATACCTACTAAGCTTTCCAACAGCATAAGCTATATCTGGTCTAGTGCTAATCATAGCATACATGAGAGATCCAATGGCCCTTGAATATTCAAGTTGGCTTATCGCTACACCTTCGTTAGGTGAGAGCTTAAAAGCAGGATCCATTGGAGTGCTAACCGGAGAACTATCATGAAAATTAAACCTTTTCAATATTTTCTTAATATAGTGACATTGAGAGATCGATATGCCATTGTTCTCCCTTTTGATCCTTACCAAGGATCACTTCCACCTTCCCCATGTCTTTCATGTCAAAACAAGATGACAAAAATTTCTTTGTTTTATCAACTTGATCTTGGTCAGTACCAAAGATCAACATGTCATCTAGATATAGACAAATTATGACTCCTTTCCTAGAATCATCAAATTTGCTATATACACACTTGCCCGCTTGGTTTAATACTGTAACATTTGTCAAAAACGGGTTTTCCAAACCCGTTCCGTTTGTAATCGAATATCAAGTTATAAATGTTTCGTTGCGTATTTATGTCTATTTTGATTTTCTAATGATACATAATTAATAAACAAACTAAACTATAAAAGTTATAATTGATAAAAAGTAAAAATAAAATAATTAAAAAGAAAATGAGGCTGCCGGGACTCGAACCCGGGTCAGCCGGGTTTTGAACTCCAAAGACTTAACACACCCACACATAACCACTCCGCCACTTGTTGTTTTCTGTCAACTCTAGGAAACAAATGAATTTTGTAGTCAATCATAGATCAACCGGTTGCGCCAAACTGAAACCGTAATCGGCTATTCAACCGTCCAAAATGTTTGAGTAATCGCGAATTCTGGTTTATAACCGATGCACCGACGATCCTAATCAATTCAGACTTGAATTAACTTAAATTTTGATGATGATCGGATTTTATAACCGAAGATATTCAATATCTGATTTACGCCACCAATTGCTTCCTCTCTCGACTCAAAATCATTCTACAAACCTGCAATTTCACTTTCGCTATACATTCAGTTCATCAGAAAAGTATTTTTTAACTCGCCGGAAAATCTCTGCAAGTCGCCGGAAAACCGAGACCTTCATTAATACGGTAAATACTTCGACTATTTCTGTTTCAGTCCGTTGATAGACTGTTACTAACTTCAAACCAACAATCAAAATCAATCCCAGACGACATTGCCGGAATATTCAGCTCTTGCCGAAAAACTTCTGGAAATTCCAATCTCACGCGGTGAATCGGTATGAACATTCAAAACTTCTGTTAATCCTTGTTTAGTACTCCACTTTCACAACTAATCAATCAAATTTGGTAATTGACCCGAACAGAGGAAGCTCATAAACAGAGCCGACGATCCTTGCCGGAGTTTTGTGAACGACGACCTGTTCCGGTACTTTCTTTCCCCAAACTTTCTCCGTTCATCACCTTTCAACTTGTTCATATTATTCGTTAACCGAATTAAACAAATAACAGTTAGATAACCGTTGTCTGTGTTAAAGACGAAGTAGTGAATGTTATTAAGATTAATTAAAAACGGATATTAACTCGGGTTAGACACACAGTCCAGTGGTGGACTGTGTGCACATACAAATCACACGCCGCGAGTTCGATCCTTGACACACGTATGCCTCGTAATTAAAATGTTTCTTTTTTTCTAAATGAACCGGATCCTTTTCGCAATTAGATGTTAAGTATAATAAAAATCTGTATATTAAACAAGTTGGACACACAGTCCAGCGGTGGACTTTGTGTAACGATAAAGCACAGGTCCCGAGTTCGAGACCTGTAAATGGCACCGGTCCGAGGATTTAAAACATTTTTGAAAATAAAAAGAATTTTGAATAAACCGAGTTAGTATATAAATATAACTAAAAACATAATTATTTCAAGTTAGACACGTAGCCCAGTTGGTAGATCTGCGTGCACGCGAACGGGAGGTCTCGGGTTCGAGCCTCACCCGGCGCATACAATTACACAATAAAACCGGTCAACAAGTCAAACGGTCAACGGTCAATGCAAAAGTCAACATATTTTTATATTTTTATTTATTTAATTCAATTTAAAAATCAATTAAAAATACTTAAAAATAATGTTTTAAAGTTAGGAAATAGCCTTAAACTCACAAAAATATATCTAAAAATTCTATTAAAATTATCAATGAAATCCACTCATTTACTATATTTTTCGTTATTATTTAGGTTAGTTAATACTCGTTGTTCAAATCTTCCAAATCGTGCGCATCTCATCATCTCCAACCAAACGCACCCAATGTGAGTGAATCTTTACAAATTCCCCGTTTTAATCACGTTTTTGAGGTGTATCATGTGTCTTGCCATTTATTATATTTAAATCATTGTGCATCCATCATATCATGAACAAATGTGTATTCAACTTGTTTCAACTGTTTGTGTGGTTATTGTTAGATTTAATTTATTATTTTCAGTACATGCAAATTTCATAGGCCGCCGCTCCCCATTACATTATGAGCGTTGAGCATGTTCCCCATTACATTACAAGCGTGAACCTGGCGTGCCAACATACGATCGGCTCCGTTTGATTGAGCCTTGATCGCACAGACATTTATCATTTTCAGTACATGCAATACGATCGGCTCCGTTTGATTGAGCCTTCATTCATGTTATTTATTGTATGATGTTGGTATGTTATTGTATGTTATAGTTTGTGATTGTTATTGCTACTGTTTGATTATTTACATTCGCTCACTTATGATTATTGCACAATTTTTCCTTGATAAAATAACAAGAAAATCAATAATAAATGTTTATCTAACAAGGTTCACTCGCCAACTTATGTTGACCCAAAAACCCCCATTTTTACACATGATACAGGTGAACCAGCTGCAGCAAGAAACACATAGGATTGGCCTAGAAGAATAAACTGATTTAGAGCTTGGAATTGTTTAGTTGGTTATTTTTCTTTGTATTTGTATGGACATGTTTGGATTATTGAGAATGTAATTTTGACTTTAATAAATATGAAACATATTAGTAAATATCATGAGCTTTGGTGATAACCCAATTATGCCCGACTCTTATTCCGCTGCGGGTCGGGGTGTGACAGATTGGTATCAGAGCCATGACTATAGGGATATAGGATAGGTTATTAGACCCTTAGAGCCTATACTATAGTTGATTAGAAATTTTTAAGATTTTTGTGTGTTACATGCCAAATTTCATGATGTTTATATGTTTTATGTTAAATGTTACATTCAATGTTATGCAAGCATGTTCATAAGTATTTATTATCATATAATGCCTATCATGAATCATATTCTCATAACATATCATATCCATGAAAGCACACACCACATCATTTTCATGATTGCTTTTACAATGATTTTTGTATTTTCAAATCTCATCAAAGTGAGTTCTCATGACGGGCATGTAGTAACTGGAAGGGTACCAGTACCGGTAGTCGGAACGTCCTGTCTAGGCTGGCATTCGTATAAATCCAAAATAAAGGACCAGTTTGCCTACCTGGGGACTAACGATGAGAGTACGAAGTAGGCCAAAGCATGCTATACCAAACGTCGTGTGAGCTAACCCCACTTTGAGTTGTCATTGTGTCTACACCTGGACACATTCCGACCATACATCTCGTAAACATATTTTGTGGTTTGCATTCGGGTGATGCGAGTGTTAAATCGCCAATACTAATGTGAATCCTACCAAGCCAATAGTCATGGGGGCCCACATGACTATACAGGTGAAGGTATGGGGGACATTTGAGGCCCAACATGAGCAAACCCAAGACATCCTATGGATGTAGTTGCATTATTGATATTTATGTAATTTTCATTTTCTTTGAGACACATGACACCTAAAAAGACTCATAAACTCACAATCTTTTATGTATGTTCCTGTAGATGTCGTCTAGACAACAACGAGGGGTAGAAAATCAGGAAGGTCACACGAACGCTTGGCCACTCAAATCGCAAAACAAATGGCTGCGGTACTTCCTGACATTGTGGTTCAAGTACAACAAGCTCTCGCCACAAATCCCACCAATCCTCCCCAGCAAGAAGACCAGAACATCGGCAACCCTCCTACCAACAAGTGCTCATATAAACATTTCAAGTCTTGCGATCCTCCGAAATTTGAAGGGACCGAAGGTGTCACTGCTCTCCTCCACTGGTTTGAGGAAATGGAAAACACTTTCCTCAATTGCGATTGTCCCGAGGATCGCAAGGTGCGTTACTCAACCGGGAGACTATTTGGAGTAGCCCTGACCTGGTGGAACACAGAGAAGGGTAAGGAGGAGTCGAAGATGCTATGGCCTTAACATGGGAAAGTTAAGGGAAGTAATGACAAGACGTTTCTGTCCAAGAAGCGAAATCAAGAAGTTGGAAGATGAATTCCATTCGTTAAAACAAAAGGAAGGAGATCATACTACCTACAACAAAAGGTTTCTAGAGTTGAACCAAATGATCCCTAACTTGTTCACCCCAGTGTACCACTTGGTTGAACACTATATTCGAGGTCTCCCCTCAAAAATTCAAGACTCAGTTCTAAGCACTTCGCCTGCGACACTTGAAGCCGCGAGGGAACTAGCTACCGAACTCACCGAAAATAGCATTCGAAACGGTAAATTCAAAGAGGAGAAAAAGAAAGCCCCCATTGAGACTCAAACTTCAAACCATTCTGGTTCCTCTTCGAAGTTTACTGGTAAAAGGAATCGAAACACAAGAAACTTTGCTGTCACACAAGCAAATTTCCCTATCCCTGCTGCACCCATCACTCAAGTTGCCCCTTCACCTGCACCATATAAAAAGCCATACTCCGGCCCATTACCAAAATGCAACCGTTGCCAATACCATCACTTTCCTGATCATCCCTGCCAACATTGCACTGGCTGTGGTCGCGCAGGTCATACTGTTCAAACCTGTCGCATACCTCAGCGAACGAACCGCCACCAGCCTTCAACCCAAACCCACCAACAAATAATGGGTCAAGCCCAACAACCCCTACTACTACCACCTACCCAACATTTAGCCCAATCATACTACCAACCCAACTATCCCATGGTGCAATCTATGCGGGCTTGTTACAACTGTGGAGACCCAAACCACATTAGAAACACTTGTCCACGTTTGGTGAACATCATTCATGCCCAAGCTCAAGCAAATCCGGTGAATCAAGCTAACCAAGCTCCACCACCTGCAAGAGGAAGAGCTTATAACATCAACGCCAATACTGTTGAAAATAATAACGGCCCAAATGAATCACCAACTAGTTTTTCCTCACCAAGAATCAAGACTCAACTCCAATCGTCTAGTTTTAATGTTTTCTTTATGTTATCTCAATCTTTCCGTATCCTAGTTGTAAAATTTGGAAATTTTGTATCCAAGAATTTTAATGCGATTTGATATTACAGTTTTGTTCTATACTCATTGATTTAACATTCATATCATCATACATCTCGACGTATCTCAATCTCATCATTTAAAGAAGTTGGGTTGTGTCACACTTTTACATAGACTGACCCCTTCATCATAACCAACGAGAGAGGTACTGTCATCATTTAGTCATGTATCATTTCAGAATTGAGACTCAAGTTTTGTTCGTTGTGTTGTTTATGTTTTAGAGTCACATAGAACTGATCATGATTTGCTGATAAAGCCAACGAAAATTTGACAAGAATATGGTGGATACGCCGCTGGTACTTCCTATATATAAGTATTCTTGGCAAAGGATCAAAAGCATTACCAGGAGGTTATGAAAAGTTCCGTGTAGGTTTATATATCGTTATGGTTGAAGTTTTTGTTTTATGATACATACCTTATCATTACAAACGTATCAGTTCCCTCAAAACTAATTATGCATAAAATCGTAAGCGACATCAAAGATCAAATCCGAGAAGCCCAGCATGTTTCAGTAACAGAAAAGAGACGTACGCAAGGAGTATCTTGTGGAGCTAAACTAAAAAAAATATTTGAAACTAAATCCGACGGTATTCTATACTGTCTAGATCGCTTATGGATTCCTGACCACAATAACCTTCGTGATTTTCTTATGAATGTGGCGCACAAAACACGATATTCTATACACCCAGGAGCCGACAAGAGGTATCAAGACCTTCGATACACCTACTGGTGGCCTGGAATGAAAAAGGATATTGATGATTTTGTTTCCAAGTGCCTTTCATGTTCCAAAATATAAGCTAAAAATCAAAGACCCTCAGGACTTCTGGTCCAACCTGAAATACCTGTATGGAAGTGGGAAAACATAACCATGGACTTCATTACCGGGTTACCTCGCACTTCTGGTGGGTATGACACTATATGAGTAATCATTGGTCGTCTTACAAAATCAGCTCACTTTATTCCGATCCGCGAAGATTTCAAGAACGAGAAGTTAGCTCGTATCTACCTCAGTGAAATCGTAAGCCGTCATGGCGTACCGTTAAGCAGTATTTCCGATCGTGATGGTCGTTTTACTTCACGAACATGGCAAGCTGTACAAGCCGCTTTGGGTACACGATTAAACCTCAGTACCGCTTATCATCCTCAAATTGATGGGCAATCTGAACGCACCATACAAACTCTTGAAGATATGCTTCGAGCATGTGTCATAGACTTCAAGGGAAATTGGGACGCTCATCTACCATCAGTTGAATTTTCGTACAACAACAGCTATCATTCAAGCATCGGCATGGCACCTTTTGAAGCTTTATATGGTCGTAAGTGCTGATCTCCAGTATGTTGGCACGAAATTGGGGAAGCTCAAATCACTGGTCCAGAATTGATTCAAGAAACCACAGACAAGATCCATCAAATTCGAAATAATCTTCTAGCGGCTCAAAGTCGTCAAAAGAGTTATGCAGATAAACGACGGAAGCCTTTGGAGTTTAACATTGGTGATCATGTACTTTTAAAAGTATCACCGTGGAAGGGAGTAGTTCGTTTTGGTCAAAAAGGCAAGCTACCACCATGCTACGTAGGACCTTTCAAGATACTCGGAAGAGTAGGACCTGTAGCATACAAGCTTGATCTACCAGAAGAACTCAACAGGATTCATCCCACATTCCACGTATCAAACTTGAAGAAGTGCCTCGCTGATGAAAACCTCCACATTCCTCTGGAAGATATTCAGATTGATGAATCTATGCATTTTATTGAAAGACCAGTAGAGATCATGGACTTCGGAGAAAAACGTCTTCGACGAAGTCGCATTCCAATTGTTAGGGTACGCTGGGAGTCGAAACGGGGACCTGAGTTTACTTGGGAACGTGAAGACTCAATGCGTGAAAAATACCCGCATCTTTTTCCTACTACTACAACTACTTAAATTTCGAGACGAAATTCCTAAAATTAGGGGATACTGTAACATTTGTCAAAAACGGGTTTTCCAAACCCGCTCCATTTGTAATCGAATATCAAGTTATAAATGTTTCGTTGCGTATTTATGTCTATTTTGATTTTCTAATGATACATAATTAATAAACAAACTAAACTATAAAAGTTATAATTGATAAAAAGTAAAAATAAAATAATTAAAAAGAAAATGAGGCTGACGGGACTCGAACCCGGGTCAGCCGGGTTTTGAACTCCAAAGACTTAACACACCCACACATAACCACTCCGCCACTTGTTGTTTTCTGTCAACTCTAGGAAACAAATGAATTTTGTAGTCAATCATAGATCAACCGGTTGCGCCAAACTGAAACCGTAATCGGCTATTCAACCGTCCAAAATGTTTGAGTAATCGCGAATTCTGGTTTATAACCAATGCACCGACGATCCTAATCAATTCAGACTTGAATTAACTTAAATTTTGATGATGATCGGATTTTATAACCGAAGATATTCAATATCTGATTTACGCCACCAATTGCTTCCTCTCTCGACTCAAAATCATTCTACAAACCTGCAATTTCACTTTCGCTATACATTCAGTTCATCAGAAAAGTCTTTTTTAACTCGCCGAAAAATCTCTGCAAGTCGCCGGAAAACCGAGACCTTCATTAATACGGTAAATACTTCGACTATTTCTGTTTCAGTCCGTTGATAGACTGTTACTAACTTCAAACCAACAATCAAAATCAATCCCAGACGACATAGCCGGAATATTCAGCTCTCGCCGGAAAACTTCTGGAAATTCCAATCTCACGCGGTGAATCGGTATGAACATTCAAAACTTCTGTTAATCCTTGTTTAATACTCCACTTTCACAACTAATCAATCAAATTTGGTAATTGACCCGAACAGAGGAAGCTCATAAACAGAGCCGACGATCCTTGCCGGAGTTTTGTGAATGACGACCTGTTCTGGTACTTTCTTTCCCCAAACTTTCTCCGTTCATCACCTTTCAACTTGTTCATATTATTCGTTAACCGAATTAAACAAATAACAGTTAGATAACCGTTGTCTGTGTTATAGACGAAGAAGACGAAGTAGTGAATGTTATTAAGATTAATTAAAAACGGATATTAACTCGGGTTAGACACACAGTCCAGTGGTGGACTGTGTGCACATACAAATCACACGCCGCGAGTTCGATCCTTGACACACGTATGCCTCGTAATTAAAATGTTCTTTTTTTCTAAATGAACCGGATCCTTTTCGCAATTAGATGTTAAGTATAATAAAAATCTGTATATTAAACAAGTTGGACACACAGTCCAGCGGTGGACTGTGTGTAACGATAAAGCACAGGTCCCGAGTTCGAGACCCGTAAATGGCACCGGTCCGAGGATTTAAAACATTTTTGAAAATAAAAAGAATTTTGAATAAACTGAGTTAGTATATAAATATAATTAAAAACAGAATTATTTCAGGTTAGACACGTAGCCCAGTTGATAGATCTGCGTGCACGCGAACGGGAGGTCTTGGGTTCGAGCCTCACCCGGCGCATACAATTACACAATAAAACCGGTCAACAAGTCAAACGGTCAACGGTCAATACAAAAGTCAACATATTTTTATATTTTTATTTATTTAATTCAATTTAAAAATCAATTAAAAATACTTAAAAATAATGTTTTTAAAGTTAGGAAATAGCCTTAAACTCACAAAAATATATCTAAAAATCCTATTAAAATTATCAATGAAATCCACTCATTTACTATATTTTCCGTTATTATTTAGGTTAGTTAATACTCGTTGTTCAAATCTTCCAACTCGTGCGCATCTCATCATCTCCAACCAAACGCACCCAATGTGAGTGAATCTTTACAAATTCCCCGTTTTAATCACGTTTTTGGGGTGTATCATGTGTCTTGCCATTTATTATATTTAAATCATTGTGCATCCATCATATCATGAACAAATGTGTATTCAACTTGTTTCAACTATTTGTGTGGTTATTGTTAGATTTAATTTATTTTTTCAGTACATGCAAATTTCATAGGCCGCCGCTCCCCATCACATTATGAGCGTTGAGCATGTTCCCCATTACATTATGAGCGTGAACCTGGCGTTCCAACATACGATCGGCTCCGTTTGATTGAGCCTTGATCGCACAGACATTTATCATTTTCAGTACATGCAATACGATCGGCTCCGTTTGATTGAGCCTTGATCGCACAGTTTCATTCATGTTATTTATTGTATGATGTTGGTATGTTATTGTATGTTATTATATGTTATTGTATGTTATAGCTTGTGATTGTTATTGCTACTGTTTGATTATTTACATTTGCTCACTTATGATTATTGCACAATTTTTCCTTGATAAAATAACAAGAAAATCAATAATAAATGTTTATCTAACAAGATTCACTCGCCAACTTATGTTGACCCAAAAACCCCCATTTTTACACATGATACAGGTGAACCAGCTGCAGCAAGAAACACATAGGATTGGCCTAGAAGAATAAACTGATTTAGAGCTTGGAATTGTTTAGTTGGTTATTTTTCTTTGTATTTGTATAGACATGTTTAGATTATTGAGAATGTAATTTTGACTTTAATAAATATGAAACATATTAGTAAATATCATGAGCTTTGGTGATAACCCAATTATGCCCCGACTCTTATTCCGCTGCGGGTCGGGGTGTGACAGATACAAAGCCATTAGACAAAACCACATCATTAAACTTTTGATGCCACTGTTTTGGTGCTTGCTTTAAGCCATACAATGACTTAACTAGCTTACACACCTTATGCTCATTGCCAGGCAAAACAAAACCCTCTGGTTGTTTCATCTATATTTCCTCATCCAAATCACCATTCAAGAAAGCGGTTTACACATCCATTTGGTGAATCACAAGATTGTGTATTGCGGCTAAGGCAACCAACAATCTAATAGTGGATATTCTTGCTACAGTAGCATATGTATCAAAGTAGTCTATTCCTTCCTTTTGTGTAAAGCCTTGAATAACCAATCGGGCTTTAAACTTATCAATTGAACGATCAACTTTCATCTTCTTCTTGAAGATCCACTTACAACCAAGTGGTTTACAACCAGGGGGTAGGTCAGTCAATTTCCAAGTGTTATTCTGCGTAATAGAGTCCATCTCATCATATATAGCTTATTTCCAGAGGGCTACATCCCAAGATGCAACGACTTCACTATAGGTTTTAGGATCTTCCTCAATATTGAAACAATATTGATATTGAATTTTAACTTCATCTCTAGATCCTTCAACCAAATATAGTTGAAATTCATCACCAAATGATTTAGCTTTTCTTGCTCTACTACTCCTCTTGGGTTCCGGAGGAGTATCAATCACTTGATCAGCCATTTGAGGGTTATTAGAGTTTGAAACCATGTCCCTAGGCCTAGGTATTGAAGAGAATCTATTTTTATCATAGTCTGCAGTTCTGGCCTCAATTACCGTATGCACCGATGCGTAGTCATTTGGTTCTATAACATATAACCTGTTAGCAAATGAATGCTCAACATACCCAATGAAAATGCAGTCTATACCTCTTTCCCCTATGTTTCTTATCTTAGGGTTATCGAGCCTTACCACGCCCTACAGCCCCAAACTCTCAATTTATACAGCTCAGGTGGTTTTTATACCAAAGCTCATAAGGGGTGGTCTTGTTCCTTTTAGTTGGAATCCTATTTAGCAAATAGCAGGCTGTCAACATAGCCTCACCCCAAAAACCTTCACTTAGGCCCGAATAGGACAACATGGTGTTGACCCTTTCCTTTAGAGTCCTATTCTTCCTTTCCGTCGCACCATTTTGTTACGGTGTATAAGGAGCTGTGGTATGGTGTATTATTCCAGTCGATTGGAAATACACCGGATCAAAATACTCACCACCTTTGTCCGTATGTAGAGTTTTGATTAACCCACTCCGATGAAGCTCTACTTCTTGTTTATAGATCTTAAACTTTTCAAGAGCTTCATCCTTAGCATGCAACAAATAAACATAGAAGAATCTAGTAGCATCATCTATAAATGTTACTACATACTTTTTATTACCTAGAGATGGTGTAGCATGAAAGTCACATAGATCGCTATGTATCAAATCTAACAATTTAGTTTCCTTATGAAAATGTTGCATGAAAGGCTTTTTAGTTATCTAATTCACCTTGTAAGTATGGCATTTATCATTGTTTATGTTAATAGGTGGAATTAAACTCATTTTAGACATCTCTTTAACTCTTTTATAATGTATATGTCCTAATCTAGCATGCCATAATTCAGAATCAGTCAAGTTGTTACTCCTACTAGTTGAAGCTATGCAATTCACATTACTGGTTGATGCTATGTCATTAACATTACCAGTTGAAGCAACACAAACAGATTCATTCATAGAGGAAACATCAACATTCAATATAAACATGCCATTACAAAGATAACCAAAACCTACAAAGTAACCATGTCTTGACAAGATATACTTGTCACTTTCTAGCACTTGTTTGCAATCACAATTATTCAACACAATGTCACTTAACAGATTCTTTCGAATTCCGATACAAAACATTATTCAAAAGTAACGATTTTCAAGAAGTAAAAACAAGATGCACGGTTCCTATTCATTTGATTGGTTCAGTTGCAACATTCCCCATCTTGATGATAGATCCGTCTTCGATTGGTTGAAAGTCTTTAACCAACGAAGATCCTTGCATACATGGCTTGTTGCACCCGGATCAACCCACCAAGAAATACATCATCCTGCAAATAAAACGCTTCAGAAATTAGTGATATATAATTCTGACCGAATTATTAAGTTGTACTAAATCCTGACCTTGCTTGCCCGGGTCCTTAGACCCGCTAGAACCAGCCTCATTCTTGTTTTCTGAACCAGATTTATTGGCATTCTTCATTAATTTACAGTCTCTTTTAAAGTGACCAACTTTACCACATTTCCAACGAGGGAAATTTGGCTTCTTGTTTGGACCCAAATTATTGTTCCCTTGAAACTTCTGTTTACCTTTGAACTTATTGTTTTCTTTGGATGATTCACCCGTCAAAACCATGTTCACAGACATTCCAGCCTAATTCTTTTCATCATTAACCAACATCTTTTCTTGTGCTCTCAAGCCTTCTTCAATTCTGAAGTGGCTTCCAAGTTCAACCAAAATTAACTCTCCTTTCTGGTGTTTCAGAGTGTGTTTCACATCACTCCAGGAAGGAGGTAACTTGTCAATGATGCTTGAAACCGAGATGGATTCGTCCATCTTCATGTCATGTTTGGCATACTGCCCTAGAATTCGAAACAGTTCATTATACTGTTCCATGACAGGCCTCGAATCAACCATTTTTAATTATTGAAATTACTAACAAGAAACTTCTTACTAGAAGAATCTTCTGCCAGGTATTTTGCTTCCAAAGTGTCCCACAGTAACTTCACAGTTTCAACATTTTGATAAAACAGAGAATCAGACATACGATGTAATTGTCGTTTTCCCACTTTGACCGCTTCCTGATTTGTTCCAGATTGCCTTCCTCCAGTATCTCTGGGATTGGATTCGTCAACACGTACACCACTTTTAGGGTTGTGAGAAGAAAGTGCATCTTCTTTTGCCATCTTCGAAAGTCCTGCCCTTCGAACTTCTCCAGTTTGTCGAACTTGCTTGTCATATCCTTCATCGATCCGCTTGCCATCTTCACATAACATAATTTTATCTTTTTGGGGAATTTTCAAAAACCGGATGATCAGAGAGCCGTGTATTCACTCTCAGATCAAATTATTTCGGTGGTTCTACCGAATAATTCAATCGGATACAACTCTGATTTTTGAGATATTGGAACAACCGTATCTCAAAAAACAAAACACCTTTCCCGATTTTTGGAGATAACTGCCACTTGGCAGTTATTGGCAGCTCAACCTCAGCTAGTGGCTCTGCCCCTTGGAGCCCTCTAGGGGCTGCCGCCCTTGGGACCCTGCTCCCGGGGGCACTGCCCCCGGACCTCCGCCAAGGAGGCATTGCCCCCTTGGAATTATAACAACTCGAACAGGCGTGCACTCCCGCACCTCCTAACTTGTTCGATGTACATCATAATTCCTTTTAGTCACCAAGTTAATCCCGATTACACTAAAATATCTAACAGTTATCTCTCATTATTTGAATCCTTTGGCGAGATTTAAAACTGTAGAGCAGATCTACACATAGGATTTGAACACAATAAACAAGATTTGAAAATGATATGTGAAGCAAAAACGAGATCTACGGCGGTTGTGGTTATGTCCAACAATGGCGGTGGTAGTGATGACGATTAGGTCCGATAGTGAATGTGGTGATGGTTAGGTCCACAGAGATTTTGTTGAAGGTTTGACTCGTTCTAGGTCTTGCCGGTGAGTTAGGGTTTTTGGGTTCAATTTTGTGGTGGTGGAGGCTTGACTAGTTCCAGATCTTAGGTGAGTTAAGAATTTTTTGGTTCGATTTTGAGGTTCTAGTTTTTGGGGTTATTGTTTCTTTGAGGGGTGGTGGTGGCCGGTGATGGTAGCTGGCTGGTGGTAGTCCCTCCCTACAAAAACATAGCACTAGCAAGCTATTAAATGACTCGGGTTTGGGGAGAGGTGGTGGTGGTTGTCAGCTGGAGATGGTGGGAGATGGTGGTGGTTGACCTTGAGTAATAGGTGTGAATCTTCAGATGTTCTTGATATATGTATTAATTATAAAAGAAAAAATGGATTTAAGAAATTATATCAAATAAATAACTTCTTATATATAAATTACTGAAATACCTTTCTAATTGACTGAAATTTTGGATGGAGTTAAGACTGGGGAGCATATTAGAGTAAAGATCAACATCAAAGACGAAAACGGCATTTTTCAAACGACTGGGGCAAAACCGTTAAAGTGGTCAAACCACATAGAGGAAAACGAAAGTTAATTCAGAAAAAAAAAGATAAAAAATAAGAATTTTTGCAACATTGTGATTAATTTTAATTTTTAAATTACATGCTAACATCATTTTGAATATAGTTGGCAAAGCATGTCATATTATGTTAAGTGTGTAGAATACGACACGGTCCATTTAACATGATACTTTTAATTAAACGTGTTTTATTATTAAATGTTAACACAAACACATGTAACTACGTATCATGTCATTAACACAGAATACATGCTAAACATGATAAGTATACACAAATAGTTCAATAACAAAATGACACACTTTATTGAACATGGCCTGGAAACAAATAATTGGCACACTAAAAAATGTTACTAAAACTTACAATCCATTTTTATTATAATATATTTAAATATATAGAAAGTTATGTATTTTGTTAAACATGTCATAACTTTCTCATAAACCCATTTTAGCTTAATAAGTTAAACGTGATGTGTGAGTAAAACAGGTTAAGCGAGTTGAACTCGTTTAGACACGTTTATAACCATGTCATTAATGTGTCAACATGTGTGGGACCCGAGCCTATTTACTTTAAACACAAACATATTTAATTTGTATCGAGTCATGTCATGTTAACTTGCAATAACATAAATTATCATCCCTAATTTTGAATTATCTATTTAGTCTTAGTCTTAGAGGTAGTTTTGTTTATCATTATATTACACTTACAGAAATAATACGAGGACTGGAAAAGTTACCCATGTATAATCAAGGTATAACTAGTTTCTCTCTAAGTTAACTTAGTAGTAATATATAATAGGCAAATCTTAACAAATGTTTATTAAATTGTCAGTGTACGTAATTTTATTATTATTATTATTATTATTATTATTATTATTATTATTATTATATTATTATTTATTAATATATTATGTTATAGAAAGTGGAGACTCAAGTAATTTGATGTGTAATAAACTATACATCTTAATAAATATATTCTTTCACATTTACTTAGTTTTTTTATTATTATAAGTTCAATGGTTGTTGGGTACATAATCGCTTTATATGTGATTTTGCAAGGCTACTGATATATTGATGAAAGATTAGGAGAAGCCTGAGTAGAAAATGATGTCCGTGAGTAAAAGACGGTTGTTGGATACAAGATCAAGAGAAAAAGATTTGATATAGGTCGTATGGGTTTATATGAGTTATACGTTTTTACAACATACTCGCAACCGATATTAAAGACTCGATACAACTATATGGTAGCATTCAAATTCGAGTCCTATGGATTTATACGGGTTTTGTCATGCCAATTTGATAAACCCCATTTTATCTATTTATTGATCTTCACGACTACATTCTAATAGATCGAAATTCTAATTGATCCAATGTTAGAAGCAGTTAGAGGAGAAAAGCTTGAAGATTGAAGGCTAGGGTTGAAGCATACGAATAGAAATGTGTTCGAGACTGAAGTTTGTGGAGATTAACTTTTCCAACGATTTTATAATTCTGTTTTCCTTTTATTCACATTTTATATTCCAACACCTAACACGTAATTGCCACTGTGTTCCTGTTTCTAACACCTTATGGGACAATTGTTAACATCAAGAGAAGTCAATAACACTTGGCATGATCTAGTTGAACTTGTTCAACTATAAATAGCCTCATATGTTCATCCTTTCAACTTGCTCAATTCACTCTCTTCTCTCTAATCACTCATTTCTGGAGTTTGCTTCTCTTTAGAGGCCTTCTATTGAGTTCTAATCCTTCCTAGAACACAAATTAGGAAACAATTGAATCACCTGAGATTTGATTAATCATTTGAACAAGACATATATGCAATCCATGTAAGTACATAGTTTTCCTCTTTTACGTGTTTCAAATGTTTTGGGGTGATTCATATGTGCATAAAATTATTTTCAAGGTTTCAAAAACTATATACATATACGGTTTTATATATATATACACAAAAACGATTTTCTTTTCCTATGAAGTTGATGGTGCGTTGAACTCGACAATGGTACATTCACTAACTTTGATCAGGCCGACCAGTAGTAGGTTATAGCATATAGAATTGGTAGTCCCATTCCCACTTCCTAGGTATGTTTGGAAGTTCCTCTAGGAATGACCGAATCCGAGAAATCCAAATTGAGATACCCTTTCTGGGGAATATCAGTCAGTCCACACAGGCTTGAATGTACTCACCAACAAACTATATTGTAGTTTTATACTAGACTTGACAAGACACTTTGGTTTTATACTCGACAAGACAATTTGGTTTTATACTTACAGACATTGGTTTTAACTCTACAAGACAATTTGGTTTTATACTTGATAAGATAATGTTTTCAAGTTAAAGATATGTAAACCATATAAAGTTTTCCGATTACTTGCACAATTTTACAAAACAAACATTTTTATCAAGGTTCAAGGCTACAATGTTTTAATTATAAAAAAAATCAACTCGTGTTTCAACACAAAACTTATAGCCATGAACTTGACCACAAAATCTATGTTACTTACCAGCATTCAATGTTGACGTTATTTCCACATATGTTTTAGGTGTTAATATGTGTGATGATTATTCAAGTATGTTACACGTAGGAATGGACTCATGCCTTAGTCTTCTTTAATTTAAAAAGTAATTACTTGTACTATTTGTATTGAAAAACAATGTTAATATGATGAAACGTTTTAGTACCATGTGCTCTAATACCAATTTGTAATGTGACTCCCCGGCGATTCAGCCGCGATTGTTTTTATACGCGATTGGGGTGTTATAGATTGGTATCAGAGCCTTGGTCATAGGGAATTAGGTTATTAGTAATGCTTTGACCTAGACTATAACCTTTCTAGGACCCAAACGTGAGGTAACTCACGTCTAGATTCTTAATACAAAACCATCACTTATCCTTAAGTGATTACAAATAATACAAAGCATAATTCATTCTTAAAAGTCAAATTTTTCCAAGATTTTTACAAGAAATAATCATCTATCCTTATATAATTTATTTTTAGGCTTTTAAGCCTTTGATGTTTTCAAAATCTCACCAAAGTTTGGGTTTTAAAAATGTGAACATGTGCAATCTGGAAGGGTGGATGCATGTACCCTGAGTATTTTGTCTAATGCTAGAGTGTTCATATAAATCCACTTAATCGGACCAATCACTCTTACCTGGGAACTCTTAGGGTGAGTGTCCACTTATAGGCTAAAACATGTCTTCGCGATACATTATAAAGACCCATTTAATTTGATCAGTCACTGTGTTGTTTGTTCGTTTTAAGTAACGAATGAATGATCACAATCATTATGTTTCGTCGATATTTTAAAAGTTTCTTTTGACTATTCACTATCAATCTCACTTATTTCCCCTCATAATTCCCTTATTTTTAGAGTGCCTCCTCGTAACAATACTCAAATGTCTGAATTGGCTATTACAATCGCCCAACAAATAGTTGTAATACTCAGTGGGACCATTTAGTTAGCTGCAACCTTAACTAGCCTCAATGCTAAAACTGCTCTTAAGGCACCAAAGGAAACAAGAACCAAACCTTCAAAAAGATCAAGGAAGCGTAAAGCTTCAAAGATTTTTCAGTTATTACTCCAATCAATCAAATGGATCCTACAGGTGGCCCCGCCACCAGCTAAGAAGCTGTATAGAGGAAGAGCGTGTCACACCCTCAATTTCCACTTGCGGAGTTTTACCGCGAGGCGTGTGAACAAACCAGAATCTGAGACACTAGTAACGTCGAACGACTCTATATGATTTGTTAATACGTTTTCCAAAATCATTTGTTTAACCATTCATAGTTAATTTTAGATTGTCTTAGTTTGGTTTCAATGTTTAGCGGAAGCATTAGTTTCTAAAGTTGAGCGGAAGCATAAAATAAAGTAAAGGAACGGGCGCCAACACAAACGCCAAAACTAAAGAAAAACCCAAAACATTGTTTGTAAATGAGACTCGATAAAAAGATGTCTTGATCAATGCAAGTGGGTGCACCTAGGGCTCCTAGCGTCCTGAGAAACATGTAAAGAAACAAGTGTCAACATTAAAGAAGAGTGAGTTCACAGGTTTTCATAAGTTCATTTGTTCGGTTATAAGTTTGTTTCCCCCGTTATCCCTAACCCGGGATAACGATTTAGTTCCATTATTCCCAACCCGGAATAATACTGATGGTTCCATTATTCCTTACCCGGAATAATAATGATGTTCCATTATTCCTAACCCGGAATAATAACGTTGTTGGTTCCATTATCCCTAACCCGGGATAATATTGTTGATTCGTAATTAAGCTCAATGTTAACATGTAGGTAGCTAGCCTAAAGTTATGTCAAGTAAGTGTTCGCGATCGAAGCTGACTGTTGTGCCTTCGTGTTGCCAGGCCTATCACTGACCATGGCGAAGTTAGGCCAAATTATTCACCCGTTGACCATACCCGGTCGGCTAGCGCGACTAGCTCGGGTGGGGCTTGTCGGGCCTAGTAGTACTACTTATAATTTCCCCGCTATCTAACCCAATACTAACGATCCGAGAGATTGTCGAGGACTTGTGTGATATAGATGCTTAGTGACCATAACGTACGTTAACATTAACTTAGTTACCGAATAGTTTAATGACGTTAATTTCATATAACGTAAAGAGATAGAGTTGTAGAGTGTATACATGTTTCTCCCCTTGTTGCTTAAAACCGGATAAAATTAGGGGCCGTGAACTCACCTTTAGTTGCTCGGTTAGTGTAACACAGATGTAGCAAATGATGGGACCGTTAATTGCGTCCTAACAAGTCAATTGATTTAAAGTTAGTGTGTGAACACACCAATACAAACCCTACACATAACTAACACACAATGCGGTACATACAATAACAAATCCTAACACTCAATCATGCATGCAAGTATCATCATACCAACATAGTGATCAAACCAACCTATCATGAACACAAATCAATCCATACAACACTTTGGTACACACATTCGCAAGTTATCAAGTTTCAGCGTATATACTCATAATTAGGCTGTTTTCGAGGATTTTTATAAAATAGTTCCAACATTCCAAAAATTCCAATTATTTTACAGAAGGTGTCAACTATACTGTAGAATTTTATATAAATTTTTCAAGTCCTAACACTTTACCAATTATTCATAAATATTAATATAATAGACTGCAGTCAGATTCGTCGCTTTCTGACTGCAGTCCACGGGAGAATTTATTTAAAAATCACCGTTCGTCCAATTAACAAAATTCCAGTGGGAGTTTCCCGGAAATTTCCATATCTAGTTTTTGTACAAATTTCGTGATTCGACTCTCTACAGATTATTAGATCCGACTCGATAAACAACTAACAAATTTTCAGAATTTTCACAGCTTCAGTTACTGAACTTAATTGGCCACTTAAAAATATCAAACGACTTCAGAAAAATATGAATCCAGCGCCATTAGAAGCGTTTTTCAAAAATCTACGTTTAGACTTCAGAAAATCCGTTTTTCAATAAATAATAACCAAGTTACAGCCAGTTGAAGTTGGCTGTAAACACCATTCAGCATCCTGTTTTCAGCATTTTATCGCAATATAACACGCTTAAACAATCGATATGTTAAATATAAACGATCAAGAACAGATTTTTCCAATCATATATCATCATATACATCATACCCATGCAAACCCTAATCATAACATATAGTTTTTATCACAAAACGCAGCCTAATGATTCTTGATTCCACTTATCATCATAATCGCAAACTAGCATCATTTATCGGACTAAACATCATACACCTTAATAATAATGAATCTACCACTACATTCAAGCATGATCAAGAGTTTATAATCCTAGTATGAATTTGTAAACAATGATAAACTCTAACCTTAATCAGTGAAGATCAATGATCCGAGAATTAGATGGGACCGATTCGGATGTTGAAGAGAGTTGCGACCGAGAGGGAGAGTGGGAAAGCGGCTGTTTGCGACCGAGAGGATGAATGGAAGGGCTGCCGTCAACTTGTTTCCTGATTAGGGTTTGTGTGTGTGTTTTTGTTTTTGAAACAATGCACATGCATATATAGTGCAAGAAGAAAAGAAAAAGGGAAAAAGAGGAGGGTTTGCGGGTTGGGTGCTCGCGGCCGCAAGGGGTTCGGGTGGGGTGGTTTGGGTCTTTCACTTGAGCCTCAAGTTTCGTTCAACTCCTTGAGTCGCAAGGAATTGAGGTCGACTCGTTTCGCGGCTTGGTTCGATTCGTCTATATATTACTATATATATATTTTATAACTAAAATCACGAAATCGAAACACAACATAATATCTCACCGAACTTATAAACGTTTAATACACATAGCACGTAATTCATTTGACAAGTTCACGAAGTTATCGTAATTATTTCGAGCGTGCAATTTAAGTCTCCGAATCAATTTAGCGTAGGAACGACGTGTCCTTTGTCGAAAATGCTCAAACTATGGACGCTTTGGTCATACAGCTAACATTTGTCATTTAGCTGCTGCACCAAACAAAGTTAGTGCAGTTCCAGCTCAACTTGTTGCACCTCCTTCACATGTGTTACCTCTTCATCCTCACTACCCTCGTGGAACCTGCTTTAATTGTGGTGATCCTAATCACTTCAAGCGCAATTACCCTAGGCTTGCAAGTGATGACCCAACGCATGGACGCGAGTTTGACGAGGCTGTAGCCAATGACAATGCACTGATAAACACTTAAACTTTTACGTGTCTAATTAGATCGGGTAATCATTCAAATTAAGAATGGAAGCTCGTTGCAGAATCATGATACACCTCGGTTGTTTTATAAATAATCTTATTACTCTTATTTCATTTACAAGTCCAGTATGATTACACGTATGTGTATATACCTCTATAATACCTACACCGACTATTCTATTCTTTACAAATTGAGCTACTCTCGTAGTTTCTCCTATTATTGTGATCGTACTTAGTATGGTCACACAATCTCTACAATCCTATGTACATGTTTCTTCTAAGAAACAAAGTACAAATCATAAGTTAGATCCTTGATGGATACTCAAAGTGCTATTTTAGAAATCCTTGATTGGATTCTAAGGGTACTTTCACAAATTCTTGATTGGTCTTATTCAATATGTTTACATACAATTTATGTAAGGAACCAAAACACAAATCCTAAATCTATGATTGGGTCTTTCTATAAAAATAGTTAGACCCTTGGATTCCAAAGTACTATCTCGAAACATTATTTGATTCATATGCTTAAATGTCATCTGTGAACTTGTTTAACTGATTCCCCCCATATCACAAGATGAACTATGCGGACTATGCAAAGAATTGAGTAATCATGGGTGCACACATAATTACAAAATTCGGTGCACAGAAAAGCATAGCAAGTTTTGTCATATGTGATTTCATAGAACCTATAGTGATAAGGATAACAAAACGGGAACAATGTAATAAGGGCATGGTGGATACGCCGCTAGTACTTCCTATAAATAAGTGTTCCTTCTTACATTGTAAGCGTGGTATTATTTAAGTCACTTGAAGTTCTGGACCTTGACCAATTTTGTTAGAACAATCATCTAGTGATGCATTTGAAAACCAAACCATACATTGATGACACTCACGAAATCTTCCAATACACGCATAAGTTTCCTATATGAACAGTCTTCATCAATTTCTTTAGGGAACCTATATAAACATCCTTCCATCCGTTATTCAAAACTCCAATATCTCTTTTCAAATTCACACCCTTTCAATTCATAAGCTCTAAAGGCAGAACATCAACGTCCTTCCAGTTTGCTTGGACAACCAGAAGTACTGATGTGGAAGTGAGAGAACATCGCTATGGATCTCATCACTAAATTTTCACCCTCCTTTTCTAGGGATCATGATGCAAGTTGGGTAATCATTGACCATCTGACTAAGTCAGAACACTTCATGCCAATTTTCACCCTCCTTTTGTAGGTGATTGACCTTCGTGGTAGTTTGGAATTCGCATCTGTCTTTGATCGAATTCACCTACAACAACAAGCATTAACATGACCCCTTTTGAGGCTCTTTACAGTCGAAAATATCGTTTACCTATCTGTTGGAGTGAAGTTGGTGAAGCTCAAATCACTAGACTAGAACTCATTCAAGAAACAACAGACAAAATCATGTGAAAATTGGCAATAACCTTTTGACAACTGGAAGTCGCCAAACGACACAAGCCTTTGGAATTTCAAATTAATGATCATGTTCTTCTCAAGGTTTTCCCTTGGAAAGATGTGGTTAGATTTGGAAAGAAAGGTAACTGTTCTTTGTTATGTGGGACCTTTTAAGATCATTGAAAGGATCAGAAAGGTAGCCTACAAACTCGAACCACCTTCCAAACTTGGGAACATTCATCTAACAGTCTCATATGAATAAATTTCAGGATGAAATTTCCTAAAGGAGGGGAGACTGTAACATTGCAAACTTTCAAACGTTGTACACTCTCGATCGTTTTTGTATCTAATAAAATTTTATATTTGTTTACAAAATACGTAATTGTATGATCGAGCGAAACGATATTCATGACATTTCGGAACAAAATCCAAGTTGCATATGCCTTTATACCCTTCATATAGCTTAAATTACAAGTTAGAAGGGTTAAAAATGGACAAACAAGTGAAAGTACAAGTCTGGGGGCCAAAATTGCAAAAAAAACTTATTTATTAGAAGGCCTTATAGATCGTAAGACCTAAAGCCTTACGGACCGTAAGTGACCCCCAGTTTGCAGAATTTTTGCTTGTTCTCCAAGTTCTGCCAAATATGCTCATTTCTTGACACCTAGCACGTAATTGTCACCCTCTTCCTGGTTCTAACACCTCATGGGACACTTGTTAACATCAAAAGAAGTCCCATAACACTTGGCATGATCTAGTTGAACTTGTTCAACTATAAATAGCCTCTATATTCATCCTTTCAACTTGCTCAATTCACTCTTTTCTCTCTAATCACTCATTTCTAGAGTTTGCTTCTCTTTAGAGGCCTCCTACTGAGTTCTATTCCTTCCTAGAATACAAATTAGGAAACACTTGAATCACCTGAGCTTTGCTTAATCATTTGAACAAGACATATACGCAATCCATGTAATTACATAGTTCCCATCTTTTACGTTTTTCAAATGTTTTTGGGTGATTCATATTTGCTTACAAATTATTTTCTAGGTTTCAAAAACAATATACATATACGGTTTTTATATATTATACACAAAAGCAATTTTCATTTACGTATGAAACTTGATGGTGCGTTGAACTCGACAATGGTACATTCATTACTTTGATAAGGCCGACCGGTAGTAGGTTATCACGCTATAGAATTGACAGTCCCATTCCAACTTCCCAGGTATGTTTGGAAGTTAATCTGGGAATGACGGAATCCGAGAAATCAAATTGACATACCCTTTCTAGGGATTATCCGCAGTCCTACACAGGCTTGAATGTACTCGCCAACAAACTATATTTTAGTTTTATACTAGACTTGACAAGACAATTTGGTTTTATACTCGACAAGACAATTTGGTTTTATACTCGATAAGATAATTTTTTCAAGTTAAAGATATGTAAACATATAAAGTTTTCCAATTACTTGCACAATTTTACAAAACAAACATTTTTGTCAAGGTTCAAGGCTACAAAGATTTACTTATAAAAAAATCAACTCGTGTGGTTGGATAACCTTTTTTCAACACAAAACTTATAGCCATGAACTTGACCACAAAACCTATGTTACTTACCAGCATTCAATGTTGACGTTATTTTCACATATGTTTTAGGTGTTAATATGTGTGATGATTATTCAAGTATGCTACACGTAGGAATGGACTTGTGCCTTAGTCTTCTTTAATTTAAAAAGTAATTACTTGTACTATTTGTATTGAAAAACAATGTTAAAATGATGAAACTTTTTAGTACCATGTGCTCTAATACCAATTTGTAATGTGACTCCCGCGATCAGCCGCAGATTGTTTTTATACGCAATTGGGGTGTTATAGATTGGTATCAGAGCCTTGGTTATAGGGAATTAGGTTATTAGTAATGCTTTTGACCTATACTATAACCTTCCTAGGATCCAAACGTGAGGTAACTCGCGCCTAGATTCTTAATACAAAACCGTCAGTTATCCTTAACTGATTATAAAACAATACAAAGCATAATTCATTCTTAAAAGTCAAATTTTTCCAAGCTTTTTACAAGAAATCATCATCGATCCTTAGAAGATTTGTTTTTAGGCTTTTAAGCCTTTGATGTTTTCAATATCTCGTCAAAGTTTGGGTTTTAAAGATGTGAACACGTGCAATCTGGAAGGTAGATGCCTATACCTTGAGTTTTCTGTCTAAGGCTAGAGTGTTCGTATAAATCCACTTAATCGGACCAGTCGCTCTTACTTGGGAACTCTTGGGCTGAGTGTCCACTTATAGGCTAAACCATGTCTTCGTGATACTTTATAAAGACCCATTTACTTTGATCAATCACTGTGTCGTTTGTTCGTTTTAAGTAACGAATAAATGATCACAATCCTTATGTTTCGTCGATATTTTAAACGTTTTTTTTTACTATTTACTATCAATCTCCCTCATTTCCCCTCACAATTTCTTTCTCTTTTAGAATGCGTCCTCGTAACGATACTCAAATGTCTGAATTGGCTGCTACAATCACCCAACAAGTAGCCGAATACTTAGTGGGACTATTGAGTTAGTGTAATGTGACTCCCCTACGATTCCGCTAGGGTTGCTTTTATACCCGGCGAGCTTGGATCGAACACACTTCACCGCCCTTACGCGCTTCCGGTTTATGATTTGTTTTTAAATGGGTCAAAACACTTTTGGTTTGTAAATGTTAAACTAAACACTTAGGAACTTTGTAAGTAAGTTTGAAATTTGTATCATGATCTAGTAGTTCGAGTTAACACTTGTGACGAATTTTGATGGTTGTGTTTATTCGAATTACTTTAAGGGTATTTTGGTAATTATTAGAATTTCGAAATGAAAGTTCAAAATTTTAGCATTCTTATACTTGTTTGACCTTATGAAATTATGGGCATTATAAGTTGGTATCAGAGTCTAGGTTTGAGAGATTCGAGCATGTTAGAGTGCTCGGACTCAAACCAAAAGCTTGCAAGAAGGTGTATGTTCACTCCAACACGCAAGAAGAGGTAAAACTTTTAAGAATCACTTTATAAAATTTTGAAACGAATGGATAATGTTATGAGGAAGATTAGTAAGATGTGGAGACAAACAAATATTGGAAAAGGGTATGTTTGGAAGTATCGCGACTAGCTTAATCGAAAATATTGTTAATGGGTCAAAAGTGCTGCAAATGAAGAAAAATCACTTAACTGGTACTGGCTCTACTGTAGTT
Source organism: Scalesia atractyloides (assembly GCA_947069175.1). Lineage (NCBI taxonomy): Eukaryota > Viridiplantae > Streptophyta > Magnoliopsida > Asterales > Asteraceae > Scalesia > Scalesia atractyloides. The sequence continues at coordinate 52,134,191 of CAMTDV010000007.1, read as the reverse complement.
TACGATAGCTACCTTAAGCTACGCTAGGTATTGAAAACACTTTTTCCCACCATAGGACAGTTGCTAAGCACCATAGCCTTTTTAATGCCACCGTAAGCTACGGTGGCCACCGTATCTTACGGTGAAGACCAGATGTAGAAAAACGTAAATATTTTTATATAGTAGCCCGTCTTTTGTACTTTTGTACCGGAAATAACAAGTAAACCGTAGCTTACGGCTGGCAATTGGTAATGAACAAAAATATTAATTTTTGAACTATACAGCGTCGTGAACCTCCTTATTCCCTAAGACTAATACAAGGACTTGATAAACTCCCGAAAGTAGCACAACACATAACGAAATTGTACGAACACAATTATGTCACTTGATTACGCTTCGGGAAGGTGTAATGTGGAAATGCAAATAAAGAAGGATAGGAATTTTAAATCCTTATGACTTGAAGTCATGCATTGTATGATTCTTATTAACAAATGATGATGATAATGGATAAGAAACGAAAGTCATTAAGATGTAATAGTGATGGCATGAAGTAACATACGACGAAATAAAGTATGTAAATTAACAATGTGATGAATGTCTATGTACATGGCGGACGAAATAAATGTGAATGATAATGAAGCGGTACGCAAAGATGAGATAAAGACATCAATTGCGGAAGAAGTTGGAAAGGCGATCGAGGCTAGTATTCCCCAGCTATCCAAGAAGTAGAAAGCCATGTATTAGAAGTGGTAGAAACAAAGATGACAAGCAAGATGGAAGACCTGAAAGGGATGAGTGGCGAATTGCAACGGGAAAAAAAGGGCCCGTAGATGTACCTACAAGGAGTTCATGGATTGTAACCCCCTACCATACAAAGGGGAGATTGATCCAATAGCGTGCCAAAGGCGGATCTCGAGTACGAAGGCGGTGTTTACAAGAAGCCGATGTGAGAAAGAAGATCAAGTGATGTTTGCAACAGGCCTACGCCAACTCCAAGCTAAGGATTGGTGGGACGCCTATTGTAAAGAGGTGGGAGAAGAGAAGATTCAAGCTTTAACGTGACAAGAATTAAAGGAACCTTTCTTAAAGTATCATTGCCCTCAGTCTGCTGTTGATAGAATCCAAGAAGACTTTCTACGTCTTCGCCAAAAAGATGAATCAATCGATGAGATCACGAATATCTTTCTCGACAAGCTGAAGTTTTGTCGAGAGATAGTGGGAATGGAAGGGATGAAGATTATACGTTACCATGACGTGTTGAAGGCCGAGTATTGGAAATTCATAACTCCTCCAAATGTGAAACTTTAAATGAGCTCATAAATTGGGCAAGGGATATGAAGATTGAGCTTAAAAGACAAGTGGAACGAGGGGAAACGGCCGTGGAGAGATCCACCAACACAAGCCCATCGAAGAAGCCAAGGTTTCAAGATCATGGCAAGAAGGAAAAATCGAAAAGTGGAATCCCGAGTTGTAAAACTGGTGGGAAACTTCACACGGGTGAATGCTTACTTGGTAAGAAGGGATGCTACAATTGCAGGCAAGAAGGGCACCCGTATTACAAGTGTCCCAACAATCCGAAGTTGTTTTTAACTATTTTCAATCGGGGCATGCTAAAGCGGAACACCCGAAACTTCAACAAGGGGCAAAAAGGGAAGGAAAGAAAGAAGAGCCATCTAAGGCACGCAGAAGGATGTTTCAAATGACAACCGATGAAGCTAAAATCCACCCGGATGTTGTCGCAGGTATTTTTTTAGTTAATTCTATACATGTGCATGTGTTGTTTGGTTCCGGAGGTAGTAAATCATTTGTTTCACATGAATTATTACGTCATCCTTCTTTATGATTGAAACGATGCTAACGCCCCTAGAAGTAGAAATCGCCGATAATAAAAGTTATTTTTTACATGAAGTATGTAGAAATTGTAAGATTATAATCGAAGATGAATAATTTAATATAAATCTCGTTCCGATGATTTTGAGAGAATTTAAGGTAGTCATAGGTATGGATTGGCTAGCCCGTAGCCATGCCGAAATTCAATGTGAAAGGAAGACTATTCATGTTTTAACACACGGCTAAAGCGGGTAAGTATTCAAGGAGATAGGATTATTGAGCTGAAGCTTTGCTCCATTTTTCAAGCGGTCAAGTACGTACGCAATGGGGGTAAGGCATTCCTATCCTATGTAATGTACACCGATCGAGTTGCCCAAAACTCAAAGATGTTAATGCGGTGAATGAGTTTCCGGATGTGTTCCGGAGGATTTACCTGGACTTCCACCCGATCGTGAAGTGGAATTTAGAATCGAGCTATGTTCAAATGCCAAACCGGCAGTTAAGGCTTCTTACTGGTTGGCCCCAACTGAAATGAAAGAATTAATGACTCAACGATGCTAACGCCCCTAGAAGTAGAAATCGCCGATAGTAAAAGTTATTTTTTACATGAAGTATGTAGAAATTGTAAGATTATAATCGAAGATGAATAATTTAATATAAATCTCGTTCCGATGATTTTGAGAGAATTTAAGGTAGTCATAGGTATGGATTGGCTAGCCCGTAGCCATGCCAAAATTCAATGTGAAAGGAAGACTATTCATGTTTTAACACACGGCTAAAGCGGGTAAGTATTCAAGGAGATAGGATTATTGAGCTGAAGCTTTGCTCCATTTTTCAAGTGGGGGTAAGGCATTCCTATCCTATGTAATGTACACCGATCGAGTTGCCCCAAAACTCAAAGATGTCAATGCGGTGAATGAGTTTCCGGATGTGTTCCCGGAGGATTTACCTGGACTTCCACCCGATCGTGAAGTGGAATTTAGAATCGAGCTATGTTCGAATGCCAAACCGGCAGTTAAGGCTTCTTACTGGTTGGCCCCAACTGAAATGAAAGAATTAATGACTCAACTTCAAGAGTTTCTCGATAAGGGCTTTATACATCCAAGTGTTTCACCGTGGGGAGCCCCTGTATTTTTCGTCAAGAAGAAGGATGGCTCAATGCGAATGTGCATCAACTATCGAGAATTAAATAAACTAACGATGAAAAATCCCTGTTGCCTAGAATCGATGACTTGTTTGATCAACTACAAGGGGCGAGTTGTTTCTCAAAAATTGATTTACGATCAGGGTACCACCAACTACAGGTACGAGAAGAGGATGTGTCCAAGACTACGTTTTGAACTCGATACGGAAACTACAGGTACGAGAAGAGGATGTGTCCAAGACTATGTTTTGAACTCGATACGGACATCAAGAGTTTCTGGTAATGTCCTTAGGGTTGACAAACGCTCCAGCCGCTTTTATGGATTTAATGAACCGAGTATGTCAAACTATGTTGGATAAGTTTGTAATTGTTTTTGTAGATGATATTTTGGTTTATTCCCGAAGTAAGGCCGAACATGCTTCTCATCTACGTGAAGTGCTGGAGACACTCCATAAGGAAAGATTATATGCAAAGTTCTCAAAGTGTGCCTTTTGGCTTAGAGAGGTACAATTTCTTGGTCATGTGATTGATGCGAAAGGTGTTCAAGTAGATCCATCCAAGGTAGAAGCGGTAATGAAATGGGTTCCCCTAAAGAACCCAAGTGAAGTAAGAAGCTTTTTAGGCTTGGCCGGTTACTATAGGAGGTTCATTCAGAACTTTTCTAAGATAGCCTTACCTATGACTAAATTGACTAAGAAGAAGGAAAGATTTTTAGGGGGTGATGAGCAAGAAAAGGCTTTCCAAACTTTAAAAGAAAAGCTTTCGAGTTCTCTAGTGTTGACACTACCGGATGGAATAGAAGATTTAGTTGTGTTTACTGATGCCTCCCACCAGGGTTTGGGATGTGTTTTGATGCAAAGGGATAAGGTCATTGCGTACGCTTCAAGGCAACTTAAGAAACACGAAAGCAACTACCCAACCCATGATTTAGAATTGGCGGCAATAGTGTTCACCTTAAAAATATGGAGATACTACCTGTACGGGGTAAGATGCACGCTTACTCGGATCATAAGAGCCTCAAATACTTTTTCAAACACAAAGATCTAAATATGAGGCGACGAAGGTGGTCAAACTTATTAAAGAATACGACTGTGACATGCATTACTGTAAGTCCCGATATCGGATCTAACAGGTATCGTAAAGCTAATCAATTACGGAAGTAAAGATTAGGATGAAGAACAACTCTTGAATCAACAAACAACTTGCATACACCAGAATAGTGTCTGATACAAGTTTTTCAATAATAACTCTCTAACCCTGAAACATTAACCTAATACATATATTTATACTAACCATCTAGCCCATTAGTTACAACCCTAGGTCCATGAGGCATTAGGAAGCCCAAAACCCTCTAGTAAGCCCAAATGTAGCACTAATGTGTAAACCTCCAATAATATATGCCCAACAATCTCACCCCAGGTTTACAACATTAGGCCTTTTAATCTTTAGGTTGTGCATAAACTCCCAATCTTCCAGCAATCATTCTAGCCACAGCAGCTGTCCAGTCTTTAGCACAAGCTTCATATAACTCTGTCGTTCGAATCTGATTTGAAGCAAGAACCTGCAGATCTTCATCATGAAAACTCACCAGATCGACCACATCATTAACCCTAAAAGCCTTCTCTTTCGTCACGATCGGCACACTCCCAACCTTAGGATCATATAACCAGAAATTAAAATTCTTCAAAATTCCTTTTGGGAATGTAGGAGCAACTGGTATAATGAGTTCTTTATCCGTCAGAGGCCACATCACCGATTTAAACCGCCTCCCAGTCCTTGCATCACGAACCCCCTTTGTTGCTCGCAGATATGGCTCAGCCGTTTTCATTGTCTTAAACCCAGTCTTCACTTCCTATTTTAAACGTTTGAAAAACCTCCAACCCGGACCTCGTTCGGTAGTATTATCATTAGAATAAGGAGCTCGTAACAGATCAGTCAATGCAATCTTTGTCCAAGTTTCAAACTGAGACTCCTTAGAATAATATTCCCTAGTACCGTCCTGTCTGACAATAATCCACATCTTCTTCACGTGATCGTACATCCAACTAAGCACTTTTGACTTATTTCCAACCTTGCTATAATAACTCGAGCCGAGTTCCATGACATACCGTTCAGATTGGTTGGAAGGATCTTTCAACTGAAAATTCTCATCAAGTGGATTTACGTCAACATTTTTCATCAAAACCATCTGTTTTTTTTTCTTTTGTTCCGTTGAACATTTTTGGCTAGCAATGTACTTTTTCCTTGGATCAAGTAAATACTCATCCAAACCAGCTTGTCGATCAGAAGATAACTGTTCTGCAGCTACCCTATCCGCTTCACTTTGTTCGGCTGCTCTATTCTCGGCCACCCTATGGCGATGTTCAATATTCATTGGATCATCAGTAAGGTCAGAAAATTCTCACCCAAACTTGTTCTCCAACTTAGCCTTCAAATCAAACACCAAAGTCATCAACATAGTAACGTCCCATTACAACTGATCAATCGTTTGTCCCTCACGTCTAAGCGTGTCTGCAATGAAGCAATCTGAGCATCTTTATTTACAACCTCCTGTTCAAGTACAATCACTCGCTCTTCAAATCAACAACATCAACCTCTACATCTTCATCATCACTATCCAAACCACTAAACTCAAAGGCGCGTTTCTATGATCTCCTTGAATATTCTGCAGCATCACCCTCAACAACACCTGAATCACTTCCACTCGCTCCAAATCCCTCAGCACCCACTGAACTACCGCCAAAATCCATCATTCGCAATATAGAGTCCGCTGGAATAGATACGACCGTAGACTATGTAGCAATATGAGCAGCTGTCAGTTCAGGAGGAATAGTAGAGTCAATCATCGAAGCATCCGTCAAAGATACAGTAAATGAAGATAAAGCAGGAGTATATATCACTGGTGTAGATTCTTCAGCAATACTACCAACATGAACTTCAGAATAACTTGGTTCGTTCGTAGTCTCCGTCCGCCGTCTCTTATCAATGGCACTTCGTCTTCTTCAACCTCTTCATCAGACTCAACCACACTGACAGGAATATAAATAGAAGGTATCACAAGAGGAGGATCACCTTTTCGCTCTTGAATTTCTTTCAAGGGTGCAATAAGAGCTTCCAGGTTCTCTGAAGAAAGTTCTAGCAAAAACTGGAGTCAGATTAGCATTAAATTCGGTAATGTTGTCTAAGATAGCTTGTTCCTCGTCTGTGTCCGCATCAGTAACCAGATATTCAACCTCAATCTCTTTCTCTTTCACAGGCATATCATGTTCCTCAGCAACGATAGCATTAACTTGTGTAGGAGTTGGGAATCTTGTCCGATCACCTCAACAAACCTTCTGAACTTCTTCAATGGAAAACGACCAACAAAAATAGTCTTCGATGTTGAACGGTTTTTCTTCATAGTGCTGAAAATAGTCAGTCCCATTGGCTTCATATTTATCAGATTCACATTAGAAGCATCCTTGGCTAGATCAGGATATCGAGCATCCAAAATCAACTGCACAAAGCGCGGATATAGCAGAAACATCCTCTTCTTTGACTGTTCTAAGATCTTCTTCATATTTCGAAAATATAACCTGAAAAGTTATATTTCTAATCCATAATAAGAGCCACAATCGCTGAAGTTTGAGTTTGATTCGGTTGGTCTAACCGTCCCTTGTTCTCAAAAATACACTGCATAAACATGTGCACCAGCAAGCTCCAATAAGCGGGAAACATTTACTTGAACAACAGCGGATATGTTCCCTCATAACTCATCTCAGTAAGAATAGGCAATACTTTCTCCTTTGCGTACACGGTTGGATCACTTGTAGCGTCTGTAAACTGTAATACCTCTCGAACATAGGCTTCATTCACTAAAATCTCTTTACCCTGAATCTGAGAACTAATGTACTGCCTCCCATCAGCTCCTCTCAAGTGGAATCTAGCTCTCTTCCAAAAGGTGTGCACCAGATCTCTGTATATCACCGGGTTGGCACGAAGTGCATACGCAATCTTGCACTCATTTAACCCAACCATCATGGATTTGGATTCTTGAAAAAATTCCGTTGGTGGATCTGATAGATATCTCGCTTGATTTTGAAACTGTTCCTCCACCAACATGACTGCATCAAATGCTTCTTCCACCATTTCTATCCAAAACGATAACCAGGTTAACTCAATCTAACACAACTAACTAACAGAAGTTAAGGGAGTTCATCAGGATTAAGTGTCAACACAAATCGGACGGTTCAAACAGATTTCAAAGGTTCAACTATTAAAAAGGTTCAAACCAGTTTGAGGGGTTCAATCACTTGGAAAGGTTCAAAAGAGCTCAAAGGTTCAGACTCTGGAATCCGGATTCCTAAACAATTCAACAATAATTCGGATGAACCTTACATCAATCTGGATTCGCAAACAGTTCAACAGTAATTTGGATGAACCTTACATCAATCCGGATGAACATCATCTGAGATGAGATCCGAGTTCATCAATTCGGTTGAATGTCCATCCGGAATGAGATCCGAAATACCAGTCTCTTTGAAGATTATCATTAAATTTCATAATTATAAAACATTATATACCTAATCCGGATGAACTCTAAGAAAAAATACGAAATGAAAGATGAACAGTGAGTTCAGAGATGATCAGAGAATATTAGAGGACTTCAGAAAATTTTTGTGAATAATCCGAAATGCAACTCTGATTCATTTAAGTACCTTTCCGGAATGGGCTTGGGCCTAAAACCTTTTGGGCCCAAGCCAATCCGGAATACATCATCCGAATTCGCAAACGATCCAGATTGGGCTTATGTCAGGCCCAATCCGGAATAGTGACTAGTCAGTGGGCCTATCCGGAAGGTGTTTGAAAGCCCAATCCGGAACAGTACCCCACTATCCATAACTGTTCAATTTTGAGACTTTCAGAAATTCTATTGGATTGGCCCAACTTCAAAACTTAGAAGAACAGTCCAATATCCCTTGACAGAAACCATCTAACCAAAAATCAGCTATTTGCCTAACCAAGCATCCAACCACTCTTTACCAACTACAACAGTAAGTAAGACCTTTAAACAAAAACACAAACACAACCTTGCTAAGGGATCAATCATTTCTAAAGTCAACTAAGGAGCATTTTTCAGTTGAGCTGAGTCAGACTAGTCTAAGCAATTGCCAATATAATTTTCCATTTAAGTCTAAAACTCAACCCTCCAGTTCTAGCTTTATGATATGCTTAAGGTAGTATTATACTATGATACCTGTGTGTCCCATACTATGACATACCCCTGCGAGGTGAGTATACTGAGATCATCCTTATCTTTTACAACGTAAAACTATTGGTGAACAAGTCAGTACTTTCGTACTGCAAAGTGACCAATAGTATTTGATGAGGGTTAGGCAAAAACCTTATGTGGTACGTAGAAATTCATGGAATTTTCTCATGAAGAGATTTCCTTTTTTAGGTTTTGGCTCTTCTATTTTGGCTCTTTTAAAGGATATCCTGATTGTGCCTAGGTGTAATACCATGTAAAATCGTGTCAATAAATATAGTGACACGTGTTGTATTTTAAATATAGTATGTTAAAGACCAATAAGAACTATGTCAAACATGTCGTAAATCATTAGCCTCTGAGTGACTGATATGACAACATGAATTGAAATTTGCCTCTGAGTGACTGATATGTCAACATGCCCAGCCTCTGAGTGACATCGGAATCAACATGCTTATAATAAGCCTCTGAGTGATCTTTTGCGAAGTCCTAACTCTCATACGTGCCATTTGTTGGACGAGAGGGTTCAATTCTGCAAATTATGAAAAGTTGGATATTGGAGGATTAAAAGTGTCAACATGTTAATTCATACCTCTAATGACCTTTTAACAAACCGAGAGCTCGACAATGTCCGGGCATAATCCCGGGTATTCCAAGTATTGACTACGGAGGGTAAAAGTGCCAAAAGGTGTTTAAAAAGGTTCTTAAAAGCTTTTTAAAGTTAAGGGGCTAAAGTGTCAAACTTTGAAACTGATTATCGAGCGGTCGCGGGCCACGAGGGACCAGGCTTGGGTCTCTCGTGGGGCACGAGAAGGGGTCTGCAGCAGAAAGTTTTGGCTTGGTCCCCAAACAAAGCTCCAAAACCATTAATTCGAAACCATGGACTTGTAATCAGCTATGCCACGTTTTGGGACACTTGTAAGCTCCCTCTTGCACCCCTAAACACCTGGCTTCACCTCCTTTGAGTTCTCCAACTATAAATAGGTGATCAAGTTCACCATTCCAACTTGCACCTTCTCATTTATTCACTCTTCTCCCTTATCTGGAAGTTCCTAGCTAAAAGGAGCATCCAACATAGTTCTTTTGCACCTTAGGAATCACTGGTAAGTGTTCCTTCTTTGTGCATTTTCATTTATAGGCTTTTATAGCCAAAAGTCAAGGTTTTTCGGAAAACGCTTTGACTTTCGGTTAAGACCATTATGGTCCAGCCATTGTTCGAAATGAACATGGCTAAGTGATCGTAATAAGGTAAGTGTTAGTCCCTATGAAGGGCACCTCCTGAAGATCACGTTTGCTAGACCAATTGACGGGTCAAAGTTAAGTTATTAAAAAGTCAAACACGCCATTTTTCGAAAAATCATATATTGATCTTATATATGTTATGTAACTTGTTTTGACACTTAAACAAGTTGGTAATTATTATTAAACATGTATGAACATGTTCGGCTCGTCAATTTCAGTTCTAGAGTCGGTTCGCAACCGAAAGTCGCGAAGTTTGACTTCTGCTTTGACTTTCGATTCTGAACCGATTTAGATTAGTTACCTACTGATCTAAAGTTGCATTATGATCATAATATTATGTAGCATAACTCTCTAAGGTTATATTACATGATCAAAATCATAATCTAAGTTTATGTGCAAGTTCCATAATTATGCCATTTTTACTAAAATGCCCTTTTTGCATAAAACAAGGTTTTAATGAAAATGAACTTGAAAATAAGTTTCCTACTGATGTAATATTATAAGTAGGATTATTTGGGATGTTAAACCAAGTTATAAACTGAGTTTTCAAACTGGTGCTTAAACTATGTCGATAAATGACGATTTTAGCCCTTGTGGCTTATAAAAAGTTTTAATCAATCTTTTCAAGGTAAAGCATTTACCTACTGATATGTTATATTAAATAACACATTTAAAACATTCTAGTCTGACCTTAACATTAGTTTTCATAAACACCGCATAAAGACGTCATTTTACGACATAAGCGCCGTTATGGCGCATAGTATGGTTTTAAACCATATTAATTGACCAAGACTTGTTACCTACTGATTTTAGAACTTATTTTAAACATATTTACAATAGATACATATTATAAACTCAGAATCCCAAATAATTTATAAACTATGTGTAAAATGACCAAAATGCCCCTTTGGTGCATAGTTTGGTCATAAAAGATAAATTACACACATAATTGATATCCTACTGATATTATATCATAAATAAAATATTTTTCCAGAATACTCATGATTATAAACTTAAAATATGTTCAAGTTCCTTTTATACGGTATATAATTACCAAATGCCCTTATGAGGCATAGTTTCGTTTTAAAACCTTAATGGGCATATAAGTTGATATCCTACTGATATTTTAAATTATTTAAATATAATGGCATAATAGAACTTGTCGATGACTTATCCGGTTACCCATTATCGCATATAAACGTACGGTTCATTATACGTAACTAGTTTACGGAATTTAACCGAAACGGGTTTAACCTTGTCATTTAAGTTTCGAAATCCGGAATGTTTATAGTTTACCCATATTATACAAGTCAAAGTACTTGTCGGGTTTAAACTACATTCTATCCGATCATCGTTTAATCAAGCGTTATACGTCTTGATCATGTACACTACGGTCTAAGTCTATGACTTAAATAAAGACCGTTAGTATTAATTGGTTAGCTTATGCCATAATCTAGAATAGAGCCTTGCCGGTAAATGCTATCTGCAGTTGGTACTTTTGTATACGGCTGAGTTTTTAAAAATTTAAAAGAAGCCTAGCTCAGTTAAATACTCTCGACTTATTTTCCCTATACGGGTTTGAATACGATAAACTATTACCGCTTGGTTCAGAAATGGGATCAATCGAATGGTATATTGTGGCTAGTAAATCCGCATATTCTATTTTAATCAGTTTTATTTGATAACTTAAACATCGGGGGTTAAATTATCGTGTCCTGGATATCCTCGCTCTCATTAGATTAGTTAATGGCCACGACCTTAGCGCGGGGTGTAGGCATACACCTGACAAACGCTCAAATGCAAATTACCCAAGACGTTGGGGATAACTCCTCTGTGAGTTCTAAGTGGTGTGCATTTAATCTGTCTCGGTCTCTGTATTGGGCCCTGTATGTATGGATAAACATGTGAATCTGTTAACAAGGTTACAAGGTAACTTTCCCAAGTTATAAAAGATTTTGTGCCTTGTGCACTTAAAATCATTTTTAAAATGTTATCAAATGAGTCAGTTGGGTGTATTTACCAGCGAAAGTTGATGTATCGTCCAAAGTCTAACTGCAGGTACAATACGAAATAAGCCGGAAGCTGCTCGGTAGTGAATAAGAGGATCTTGCAAATCCTTAGATCTGCCCTAAAGTCTGTTTTATATTCTTTCTTGTACATTTTAATGGTCAGCCTGTGGATCTTCTAGTACGAGCCTGTATATTATTTTATTTCAAACATTCGGTTTGTAATAGCAATTTTACTCCAAGACTTCCGCTATGCCGTGTTTAAGTTGACTATGATGTTATCAATTGATGTCACAATACTCCCCACCCGGGCCCACCGGTGTATGGAATTGGGTTGGAAATCTGGGGTCTGACACTATGTCTGTATATAATCTGGATGCAACAGAAGGGCAACCAGGATATCCCCGGATGACTCAACAGCATAAAGACCCGAAACCTTAGGCGTTGGCTATCTATCAACATGATTTAAGACCATGAAATAATACACCTATAGTTTGTGACCCACTGAATATATAGTTCTTTATGTTTATATTGTAACATTCGTATGAAACGGGTTCCAAAACCCGCTTTCGTTTAAATAATTCAAGTATTTATTTAATGTTTCATTTAGCATTTATTCATTCTAAAATTCGAGTTATTGAAATTTTTTATTTTTTGTAGTTAATAAATTTAAAAAGTTAAAATATTAAATAACAATAATAATAATAATAATAATAATAATAATATATGAAGTTTTAAAATAAGAAAACACTAAGGGGCAACGGGTTCGAACCCGGGTCCCCATTGGAAACACACACAAAACACCATTAAGTTGCACACACCTTTTGTGTTAAGTTTGAAAGCAAATAAGTTTTATAATAAATCTACCATAACACTGCAAGTTTCAAATCAGTAACGGTCATTCGAGCAATCAAGCTCAATTTACGATTTCAGTGGTGGAAACATGTATAACCGACATCAATCATCAGTTACAACCTCAAAAATCGAAACCAATTTGAATTGTAACCAACCAAAATCAATGATTAAAATTGGAACCGAAAGAATCATTGAATTTGAAACCGAAATCTTTGATTAGTTGTTGCTCTATAAATATCAAACCTAAACCTTCATCAGAACTCGCTCAATTACTCTCAAACACCTTCTAAAATTCTCTGAAACTTCATTACAAGTCGCTAGAAAAATTGGTATAGGCGCCGGAAGTATCACCGGAAAATCGACCATCTCCTTCGCAACTCTATCTTCTTCGGGTTATATAATCTTCAAATAATCTAATCATTGAAAGTTCAAACGAATTTAAAAATAATAATCGCATTTGATGTTCTGGGTTTTAATTCATGAAGAAGATGGAGTTTTCTCGTGTTTATGTATAATTAAATTTGTTGTTTTAAACGGGTTAGACACACAGTCCAGTGGTGGACTGTGTGCAAACACAATACACACGTCCGGGTTCGAATCGTGCATGTTTCCAACTTTCAGGATTAAAATTCAATTTTTAAATGAATTCAGATCACCTCTTATCTAGTATATATGTTTAATATAATTCAGTATTTAAATGGGTTAGACACACAGCCCAACTGGTTGGGCTGTGTGCACACGAGCAGAGAGACGCGGGTTCGATCCGGCCTACAATCACTGGTTGATCATTTTAAAACCTTTTTAATAAGCTGCAAAATATAAGTAATTCTAAGTTGTATATATAAGTAATTAAAATGGAGATTATTTCGGTTAGACACGTAGCTCAGTTGGTAGAGCTGCGTGCACGTTACGGGAGGTCACGAGTTCGAACCTCACATGCTGCCAATAACTCACGGGTCAAACCGGTCGAACGATCAAACCCTGAAAAAGTGTAATTTTTTATACTCAAATTCTTTATTATTTTCACTAAAAAAGTTAATAACTTAAAAATAAGGTTTTTAAAGCCTAAAAATTGGTATTTATTTCACAAAAATAAATCTTAAAACCTAATAAAAAGCATTAATAGAAATGTTAATTTCAAATAAAAATTTACTTATTTATTCAATTATTACGTTATTATTTAGGCTAGTTTTCTCTCGTGGTTAAATTCAAACTCGTGCGCATTCGTCGTCAAATCAAGGAAACGCGCCCATTGTGAGTGAATCCTTACAAATTCCTTTTTTATTCATGTTTTGGGGTGTATCATGTGTTGTTTCATATATTTCGTTTATTCAAACACCTGTGCAATTACATTATATGATCTAGGTGTGATGTAAATGTTATTTGTTTTATTGTGTGTTTACATTTTTGTCAGTTGCGTGCAATCATTCACATTTGGCCCATCAGTTCCTCGTTGGAGACGAGTTGAGCATCAGGTGCCTCATTAGATCGGCTCCGTTTAATTGAGCCTTGATCTCATTGTTCATCATTTGTCATGCTTCTGTGTGCATTGATTGATAATATGTGGTTTGTGGTTAGATTTACATATGCGTTTACTCATACTTGGTTTACGCATATTTTTATTTAAATAACCAATAGAATTAATTCTTTCTAATGTTTAAATAAGATTCACTCGCCAACTTTTATTGACCCAAAACCCCATTTTTACACATGATGCAGGTGGACAGGTTGAAGCAAGGAACACATAGAAATTTGCCTTAGAAGAAAAAGAGTTCATGAATGTTGTGTTTAGAACACGTTGTGCTTGTATGTTTATTGTAATTTCTCCTTTAAATTGGAAATAATAAATATGAAACTTTATAGCAAATGTCATGAGCTTTGATGAAAACCCAATCATGCCCCGACTACCATTTCCGCTGCGGGTCAGTGTGTGACATATATCATTTGGCTTACACTATCCGGTTGAGATCTAGACCTATCAACATATCACCTTTGATTCAATTCTTTCCCGTTTCAACACCTTACATGTGTTAGTCAGAAACTTTATCACGAAAAAGTATTTCATTTCCCAATCATTACAAAAGCTATTTAAAAACTAAAAAAGAATATTTTTTTAAATATTTCTCCCCCTAAATTTGTGCATATATATGAACAAATTTACAAAGCAAACAAAAATGAAAGAAAGGCAACAAACTAAACGGAAAGGATAGAGGATGCTCAGTTAGAAAAACGGATCATTTTGAGAAGATCCACAAGCACTTGAAAACGTGCGTTGCTAAAGGGTTTCGTGAACAAATTGCCACGTTTGCATCGGTGTGGATTTGCTAAAGTTTAACGAGACCCTTTTCATAGCAATCACGAACAAAATGAACTTTGATATTAATGTGCTTGGTTTTGGAGTGAAAAACATGGTTTTTGACGATTTGGATAGCGACATCGTTATCACAATAAATTGTTGTGTTTAGATAAGTCACACCGTAATTCGCAAGTTGGTGTTGCATCCATAAAACCTGGGAGCAGCAAGCAGATGCTGCGACATATTCTGCTTCCGCTGTAGAAAGCGAGACCGTCTGCTGCTTCTTGCATTGCCAAGAGATTAATCTATCTCCCAGGAATTAGCATCCAACTGAAGTTGAGTGCATATCCCTATCTGTACCTCCAAGATTACTGTCAAAGAAAGCATACAGTTCAAATTCAGAATTTTTAGGATACTAGAGGCCTAGTGATGGTGCCCCTTTGAGGTACCTAAAGATTCTTTTAACAGCATGTAAATGAGAGAGTTTAGGAGTAGCCTGATATCGAGCACACTGGCAAACAACAAACATGATATCTGGCCGACTTGCAGTGAGATACATTAGTGAACCAATCATAGATCAGTACATAGTTGGATTGACAGGCGTTCCTTCAGCGTCTTCATTTAGCAAAGGCCATTCTGCAATAGGTGAAGCCATAGGCTTTGAGTCTATAAGCTTGAATTTTGCAAGAACGTCATTAACATATTTTCCTTGATGAATCAAGATTCCTTGCGGGCTTTGACGAGCTTGAAGTCCCAAAAACATAGTCATCTCCCCAGTGAGCTCATCTCAAATTCTTCTTCATGATTTCTTCAAATTCCCGACACAGACCGTCATTCGTAGAACCAAAAATAATATCATCGACGTAAATTTGAACAAGAATAATGTCCTTGTCAACATGTTTGATGAACAAAGTTTGATCAATGGTTCCCCGAGTATATCCATGAGCAAGCAAATGCTCCGTTAGAGTTGCGTACCATGCGCGAGGCGCTTGATGCAATCCGTACAAAGCTTTGTCCAATTTGTATGCATAATTTGGCTTTTCAGGATCAGTAAAACCTGGTGGTTGTGCCACGTATATTTCCTCTTTCACCGTGCCATAGAGAAAAGCAATCTTGACATCCATTTGATAGACGGTGAAGTCCATGTAAGTGCATATGCCAATAAAATGCGAATAGCCTCTAATTGAGCTACCGATGCATAAACCTCATCGTAGTCCAATCCTTCAATCTGATGAAAACCCTGAACAACCAGTAAAGCTTTATTCCTAACAATGACTCCAGTGTCATCTTGTTTATTGCAAAATACCCAACGAGTTCCAAGAGCACGTTTTCCTTGAGGAAGCTTCACCAATTGCCATACACCAAGCTTCTCAAACTGATTGAGTTCTTCATGTACAACGTCAACCCAGCCTGGTTCCTGCAAAGCGACATCAATGCTTTTAGGTTCAATTTGTGAGATAAAGCAAGGGTAAAGACAAGTATTGATATCCCCTGATTGACTGCGGGTTCGAACGGCAACAGTAATAGGACCAATAACATTTTTAGTTGGATGATCAGACGCTGTGGTATCGGCATAGCAGGGACAAGGAGATCTGTTTGCAAGTTGGTAACACTCGGTGAGACAACTCCAGATGGCTCCCCCTCATTAGTTGCATCAGTAGAAGTGTTGACTGATGAATCAACAAAACATTCTGGCGGTGTAGGCTCAGGAAACAGAGATGAACCTAAGACATCGGGAGGAGCATACCCTTCATTTGTCATAGGAGGCTCTGTGTATAGAGCCTCAACTTTAGGGGAATCTGTAACATCTGTCGAAAAAACGGGTTTTCAAAACCCGCTTCGTTTATTAATCGAATTATCAGTTTCAAGTTTTCGTTGCTCATTTAATGCTTATTTTAATTTTAAACAATACATAACTAATAAACATTTTAGAATATGGAAATTAAAATTGTTAAAAAAATAAAAATAAAGTAACTAAAAATAAAAATGGGCTGCCGGGTTTCGAACCCGGGTCAGCCGGAAGATTTAACCATCAAGCATGTAACCACTCCGCCACTTGCTGTTTTGTTGTGTAATCAAGGAAACAATAAAACTTAACTCTACTCGTGAATCATCCGTTTGCGCCAAAACGGAAACCGTTCATCGGCTCTCAACGGTTCAGACTGTTTAGTGTTCGATATTACTGATTATAACCGATAAAACACGTTCTTAATCAATTCAGTCTTTATTGAACTTGAATTCATATGATTTTCGGGTTTAATAACCGAAATCATTTACTTCCTGATTTTCACCGGCAATATCATCATCTCGCGACTCAAAAACACTCACAGAACCTCCAATTTCACTTTCGCTCTATTTTCAGTTCCTCGGAAACGTTTTCTGAAATCGCCGGACTTTCGCCGGAAAACCGTGTCATTCATCAAAACGGTAAATTTCTCAACTCTTTCATCTTCTATCTATTGCTAGACTTTTACTAACTCAAACCCTTCAACCAGAATCAGTCCCAGACGACGATATCGGATAATCAGCACTCGCCGAAAGATTTCTGAAAATTCCTAAGTCGCGCTGTGAATCGGTATAATCATCTAAACTCTCTGATAACTCTTGTTTAGTCATTCAATTTCACAATTGGTTAATCAAAACTATTAATTGGCCCGTTCAAACGGAGTTCATAAAACAGAGCCGACGACTTCGCCGGAGTTCTGAGAAAGATCATCTTTCCGGTACATTCACTTCCAAAACCTTCTTTATCCATTTCATTTTAATCAGTCATATGTCCGTTAATTGAATTGAACAAGATCAGTAGAATAATCGTTGTCTGTGTTGTTTAACGGAGAAGATGAAGTCTAGTTTGTGTATAAATTTAATATAAATCGGATTATATCTCGGGTTAGATACACAGTCCAGCGGTGGACTGTGTGCATTTGAATCATAGGGATACCGGGTTCGAGTCTGTCCTTGTTCCGATTCGTCACAATATTCAGACTTTTTATAAAACCCAAATATGGAAACTTCCAGTTAGTCTATAAGAGAAATAAAAACAAGTGTTTTAACCAGGTTAGACACACAGTCCAGCGGTGGACTGTGTGCAACGTTAAACAACAGGTCCCGGGTTCGAATACCTGTTATGCGCACCGGTTCGATAGAATTAAAATCCTTTTTAAAATAAATGAATTTTGAATAAATTAAATAGTATATAAATATAATCAAAACAGAAATATTTCGGGTTAGACACGTAGCTCAGTTGGTAGAGCTGCGTGCACACGAACGGGAGGTCACAAGTTCGAACCTCACTCAGCGCAAACAAACACACGACCGAACCGGTCAACAGTCAACAGTCATGGTCAATGGTCAACGGTCAACCCCAAAAAGTCAACATTTTTTTATATTTTTATTTATTTATTTATTTTAAAAATCAATTAAAAATACTTAAAAATAATATTTTTAAAGTTAGAAAATGGCCTTAAACTCACAAAAATATATCTAAAAATCCAATTAAAATTGTTAATAAAATCCACTTATTTACCGTACCTTTTCGTTATTATTTAGGTTAGTTATTACTCGTCGATCAACCCTCTAAACTCATGCGCATTCAACATCATCAAACGAACGCACCCAATGTGAGTGAATCTCTACAAATTCCCGTTTTAATCACGTTTTTGGGGTGTATCATGTGTCATATTATTTATTTCATTTAAACACTTGTGCATCCATCATATCAATGATCAAATGTGTATTCATTATGTATCAATTGTTTGCGTGGTTAATGTTTAGATTAAATTTATCATTTTCAGTACATACTTTATCATAGGCCGCCGCTCCCCATTACCTATGAGCGTGAGCCGTTCCCCATTACCTATGAGCGTGAACGAGGCGTTGCCAACATACGATCGGCTACGTTTGATTGAGCCTTGATCGCACATACATCATCATAGGCCGTCTGTTCCCCATTACCTATGAGCGTGAACGTGACGTTGCCAACATATACAGTATCATTCATGTCATATATTCATGCAAGGTGGATTGTTATTGTTATTGTTATTGTTATTGTTATTGTTGTTGTTATTGTTATTGTAGTGCACACGAACGGGAGGTCACAAGTTCGAACCTCACTCAGCGCAAACAAACACACGACCGAACCGGTCAACAGTCAACAGTCATGGTCAATGGTCAACGGTCAACCCCAAAAAGTCAACATTTTTTTATATTTTTATTTATTTATTTATTTTAAAAATCAATTAAAAATACTTAAAAATAATATTTTTAAAGTTAGAAAATGGCCTTAAACTCACAAAAATATATCTAAAAATCCAATTAAAATTGTTAATAAAATCCACTTATTTACCGTACCTTTTCGTTATTTTTTTAGGTTAGTTATTACTCGTCGATCAACCCTCTAAACTCATGCGCATTCAACATCATCAAACGAACGCACCCAATGTGAGTGAATCTCTACAAATTCCCCGTTTTAATCACGTTTTTGGGGTGTATCATGTGTCATATTATTTATTTCATTTAAACACTTGTGCATCCATCATATCAATGATCAAATGTGTATTCATTATGTATCAATTGTTTGCGTGGTTAATGTTTAGATTAAATTTATCATTTTCAGTACATACATTATCATAGGCCGCCGCTCCCCATTACCTATGAGCGTGAGCCGTTCCCCATTACCTATGAGCGTGAACGAGGCGTTGCCAACATACGATCGGCTACGTTTGATTGAGCCTTGATCGCACATACATCATCATAGGCCGTCTGTTCCCCATTACCTATGAGCGTGAACGTGACGTTGCCAACATATACAGTATCATTCATGTCATATATTCATGCAAGGTGGATTGTTATTGTTATTGTTATTGTTATTGTTATTGTTGTTGTTATTGTTATTGTATGTTTATTTACGTTTGCTCACATATGATTATTGCACAATTTTTCCATATTAAATATAACAAGAAATCAATAATAAATGTTTTCTAACAAGGTTCACTCGCCAACTTTTGTTGACCCAAAAACCCCCATTTTTACACATGATACAGGTGATCCAGTTGCAGCAAGAAACATATAGGATGGCTTAGAAGAATAAATCGGTTTAGACTTCGGATTGGTTATGTAGTTACTTTTCTTTGTAATTGTATGAACTTGTTTGGAATATTGAGGATGTAATTTTGAATTTAATAAATATGAAACATATTAGTAAACATCATGAGCTTTGGTGATAACCCAATTATGCCCCGACTCTTATTCCGCTGCGGGTCGGGGTGTGACAGATTGGTATCAGAGCTATGACTATAGGGATATAGGATAGGTTATTAGACCCTTAGAGCCTGTACTATAGTTGATTAGAATTTTTAAATTGTTTGTGTGTTACATGCAAAATTCATGATGTTTATATGCTTTATGTTTATTGTTACATTCAATGTTATGCAAGCATGTTCATAAGTACATATTATTATACAATGCCTATCATGAATCATATTCTCATAACATATCATATCCATGAGAGCACACACCACACAATTTCCATGACTTTTGCAACGATTTTTGTAATTTCAAATCACATCAAAGTGAGTTCTCATGTCGGGCATGTAGTAACTGGAAGGGTACAAGTACCGGTAGTCGGAACGTCCTGTCTAGGCTTGGCATTCGTATAAATCCAAAATAAAGGACCAGTTTGCCTACCTGGGACTAACGATGAGAGTACGAGGGACCTATTAGGCCAAAGCATGCTATACCAAACGTCGTGTGAGCTAACCCCTTTTTGAGTTGTCATTGTGTCTACACCTGGACACCCTCCGACCATACATCTCGCAAACATATTTCATGGTTTTCATTCGGGTGATGCAAGTGTTAAACCGCCAACACCAATGTGAATCTTACCAAGCCAATAGTCATGGGGCCCACATGACTATACAGGCGATGGTATGGGGGACATTGGAGGCCCAAACATGAGCAAACCCAAGACATCCTATTGATGTAGTTGCATTATTGATGTTTATGTTATTTTTATTTTATTTTTTTTAAGACACATGACACCTAAAAAGACTCCTTAAACTCACAATCTTCTTATGTATGTTCCTATAGATGTCGGCTAGGCAGCAACGTGGGGGTAGAAGGGCAGGAAGGTCAAACGAACGCTTGGCCACCAAAATCGCAAAACAAATGGCCGCGATGCTTCCTGACATCGTAGTTCAAGTCCAACAAGCTCTCGCCGCAAATCCCATCAATCCTCCCCAGCAAGAAGACCAGAACGTCGACAACCCTCCCTCCAAAAAGTGCTCATACAAACACTTCAAGTCTTGCGATCCCCCGAAATTTGAAGGGACCGAAGGTGTCACTGCTCTCCTCCACTGGTTTGAGGAAATGGAAAACACCTTCCTCAATTGCGATTGTCCCGAGGATCGCAAGGTACGTTACGTAACCGGGAGACTATTTGGAGTAGCTCTTACCTGGTGGAATACTGAAAAGGGTAAGAGAGGAATCGAAGATGCAATGGCCTTAACGTGGGAGGAGTTAAGGGAAATCATGACGAGACGCTTCTGTCCAAGAAGCGAGATCAAAAAGTTAGAGGATGAATTTCATTCGTTGAAGCAAAAGGAGGGAGATCATACTTCCTACAACAAACGGTTTTTAGAGTTGAACCAAATGGTCCCTAACTTGTTCACGCCAGTTTACCGCTTAGTCAAACACTATATTCGAGGCCTCCCCTCGAAAATTCAAGACTCAGTTCTCAGCACTTCGCCTGCAACACTCGAAGCTGCTATGGAACTAGCTACCGAGCTTACCGAGAATCGTATTCGCAACGGCAAATTTAAGGACGAGAAAAAGAAAGCCCCGTTGAGGGCCAAACTTCAAACCATTCCACCTCCTCCTCAAAGTTTGCTAATAAGAGGAAACGAAACACCAGAAACTTTGCTGTCACACAAACAAATTTCCCTATCCCTGTTGCACCCATCACTCAAGTTGCCCCCTCACCTGCACCATATAAAAGGCCATATTTCGGCCCATACCCAAAATGCAACCGTTGCCAATACCATCACTTTCCTGATCATCCCTGCCAACATTGCACCGGCTGTGGCCGCACAGGTCACACCATTCAAACTTTTCGCGTACTTCAGCGAACGAACCGCCATCAGCCCTCAACCCAAACCCACCATCAGATAGTGAGTCAAGCCCAACAACCTTTACTCCTACCACCTGCCCAACATGTAGCCCAATCCTACTACCAACCCAACTATCCCATGGTGCAACCTATGCGGGCTTGTTACAACTGTGGAGACCCGAACCATTTCAGGAACACCTGTCCACGTCTGGTGAATATTATCCATGCCCAAGCTCAAGCTAATCCAGTAAACCAGGCTAACCAAGCTCCTCCACCTGCTAGAGGAAGAGCTTTAACATCAACGTCAATCAAGCTAGGGCTGACAACAATGTGGTTAACGGTACGTTTCTCATCAATGGTAGTTATGCATCCATGTTATTTGATACTGGCACGGATAAGAGTTTTGTGTCCTTAGAATTTGAACCCAAACCTCAACCAAACTCGTGATAAACTCATGGAATCCATAACGGTAGAAGTTGCTGACGGAAAACTGGTCTCATTAAACTCTATTATACGCAATTGTACTCTCACTCTACACGATCACGATTTTCCAGTTGACCTCATACCTATGAAGTTGGGAAGCTTTAACATTATAATTGGTATGGACTGGCTCAGCCAACATCATACTGAAGTTGTATGCCGCGAAAAGTTTATACGCATTCCTCTTACAAACGGTCAGACTCTACGAATCTTTGGAGAAACCCCTTCGAAAGGACTCAAATTAATGTCCTGTCTTCAAGCCGAAAATATCTCCGCAAAAATTATGTCGCATTCCTAACTCATGTCGTCAAAAAGGGAATCAAGGAGAAGAAACTCGAAGACATCCCAGTAGTAAAAGATTTTCCGCAAGTTTTTCCTGACGACATTTCAGGACTTCCTCCGTGAGAGAAGTCGAATTCCGCATTGACCTTATACCTAGAGCTACACCAGTTACAAAATCTCCTTATAGGTTAGCCCCATCCGAAATGCAAGAGCTAGCCAGTCAACTGCAAGAGCTGACTGACAAAGGATTCATACGTCCTAGCTCATCGCCTTGGGGTGCACCTGTCCTTTTTGTGAAGAAGAAAGATGGAACGTTTCGCATGTGTATCGAATACAGAGAACTCAACAAGTTAACGGTCAAGAACCGCTACCCATTACCTCGCATCGATGATCTTATTGACCAACTTCAAGGCGCCAGCTGTTTTTCAAAAATCGACCTTCGTTCTGGTTATCATCAACTCAGAGTACAGACGTCCCAAAGACCGCCTTCCGAACTCGTTATGGTCATTATGAATTCATGGTCATGCCATTTGGTCTAACCAACGCTCCAGCTGTCTTCATGGATCTAATGAACAGAGTCTGCAAACCCTATCTCGATCGCTTTGTTATAGTCTTCATCGACGACATCCTCATTTACTCAAAGTCTAAGTCTGATCATGAACGACACCTTCGACTCATCCTTACACTCTTAGGGAATGAAAAGCTCTACGCCAAATTCTCCAAATGCGAATTCTGGTTAAAAGAGGTACAATTCCTTGGACATGTCGTCAATGACAAGGGAATACATGTCGACCCCTCAAAGATCAAAGCAGTACAAGAATGGCAAGCGCCACGTACACCAACCGGAGTAAGATCATTCCTTGGTTTGGCTGGTTATTATCGCCGTTTCATTGCAAATTTCTCCCGCATCGCTGTACCACTCACGACTTTAACACATAAAGGAAAACCCTTCATATGGGGACCCAAACAAGAAGAAGCCTTCCAAACCCTTAAACAAAAACTCTGTGACGCACATCCTCACTCTTCCTGAGGTTGGATGACTTCGTGGTTTATTGCGACGCGTCAGGTCAAGGACTAAGCTGTGTTCTAATGCAAAGAGGAAAGGTGATAGCTTATGCTTCTAGACAACTCAAAACTCATGAGAAGAACTACACCACCCACGACCTAGAACTTGGAGCCGTTGTGTTCGCTCTTAAGATATGGAGACATTACCTCTACGGTACTAAGTGTGAA
This sequence comes from Scalesia atractyloides, assembly GCA_947069175.1. Classification (NCBI taxonomy): domain Eukaryota; kingdom Viridiplantae; phylum Streptophyta; class Magnoliopsida; order Asterales; family Asteraceae; genus Scalesia; species Scalesia atractyloides. Next base: position 52,110,491 of record CAMTDV010000007.1, on the reverse strand, counting down.
ATATACACTAACCACAAGAGTCTTCAACATATCTTCAACCAAAAGGAGTTAAACATGAGGCAACGAAGATGGGTCGAACTTCTTAATGACTACGACTGTGAAATTCGGTATCATCCTGGCAAGGCAAACGTGGTGGCCGATGCACTCAGTCGAAAGGGTTATGCGAACTCCATTCGTCTTCTATGTTCACAAATCATAACAGACATCAAAGATCAAATCCGAGAAGCCCAACATGTTTCAGTAACGGAAAACGACGTACGCAAGGAGCTGTCTTGTGGAGCTGAACTTAAAATTGAAACTAAATCCGACGGTATTCTGTACTATCTAGATCGCATATGGATTCCCGATCACAATAACCTTCGTGATTTCCTTATGAATGAGGCGCCCAAAACATGATACTCTATACACCCAGGAGCCGACAAGATGTATCAAGACCTTCGATACACCTACTGGTGGCCTGGAATGAAAAAGGATATTGCTGTTTTTGTTTCCAAGTGCCTTACATGTTCCAAAGTAAAAGCTGAACATCAAAGACCCTCAGGACTTCTGGTCCAACCTGAAATACCTGTATGGAAGTGGGAAAACATAACCATGGACTTCATTACCAGGTTACCTCGCACTTCTGGTGGGTATGACACTATATGGGTAATCATTGATCGTCTTACAAAATCAGCCCATTTCATTCCGATTCGCGAGGACTTCAAGAATGAGAAGTTAGCTCGTATCTACATCAGCGAAATCGTAAGCCGTCATGGTGTACCGTTAAGCATTATTTCCGATCGTGATGGTCGTTTCACTTCACGAACATGGCAAGCCGTACAAGCCGCTTTGGGTACACGATTCGACCTCAGTACCGCTTATCATCCTCAAACTGATGGACAATCTGAACGCACCATCCAAACTCTTGAAGATATGCTTCGAGCATGTGTCATAGATTTCAAGGGAAATTGGGACGCTCATCTACCATTAGTTGAATTTTCGTGCAACAACAGCTATCATTCAAGTATCGGCATGGCACCTTTCGAAGCTTTATATGGTCGTAAGTGCCGATCTCCAGTATATTGGCACGAAATTGGAGAAGCTCAAATCACCGGTCCAGAACTAATTCAAGAAACAACAGACAAGATCCATCAAATTCGAAACAATCTTCTAGCGGCACAAAGTCATCAAAGAGTTATGCAGACAAACGACGAAAGCCTTTGGAGTTTAACATTGGTGATCATGTACTTTTAAAAGTATCACCGTGGAAGGGAGTAGTTCGTTTTGGTCAGAAGGGCAAGCTAGCACCACGCTACGTAGGACCTTTCAAGATACTCGAAAGAGTAGGACCTGTAGCATACAAGCTTGATCTACCAGAAGAACTCAACAGAATTCACCCCACATTCCACGCATCAAACTTGAAGAAGTGTCTCGCCGATGAAAACCTCCATATTCCCTGGAAGATATTAAGATCGATGAATCTATGCATCTCATTGAAAGACCAGTAGAGATCATGGACTTTGGAGGAAAAACGTTTAAGACGGAGTCGTATTCCAATTGTAAGGGTACGCTGGGAGTCGAAACGAGGACCTGAGTTTACTTGGGAACGTGAAGACTCAATGCGCGAAAAATACCCGCATCTTTTTCCTATTACCACTACTACTTAAATTTCGGGATGAAATTTCTAAAAGTAGAGGATACTGTAACATCTGTCAAAACGGGGTTTCAAAACCCGCTTCGTTTATTAATCGAATTATCAGTTTCAAGTTTTCGTTGCTCATTTAATGCTTATTTTAATTTTAAACAATACATAACTAATAAATATTTTAGAATATGGAAATTAAATTGTTAAAAAAATAAAAATAAAGTAACTAAAAATAAAAATGGGCTGCCGGGTTTCGAACCTGGGTCAGCCGGAAGATTTAACCATCAAGCATGTAACCACTCCCCCACTTGCTGTTTTGTTGTGTAATCAAGGAAACAATAAAACTTAACTCTACTCGTGAATCATCCGTTTGCGCCAAAACGGAAACCGTTCATCGGCTCTCAACGGTTCAGACTGTTTAGTGTTCGATATTACTGATTATAACCGATAAAACCACGTTCTTAATCAATTCAGTCTTTATTGAACTTGAATTCATATGATTTTCGGGTTTAATAACCGAAATCATTTACTTCCTGATTTTCACCGGCAATATCATCATCTCGCGACTCAAAAACACTCACAGAACCTCCAATTTCACTTTCGCTCTATTTTCAGTTCCTCGGAAACGTTTTCTGAAATCGCCGGACTTTCGCCGGAAAACCGTGTCATTCATCAAAACGGTAAATTTCTCAACTCTTTCATCTTCTATCTATTGCTAGACTTTTACTAACTCAAACCTTCAACCAGAATCAGTCCCAGACGACGATATCGGATAATCAGCACTCGCCGAAAGATTTCTGAAAATTCCTAAGTCGCGCTGTGAATCGGTATAATCATCTAAACTCTCTGATAACTCTTGTTTAGTCATTCAATTTCACAATTGGTTAATCAAAACTATTAATTGGCCCGTTCAAACGGAGTTCATAAAACAGAGCCGACGACTTCGCCGGAGTTCTGAGAAAGATCATCTTTCCGGTACATTCACTTCCAAAACCTTCTTTATCCATTTCATTTTAATCAGTCATATGTCCGTTAATTGAATTGAACAAGATCAGTAGAATAATCGTTGTCTGTGTTGTTTAACGGAGAAGATGAAGTCTAGTTTGTGTATAAATTTAATATAAATCGGATTATATCTCGGGTTAGATACACAGTCCAGCGGTGGACTGTGTGCATTTGAATCATAGGGATACCGGGTTCGAGTCTGTCCTTGTTCCGATTCGTCACAATATTCAGACTTTTTATAAAACCCAAATATGGAAACTTCCAGTTAGTCTATAAGAGAAATAAAAACAAGTGTTTTAACCAGGTTAGACACACAGTCCAGCGGTGGACTGTGTGCAACGTTAAACAACAGGTCCCGGGTTCGAATACCTGTTATGCGCACCGGTTCGATAGAATTAAAATCCTTTTTAAAATAAATGAATTTTGAATAAATTAAATAGTATATAAATATAATCAAAACAGAAATATTTCGGGTTAGACACGTAGCTCAGTTGGTAGAGCTGCGTGCACACGAACGGGAGGTCACAAGTTCGAACCTCACTCAGCGCAAACAAACACACGACCGAACCGGTCAACAGTCAACAGTCATGGTCAATGGTCAACGGTCAACCCCAAAAAGTCAACATTTTTTTATATTTTTATTTATTTATTTATTTTAAAAATCAATTAAAAATACTTAAAAATAATATTTTTAAAGTTAGAAAATGGCCTTAAACTCACAAAAATATATCTAAAAATCCAATTAAAATTGTTAATAAAATCCACTTATTTACCGTACCTTTTCGTTATTATTTAGGTTAGTTATTACTCGTCGATCAACCCTCTAAACTCATGCGCATTCAACATCATCAAACGAACGCACCCAATGTGAGTGAATCTCTACAAATTCCCCGTTTTAATCACGTTTTTGGGGTGTATCATGTGTCATATTATTTATTTCATTTAAACACTTGTGCATCCATCATATCAATGATCAAATGTGTATTCATTATGTATCAATTGTTTGCGTGGTTAATGTTTAGATTAAATTTATCATTTTCAGTACATACATTATCATAGGCCGCCGCTCCCCATTACCTATGAGCGTGAGCCGTTCCCCATTACCTATGAGCGTGAACGAGGCGTTGCCAACATACGATCGGCTACGTTTGATTGAGCCTTGATCGCACATACATCATCATAGGCCGTCTGTTCCCCATTACCTATGAGCGTGAACGTGACGTTGCCAACATATACAGTATCATTCATGTCATATATTCATGCAAGGTGGATTGTTATTGTTATTGTTATTGTTATTGTTATTGTTGTTGTTATTGTTATTGTAGTGCACACGAACGGGAGGTCACAAGTTCGAACCTCACTCAGCGCAAACAAACACACGACCGAACCGGTCAACAGTCAACAGTCATGGTCAATGGTCAACGGTCAACCCCAAAAAGTCAACATTTTTTTATATTTTTATTTATTTATTTATTTTAAAAATCAATTAAAAATACTTAAAAATAATATTTTTAAAGTTAGAAAATGGCCTTAAACTCACAAAAATATATCTAAAAATCCAATTAAAATTGTTAATAAAATCCACTTATTTACCGTACCTTTTCGTTATTATTTAGGTTAGTTATTACTCGTCGATCAACCCTCTAAACTCATGCGCATTCAACATCATCAAACGAACGCACCCAATGTGAGTGAATCTCTACAAATTCCCCGTTTTAATCACGTTTTTGGGGTGTATCATGTGTCATATTATTTATTTCATTTAAACACTTGTGCATCCATCATATCAATGATCAAATGTGTATTCATTATGTATCAATTGTTTGCGTGGTTAATGTTTAGATTAAATTTATCATTTTCAGTACATACATTATCATAGGCCGCCGCTCCCCATTACCTATGAGCGTGAGCCGTTCCCCATTACCTATGAGCGTGAACGAGGCGTTGCCAACATACGATCGGCTACGTTTGATTGAGCCTTGATCGCACATACATCATCATAGGCCGTCTGTTCCCCATTACCTATGAGCGTGAACGTGACGTTGCCAACATATACAGTATCATTCATGTCATATATTCATGCAAGGTGGATTGTTATTGTTATTGTTATTGTTATTGTTATTGTTGTTGTTATTGTTATTGTATGTTTATTTACGTTTGCTCACATATGATTATTGCACAATTTTTCCATATTAAATATAACAAGAAATCAATAATAAATGTTTTCTAACAAGGTTCACTCGCCAACTTTTGTTGACCCAAAAACCCCCATTTTTACACATGATACAGGTGATCCAGTTGCAGCAAGAAACATATAGGATGGCTTAGAAGAATAAATCGGTTTAGACTTCGGATTGGTTATGTAGTTACTTTTCTTTGTAATTGTATGAACTTGTTTGGAATATTGAGGATGTAATTTTGAATTTAATAAATATGAAACATATTAGTAAACATCATGAGCTTTGGTGATAACCCAATTATGCCCCGACTCTTATTCCGCTGCGGGTCGGGGTGTGACAGATTGGTATCAGAGCTATGACTATAGGGATATAGGATAGGTTATTAGACCCTTAGAGCCTGTACTATAGTTGATTAGAATTTTTAAATTGTTTGTGTGTTACATGCAAAATTCATGATGTTTATATGCTTTATGTTTATTGTTACATTCAATGTTATGCAAGCATGTTCATAAGTACATATTATTATACAATGCCTATCATGAATCATATTCTCATAACATATCATATCCATGAGAGCACACACCACACAATTTCCATGACTTTTGCAACGATTTTTGTAATTTCAAATCACATCAAAGTGAGTTCTCATGTCGGGCATGTAGTAACTGGAAGGGTACAAGTACCGGTAGTCGGAACGTCCTGTCTAGGCTTGGCATTCGTATAAATCCAAAATAAAGGACCAGTTTGCCTACCTGGGACTAACGATGAGAGTACGAGGGACCTATTAGGCCAAAGCATGCTATACCAAACGTCGTGTGAGCTAACCCCTTTTTGAGTTGTCATTGTGTCTACACCTGGACACCCTCCGACCATACATCTCGCAAACATATTTCATGGTTTTCATTCGGGTGATGCAAGTGTTAAACCGCCAACACCAATGTGAATCTTACCAAGCCAATAGTCATGGGGCCCACATGACTATACAGGCGATGGTATGGGGGACATTGGAGGCCCAAACATGAGCAAACCCAAGACATCCTATTGATGTAGTTGCATTATTGATGTTTATGTTATTTTTATTTTATTTTTTTTAAGACACATGACACCTAAAAAGACTCCTTAAACTCACAATCTTCTTATGTATGTTCCTATAGATGTCGGCTAGGCAGCAACGTGGGGGTAGAAGGGCAGGAAGGTCAAACGAACGCTTGGCCACCAAAATCGCAAAACAAATGGCCGCGATGCTTCCTGACATCGTAGTTCAAGTCCAACAAGCTCTCGCCGCAAATCCCATCAATCCTCCCCAGCAAGAAGACCAGAACGTCGACAACCCTCCCTCCAAAAAGTGCTCATACAAACACTTCAAGTCTTGCGATCCCCCGAAATTTGAAGGGACCGAAGGTGTCACTGCTCTCCTCCACTGGTTTGAGGAAATGGAAAACACCTTCCTCAATTGCGATTGTCCCGAGGATCGCAAGGTACGTTACGTAACCGGGAGACTATTTGGAGTAGCTCTTACCTGGTGGAATACTGAAAAGGGTAAGAGAGGAATCGAAGATGCAATGGCCTTAACGTGGGAGGAGTTAAGGGAAATCATGACGAGACGCTTCTGTCCAAGAAGCGAGATCAAAAAGTTAGAGGATGAATTTCATTCGTTGAAGCAAAAGGAGGGAGATCATACTTCCTACAACAAACGGTTTTTAGAGTTGAACCAAATGGTCCCTAACTTGTTCACGCCAGTTTACCGCTTAGTCAAACACTATATTCGAGGCCTCCCCTCGAAAATTCAAGACTCAGTTCTCAGCACTTCGCCTGCAACACTCGAAGCTGCTATGGAACTAGCTACCGAGCTTACCGAGAATCGTATTCGCAACGGCAAATTTAAGGACGAGAAAAAGAAAGCCCCGTTGAGGGCCAAACTTCAAACCATTCCACCTCCTCCTCAAAGTTTGCTAATAAGAGGAAACGAAACACCAGAAACTTTGCTGTCACACAAACAAATTTCCCTATCCCTGTTGCACCCATCACTCAAGTTGCCCCCTCACCTGCACCATATAAAAGGCCATATTTCGGCCCATACCCAAAATGCAACCGTTGCCAATACCATCACTTTCCTGATCATCCCTGCCAACATTGCACCGGCTGTGGCCGCACAGGTCACACCATTCAAACTTTTCGCGTACTTCAGCGAACGAACCGCCATCAGCCCTCAACCCAAACCCACCATCAGATAGTGAGTCAAGCCCAACAACCTTTACTCCTACCACCTGCCCAACATGTAGCCCAATCCTACTACCAACCCAACTATCCCATGGTGCAACCTATGCGGGCTTGTTACAACTGTGGAGACCCGAACCATTTCAGGAACACCTGTCCACGTCTGGTGAATATTATCCATGCCCAAGCTCAAGCTAATCCAGTAAACCAGGCTAACCAAGCTCCTCCACCTGCTAGAGGAAGAGCTTTAACATCAACGTCAATCAAGCTAGGGCTGACAACAATGTGGTTAACGGTACGTTTCTCATCAATGGTAGTTATGCATCCATGTTATTTGATACTGGCACGGATAAGAGTTTTGTGTCCTTAGAATTTGAACCCATCCTCAACCAAACTCGTGATAAACTCATGGAATCCATAACGGTAGAAGTTGCTGACGGAAAACTGGTCTCATTAAACTCTATTATACGCAATTGTACTCTCACTCTACACGATCACGATTTTCCAGTTGACCTCATACCTATGAAGTTGGGAAGCTTTAACATTATAATTGGTATGGACTGGCTCAGCCAACATCATACTGAAGTTGTATGCCGCGAAAAGTTTATACGCATTCCTCTTACAAACGGTCAGACTCTACGAATCTTTGGAGAAACCCCTTCGAAAGGACTCAAATTAATGTCCTGTCTTCAAGCCCGAAAATATCTCCGCAAAAATTATGTCGCATTCCTAACTCATGTCGTCAAAAAGGGAATCAAGGAGAAGAAACTCGAAGACATCCCAGTAGTAAAAGATTTTCCGCAAGTTTTTCCTGACGACATTTCAGGACTTCCTCCGTGAGAGAAGTCGAATTCCGCATTGACCTTATACCTAGAGCTACACCAGTTACAAAATCTCCTTATAGGTTAGCCCCATCCGAAATGCAAGAGCTAGCCAGTCAACTGCAAGAGCTGACTGACAAAGGATTCATACGTCCTAGCTCATCGCCTTGGGGTGCACCTGTCCTTTTTGTGAAGAAGAAAGATGGAACGTTTCGCATGTGTATCGAATACAGAGAACTCAACAAGTTAACGGTCAAGAACCGCTACCCATTACCTCGCATCGATGATCTTATTGACCAACTTCAAGGCGCCAGCTGTTTTTCAAAAATCGACCTTCGTTCTGGTTATCATCAACTCAGAGTACAGACGTCCCAAAGACCGCCTTCCGAACTCGTTATGGTCATTATGAATTCATGGTCATGCCATTTGGTCTAACCAACGCTCCAGCTGTCTTCATGGATCTAATGAACAGAGTCTGCAAACCCTATCTCGATCGCTTTGTTATAGTCTTCATCGACGACATCCTCATTTACTCAAAGTCTAAGTCTGATCATGAACGACACCTTCGACTCATCCTTACACTCTTAGGGAATGAAAAGCTCTACGCCAAATTCTCCAAATGCGAATTCTGGTTAAAAGAGGTACAATTCCTTGGACATGTCGTCAATGACAAGGGAATACATGTCGACCCCTCAAAGATCAAAGCAGTACAAGAATGGCAAGCGCCACGTACACCAACCGAAGTAAGATCATTCCTTGGTTTGGCTGGTTATTATCGCCGTTTCATTGCAAATTTCTCCCGCATCGCTGTACCACTCACGACTTTAACACATAAAGGAAAACCCTTCATATGGGGACCCAAACAAGAAGAAGCCTTCCAAACCCTTAAACAAAAACTCTGTGACGCACATCCTCACTCTTCCTGAAGGTTGGATGACTTCGTGGTTTATTGCGACGCGTCAGGTCAAGGACTAAGCTGTGTTCTAATGCAAAGAGGAAAGGTGATAGCTTATGCTTCTAGACAACTCAAAACTCATGAGAAGAACTACACCACCCACGACCTAGAACTTGGAGCCGTTGTGTTCGCTCTTAAGATATGGAGACATTACCTCTACGGTACTAAGTGTGAAATATACACTAACCACAAGAGTCTTCAACATATCTTCAACCAAAAGGAGTTAAACATGAGGCAACGAAGATGGGTCGAACTTCTTAATGACTACGACTGTGAAATTCGGTATCATCCTGGCAAGGCAAACGTGGTGGCCGATGCACTCAGTCGAAAGGGTTATGCGAACTCCATTCGTCTTCTATGTTCACAAATCATAACAGACATCAAAGATCAAATCCGAGAAGCCCAACATGTTTCAGTAACGGAAAACGACGTACGCAAGGAGCTGTCTTGTGGAGCTGAACTTAAAATTGAAACTAAATCCGACGGTATTCTGTACTATCTAGATCGCATATGGATTCCCGATCACAATAACCTTCGTGATTTCCTTATGAATGAGGCGCCCAAAACATGATACTCTATACACCCAGGAGCCGACAAGATGTATCAAGACCTTCGATACACCTACTGGTGGCCTGGAATGAAAAAGGATATTGCTGTTTTTGTTTCCAAGTGCCTTACATGTTCCAAAGTAAAAGCTGAACATCAAAGACCCTCAGGACTTCTGGTCCAACCTGAAATACCTGTATGGAAGTGGGAAAACATAACCATGGACTTCATTACCAGGTTACCTCGCACTTCTGGTGGGTATGACACTATATGGGTAATCATTGATCGTCTTACAAAATCAGCCCATTTCATTCCGATTCGCGAGGACTTCAAGAATGAGAAGTTAGCTCGTATCTACATCAGCGAAATCGTAAGCCGTCATGGTGTACCGTTAAGCATTATTTCCGATCGTGATGGTCGTTTCACTTCACGAACATGGCAAGCCGTACAAGCCGCTTTGGGTACACGATTCGACCTCAGTACCGCTTATCATCCTCAAACTGATGGACAATCTGAACGCACCATCCAAACTCTTGAAGATATGCTTCGAGCATGTGTCATAGATTTCAAGGGAAATTGGGACGCTCATCTACCATTAGTTGAATTTTCGTGCAACAACAGCTATCATTCAAGTATCGGCATGGCACCTTTCGAAGCTTTATATGGTCGTAAGTGCCGATCTCCAGTATATTGGCACGAAATTGGAGAAGCTCAAATCACCGGTCCAGAACTAATTCAAGAAACAACAGACAAGATCCATCAAATTCGAAACAATCTTCTAGCGGCACAAAGTCATCAAAAGAGTTATGCAGACAAACGACGAAAGCCTTTGGAGTTTAACATTGGTGATCATGTACTTTTAAAAGTATCACCGTGGAAGGGAGTAGTTCGTTTTGGTCAGAAGGGCAAGCTAGCACCACGCTACGTAGGACCTTTCAAGATACTCGAAAGAGTAGGACCTGTAGCATACAAGCTTGATCTACCAGAAGAACTCAACAGAATTCACCCCACATTCCACGCATCAAACTTGAAGAAGTGTCTCGCCGATGAAAACCTCCATATTCCCTGGAAGATATTAAGATCGATGAATCTATGCATCTCATTGAAAGACCAGTAGAGATCATGGACTTTGGAGAAAAACGTTTAAGACGGAGTCGTATTCCAATTGTAAGGGTACGCTGGGAGTCGAAACGAGGACCTGAGTTTACTTGGGAACGTGAAGACTCAATGCGCGAAAAATACCCGCATCTTTTTCCTATTACCACTACTACTTAAATTTCGGGATGAAATTTCTAAAAGTAGAGGATACTGTAACATCTGTCAAAACGGGGTTTCAAAACCCGCTTCGTTTATTAATCGAATTATCAGTTTCAAGTTTTCGTTGCTCATTTAATGCTTATTTTAATTTTAAACAATACATAACTAATAAATATTTTAGAATATGGAAATTAAAATTGTTAAAAAAATAAAAATAAAGTAACTAAAAATAAAAATGGGCTGCCGGGTTTCGAACCTGGGTCAGCCGGAAGATTTAACCATCAAGCATGTAACCACTCCGCCACTTGCTGTTTTGTTGTGTAATCAAGGAAACAATAAAACTTAACTCTACTCGTGAATCATCCGTTTGCGCCAAAACGGAAACCGTTCATCGGCTCTCAACGGTTCAGACTGTTTAGTGTTCGATATTACTGATTATAACCGATAAAACCACGTTCTTAATCAATTCAGTCTTTATTGAACTTGAATTCATATGATTTTCGGGTTTAATAACCGAAATCATTTACTTCCTGATTTTCACCGGCAATATCATCATCTCGCGACTCAAAAACACTCACAGAACCTCCAATTTCACTTTCGCTCTATTTTCAGTTCCTCGGAAACGTTTTCTGAAATCGCCGGACTTTCGCCGGAAAACCGTGTCATTCATCAAAACGGTAAATTTCTCAACTCTTTCATCTTCTATCTATTGCTAGACTTTTACTAACTCAAACCCTTCAACCAGAATCAGTCCCAGACGACGATATCGGATAATCAGCACTCGCCGAAAGATTTCTGAAAATTCCTAAGTCGCGCTGTGAATCGGTATAATCATCTAAACTCTCTGATAACTCTTGTTTAGTCATTCAATTTCACAATTGGTTAATCAAAACTATTAATTGGCCCGTTCAGACGGAGTTCATAAAACAGAGCCGACGACTTCGCCGGAGTTCTGAGAAAGATCATCTTTCCGGTACATTCACTTCCAAAACCTTCTTTATCCATTTCATTTTAATTAGCGTTAATTGAATTGAACAAGATCAGTAGAATAATTGTTGTCTGTATTGTTTAACGGAGAAGATGAAGTCTAGTTTGTGTATAAATTTAATATAAATCGGATTATATCTCGGGTTAGACACACAGTCCAGCGGTGGACTGTGTGCATTTGAATCATAGGGATACCGGATTCGAGTCTGTCCTTGTTCTGATTCGTCACAATATTCAGACTTTTTATAAAACCCAAATATGGAAACTTCCAGTTAGTCTATAAGAGAAATAAAAACAAGTGTTTTAACCAGGTTAGACACACAGTCCAGCGGTGGACTGTGTGCAACGTTAAACAACAGGTCCCGGGTTCGAGACCTGTTATGCGCACCGATTCGATAGAATTAAAATCCTTTTTAAAATAAATGAATTTTGAATAAATTAAATAGTATATAAATATAATCAAAAACAGAAATATTTCGGGTTAGACACGTAGCTCAGTTAGTAGAGCAGCGTGCACACGTACGGGAGGTCACAAGTTCGAACCTCACTCAGCGCAAACAAACACACGACCGAACCGGTCAACAGTCAACAGTCATGGCAATGGTCAACGGTCAACCCCAAAAAGTCAACATTTTTTTTATATTTTTATTTATTTATTTATTTTAAAAATCAATTAAAAATACTTAAAAATAATATTTTTAAAGTTAGAAAATGGCCTTAAACTCACAAAATATATATCTAAAAATCAAATTAAAATTGTTAATAAAATCCACTTATTTACCGTACCTTTTCGTTATTATTTAGGTTAGTTATTACTCGTCGATCAACCCTCTAAACTCGTGCGCATTCAACATCATCAAACGAACGCACCCAATGTGAGTGAATCTCTACAAATTCCCCGTTTTAATCACGTTTTTGGGGTGTATCATGTGTCATATTATTTATTTCATTTAAACACTTGTGCATCCATCATATCAATGATCAAATGTGTATTCATTATGTATCAACTGTTTGCGTGGTTAATGTTTAGATTAAATTTATCATTTTCAGTACATACATTATCATAGGCCGCCGCTCCCCATTACCTATGAGCGTGAGCCGTTCCCCATTACCTATGAGCGTGAACGAGGCGTTGCCAACATACGATCGGCTCCGTTTGATTGAGCCTTGATCGCACATACATCATCATAGGCCGTCTGTTCCCCATTACCTATGAGCGTGAACGTGACGTTGCCAACATATACAGTATCATTCATGTCATATATTCATGCAAGGTGGATTGTTATTGTTATTGTTATTGTTATTGTTGTTGTTATTGTTATTGTATGTTTATTTACGTTTGCTCACATATGATTATTGCACAATTTTTCCATATTAAATATAACAAGAAATCAATAATAAATGTTTTCTAACAAGGTTCACTCGCCAACTTTTGTTGACCCAAAAACCCCCATTTTTACACATGATACAGGTGATCCAGTTGCAGCAAGAAACATATAGGATGGCTTAGAAGAATAAATCGGTTTAGGCTTCGGATTGGTTATGTAGTTACTTTTCTTTGTAATTGTATGAACTTGTTTGGAATATTGAGGATGTAATTTTGAATTTAATAAATATGAAACATATTAGTAAACATCATGAGCTTTGGTGATAACCCAATTATGCCCCGACTCTTATTCCGCTGCGGGTCGGGGTGTGACAGAATCATCCTGAGGAGTTTGTTCAGATGTCATTTCCTAATGCTGCGATACTTGTGAAGGTGTAGATATAGCTTCATTAAATCCAAGTGGATCCACACTCAGCCGCTTAAAAGTCTCATGCAGCTGTGCAACATCGACATCGTCTTCAGGTAAGATAGGCATCATTGGAAGTTCAGAAATTTTGCTTGTACCTGCAGTCACATTAGTAGAAACATCAACATGGTTAAACAAAGAGGAATAATCATACAGCCAGTCAGGACCAATGCGTGTGTCCTTGGGATTTCCTCCAGCCAACCCACATTGTAGGTTTCAACTACCATTTTCTTGATCTTATTATAGACACGATAGGAAGTATTTTTAGAATATCCGACGAAAATGCATGGATCTCTACGTGATTCAAATTTCCCTTTGGCATCCATGAGAAGAAGAACACAAGGGCATCCGAACTTGTGGAAATGCTTGACCGAAGGTTTGCGACCTTCAACTACTTCGTATGGTGTTTTCATGTGTCTTTTGTTGATCAGGGCGTGATTCTGAATATAACAGGCGATATTGATTGCTTCTGCCCAGATAATAAGAGGTAGTTCGGATTCAACGAACATAGTACGTGCAGCTTTAATCAGTGTTCGATTTCTCCATTCGGCAACCCCATGTTGTGGAGTTCTGGCTGCACTAAACCATCGATCAATACCCTTGGAAGAGCAAAAAGAATTTAAGGTAGCATTCTTAAACTCTGTTCCATTATCACAACGAATAGCCTTCATGGTGGTGTCTGTCTGGTTTTCCATAAGTGTGATGAACTGTTTAACTAACTCAGCGGTTTCACCTTTTTGTGCCAGAAAGAAGACCCAAGTGAATCGTGAGTAGTCATCAATAATAACCAGACAGTATGCCTTCCCGCCAATGCTCAGAACATCTGTCGAACCAAAAAGATCCATATGAAGCAATTCTAAGACTTGGGACGTGGAAGGTGCAGGTTTAGACTTGTGCGGCTATCGATGTTGTTTCCCACGTGCACATGATTCACACTTTCCAATCTGCATAAAGTCTGAATTGGTAGATCTCTGACTAAACCACCTTTTGCAAGTCGATTTAAGTTCTTCATGTTGATGTGTCTGAGTCGACTATGCCATAGCATTGCATCATGCTCAGCAGTCGACGAGAATAATCTGATGGTTTACCATACATCATATTTTTTGCATTTTCTAGATCAGCCTCAGATTTAGGAATTCTTGTATAGTTATGGTTATATGATGGAGGAGCCCTGTTGTACCCAAGAACTTTTGTATATTTTTTCTGATAATTAAGCTGTAGATCACACAAGTCCTTGACCAGCTTGCTGGAAGTTTCAAATTTTTTAATATTTATTTCATTTTCTTAAAACTTCGCTGTCAAGGAATTTACCTTGGCTAAGACTGCTTGAAGTTCTACATCCTTTTCAGCTAATTTTAGCTAATAGTCGTATACCCAACATTGTTGTTGGTTCAAGTCAAGCTTTAGCTGAGCTATATCTTGTTTTGAGCTTCGACCTTTTCCATAAGAAGATTGTTCTTATGTTTAAGGGCGATGTTCTGTGATGCAGCTTGCTGATATTAAGCTATAAGAGTCGAATTATTGGCGCGCATTTGTGATAATTTAAAACGACAACTATCTGAACAGAGATCGATTTACCGTTTCTGAAAGATCAGGTGTCTCAGTTGTCTGCGCCATCATGCAGTGGTTGATGCTCGTAGAAAGATTCAAAGTCTCCATCTGAGCTGCAGCGTCTGCCTAGTTGAATCCTTCGTGCTGTTGTGCCACCAAAGCTGTGGATTTCCTGCCAGAGCTACTTGAGGGACTTGTAGTAGACTTTGAAGGAAAGACTGGCACCAGCTGTCTGTCACTGCTCTGTATGTCTGCCACTCTGGATGACACATATCCAGATGGCGGCTTCTTGCATTCTCGTGCAAAATCTCCTGGCTCATGACATCTATAACACCTGAGTTTATCTTTATAAGCCCAGTCTTCCGATTTGACAATGGTTGCCTCAAGTACTTCTTTTGAAACTTGTTGACACGGAAAGAAGCCATTGCAAGATTCCAGGACACGTCAATCTCGTCCAGTTCCTCCTCTATTATTTGATCTACTTCAGTTGGAAGAATAGATGAGGGAGTCAGGTCACCTGCTAAAAAGGCATTTAAACTGTTAATCATTGAGGCAGCTATGGCCAATTTCTCCTCATTTTCCTTACTAAGAAAGGCAGAATTGGACACAGCTTGAGCAGGAGCCGGTGCTGGAGCAGCAGATTGAGGAATGCCGCCTTGTTGAGCTACAGCTGGAATGGCGGGACTGAACACCATGTTAGGATAGTGAGCATGGTATTGTGTCTGAACTTGCGCCGCAGAAATCATAGTAGGAGTCTGAGACTGAAGACCGTAGACGTACTGAGTCTTTTGTGGTGTGGCAAGAGGACTGTACACCACGTTTGAGCTACCCGGTGTGTGAGAACTTCCTTGCAAAGGGCTATAAACCAGATTTTGTGACATTAATGCTGCATTTTGCCCTGTAATACCAGTCGCCATCAAACTACTCTGATGATTGATGTCTCTCTGCTTATTATCTATCTCGCAAAATTTAATAGTTGCAATCATTTATGTGAGAGTGACATCATTCAGATTTTTCGTCTTCTTGATCATTCCAACATCAGCATCCCAACTCTTCGGTAATAAATTTACAATTGTCTGTTCATAGCACTGTTGGTAAGAGTAATTTCAGCTGATATCATCTGAGAAATGAGCTTCACATATCTTCGGATCTGGTTCTCAATGGTTTCCCCACAAATATGATTAAACGAGCTCAATTGTTGATTCAGCTGATTAACTCTGCTGGCCTTCATATCAGCATTTCCCTCATAACGATTTTGCAATTCACTCCATACTTCTTTAGCGGTCTTGCAATTTCTGACCGCTATAGAAATGTTAGGTCCAAGTGCCATTGTTAACACAGCTGAAGCCTTTTTATCTTCTTCAATAATTTTCACATCTTCCGGAGTCCACAAGTGACTTGGCTTTGGAATCTTTGTATCTGGATCTTGATTGGTACTGTAAACAATCGTTCGAGGACCGTTCATAATACATCTCCAAACGCCAGGCTCTTTGGCCTTCCAGTACTGCTCGAATCTGAACTTCCACTCATAGTATTCATCTCTGTATAACAGACGGGGCACCTTAGTTGAAGTGCCAATAACTTGATCTAATTCTTGATGAAGAGCCAGAGTCTGTGATTGCAGTGCAGCCAAAGTGGCATTGGTCAAATCTTGAGCGGTCATATAATTGTTCATCATGGTTAACTTTATTAAAATTACCAAGTAAATTAAAGTTAATTTGGAATTCTTTTAATGAACAGTGATTTGAAAATGGGTCCAAAATAACCAGGTCCGAAATGAGTCCGAGATAGACCAATCCAAAATTAGTCCGAGATAGGCAATTTCGAGATGTGTCCGAGATGAATATCCGGAATGAGAGTTGATCCGGAATGAGACTTGATCCGAATGAGACTTGATCCGGAATGAGAAGTAATCCGGAATGAAAATTAATCCGGAATGTAGCCCTTATCCGAATGCAACAGTAGTCCGAATTCTTTGGCAACAGATAAACACAACAATTTGAACAGTGATCCTTATCCAAATAAAAGCGATTCGGAATAGGTTGTTGAGAATTTCCAGGAACAGTAATCCGGGATCAATCCGAGATGGATGATCTCCTTCGAGTTCTTCGGGATCTTCAACAATGGCAAATCCAAAATCTTTGACACTTCTTCTGTTCTTCGGAATGCGCAACAGTATCGAATCTGAAATCCTCAAGCCTTCTTCGAGTTCTTCGCAAAAGTAGCAATTCGAATCAAATAATAGCGATCTTCAACTCTGAATAGGAATCCAGGTTGAACAGCAACAACTTTCAATTCTGAACAGTTCTTCAATCTGCAATACATATAGCTTGTATTGTACAGCAGGCTCTGATACCAATTGTAAGTCCCGATATTGGATCTAACAGGTATCGTAAACCTAATCAATTGTGGAAGTAAAGATTAGGATGAAGAACAACTCTTGAATCAACAAACAACTTGCATACACCAAAATAGTGTCTGATACAAGTTTTTCAATAATAACTCTCTAACCCTAAAACATTAACCTAATACATATATTTATACTAACCATCCAGCCCATTAGTTACAACCCTAGGCCCATGAGGCACTAGGAAGCCCAAAACCCTCTAGTAAGCCCAAATGTGTAAACCTCCAATAATATAAGCCCAACAATTACCATCCGGGAAAGGCTAATGTGGTGGCAGATGCTCTGAGTCGTAAAAACTATCAACCACCAATTCGGTAAAGTCTACGAAAATGGTAATCACGCCTAATCTCCTTGAGAGAGTACAAGAAGCCCAAATAAGTCGATAAATTCTGAAGATCCAAAGAAAGAGAGAGCTAAAGGTTTCATGCACAAAATGGAAGAAAATGCAAACGATATGAAAACAAGGTATGGGCGAATCTGGATACCTTGGCAATGTGATGTGACAGATCTGCTTTTAGATGAGGCACATAAGTTTCGGTATCCAGTTCATCCGGGAGCCACTAAAATGTATCAAGATTTGAGGAAAGATTATTGGTGGTCGGGAATGAAATGAGACATTGTCAAATATGTTGCAAAGTGTTTGACGTGTTCCTAGGTAAAAGCAGAACACCAAAAGTCGTATGGAAAATTACAACCTCTAGAAATTCCGATGTGGAAGTGGGAGCATGTAACAATGAATCTAGTGACTAAACTTCGCAAAACAAGCAAGGGGCATGATGCTATTTGGGTGGTCGTGGACCGCCTCACCAAAAGTGTCCATTTCTTACCTATTCGGGAAGTTTATACTTTGAAAAGAATGACGAAATTTTATATAAACGAAATCGTATCTCGGCATGGGGTCCCGGTATCTATTTTGTCCGATCGGGAAACCCGATTCACCTCCAGGTATTAGAGGAAGTTCCATGAGGAATTGGGGGACTCGGTTGCATATACGTACCACATACCACCCACAAACTGATGGCCAATCGGAACGAACAATCCCAACGCTAATTGATAGGTTAAGAGCGTGTGCTCTACAATTTGGAGGGAGTTGGGATGATCATCTACCCTTGATAGAATTTTCATATAATAATAGCTACCATAGTGGCATAAAGATAGCCCTTTACGAAATGCTTTATGGAAGAAAGTGTAGAACCCCGGTTTGTTGGGAAGAAGTGGGACAACTTGAACTCGCATCAAAGGATGTTGTAGTAAAGACAAATGAAAATATTGATATTGTTAGATCTAGACTGAAAGCGACACAAGATAGACAAAAATCGTATGCAGATCGGCGAAGACGTCCGATTGAGTTCCAAGTAGAAGATCGGGTCTTACTAAAAGTCTCCCATGAAAAGGTATAATTCGATTTCATAAGCGTGGTAAAATTAGGTCCCAGTTATATCGGACCTTTTAAAGTGCTAGCTCGGGTCGAACGTTGGCATATCGATTAGAATTACCACTGGTTTTGGATGGAATTCACAATCCCTTTCATGTGTCGCAACTACGAAAATGCCTTGCGGACGAAAAGGCATGCGTACCTCTGGATGACATCAAAGTGGATGAAAGATTAAATTATATTGAAAGACCCGTGGCAATAAAAGATTTCAAGATGAAATAACTTCGCAACAAACCATTAGACAAGCTTTGGTCCAATGGCAACATCGAAAGGGATCGGATCTTACATGAGAAACAGAGGATGATATGCGGGAACACTACCCGAAACTATTTGGTACGTATTCGGGTTGCGACGACGAAACCTCCTTTAAGGGGGGGGGTAGGCTTGAACACCTCGAAATCTTCATATATGTGATTATGTTAAAATAAGAATACATGTTATAGCACCCCAAATTTTATGTGTTCTTTAATGAAAGTTAGTTATAAACAAGTAAGAATAGATTATTAGCCATAAATATATAAGCACCATATTTGAGGGACCAAACTTGGATAAGTTGAAAGATGTATCCCAACGCTAATTGATAGGTTAAGAGCATGTGCTCTAGAATTTGGAGGGAGTTGGGATGATCATCTACCCTTGATAGAATTTTCATATAATAATAGCTACCATAGTGGCATAAAGATAGCCCTTTACGAAATGCTTTATGGAAGAAAGTGTAGAACCCCGGTTTGTTGGGAAGAAGTGGGACAACTTGAACTCGCATCAAAGGATGTTGTAGTAAAGACAAATGAAAATATTGATATTGTTAGATCTAGACTGAAAGCGACACAAGATAGACAAAAATCGTATGCAGATCGGCGAAGACGTCCGATTGAGTTCCAAGTAGAAGATCGGGTCTTACTAAAAGTCTCCCCATGAAAAGGTATAATTCGATTTCATAAGCGTGGTAAAATTAGGTCCCAGTTATATCGGACCTTTTAAAGTGCTAGCTCGGGTCGAACGTTGGCATATCGATTAGAATTACCACTGGTTTTGGATGGAATTCACAATACCTTTCATGTGTCGCAACTACGAAAATGCCTTGCGGACGAAAAGGCATGCGTACCTCTGGATGACATCAAAGTGGATGAAAGATTAAATTATATTGAAAGACCCGTGGCAATAAAAGATTTCAAGATGAAATAACTTCGCAACAAACCATTAGACAAGCTTTGGTCCAATGGCAACATCGAAAGGGATCAGATCTTACATGAGAAACAGAGGATGATATGCGGGAACACTACCCGAAACTATTTGGTACGTATTCGGGTTGCGACGACGAAACCTCCTTTAAGGGGGGGGGGGGTAGGCTTGAACACCTCGAAATCTTCATATATGTGATTATGTTAAAATAAGAATACATGTTATAGCACCCCAAATTTTATGTGTTATTTAATGAAAGTTAGTTATAAACAAGTAAGAATAGATTATTAGCCATAAATATATAAGCACCATATTTGAGGGACCAAACTTGGATAAGTTGAAAGATGTATTATTAAAACACAAAATTTAAAACACAGACATACATTAGATTTATGTGTCGACAAGAATAAGAAGAGAAAAAGGAAGAACCCTTGCTTCACAAAATCAACCAAATTGAAAGAAAATTGAAGCTTGATTGTATGCATGGATTAGGATTTATGACCTTCTAAGTGTTCCCATCACCAAGTAAGTTGAATTTCATGTGTTAGTGAATGTTGATGAAATGGATTATGTGTAATCTATGAATGTCTTGTAAAATTGAACATGAATGTTAGATAATATCAACATATAGAAGTTGTATTGTGCTTAATTTCGATCATATTGATTATTTGGGGTAAGACCCACTTGAAATTTGTAGAATGATGAAGATTAGTGAAGTTTATGTGTAACTTAGTGTACTGTGGATGATTTAAATAATGTTGTAGAAGGTATTGTGGTGGATAATTTGATATAAAACAAAATATACATGATTATGATGATGATTGTGAAGATTGAATGATTATGTTAATCTATACATGAACTAGGTAAGAGAGGTGCTTAAATTATTTGTACATTATGCTTTATTGATGGTACGCAGACAACATGTTCGATGAAATGCCTTGATTGACTTAATTGTGATTCGCTATGAGAGCTTGTTAAATTGATGTATTATGGTGATGATGGAAGTGTATATGGTTAATTAGTACCATAATGTATAATGTAGAATGCATAAGTAATGAATTGAATGAATGCTAAAAATGCGAAGTTGTGATGTATAGGAACGAAGAAGAAAGAAGGCTCAAGCCATTCCAAGACACAAGTAACACAAGACCATGATAAGTTCATATGAACTTCACTTTATAATAATGTGAATTATGTATTGGCTTCATCATATTACTACTACTACTACTTTGTAGATTAAAGTTTAAAAGTATGGTAAATGTGATGAATTGAACAATGAAGAATACGAAGTAAGAATGATGACCCGTTATAAATGGGTTAAAATGAACGAATAATAAGAATTAGAGAATGAGTATGTATTGATTCGTTGTGAACAGGTCAAATGAATGAAGTTTCAGGATGACGAAACGATTAAGTGTTGACCCGTTCTAAGGGGTCGGATGAATTAAAGATATTAATAATGTAGGAATGATAAATGTAAATATCCGTTTTTCAACAGAATTGCTAGCAAGAAAGGAATGGATGGTAAATGGTTGAAATATCATTTTGACCATATGAATGGGTCAAATTTGAGATGGAATGGTAGATGTAATTTTTATGATTTAAGAATTGTACTAATGAATGTTGTGTTTATGAATGATAGGAAAATCTCATCTTTGATGATGGCGAGCTTGGATCGAACACACTTTACCGCCCTTACGCGCTTCCGGTTTATGATTTGTTTTTAAATGGGTCAAAACACTTTTGGTTTGTAAATGTTAAACTAAACACTTAGGATCTGTCGTAAGTAAATTTGGAATTTGTATCATGATCTGGTAGTTCGAGTTAACACTCGTGACGAATTTTGATGGTTGTGTTTATTCGAACTACTTTAAGGATATTTTGGTAATTATTAGAATTTCGAAATGGAAGTTTAAAATTTTAGCTTTCTAATACTTGTTTGACCTTATCAAATTATGGGCGTTATAGAAACCAAGACTTCAAACACTTATTATAAGTGTTGTAAATTTCGGTCTAGACATGTGAGTACTCGATCTTTGTTAGGGTGCCAAGGCACCTTTCATCTACTCGGCCACCATTATTTGAAATCGGTCCAAGGTGGTCAACCTCGGTCAGAATCGGTTAACTCGCCAAGTCCTCGGTCATTATTCGATGAGTACTCAACGATTTACTAGGAATAAATCAAAATCAACAATATTTTCTGCAACATATATATGATATGTATTTAAACATGTATCCTTTTGATTTTGATTTTTAATTGATTTTCATGTAATTTTATATAAATATTAGTAAACTTATGATATTTGTTATATATATATATATATAAATATATATATACATATATATATTTATGTTATATAATTTTTAGAAAATTAATTTCTCTACAATTTACCATGTCCGAGTACTCCTGCCTAAGCAAGTACTTTCAAGTTTCCAGTCGACCGATCTGGAGGTACCTAACAACTTCTACAACAACATTCCTTGTTATAAATGTCAAATCTTTTTCAACAAAGAAAAGTGTGCCTCAATAATCATAATACTCACAACTTTAAGGAGAAAACAAAAGATTATGCTTCTTAATTACAACACTCACAAACTTTTAAACAGAGAAAACAAATGTGATTAGTGTGCTTCACAATTATTACTTGTTCTATGTTGATAATCAAAATGTGTTTTCTAATTTCGTTTGTTGTTTCAATTGTTAATTTATGTTGTAATAAATACATGCAATTCTTAAATAATAAGAGTAACAAATAATAAAGAATTTTATGCTCATCATCTTCTCAGTTTCTTTGATCCTTTATATGCTCATCATCTTCTCAGTTTCTTTGATCGCAACCACCACCAACATCATTGTCGCTAGCAACAAGAACACCAACACTGTTATCGGAAGCCTTGAGTCTCCATTCTTAACATCGCCATCAAAATTAATCTCCAACAAAACCATAAATCAATTATTAAATTATAAAAGATAGAATCAAATCTTAAATTATAAATCAACACCTTAATAGAACACTAAGACAGTGTTTGGGACTGCTTATTCAATTCCAAAAGTGTTTATTAACTTTTGACTTGACTATAAAGAATATAATAAGTTTTCATGTTTTGTTGGTATTTTAAATGAGAGGAATACATTATTAATTTAATAATTAAAAAGTCAAAAGCCATTCAAAAAGTGAAGACACCTTTAACATTGACAAACATTTTTTTTGTTTATTGCTTTTTTAAAAAAGCCAATAAATCAATAAATTATTTCTAAACTCAATCCTAAACACCCTTAAAAACCCTAACATAAACTAGAATTTCAGATTTTAATCACTATTCACGCATATCAAAAGTTGAATCTTTAACAAGGGCAGAAAGGAGTAAAGGTAACTTTGTTGATTTCTAAAGTGGTTGTTGGTGTTATATTATGATGGGATGATAAAGGAGAGGAAGTGAGTGGTAGTGAGGATGTTGATTTTGGTTTAAATCAAATGATTTTTTCTATTTCATTTTTAGTTCTAAAGATGCATTAAAGCTAGAAGATAAAACATAACGAAAGTAAATATATAAACTTTCTTTAAAAATAATATAATATAAGAAACAATATAGAAACTGTAATAAACTAAAATTGATCATTGATAAACTTTCTTTTAAAAGATTATAAGTTTCATCAAAGTTTTTATATCGTTTCTTATAACTTTTTAAAAAAAGCTTATGAATGATCAATTTCAGTTTCATCAAAGTTTTTATATTGTTTCTTATATTATTTTAAAAGAAGGTTTATATATTTACTTTTTGTTATGTTAGGCAGAAGGAGCAATTTTTTTAATTAAAAATTATTATTAAAACTTCGTAAAAGAAATCATACCGTAGATGCAAACTCCGCAAAACATCGAGAACAATTTTGAATTAGCTTTCTTTTATAGAAAATGGTGTACGCAGTAACGCCACCATTGGTCTTCAA